>CM051031.1:18148210-18843210 GCA_027627225.1 Congeria kusceri | reverse complement strand
GCATTTTGCTTTCTTATGGTGTGCATAAAACACTGAACCCATCATGCAAGAAAGTTATAGTATTTTGTATTAAAATGCGAAAAATTAACAACTATGCACTGAAATACAATTGATATGTGTATGTATAAATAATTAATACTTAGCTGTGTTCAAATGTACAAGTATGTGATGTAAAATGCAAATGTGAATGTCTGCAACACAAACAACGTCGTTTCTTGTGTCCAATTCTTATGTGATAAGCATACACCAAAATACAAACGTATATATAAAGATATTCAACTATAATATGATATGACCGTCGCCTTGTTATTTGATAGTGCAATATTCTGAAAAGACCTCTTCCTACAGTTGAGTCTTAGATCGCAATTACTGCATTTTAGCTCGATTAAACACACTGTATGAATGTGAATCATAGTGGATGATGATGCAGAATAATGATTGAACTAGCAACTCTCTTGAATGTGCAGTCATTGTAGACAATAATCCCTAAAACATTGCCCATTAATTAAATACTAGTCTACTAGTATCTTAAAATGATCACGAACCACTAGATTTTTAGCACCCAATATAATTAATCAGCTGCACAACTATTCTACTACCTATGTAGCAAATGGTCAACTCGGCTCTACGACCGGTATAAAGCATGCATTTATAAGGTACGTCATCACCCATCAACTGGTTTCTTCTCAGAAACGTAATAAGGAGCATTTCGATATTCTTACGCGTATCAATCATCAAATATGCATTTTGTAATTGTGAAGTACTTTTTTTTTTAAATTGAATGTTGCAGCACCAGTTATGTTATTGGTGGTGGTTGTGGTGGTAGTCTCGCAGGTAGTAATCGTTGAAGACGGGGTGTTGATAAGATTATATAAGTAGTAGAAAGATCATTTCCATTCCTTGCTTGTGTCAGAATGTTCTGCACAGATACCAGCCAAGCTGCGCGATGTGCAGTGCATTCTACAGCAAGTGCAAAGATAATTTGTCATATTCGTCTGCGTGATTTTATTACAGCATAGTATGCACACATCAGTTCAACGTACGGAGAAAGGTTCCCACATAATACACATTTTCGGTCTGCAGGAATAATAAATGTCTTATTTCACACACAATTTAGCTCGACATTTGGCTCATTGCCCTGTGTTTCAGGTGCACAGTGAAATTCGCAGCTTTGTTTCAAAACTGTTTTCTCTGATCACGCTTGTGTTCTTGTTTTTGTACCACATTTTAATGCAAAAGGCTGAATTGTTTCACCGTTCAGTAATTTAGTATACGAATAATTTGAATTAAAAAACATATATATTTTTTAAGTTGCGGAATACTTTCGTCATAAATTAACATTTTATACATGTTATATCAGTTTTATTTTTTAATTATATTTGTGAAATATAAAAAACGGAAACCACAACACAGTGTTGTCAGCGATCGCTTATCAATAATTGAGTGAATACATAATAGTTATATTCATATGTGGTCATAAAAAGTTACCGTCTGTAATTTAAATAAAATGTAAAGGAAATTGATATATATATTGACAAATTCAAATGGAAACTTTAAATAATAAAATACTTGCATGTACACAAAGTACAATTCGTTTTCAGAAACCTAATGCCAGACACTGAGAAAGGTCAACTGACAATCGAGAAGACTCCGTCCTATTTTGTGACCAAAGGAATACCTCAGAAAGTGTACGCCATGTCCGAGCGAACCAAGCTAATAGTCGTGCTACGGGACCCGGTTGTTCGAGCGATCTCGGACTATGCTCAGCTCGCGTCTAGGAACCCGGATGTGAAACCGTTCAAGGGGATGGTGTTTGTAAACAATGAAACATACGCCGTGGATACATCCTGGACCATTGTCAAGATTGGCTTATATGCCATTCACCTCACGCGGTGGTTGGAATATTTCCCTCTTCGTCAGATACATTTAGTGAATGGCGAGAACTTAATCCAGGACCCAGCCTCTGAGCTTCGGGGCCTTCAGAAGTTCCTAGGGGTGAAATCGTACATCACCGCGGATAATTTCACGTTCAACAACACCAAGGGATTTCCGTGTTATAGGCGAAATACAGCAAAGCAATCGTGGCACTGTCTACGTGACGATAAAGGCCGACAGCATCCGAATGTTTCGAGTCTTGTTCGTGATAAGTTAGCCGACTTCTATCGCCCTTTCAATCATCGTCTATTTGCAGTCACCGGCAAGCGCTTCCATTGGACATAATGCGAACCGACACCTTGAATCTATTGACCTGATAGTACAATTTCAGCGAATGCTCATGAAAAACAAATTCATTCAAACACTTTTGAAGAGCGATGATTACCGGTACCATATCGTTAGTTACAAACACCTTTGATCTCTTTACCCGGATCTCCTAGCAAGTTAGGCACTTTAGAAAACTGGTACAGCGTTTTGTGCCTCATAAATGACGATTATAATTATATTTCTTTTAAGCTAATTCGCTATAAGTGCGTAGTATGTACCGACTGGATTGTACACTAACAACTCTTGTATTCATATTTCCCTGAAAATCTCTCTTCTTTGTGTTTATAGTAGAGCATTAATTTTCTTTTAACCAGGACACGTATATGGTTTCGCTGTACATCATTATTCTTTATTTATGTTATTCTATCAATGCCTATCAAGGTTATGATTTACGTTAGTAGTTCTATTGTTTATTTCAACTTCTTGTCATAATCAATGCGATTAAATGGGAATAGCATGTTTTTGGAGCAACGACTGCAAACTACCTGAGTGTAATATTCAATGACATATGAGTAGTTACATCTGTTGGTATCATACAATATGTCACATTAGAACTTGGTGTTAGATACAGATGTTTGGAATAATTGTCCATCGGCGTAACAGACGAAAAACTACTTACAAATGATAAATAGTTGATACTGTAAAAACGCACGAACGAAAACATCAGCCCACACAATTTTGAAGGATATATGTGATGAAATTATTCTTATAAATCATAGCAAATATACAATACAATGTCACGTACAGAAACTCCATCGTTCGCACCCCTTGTACAAACTAAATGCGTGATACACAATCCAATGTTTCTCGATGTTTTTTTTCTTGATGGATTTCGCTTCTGTAATTTCTAATATCTAAAATGTATGCAGACTCTTGCCCGGACAGTCCCAAAAACAAATGTCAAGAAGTACCTTAAAGGGACTATGTGTACGTATAGGGCCCCAAGGGGTCAACAGCAGTAAAAAATCTGAACTTTAACTTTAGACAATATAAGGCGGGGACTTACGCCGCTTCCCCATCCCCCCACTAAATCAGCCTATGAAAGTCGCTTTCCTATTAATATTGTGTCTATGAAAATTGTCTATTTATTAGAGAAAGATCTAGGATCAGAAAAGCTGCAAGATGCTGCCCAAATGGAGCGGGGGGGGGGGGGGGGTATGTCCTGCATTTCCATTTACATTTTCTTATTTATTTTGTCAATCCATGGTGTTTATCATTAAACTGCTTTTAGAAGAGGTTTTTAAACATGTTCTCTGCATTTGCAATTGAATATTTGCATACATGTAAATACATTTTAAAAGATATTTAATATTTCTGTGTTGACCAGCTCAGAGGGACAGCAGGGGGAGGCCCCAAAAGGAGCAGGGTGGAGCACCCTGCTATTTCTCTCTAGATCTTTCCCATATTTATTGTGCCTTATATACACGTAAGGCAACGTGACTTATAACTGCGATTATATTAATCGGCTTCACTGATTAGTACTCCACCCATACAGGTCTACCATGTCACACATGTAAGATATATGCCCTGGCTTCACAGTGTACATGTAATTAAATGGTAACATTGTTCTTTTGAATGAAAAACAAAATCATATTTTAGTTATATTATATATTTTATATGTTCTGTGGCATGGTAAAACGAATAATTTTTTTATCATTCTTACATACGGAGTTATATACGTGCAATTCTTAATAAGTCATTGATAAACATCTGCTATTTAATTACCTTCGACTAGCTCTCGATGACTGTTTAGAGTTTAAACGATACACAGAATGTACGGACATACTTTTTAATTGTTAAGTTGTACATTTCACAGACATTTTGGCCAGATCGTACGTATTCAGATCTCACGTACATTGTTGAAATACCTTTACACAATTGCACACTTGAAAGAGTTTTTTTTTAAAGTGTTATGTTTATGAACCATATTTCCCCCCCAGGGGGGGGAGCCGCTGGCAATACCAGGGGAATTAGACTAATTTCATTTTTTGGGGTCCAATTCCCCACCCTAGCGCCAAGCATTTTTGTCTAAATCCTCACAGTGGGAGATGGTATATTTAAGTTGAGTGAAAAAGCCGGCGTCTCAATTTCCCAATTTTACCAGGATCTAAAATCCGACCAAAGTCTATTTCCCGGGCCCCGGAATCATTCGGCGTGTCAAATTCCTGCCTGTCGGGAATAACTTTTAGTCTAAAGTCCCGTATATGCCCTTCGCTCCCCCCCCCCCCCCCCCGGGGAAAATATTGATAGGCGCATTACACTGTATACTGGAATTGTAATCAGTGTGTATGTATTTAGAGCGCTTGGTACAGGACGGTTAATTTTAATGGTTCGAACGAATACATTTTAACATTGTTAACTTAAATTTATATACATGTATACGCTGCTATCATTTATTTGATTCGTGCAGGTTTTTCAGTATCCTTTAAGTCTACTTAAGGGCCACATAGGCTCTAATATAAAATATGCATTGATTTTAATGTATATCTTATACAAGATTTAAGAAAATCATAAAGATCTCATTCTTATTATACAGAAAATGATTTTGATTACGGGATACATAATGTTTGTTTTGGTGAGTGCAAACATTGTTTTTATTGTAGTCTTTTTGTTGTTGTTATGTTGTTAAAATAAACATACATGGTAACACTTTGATCTTTTAATTCTTGTCGTGGAAGTAGAAAATCGCAAATCAAACTCACATTCTCAAATCCAAAATACATAATATACTAGCAGTATGATATTGACTAACCCGGTTGTTGCAAAGGAAATTTGTAAATAGCATAAAGTAATAATTTTCCTCTGGCAAAAATATTTACGTTTTGACTGCTTTTCATTTTTGTGAATCTATATAAATCACATGGAAAATATATGTACAAAAACAATAAAATTATGTTTCATTTCATGAAAGCAGTCACCGGTAGCAAACAATATACCAAATACATGTGTGTAGTCGATATGGGCACAAACTCCATTATAACCAAACACGTGCACATTCAAACAAAGTTTTGTGTTTAAAATATCAATATGCTAAAGAAACACTCTGTCTATTCTTGTTGTTTCTACTTTTCAATCAATGAATACAAACATTTATGAACAGATTGTGTCCCATGGTCTATTATTTTAAATAGATGGCTAGATTCTATTGATGGCATGTTTTTTTCGAATTGAGTCACACTAGTCCGCATAATAGTGCTTGTGACGGTAACCGTACCCCACACTAGTCCGCATAATAGTGCTTGTGACGGTAACCGTACCCCACACTAGTCCGCATAATAGTGCTTGTGACGGTAACCGTACCCCACACTAGTCCGCATAATAGTGCTTGTGCCGGTAACCGTACCCCTATGAATTGAGTCACACTAGTCCGCATAGTAGTGCTTGTGACGGTAACCGTACCCCACACTAGTCCGCATAATAGTGCTTGTGCCGGTAACCGTACCCCTATGAATTGAGTCACACTAGTCCGCATAATAGTGCTTGTGACGGTAACCGTACCCCTGTTAATTCATCCTATATATAGTTATTATAAGCCGGCCAATTAATTTGCCTTAGAAATTCAATCGCAAAGTACCAACATCAATTTGCACTATGAGGAAAATGATTATCTGGAAACTATCTTAAAATATTCAAGAAACACAATTATACTAAATCACTAGCAAGATGATTGTTCGGCGGCGGATTGAGGAGAAATTTAATATTAAAAAAAGTATCTGCCAAGTGCAGACTACAGGGAATTGATAATAATCTAATCTGTGTACGGTATATGTCTGTTTAAAGACCGTTACAAAAGAGCATAAGAACATTTTACTTAACGTTTTTAAAAAGTCAGCAATATTTTATGTAAAAATGGTTAGTAAATGGTATCTCAGGAAATCGCAACTTATTAGGCTGTATAATGCAGAAAGTGTAACGTGTATAGATTTAAGAGCATATATGTATAAAAAAATAAGCTTATTTTACATAGTTTTGTACAATTTTGTATAACACGTATACCCAGACGACACATCAGAAACAAAAAGTCTGGTCTAAAATTTACTTAGTCGAAAACACATTTACAGCGTTTTCGAATGCAAATGCACGTATGCTATACAACTTACCACTATCATGCTATAATCGCTATACCGGTAGTATTCACAACGCATCAAGCCTGGCCTACCGAGGATGGATCCTAGCGGAAGACTCTCTAAGTCTGCGAAGTCGTATATTAAGATCGCTGTCAACTTTCAGCCAGATTTATTGGGAAGATACGTCTAATTCCAGAGACAACTGGCTTCATGAGCTGCTCATGTTGCAGACGTTCATATTCTACTTTCCTGAATCTTTCTTTCATTGGTAGCACAATCATAGAAATAATATTGCATGCCTTATATAAACGATGTTTAAATTTCATGTTTTAATAATATCTACGGGTACTGTAGACGTTGAAGAATGAAATCCGGAAAATAGCTAAGTCAGTAAATTTAGCTAGAACTTCCACTGTTATGGCGCAAATAACCGCGCATGCCGCTTTGTCACAAGCAGATTGATACAAGCACCATGTAGTTCTGAGGTGTAAAAATGTATTAGTTAAACTGGGAAATAAAATGACAAAGGGAAATAACTCCGTAAATAATGCAGTCATAGTTATAATTCTTGTGCTCTATACTACACTTAACAATATCTTTCCATGTATGAAGTTTGAGGTCAATCCCTTCAGTAGTTTTTGAGAAAATGGCCGAACAAGGAAAACTGACGAAGGGTAATAACTCCGTAAATAATGCTACCAGAATTATAAATCTTGTGCAAGTGCACTCCGCCTAACAACCATCTACCCATATATGAAGTTTGAAGTTGATATCTTAGGCCTTGAAATGTTATGCTCCAGACAACTAACAAAATGGCCGTAAAAAGAAAATTGACAAAGGGGAATAACCATATAATTAATGCAACTAAAGTTAAATTTCTTGAGCACTGTACCCCGCCTAACAACCATCTGTCCATTTATAAGCTTGGTTTCAATCCTTTCTGTAGATGTTGAGAAAATGGGTGGGCAAGGAAAATAAACAAAAGGGAATAACTCCATAAAGAATGCAGTTAGAGTCATATTTATTTTGCAATGCACTCCACCTAACAAACATTTATCCATGTATGAAGTTTGAGGTCAATCCATTTAGAAGTTTGTGAGAAAATGGACAGAAAAAGGAAAACTAACCAAGAGGAATAAGTCCGTGAATAATGTAGCAAGAGTTATAAATCTTATGAACTTCACTCCGTCTAACAACCATATATCCATGTATGAAGTTGATAGCTAAACGGATTTGAAAGTTATGCTTCGGACAAAAAAAAAACGACATACAAACACAGACAAGCTGAATCCAGGATATCCCATTTACAACTTTGTTGTGCAGGTGTATACTGATACAAATGTATGTATCTTACCCTTGGATTATAGGAATACATCTAGAATTATGGTTTGTATTTTGCATACATAGGGCATTTGAATTGAGTTTATATGTGATGTTTCTATCATTATACGTATCTTAAAGAGGAAATGTCTGATTTTTAAAGATTTGAAAGATATATTTCAGGTCTCTTTCGCTGCCCACAAAAAAAGTTTTATAAAAGGCTTAAAAAATTAATGATTTGTTTCTCAGGCAGCGCCGTAACGCTTGTTTTAAGGCCCGCCTCGAATTTGATTTAATGCTGAACAAAATTTTATTAACTATTTTGTGACCATCGCGCCCGGATTTTAAAGGAGCAGTCCAGAAATATGTTAATTAAACTAAAACTTTGCAGAAAGTGTTTCTACTGGACATGTTACCGAACAAAATACAAAAACTACGCATTTAAATCTGCGAATTATTAACATTTTGGAAACTTGCTATCGTCTATTTTCTGTATGCGATAACTGGTGATGACTCTGAAGTAAACAAGCATGTACATTATAGTATATTGCGTTCGTACCAAGTGCTTTTGAACAATGCCTTTCGTAAATAAGAAACAGATTTCGGACGAATAAACACCATAAACGTTCATAAGAACTCTTACTAAAATTACGATGTATTGAATTACATTCCAAGGACAGCGGCTTAAAATTAAACGAATCCGCATTGTGACATAGCGGAAAAAGAGTAACCCGGTGGAAATTTCGGTATTTTCAGTAACTGTAGTCCTGTCTGATTTAATTATATAAATCGGATATACACACATTGTGAAATACTGTGCAAATTTTGAAAAAAAGTCATATTCGATTGGGAACCTTTATAAATATCGTCTATTGGTCATTTAAACTTTTGTTTCGTAGATGCTTTTGCTTGTGTAATAGCATTCCGTATTTTTTAAAGAAAATCGTGTGTCAATATAAGTCCTATGGAAACAAATCAAAATGCCAGCTGCATTGACAAGTGTTGATTTTCCTTTCCAACAATTATTGATTTATTGCAAAAATAATTCCTATTTTTGACACTTATAAAAATATGAAGTAAGAAAATTTTTTCTATAAATAGAAGTACTTTAATGCTGATGGTATATCAATTTGAAGGCACTCGTGTTAATTATGGCTATTCAAATGACCTTTTGTGATTAATAAATCTATCTTTAGAATTTTTTAAAAAGGGATGCTTATGTTGTTACTAAAACAAATTTGTCATTAATATGTACTTATGTACGTGTTTAATAAGCCAATTCATAGTGCCAATAGAAAAGAGTAGGAGAAAAAAAAAATTCAATAAATACAAAATTTGCTCTACCGCCTGATTTTTTTGGAAAAAGTGCCCGAGAAAAAATTCATTATTTTTTTTTGCCTAACATAAATAAACGTCATCATCGACACAAACTTTCTCTTTTCGAAAAATGCAAATATATATTTTCTGTCGATACAGACCCGTTTATCCTACAGCAACGGCTATATTCGGATTTGAATGAGAAAATACGGACTGCGCATGCGTCATCAATCGATCTGACTCGTCGAGACTCTGTATATGCATGTTTATAATATTTCGCTGCACAGCCAAATAATATTTTAGTTTCAAATTTCTCTCTTAATACGCATTTCTGAACATAGGTTATTCTCAACATTTATTATAACATTATTTAAAAAATATACTGACATCATTAATATCAATGAATGGTTTTACATTATAATGTTCATCCAAAATCGTGCAGACCCTCTTGAAAATGTGATATAATTTCTACTAGGTGTGTATGCTTCTGATTATGTATTTTTCCTTTTCTATTGTTTAAAATCCCCGCTTGTTGGCACGCCTACGATCTACAATTATTACGCATAGGATACAGGTCGGAAAAAATACCACTGACCGTATGCTTGAAGTATAACTCATCAAATATACTTTTATAAACATAATAGTTTCCATTTTAGAATACAGTACCAATACAATTGCTTTTCAATAAACGCCTGTACCTTTGTAATACAACGTCGTAAGACGATAACAATTACACGACACAATACAGACGTTAATGTTACTATAGCGGTAGTTCACTAGTGTCGTCTACATTTGTCCAAGATGTCAAGGGACGTAATTGTGTTCACTTAAAGACCTCTGTTTTGGTAGTTGCCCTTTAACTGTGACCCTATAAACTCGGACATAAACTGGCACTTAGCAGAAATAATGTCAGCTAATATTGATGACATAACTAATGACGCCATAACATGATTTATATCATAAATATTATTTAAGGAAAAAATCTTTAAAAAATACTACCAAAATTTGGCATGAACTAAGTAGCAGATGAAGAATTTGAGAATGCAATGCGATATAGTACATTTAAATATGCATATGATAGCTATAGATTTAAATTGTATGCGACTGTTCATTAAGAAGAGCATTTGAAGTTGTTTGGTTACATAACTGACATTTCAGATACAACAAAATAACTTTATAGGGCTTGCCACGCGGAAGGAACATTTCATATACATGTTTTAATAATAAATAATAATACTTAATAATAAGTATTTAATTTTTATAAAACAATCATATAAAAACATAACTTTCCTTAACGTCGACTAGTTGTGGATAATCATTTATATCAGGTAATTTATAAGCATAAAAATTTAAAAAAAATAACGCTATCGGAGTACACCACGCAATATATGTAATGTCACGAGCAAATTGCTTCTTTAATGCGATAACGTATTTTCACGTTGAAGAAATAACAATGTTATTAAAAAAAACAACAACAATACAAACAATAGAAAACAGCTCTTAAGTAAATCCGCCTGTAATTTACTGTAATTTATTTTATACCTCCAATGTGAATTCTTTAATGTCATTCCAACTAAAAAATCACCCGCGTCTAATAGAGTTATAACTTGGTAAATATTCATATGGGATATACGAAGATATGTAACAACACGGTTGCAGAAACAAAACCATAACTTTCAAATAGTCATACAATTTTGGACGGAGATTGGGTGTCCTGAAAATAACATGTATTATTGATTAACTTTATAACATTTGACTGATACTGCCTTTTCTGTACCGTGTTTATCATATATCCACAGTAGATCAATACACAAAATAAAAGAAAGCAAATACGGGAAAAACCGAGACAATATGGATAAACAACAACAGGGCCAATATGAAAAAAACAGAGCCAATACGGGAAAAAGGGCCAATACGTAAATGGAGCGATTTGATAGGCTGATCAGTCTGGATCTATATCATCAGTCAATAATTCTATATCGCCATTATGGTCGTTATCTTGAAATGAAATGTCAGTTAAAATCAACTTTTCCATTGTTTACATCATGCTAGATGAGAAAACTCTGTAACATATTGATGGGCCTCTAGTCGAGCTAAAATTGTTGTTAGAAACTAAATATTGATAAATCTTATACAGCAAAGCTTGGTGAACAATTACAACGTTTACAACATACTGAACTTTCTTATCTTTCATTGCTCACCGTATATAACAAGTTCCAAAAGAATATCATAATATTTTACTGTAAGTAAATACTGAAATTTATTACAGTTAATTAAAAAAATGTCATTAATTGGGTCAACTCTTAATGGACTAGTTATCTGACCTCGAACTGTGGTAGTGTCCATTGGTCCGTGGCCTTGGCCTAATTCGACAATCATTGGCCAAATAAGGTGGCCAATATGAAATCACTTGCGTTAATAACATGATATTATAAACACATAGCCTAACCAGCATGATATATAGAGTTTACAATATATTGAGTATATCTTTGTATTAACATTTGCAATTTGTATTGGTTTAATACATGTTCAATATACATGCAGACACTTTATGAACTTTGTTAGTTCTGTTGTTGAGTACAGAATAATATAGTTTTCGTCAACAACGTGCAACAAAATCCACATTTGTGGATGGCCGTATAATATATTATTTTAAAATGAAACAGTCATGTTTGGTAAGGTATTAAAAAGGTCTTTACAAAAACAGAACGTCTTCAGAGATGAATTGTGAACGCAGTGAGACTGGTTCCCATATTTGTTCAGCCGGACTGGTTCCCCTATAACCGCCATCTTGTTCCCGCTTCCAAACTGATTAAAATCAATAAGTCCTTCATAATATGCATGCCCTGGTTCTGTATAAAAAAGAATTGAATAACGACCACTGGTCCTGTCTAGATCATGCGCAGAATTAAACTTGTTTCGAAATTTAGTCTCCCATGTCTTTTGGAGTTCGACCGGAATATTAACGTCGTTTTTTAATGTATAATGCACAGATGCTTCTGTAATATTCTTAAGAGATATAGCGGCACATTTACTATCTTGTTCTAATATTTTGTTCAGTTGTTTTACTAAATGCAAAGCTAGAAGTTGCACCACTTTGGAATCATTGGACACTGGTACCCTCTCCGTGCACATGCAATGAGCAGCATCCAGTCCGGCGTCTGCGCACGTGCGCGTACTCGGTATTGAACGGAATATATTTCGGCGAACCAAATGTTTCTCAACACCACTTTCTACTGATGATGTATTGGACAAAAAATCATATAGTGTTTGATAAATGTCATATGGCGTAAGAAGTTTTCTTGTATTTTGTTTGAGGATTTGATCAAGGCTACTATTTGTTCTAAATAGTTCGGGCACGTGAACCATCAGTAAAGGGTTGCTGTTTTCAGCTCGACCAATATGGGTCAAGGACGCACCGCCAATTCGAAAGCCGTGGTCGCTCAAAACTATCAACAAGGTGTTGTCTAAATTCCGTTCGCTCTTCAACCACTGTAGAAATTCCAATAACGAATCATCGCCCAGTTTTAAGGAATTAAACGTGTCGTGATTAATCGAATTTTCCCACAAAAATGCGAAAGTTCTTCTACCTTTCAAATACATCAAGTAACCTTTTAAATACTCCAGTATTAGGTCAAAAAATCGTCTTCGACCGTAGCAATACGAGTCAGACCTTTGCCATTTGGAAATAAACACCGGATCGAACTCATGCATAGCAAGTAGATACGGACGGAAATAAAAATCAGTTGGAACTTGAAAAAATCCACGTTTGTCAAGATTGAATGTGCTTATATCACACCTATCTTCGGCGAAAAACGTAGCCATTTGTTTAGCAAATTCTTCGTTCCATAAGAATGGGATGTCGTCTCCATACGCTGTATTAGCAGAAAACTCAGGAAACTCCCTGTGGCTTCTCCCAGTTAAGAGAGGGATAATATTCGGATACGTGTTGAGGCCAACTTTTCTGTAACCAATGAAGTCGTATGACTGCAGTTCGTCTCGAAGGAATTTCATTGATTTCGGTAGATTTCGGATGGCGTGCGATCGTGAAGTGGAATCCAACCCCAGTATAATAACGCTTGGTGTTGAAGAAGTTTCAAACTCGATATTGTTCAGCTGTTTGGTTTGCTGATTGAAGAATGGATTAAAATGCGCCATGTCGTACACAACGGAAGTAAAGAAACCAGACCTGAGATGACAAGTTAAACGAAACAAGTGACCGTCAATTTTCACAGGTGAAATAAACTCAACCTTTTCGCCAAATTTAAGCTGTACATCACCGGTGAGCCGTTCAATGTTCTGATAAAAACACCTCCAATTTTTAAGCTCAATATTATTAATTTTTGCAACACTTGTATTCACTGTCAGCATCCCATCCGCCTGAACATAAAACAAGTCAAACCTGTCTGTACACTCCAACACAGGGGGGTCTTCAAAGTACGCCTTCAGTGAGACGTCCCACGGATCGAGGGGGCGGATGGTACATGGCGTGTGTATGTCCGTTTCATTGATTGGCTGGTAAAGGTCAACTAACTGTGCTCCAAACTCGTCTATATCCTCGCATACATAGTACATTAACACCAAAACGCTTGCACACAATAACATGATAAAAACATACACATTTCTGAATTTACTTTTTCCAGACATCAGTGAGTCTATATAATGACAAGCACACTCGGCACAATCTGTTTATAATGCACAATTCAAAACACAACGCAGTCACAATTGTAAGCACTTATGCTATACACTTCCTAAGACTAGTTATCGTTGTTTCAAGTGGTTCACATCGTGCAGCGATTACCAGTAAACGAAACGTTCTCCAAAATAACTTCCCAAAGGTTAAATGCGCGCTTGGCAGACGCGTGTATACTAAATAAATAACTACACTACAGCATCACATACACGCTGTACAACAAAAACGGGAGTTGTCAGGGGCGTAACTAGGCAAACTCCAAAACTCTCGTGTGCACAAATCGTTTGGTCAAAAAAAAAAGCCAGAGTGTTGGTTTCCGCTTACATTTACATCAGTTTAAATTCTCTTTTTCAAAATATGAATTACCGAAATGCCGCATATAAGCGAAAACGGCTCTTTTGACCGAACGTCAGAAAAAAAGTTCATGATCGATGGGCAAAAAAAAACCTTTAGGGTCGGCGGATAAAAGTGGTAAGTATAAGGAAACTGCATTAAAAACCGAGATCAAAATGAGTTTGGACACATAATCAGTACTATCAGATTGACAACACTGCGCTTTAATTTATATTCGAATGAAAAATTATTTATATTTGGGCTTTGTAGGATCATATATTCCACAAATCATATTTTTCACACACATGTGAAGAATATATAGGATCTTTATGTGTGAAAAATGTGATTGGCACCAAAAAGAGTATGTGTGAGGTTCACGGAAGAATATGATTTCATTTCATATGAGATCAAAAACTGGATGCGATCACAAAGATCACAGAAAATGTGAAGAATAAGACTGTTGTGTTTGAAGAAAAAGATCTCAATTTTCACACCTGTGAAGAATGATATCCTTATTTTTCACATATAACTGGTCATACAGAGCTTATTAAAAAGGTGTTTATTACATAAAAATGTTATATACATATATCTGCTGGAAGCATACTCAAATTTGGTCTAGGTACGCCCCTGTGAACAGATCTTCGTTAATGAGTTATTTCTGCATATTACTACATATGATAAAACAAGTATGCGGGTATCGAGCTGATGCACTCGCCGCTATCGGGTCGCTGCAATCTACCGTATATATCAGTGTGAGTATCTGGGTGTAATTTTACTTTCAATAATATCAATCAAGTCATCAGTTGAAAATAAAATGAGGGCATACAAATTTGATTCTATGTTTAGCGTCCCCGTGATTTTTCAAAACCTACCAACCAGGCAGAAAAAAAACAAACAATCAGTCGATAAAAAAACAATATTTTTTCATTATTCATGGCAGTGATACAAGCTAACATTTTTTAGAAGTATGTACTAAAATGGGCAATATAAATTAGTAATAAGATAAACATACCAATTTAAAGTGTTTTAGATCTATAAAGCTGTAGGTAAGTTACTGACAAATCAGAATTGTGTAATATCATCAACTTATTTCAAGTGATACACATACCCAAACTGCAAGATTTCCACCAACAATATTCATTCAAAACTCAAATATAACATGAACTAAGATGTATGACTTAGATAATTTAAAATGTCATTCATTGACTCTGAACATAGAATTAATAAATCACACAAAGTGTGGCATTGTAGGCATATGTTTATGGTTTCCAACTCGATTTTTCAAATTGTCAAAAATGTCAGAATTTGTTCATTCAGGCATCCGAAAACCTACCAGCACGACGACGCTAAACATAGGTTCAAATTTGTATGGCGTAATCAGATTCATATGAACATTTTGATACAAAACACGTGTACATGTTATTATCAAAAATATTATCAAAATATATAGAAGTAAATTACAAAAACGTGATTTTTTGTATAATCGCATAATAAACACACACCTCTATGGCGTGACAAACGTTGCAATATTCTATGTCAACTATATTTATTCACTTACAATATATGTGTGATCTAAAAACAAAATGTTTGTTAAATAAAAAATAATTAATCCATAATTTTCGATATTTGTTCAATAAAAATATTTATTCATTCAATCCCATATAAATATTTGGTAAACAAACTAGTCATTCTCACAAAAATAATTGTTCATAAAATTTAATTATGCTCTAAAAAAATATTTATGAGGTAGGAAAATATTAATATGGTCTAAAAATGGCCCATTTGTACGGTGGCATAGAGGGGACATGCGAAATTTTATATTTCTCGCTTATTTATAGCTAAATGCCCCGTCACACTGTGGCGACTTTGAACTTTTAGTTTTGTACGAGTTCTGGCGGTTTACAACTCGCCGTAAAGTGGACGATTTGGTCATGGAATTGTTTCAAGACGACATTTATTCCAGTTATCTTCCACATATTAGTACGATATGCGTACGATATCTTTTCGAAAATCGAACACTTGTCTTCGAGAATGTACGAGTGTGTATAAGTCTGTACGACTTGTGACGACATGTGCTCGAGTAAATGTCGTTGGCAAGTCTCCTACATTTGCAGCAAACTTGTGTTATGTCGTAGAAGTATAATATAATTTAGGCGAAAAGCTACGACAATGGAAGACATGTCTACCGAATGTGTTCGAGAGTGCGTGACACGTAAACAAGTCGCCGAGAAGCTGGGAGAATTATAAAATTCTCGCCGCTACTTGGCAAGTTCTGGCGACATAAGACGACATAAGAAAACATCAGAGAAGAACGCCATGTGTACAAGATCTACACGACAACTGACGAGTTGTGGCGAATTACAACTCGAATTACAACTCGAATTACAACTCGCCACAAGTCATAGCTAACATTCGCCACAGTGTGACAGGGCTTTTACAAATGTGTACGTGATAGTTAACACGTGATAGTTAACACGTGCGCATGTCCCCTCTATGCCGCCGTACATTTTCTATCTAGATCCATAGCATCAATTATACTACATACATATTTTTACCTCATAAATATATTTTTAGAACATAATAATATTTTAAGAATTTTTTTTTTTTATGAATAATGTAATAATCTTTCAACCGCATAAATATATTTTAAGAATTAAATTAATTTTTTTACAACAAATATTTTTTGGAATTGAATGAATATATTTGACAAAGAATATTGCAACGCTTGTCACGCCATACATAACATGAAATCTGGGCTAAAATTGTCTGTTTGGATCTATTTATGTATGCTCTTTTTTCCACAATATATAATATTCAACACATATAATAAATTATGTAAATATGCGTGACAGTAGTAAAAATAAGTCCATGTATCATAAAAATCAGTAAACTTGATCCGTGATAAAAGCGTGAGTATAGTCTCCTTTAACATTTTAACGAGCATACATCGATTCTTAAAACAAGGAAATTTATGAAAGATACAAGATAATGCGAATACAGAGCAGTGCATTTGGTGACTGCTTGTAGTCTGAAAGCTTCAGTGCATACGAATGTACTTGTTTAAAATGTTATCAACAATGCCCTGTATAGATAAAGTGCCGATATGAATTAAGTACGGGGTTCTTTGTTTTGCGCTCTGTTGCGATCTGGTCACTATTTGTCAATTACAGGTGTCACGATCTGTCATGATCTGATCTTCAGTTTAGATACGATTACATACGTTCCGTTGGGATTGTTTCGACCTTGTCCACGATCGGGTCTCAATCTGACAGGATCATCACGTTCGGGTTCCCCGAATTAGGACGTTCTAGTACGTACAGATAAAGACCGATACGCGTATCACGAATCCACGCGCTCCGTTACGATAGGATATGATTGTTGTCGCGATGTCTTTCACGATCATGATCGATGGTGTCACGATTTGAGCTACGACTGGACCCGATTTATATAAATACAGCCCGACTGACTATTGACTTCATTATTTCTTGAGATCGCAACACATCTTAACAGAGCGTGGTGTTTTTAGTAGCTTGGATTCTTCTTTGCCTGATAAGGCTTTGATTGAAGATTTATGGAAAATAGAGTCGATCGGAGTAATCGACGAAACTGAGACGCCAGTCGATGAAATTGCCATGGAAAACTTCAGAGAGACATTAAAGTTTGAAGACGGTGGAAGGAAGATATCACAGACTTACCAACCAATAAAGAGTTGGCGCTCGGACGTTTGAGGTCAACGGTAAATCGAATCCAGTCAAAACCTGAAGTCTTGAAAAAAATACAATGACGTCATCATGGATCAGTTTAAACAGGGTATTATAGAAAGGGCTGAAAGGAAATATACCGATATGCTGTTATCAAGCCCGACAAGTCAACGACTAAACTAAGAGTCGTTTACGACGCGCCAGCAAAGACCAGAAAGGACACCAAAAGCTTAAATGAATGCTTATATAGGGGGCCAGTGATGCTAAATGATTTGACTGGAATTCTTCTTAGATTCAGAATGCACCCAATAGCAGTCGTTGAAGACATAGAAAAGGCATTTTTACAAATAAGTCTGCAAGAAAATCAACGTGATGTAACCAGATTCTTCTGGTTGAAGAGTATCGACAAAACAGTCATTGACAGCAAAAATGATCAGAAATACCGTTTCACAAGGGTCCATTTCGTTGTTATAGCTAGTCCTTTTCTGCTAGGGGCCACCATCGAATACCATCTGAACTCATACGGAAATTCTACTTCAGAAAAGATCAAGAGAGACATTTATGTGGAAAATTTAATCACCGGTGCGAACACGGTATCAGTTCCCGAAGAGTTGTACAAAACTTCGAAACAAATATTCAATGAGGGCTGTAGGAATCTTAGAGAATGGCTGTCAAACAATGAGGTTGTTACGGGATCGTTTGTATCAAGTGACAAAGCAGAAAGTGTAGAAGAAAAGGTTTTATGTCACAAATGGGACTTACAGAACGATTCACGCAATATGTGGGCCATCCATGTCCACACATCAAAGCGTCATTACGAAGCGATCGATACTTAGTCAACTAGCATCAGTATTTGATACCTTGGGACTGTTTTGTCCTGTGACACTTCTCGGACAAGTTTTCCTTCAGGAACTCTGGAAAAGATAAATTGATTGGGATGATAAACTTAGTGATGAAGATGTGAAAAGATGGGATGATATACATTCGGACAGTTTGAATATTCAGAACACCAAAGTGAATAGAAGTGTTGGAATTTATGATTCAAAGGGCATGGACTATAGGCTTAGATGCTTCTGTGATGCGTCTGAAAGTGCATACTCAGCAGTGGTGTATATACATCCGTCAAGCGAATTTACAAGCAAATGTGATCTTGTCTTTGCTAAAGCAAGGCTTGCACGGGTGAAAATGGTTTCAATACCACGTTTGGAACTACTAGCTGTTGTGATCGGTGTGCGGTGTTTGAACTTTGTGAAGTCACAATTATATTTGCCGATTGAACAAATATATATCTGGTCGGACTCTCAGTGCTCATTGCAATGGATACGAAGTAAAAAAACAATTGCCAGTGTTTGTCCAAAACAGGATAACGGAAATCAGGAAACACAATGATGTCAAGTTGGCATATATACTGTTCACTGAAAATCCCGCCGATAATTCATCGCGAGGTTTATCTTTTCAGAAATTACGGGAGAACCATGTGTGGTGGAATGGTCCATCATGGGCATCTACACCAATTGATGTTTGGTCAATCGTGAGTGTTACAGACGACAAAGAGGAACATGTGAACATCGACATGAAAATGAAATGAGATCTGAAGCGGTTCATATGAGTCATCCAAGCGAAAGTGCAGTTAACAATGATTGTGTCGCTCAAAAGCTATCACCTCTTGGAATAGATGCACATAGATTTTTCTTTTTCACCAAACTAGTTCGGGTTTCTGCCTTGGTACTTCGTTTCGTTTCGAAACTCAGGAAACGAAAGATTCCACATAGTTTCTTGCAGGCTGTGGAGTTAAAGTCATCTGAAAAAATTGGATCAAATTCGCCCATAGAGAACACTTTGGATTTGTATTTGAGGCTATCACCGTAAACAAAAGAACTCCAATACAAAGTCAGTTGGGTTTGTACGTTGGCCTCGACGGACTTCTTCGTTGTAGTGGTCGCTTAGAAAACGCAAATCTTACCGAAAGTGCACGACGTCCTATCCTTCTACCGAATGGGTCAGATCTTACACGACATGGTTTGGAAGATTTGGAGAGAAGAGTATCTTTTGAGTTTGAGAGAGCGGACACAAAATCAAATTAAATGTGGGAGAATTCATTCCGAATTTGAGCCGAAGATCGGTGTCGTAGTCCTTATAAAGGATACATGCTCCAGAGGACATTGAAAATTTGGAAAAGTTACCAATTTGAAGAAAAGTCGGGATGATCTTATACGATCAGCTAGTGTTAAAACTCCGTCAGGAAGAAAATTACATCGACCGATAAATTTACTTTTTCCACTTGAGGTCATGCAGTATGACGACAACGATTTCAACAGTGACGTAATTGAGTCAAATGTGAAAGAAAAGCTAAACGATTAGTGTGAAAATAATAACATGAGACCAGTGGGATAGGCTTCGAAGAAAGCAAGCCAGAAGATCAAAAATATATTGCGAAACATTTAAATTATAATTGAATAGTAACAATAGTGTGCAGTATACTTCACGTTACACCTTTTTTGCACTTTATACTTTGATATGATATTAAACGGCTTTGTAGCCGTTTACACAAAACAATTTCCTCATGCTACGGCTATACAGTGGTAGTAGTTATCAGTGGTATGCACAATTTCATCGTGCAACGGATTTTAGTACATATATATTCAGGCTGTTACGTTTACACAAAACAATTTTCTCGTGCAATGGCTATACAGTGATAGTAGTAATCGGTGGTATGCACAAAGGTTCCTCGTGCAACGGCTATACAGTGATAGTAGTTATAAATGGTATACACAAAGGTTCCTCGTGCAAAGGCTATGCAGTGGTAGTAGTAATCGGTGGCATACACAAAGGCACCTCGTACAACGGCTATACAGTGATAGTAATTATCAGTGGTATACACAAAGGTTCCTCGTGCAACGGCTATACAGTGGAAGTAGTAATCGGTGGTATACACAAAGGCTCCTCGTGCAACGGCTATACAGTGGTAGTAGTAACCGGTGGTATACACAAATGTTCCTCGTGCAACGGCTATACAGTGATAGTAGTAATCGGTGGCATACACAAAAGTTCCTCGTGCAATGGCTATACAGTGGTAGTAGTTATCAGTGTTATACACAAAGGTTCCTCGTGCAACGGCTATACAGTGATAGTAGTTATAAGTGGTATACACAAAGGTTCCTCGTGCAACGGCTATACAGTGGTAATAGTAATCGGTGGCATATCAAAGGTTCCTCGTGCAACGGCTATACAGTGGTGGTAGTAATCGGTGGCATACACAAAGGTTCCTCGTGCAACGGCTATACAGTGGTAGTAGTAATCGGTGGCATTCACAAAGGTTCCTCGTGCAACGGCTATACAGTGGAAGTAGTAATCGGTGGTATATACAAAGGTTCCTCGTGCAACGGTATACAGTGGTAGTAGTAATCGGTGGCATTCACAAAGATTCCTCGTGCAACGGCTATACAGTGGAAGTAGTAATCGGTGGCATACACAAAGGTTCCTCGTGCAACGGAATACAGTGATAGTAGTAATCGGTGACATACACAAATGTTCCTCGTGCAACGGCTATACAGTGGTAGTAGTTATCGGTGGCATACACAAAGCTTCCTCGTGCAACGGATTTTAGTGCATGTATAAACGATTTCGCTTCATGTTCATTTATCATTTCACTTATTACAGTCCATTCCAACGCTTAAAAAAAAGTTCGTGTGCGACATATGTGAAAGTATACAAACAACAAAGAATAGTTTAGATAGACATGTGAAGAAAAGACATACATAAAAAGAATATGTTTATGACACTTATAAAAGGAATTATAGTTCAAAGGGAAGTTTGTTTCGGCATGTTAAAGAAAAACACATAGACAACAAGGCTTTTCCTTGTGCCGTAAATAATTGCAATGCATGATTCATTCGAAAAAGTTATTTGATAACACATTTGAGAAAAATTCACTCACTGGAGAAACATGCTGCAAAGGAATTGGCAAAGGGAATACCATCTGTATCTAGAGATGAAAGAAAAATTGCTGCTTACTCGGGATTAGAAGAAATTAGTGAAACTGAGTTGTTTCAAGATATTGAAAACCTAAAAATCTAAATTTCAAAATCTGCAAAGAATATTAGACCACGTTTGTTTGATTTGTTGCAAAAATGTATGCATTCTTGTATAAGTCTAACGTTTTCACCGATATATATATATTATCTTCCCTTTACAAAACCTGACTGGGAGTTGGAAATCAGAGATGGAAGTATCTTTTTAGTTATGTTTGCTATATAGATTTTGGTAAAATAGTCGTCGTTCTTCTAAAAAAATCTCTGTCAGTGATTTCTACATTGTTGACTATTAATTTATGAATTGTTTGCGAAATATTTTGTGTTTTTCTCGTTATGTTCAACATGATTGACTTCACCTCTTAATATAATTCCATTCAGTTTTGAATGGTATATTTCTTCTATTATTTGTTTTTTGGCTATGAGAATAACTTATGTAGTTCTGCAGTTACAAAACTGAATATAAAGTTTAACCAGAAAATCTAAGTAAAAAGGGGGCATTACTCTGTCAAAATACAAAACGGAGTTAAAGGGAATGTTGCCCTTTATACTGGAGTTGATTACAAATTTCACGTGAATGATTTATGTAGTTTTGAAGAAACAAAACGTTTGAATATAGACTTTAACCAAAAAATCTATGTGAAAAAGGGGCATAACTCTGTAAAAATACAAAACAGATTTAGAGGGAATGTTGCCCCTGATACTGGAGTTGATGACAAATGTATATTCCAAGTGAATAACTTATGCAGTTCTGCAGTTACAAAACTTTTGAATATAAAGTTTAACCAGAATATCTAAGTAAAAAGGGGGAATTACTCGTCAAAATACAAAACAGTGTTATGGGGAATGTTGCCCCTGATACTGGAGTTGATAAAAATGTTAGTTCCAAGTTTCAAGTAAATAACTTATGTAGTTTGGAAGTTACAAAACTTTCGAATATAAAGTTTAACCAGAATATCTAAGTAAAAAAGGGGCATTACTCGTCAAAATACAAAACAGAGTTATGGGGAATGTTGTCGCTGATACTGGAGTTGATGAAAAAGGTTAGTTCCATGTTTCAAGTGAATAACTTATGTAGTTACACTTGTGAATATAAACTTTAACCAGAAAATCTGAGTGAAAAAGGGTCATAATTCTGTCAAAATACAAAATAGAGTTATGTGGAATGTTGCCCCTGATACTGGAGTTTATGACAAATGTATATTCCAAGTTTCAAGTGAATAACGTATGTAGTTTTGAAGTTACAAGACTTTTGAATAAAAACTTAAACCTATTCTGACGCTGACGCCGACGCCGGGGCGAGTAGGAAAGCTCACATATTCTTCGAATAGTCGAGCTAAAAAGGGTGTTCTAAACATCACTACTGCAAGTGTTCCTTCTTTAATGTTACCGTAGTGTGTCTCATCCTAGGTGTGCGTGTGTGTAGTACATTTTGTATCAAGTGCACCCGGATTCTCTCCCATAATTATGGCCATCGCCACCAGAAGAGTTGTTAGTTGGGTTACGGGGTATAGTGCAAAATACAGGAGGCGCCCCGTTCCAGAGGCGACCCTGGGTCTTTTAGTGCCCGGTTTGAAGCACTTAGTACAATGCACCTCGGTTTAACGTCTCATGCGAAAGACGAGTTAGTAGGTTAGGGTGTAGCGAACCTGCGACCTATTGTCATCCTAGTTGCATCACCTCTGGTTGATATCTCGCTGTTGACGACCGACGATAGTCATCTATCGTCTTGTTCAGACGCGTTATCGACCGTAATCTTGTATCTTCATTTTAAACAATTATCTTTTAAACGCATCGTTGTTACAGTATCATTATACACCGAGACAATTCGGCAAAGTTAGCTATAAAGCGGCCTATATATGGATTAGCAAATCGAATATTTTCAATATTTTTGTCACAAACAGAAGCGAAATAACTAACCTGACACAGAAATATATGGAAAATATATCGTCGTTTATTGTTAATCATCGATTGAAAATGATACAAAATATATAAGCCGTGTAGTGGGAAAACCGGGCATAATGCATGCGCGTAAAGTGTAGTTCTGGATTAGCCTGTGCAGTCCGCACAGGCTTATCCAGGACGGCACTTTCCGCTTTTATGGTATTTTCTGTTTCAAGGAAGTCTTTCTAAATATAAATCCACTGACGGCGGAAAGTGCCGCCCTGGACTAGCACAGGCTAATCCGGGACAACATTTTACGCACATGCATTAAGCCTGGGTTTTCGACGACACGCCTTATGAAGCGTTTATAAGCTTATCGTCTGGATTTTGGAAAACGCGTGTAGAACTTACATACCGTAAAATACGTTAATACTCATAAGTCTAGCTGGCCAAGTGGATAGCGTGTCAGACTTGATCCCAAAGATCGTCTGTTCAAGCCCCGCCGGAAGCAAATCTTTTAACTGCAATATTTTTATTTTTTTTCTTCTTTTTTCTAAGTTCAGATGTTCTGGTTTTTGCTGTTGACATTTAATACTTTTTTTTAATACGAAAATCCTGTGAATAAGCCCATAAAGACGATTACGTCTCTATGTTAGTCGTAATAACAAGTGTGAGGAATGTAGTCAATACAATAAGCGTGTAAGTATATCAGACCGCAATAAGTTTGTAATACCGTTTTACGTAAACATAAACACGTTAAAGAAACGCCGTTATTATGAAACTACATTGTTTATCATTTGCAATGGTGTACGCAAATAGAGCTTTCGCTACAGGTGATGAAGACCCCCACATACCGCTTTGACACAGATGAAGAGGTTAGCAGTTGTGGTGCTTTGACACAGAACAATGGTTTGACTGACACAAAGACCTGCATAAGAGAAACAAGAATATCGATAGAATCGATGGGTGCTCGCCGATGCAGCTGTGACCTCTAATTGTGGTCTTGACCTTTTAACCTATGTACCCGATTCATAACGTCACACGATGTCTTCTTTAAGCAAACATTTGTGCAGTGATTTTAAAATCTATGCATTCATGGACAAGTTATAAGTCCGGACTAACAAACAGCCAATGTCGACTTTTGACCTTTAAGTATGACCTTGACATTTGATCTACAGTCCTGTTTCATAGGCGTAACATGCCGTTTCATTTAGGCAAACATTTGTGCCAGGTAATTTGAAAATCCCTAAATCAATGCCCAAGTTATACAACGGACAAGCAAAAAGCCTATTTCGACCTTTGACCTCTAAATGAGGCCTTGACCTTTGACCTACGGACCTGGTTCACGCGCGTTCATTTAGGTTAACATTTTGTCAAGAAGTTTGAAAATCCATGGCAAGTTAAAGAACGGGCAAGCAAAGTGCCAATTTGACATTTGACCTCTAGGCGTGACCTTTACCTTTGACCTAAGGACCTGATTCATGAGTGCTACACAATGTCAATGCAGCATCCATCCATAGCTAAGTTGTAGTCCGGACAAGCGAAATATCCCATTTAGAATCAAAGGGCAATCACTCACTGAAAACTCATCAGACCGGAACGACTTTAATAGCAATATATACAGTTTCATTGAATTTGAATTATTAGTTTCTGAGATCTCGTACGGAAACCAAAATATCCTATTATAATGTTATATTTACAATAAACAAGAGGGCCGTGATGGCACAAAGCGCTCACATGGGTACTGACAAAGACAAAGACAAAGACCATACTGTTGTGACAGGTTTGAAAATTAAGGTAATACACACGTATTCCCAGAGTGGGTTGGGTCGGTTTGACATTTGACCAATGGGCTATACGGGTTGGGCATTGGAGGTGCGGTGTTTTCCCTCATTTTTGAATGCAGTTGTGGAGAACTAGTTGTAATGTGGTAATGTGGTAATTGCGACGGCTGTTCTAAGGTCAAGTTTGGCCCTTTCTTTGATAATTGTCTGTCCAATTATGATAACCAATGTTAATGTAAGGCCGGAAGCCATCAACGTTGCATGTACAGATAATTGCATGCAAGGTTTGCAATTAGTGGATATCCCATTTCATAGTTTTGCATCCAAATAACGAAAATTAAGGTCGATTTTTGCAGTTTGTGGATAATAATTATGTTACGGGATCTAGGCGCGGACGGTCGCAATTTTTCAAGCGCGAGTGAAAATTGGAAATTTTAACAAATTACAGCGTTATGTGCAATTGCGTCTACTATCGCTATGTTATAAAGTATCATAAAGTAACGTAACGAAATCGAAGGATAAGAAAAGAAAGGACAGAAAAGTAAGTTGAACCGCATTCCTTGTCCTTGTTCCAAAGCTCCGTGTTTTTCTTACTGTGATTTAATTTGGATATTGCATGTGTTAGTGGCAATCTGACTAAAGTGCACGATCTTTCAACAGGGAGATCGGATGACGGCCTGTTGAATTGCTTCTTCTCGCAAACCTGGAATTTTCAAAAAGCTATTTATATCTAGCTAGTGTGTTGTAATGTACGACTAGATTTATTATTTTCCATGGAATGCTGCATATAATAGAAATCGTTCTGATTTGGTGTTTATCCCACAAATTGACTCTAAAATTGTGTTTACAAACTTTGCATGGTAACAAAATATGAATTTTGATAACTACACGTTGGGATCCCAGCTAATTTCACTTTCACTTTCAAAACCATGAAAGCAAGGCTCTGATTGGCTGACTGAAAAGTTGTCAAAAGATAACCTTCTACTGGTCGTCCTCAGATCCTAATGCGAAGCGTATTATAGGATTTGATTTTAATCTGATTGGTTTAAGAGGCTAACCCTTTTTTATGTACAAGTTTCCTATGAGAGGTCGATTTCCAACTGAACCGGTTCTACGCTACCATTTTGAACGTCAATAGTAACCCCACAGCACATTGGAAACTGTGATATTAATTGGTTTAGAATATTAACAAACAACTAATACAATGTTCAAACGAGAAGCTTACATTTTATGTTTAGTATGCTAGTGATAAAACAGAATGACATTAGAAATCAGTAGCAACTGTATAAAAAAGTAATACATAAGCATTAAAACAAGCGTAGACTGTACATGTAAATTAATAACAACAACAATAACAAATATAGTAGTTTGCACCGAACATATGATAAATATTTGTAAGACAATTATGACTGTTTTAGCCTGATACACAGTATTGCCCTTAAAGAGAAATAGTGATAAAAGCAAAACATGGCTATGACAGATCTGCGGTATAACATCTTATGCAGCTATCCATATCCCCCCCCCCCACCCCGGGGGGAGGGGCGGCGGGCATTTACGAAACTTAAGACTGAAAGCGATTCCCGACAGGCGGGAAAATGACACGCCGAATGATTCCGGGTCCCGGGAAATATACTTTGGTTGGATTTTAGATCACGGAAATATTAATTGGGCCCCAGGGCCATTTAATGCATTAAGCATCTCCCACTTTAGGAATTTATACATAAATGCTTGGCTCTAGGGTGGGGAATAAGACCCCCAAAAATATAAATATTCAAATTCCCCTGGGTCAGCCCGCCGTCCCAGTCCTGTGAGAAAATATTGACATGTGTATTGTAGTGAGATACATGTACATCGTATATCGAACCAACGCCGCAAGAACATCGTATTTCTTCAGTTGGGAATCTAGAAAGCATTTAGGACACAAATGCCAAAACAATCTGACTAAGGTGCATATATGTATTTGGTCAAGTTTGATTATAGTTCAGATTGCTCATAACTATTGTGGCACAATCAAACATGTGTCGATACAACACTTTGATTTCAAAGGGTTGACAAATGCACAGTTCTATGACTAGATTACACATTATTTTTGATAATGGTTTGCTCTTTGACACAAAATAGCATAAAATCAACTTTTTCAAACCGATTAATATTCACAATATCAAACAACGCCATATCTTAACTTATAAATAGAAGATCCAACTACTTTTTATTACTCGGTATTACCAACAATACATAAGGCCTATACTCGATTTTCTTCAGATGTAACCAACGCGTAGCCTGGTCGCACGGGGTCGGTGTAGCCACTGGCAACAGTTTGCGACTCTCGGGGCACCAGGCTGACAAGCTGCTGACCGGTATTCTCTCCTACGTCATCAGTGACGTCATCGTTGGCATAATTGCAGCCTCTTGAAACGCGGAGATAGATAATTCTGACGTTAAAGATGGCCCCTAAGATGGCGCACATTCCGCTGCACCCCAACGGAAACAGGCTGTATGGCGTGGAAATGTTGCAGTTCGTGTGAGAGGAAATCGACGACAGTTTGGAATTAATTTCTGCGAAGCGTTCTAATGGAATGAAGATGCACACAGCTGAAAAATATAATGTGCATACATCAAAGAGCACGCACATAATGATTCAAATATCAGACTGCGAAGAAAATACATAATTATCAAAATAAATAATGATATATTCAGGCCAACAAAGAGCTAAATGATGACTAGAAATGTCATGCTTTGTAAGTGATGGGTAATTACTGCTATTTTTAGACTGCGGCGTTAGCCGGAGTCTTTAGTACCGAAAATCGAAAGCAAGTAACGCGTTTGATATGGCAATAACACAGTGACCTCCCGTTAAGCAAACTGCCTTCAATATCGTGGTGCAAGGGAGATCACTGATCACGCGGCAAATCAGAGCTGGGGAAACAATTGCTTGCTATCAGTGGATTGGTCCACTAAATAGTATTAAACAACTAATTCAGCGATTGCTATGGATAAATGACGATAAACATTGTCGAAGAAGAATTAGTTTTCTTACTTGAAATATATTAATAATATATAATTAATAACATGTCGTGATCTTTAACTTTAACTGACAAGCCGCAGTCTTTCAGCGTTCAACGCTTTAATTAAATCTGCAATACAACCCTGTGTGAGAAATTCGACTAAAATGCACACTATAGGTTCTGCAAAATCTAAACATTACATGGCAAAATAACGCTTACCTGCAATAAGTTGTGCAAGCAAAGATGTGCATTGCATGCAAACAAGTGCGTGTCTCGACGTCCGGTGTTTTTCATCGTTGAATTGACGTCGAAGTGAAAGACGTCGTGACCTCCGCGTTAAAATCACCATCATTCCAAACGCAATCACCAGCAAGATAATGGATAGGGTTATCTCTATTTCAGTTCCGATAATTTTGTCTTTACTCATTCCTGAAATTTCAGTAGAAAGGATAGTTCTTAAAGTGAAATCTAATTGTACAAGGCATTAAATTTACCCATACAAGGGAATAACTTGGAATCACGGTTGACAATCATAGCTATGAACATATTTTAATAATACTTTGCTTGGCGCTAAGAAATACAAATTAGTTATCATTTGTCATTTTGTATTATTTTTGGAGAATGTGAAAAATAGAGTGCAAATATATTCAGAACTGTTAAAAGCCATTGACGATTTTGGCAACTGTTTAAGCAAACCAAACTATACCAAAATACGTTAATTAAGCGTCGCAATCTCACGTTGAAATACGTTGCCCTGATATGATAAAGCCCGTAAAAAATCAATCATATATAAATACGTATAAACACCTTCGATGTAATATGACGTACGTACGTAATTCAAACTCCGTGACCAAGTCCTCGGTGGCGCCGTGTCTACCGTACAGAGGGTGGCTGACCCGGGTCTGCTCGGCATGCAGGCTGATGTAGCTCCACACGGAGCACTCGCTGGAGTTGCAGATCTTCACGTACCACAGAGCGTAGTTGTGAATCTCCAGTGTCGCCAAACCATCGTCAGTACCAGGGCCCGAGGCGTACCTTGCCCAAACAGCCGCCGCAGCGTCCCCTTGACCTTGGGAATGTACTCCATAGAAAGAAAGCTCTGGCACAGTTTGATTAAAGTTATCGACCGATGTGTCACGTTTTAAATCGGATCTTCGTTGCCGATCGACCCCTTCGGACGCGTATCCTTTCATATCACGCGTGCCGTCTGTGGGGGTCACGATGATAGCATGAGACGCTGCGTCGCTCGTGCACTGCATGTACAACCAGTGTGACGTCACGGAGCATATCACGAGGAAGCACGTGGAACTGAACAGCAGTACGCACGTGGTCACGTGCCACACGTGGATACAGTGCAACGATGGCAGCTGTCGCAGTGGCACGTGCGGAGTCAAGCCTGAAGTAGAATATTGGTGATGTGAATTCATACTGGTAGTGAAATTAATGTAGGCATTAATTACGCATGCCTTAGCAAAAGTATTAATAAAATGTGTGATTTGGGCGCTAAGTCTATTACCCATATGTACAAGTATTTATTACTCAAATGCTTCGTTATTAATACCATATTTAACTGGTGTTCTAACGATACTATTGTTGTCGGTATATAATGACCAAATACACGAGTTCTAACAATTAGAGGACTTGTTAAATGTGTTCGACACTGACTACTTGTTTGTTTGTTTGGATTTTTCGCCGTATTCAACAGTATTTCAGTCATATAACGGAGGTTAGTTAACCTACTCACACTTTTCCTGGGTAAGCTGGTTTACCAGAATTAAGTGCACATAATGCCAGTAACTGACAACTGCCCTACTTGAATCAGAGGTAGGGGGAGAATGGCCGTAGAAATAATTTCATGACCAATCCCCACACAAGTTGTGTGGCCGGGCTGGGAATCGAACCCGCGATCCTCGGATTTGTAGTCCAGCGCTCTACCAACTGAGCTAACCTGACTAATTGCGGTTGAATGGTAAAACTAATACATGTACCAAGACATGCGCCAGTCTGTAAAAAACAAATTACATTATATACGTAAACATGCATCGGTCTGTATGTTAGAACGAACTAGAACAAATAATAAGCATTATTTCAAGGATTGTTTTTCTTGAAGTTACAAGACCAGGGGTCATATTCCAGAAACATCTTAAGTATAAAAAAAATTCTTTAACCTTAAAATCGTCATTTTCCTTCAGTATTGTATTCTAGGTACATGAAATTTTGCTTAGTGTTCACTAAATATCAATTTGTTATGAACAACTATGTACTTAACCGTAATTGGATATACTAATTTTCATGTAGTTTTAAAAATATTGCCTGACACAAATCGCAACTTAAGTGAAAATATTTTAAGGATAACTTTAGATTTTTCTGGAATATGGTCCAAGAACCCGTAAATATAGATACAGTTAGTTTATATATGCACATTTTGCACAGTTTCAAATAAACGCCAGATGCGGTTAAATGTTATTTCAGAAGAATAGTTGCACTTAATGCACCAGTGCACACCTTATTTCTATCCATTAAGTACACTGGATCAATACTGACCCTGTAACCTACAGCTCTGACAAAATAAAATGTTATACAGAAACAACAACGAAGTATTAACACGTCGACGAGTTAAACCTTTCCTAATAATACAAACCTGAGAGTGAAAGTACAATTGTATGAAACCGACTTAAAGATTACACTTTTTGTTTTCATATGAATATAATATACTAGGTATTAAACGCATTATTTTTTTACTGAAAAGACTGTGCAAATATTAACATACGATTACAAATCGAATTTCAAATAGATTAAAATGTGTTCATATAGATTTCAGTTTTAAACGAACTATATTTAACTGAAAAGACTGTACAATTCTTAACGTACATAAAGTTTTATATGTTTACATATTGAATTTTATATAGATTACAATGTCTTCAAAAAGAATTCAGTTTAAAGTAAATATATTCATTACACACCTAACGTTCAGAGTTGAAACTTTAAACTATAAACACGAGACATAAATGGCAAGATAATAAAAGGTAGCAAATAAAACCGTGCGTTCAATATTCTACACCTAAAATGTTTGAACACGAACTAGGAAGACATCGTTTAAACAGCTATTGATCAAACTATAGTTTACTACAATAACACAATTCTACAAAGCTGTTATAATGTATTAAAATAAAAATTAAACGTGTACGTTATTTTTAATAATTGAATATTATATTGTATTATATTGTATCGTGTCGTATCGTATCGCATCGAATCGTATCGTACCTATCGTATAATATCGTATTATATTGTATTACAAATATATTACATCATATTATAATTATAATTCACTATTGAGACGACCTGAATTTAGACTATAACATTAACATTACACATTTAATCTGGATATTGGATAAGCAATTTGTTAAATAGTTTACAATGGTATCGATTACTTATTATTCTGATCAGTCTACGTGTAATAAAGGCTAAATTATTATGCTATGCACGATATCTCCAATCTGGTGAACACGTTGATATGAAATGCACATTAAACTGCTAAATGAAAAGTGATTTCAAATACCTGCTGTTATCATGTCCTTGCTAGGTTGAAAACTCTCCCCGTAGCGAATCCACTGTCAGTCTAAGCTCAATAATCAACACATGGTTCAAGTCATCAATAAACACCATGTTTATTACGATCCTCTGGATCAAATGACGAGAATTTGATACCCACTCTGTAGTGTCGATACAACCGGATCGATGTGCAATCGACCTGTTCATGAAATTATCGATAGGTGACAGAGTAGGAGTTACTTCCCTTGTATAATACGTGTAGTAGTAATAACAAGAAATGTCTTTCAAAAAGACAATCGGCGTTGAAATTAATATTGAGATGTCATTTTTTGCCCTAAATATAACACCAGAGGACGAAGATGATCGGTTACGTGACTGTCATTTTTTGCCCTAAATATAACTCCAGACGTGACTTCAAGGACTCCAGATTTTTCGGTCCCTACTTGGAAGACTTCTCGGACACTAGGTTTTTCGGACACCATACGAAAACGTATCGGTCCCAAAATTAATTTGAGATAAACTCATTCATTATTAATATCTGTACCATGAATAAATCGATCATATACCGCCCCATGTTTTCACCAGTGATACGTACATGAATAACAAAAATACTAGTAATTTACGTAAACATAAAAGATGCATGAATTTGTCAGGCAAATTTAACAAATTAACATTGTCAGTAAGTAACAGCAGGAACGAATGAAAATTATTATATATATCACACAAGTGTACATAGTTATGTTAAATATTATACTATATGTATCATTAGTATTGCACATAGTGTATTCATGCTACGCAAATGAAGTTAAAGTAACATGAATAACATTTCGACGTATTTACGAGACTTCTTTCACCACATTTTACTTATATAAAGATGTTTAACATTTTTATAGATTGAATAACATCTACTGAAGATGTTGATAGATAGGTGCAATTATCAATAATTTTTAATAAAACGCAACCACAAATGAGATATAGATAGTTTATAAATATAAATTCACCATTTATTGAAATTCTCGGGTTTAGGATCCTCCGGACGCTAATTGATTCGTATGTATTAACACTGCTTTACCGCGCGCTGTTTTCAGATTGATTCACTCTCCTGCTGGAGAGTGTTGTTCTCGCTAGAATTAATTCACGGGGACCCAGATCGGTTACAACGTACATTAATATGTTTACCCAATGATAAAATAAACGGAAATATAAGCTCCATCAAATTTGCTAATATGTGTTTGCTTATTTATCAGAAAAATACCAGAAATTTACCACTTTATATTTTGTGCTTGTCACAAGATACCTGCTCTATTGACTGGCAGACGTGACGCGAGCTCAACAGGCAATTGTACGTTGTGACAGACTTGCTATTTATAGAGCACGCCGATTATGTAGGCTAAACAAAATATGTGAATTAATATACCATTCTGATCATGACATACAATGAGTAAAAATTTTCATAATTATGTTCATTTCTAGAGTGTATGTCGATGATATGTTTATAACTTAATTTAACCGCTTTTTTAAACAATTATGTAAATTTTAATCCCCAAAAGAATGCAACAGTTATTGGTTTACATTAAACCATAGTTGTAAAGTTTGCATTCCCTAAAATTAGAAAATTAGCCAAATTCCATTGGCATTCAATTTTCCCGCTGCATGATTTATCGCAACAAATCTATTTCAAACGTGACATTAGACAGCTACGCCGAACAATAATAATAATATTAATAACTGCTAGTCGTCATAGTCGTCGTCATCATCATCATCGTCATCGTTATCATCATCATCATCATCATCGTTATCGTCATCATCACCCTCATCATCATCATCATCATTATCATCATCATCACCATTACCACCAACACCACTATCATCATCGTCAGCAGCAGCAGCAGAAGCAGCAGCATCATTAAGATCAGCAGAAGTGACCCGATGCTTGTAACATTGATCACATTTTATGAGGACTGGATGACTTACTTAATTTGGGGGAAAAGGTTTTGAGACTGTTGGCGGAAGCCAACGGTCTTTTGAGAGGGAAATATCCAAAACAGGTATCGCGGAAAACTACTTCTTTTCTTTGCAGGCTTTTAGTCAGTAAATCGAAACCAGAAACGGTCCTTCTTCAAAACAGCAAAATTTCACACCCGTTTTCTTAAATTCTTAATATTTAAGATAATGTATGTAATATGTATTACAATGTGTATATCATGTGATTTTTCACAAGTACAGTTTGTAAAAAGGTCAATTTATAAATAAAAAAAATAACTTAAAACTAATGACACCCCTACTTTTGCTATTTACTTGTATGTTACCGGAGTGTCCTGAAATAAGACCACCAAATTAATGCGCCACATTGGTTATTTTTTATTCGTTGCGAAAGTTTTTTTTCTTGATACCAATTCTCATTCTGAATATTTTGACAACAAATTACTGCAATTTATTAATTTTACACTGTACTATGGACAATCGAGATCTTGCATCGTATGATCTATTTTGACTCAGTAGGCTACGAACAAAGATCTATAAATAAACATGTTTATTTATAGATCTTTGGCTAAGTAGAACTAACAATCGGTACGCCTAACTACTATGCTTCATCGGTTATTCTGGCCCTTGCAGATTGACTTTTAACTGGCATCTATATATAATTCCGTTTGCATACGATAATTAGCTCGAACAAAATATTGTTTCGTTACTTACGAATTAGTTTTCATTATGATGTCGTAGCCAAATTATAAAGTTTAAAGGTGGGAAATTGAACTTCATTCAAACAAATGTTTGCTTTTAGCAAAAATGCATTCATAATTCACACGCTTGTTTCGTTTGTCGCCAACAGTCTTTCTACGCTGTCAGCGTTTTGATTATCCAATTACTGATGTACCAAGAGAAATACAACATTTTAATGTACATTTGAGCTGTCTTGTAGCCGAGGTATTTTATATATGTTGCAACGTGCAATTCCGTGACTATTGAGCTAACATCAAATATTTAGTACATGGGCATTAGGCCATGCAAATTTGATTCTATGTTAATCGTCGCCATTATTTTTCAAAACCTACCAAACAGGCATGAAAATACAAACAATGAGTTGATAACAAACAGTTTTCTTTAACAACTTATTCATGACAGTGGTACAAGCTAAAGTAAATGTTTAATTGCAAAACAGTTATAAATCATCTTAATCTTGGAAACCTGCTTTAACACAGTATTTTAACTATGTAAATTGAATAGTTGCACACTATATTTTCACAAATATTATTAAAAACACCTAAAATTATTGTGTGTTTTTTTCCTTTTTTCCAAATATTTAATACGCTTTCAACTTGATTTTTCACACTGTCTAAATTGTAGTGTTTTTTTTTTCGTTCAGGCGTCCGAAACCCGAAAACCAACCAACCCGAGGACGCTAAACATAAAATCAAATTGGTATGGCCTTACGTGTATTTTTCGTTAACTTACGTGAATTAGTTTAAACATACAAATATACTACTATACCGTAATCTGTTAAAAACTTGCCAAGTAAACTTAATATTGCAAATACTCGTACTGTATACTGTTAAATGTCACACTGACTTTTCTGGGGCGATAATCCGACACAGCGTTAATTCTTAACAACTGCGTGTCTTGTGAAGCTTTAAGGCAGTAGATTGTAGATCTAAATAATAATAATGTCTCATTTAAATGCACTTAGCCATTATTACCCACCGTGCACGTGTTATTTACAGATGCATGCATGTGTTATTTACAGATGCATATGGCCGTGCTTACTGGCATAGCTACGTACGTGTCTGGGTTATTCTTTACATAAAAAAAAATTATAACCGTCAAATATCCATTCATGCCTGTATTCTACACGTACCATCATCGGTCATGAAGTTTGATTGAAGTTCGCTGTTTGTGTAATTGGTGGTGGTGCTCGAATTGCTTTAGTTTTTCTGATATTGATTTGTTGTTGTTGCTGTTGCTGCTGTGACTACTGTTTTTGTTTCTGTATTACGTTGATAATACATCGTATGGTGTTGTTTCGTTATTGCCTTGTTTGCTATCTTTTTTTTTGTTTCTTATAAACTGTTACAGTTTGGACATCGGTAAGGCCCACGCAATAAGAGCCGGTATATTTCTATAGAGGTCACAGAGCATCCCGGACCTGCGTTCGTCCTCCAGATTCCAGGCCAATGAATCTGCCGACCGTATGGATATACTATAATCCTGTCATGATATGAGTGGATTCTGTCCTCTTTACCGAGGAGCACTGCTTAAGTAGGTAATTACGTTTCATGAATATTCATGAGGAAGAATTCATAAGCTTAACTCATGTTTTCTTGTCTGTGAAAAACGATATTTTTATTTTGAAATGTTGGTTACATATATCTCCACAACTACAAGCAACACAGATCGCGTACACATTAGCTACTACATGCACACAATGAATATGTAATTATGTCATCATCTAAATAAGAAGACAACATCCGAACATGAATGGTATGTAAATACAATACGATAGTGACTACTACATGCAAATGACCAGCGTATTGATTAGCTCGAGTATTTCACCAAGTAATTTCGCCATCCTAAAATACGAAAGCAATAAGCGTTGCCCGAATTTCAGGACGCTGAAAAGCTGTTAAACTCGCACGAAAAGCAAATGTATATGTACGTACTGTTCAATGAACCTGCTTTATTACTAAGCGTTATTTTATGGTGATCGATACTTGTTTAATCAAAATGATCGATGAAACCGGTTCAAATCTCATATTACATAAGTTTATTACCTGCAGCGAAGCAAGTATTAATATAAATGCCATGTAAAAGAAAACAAACGATATTCAAACTACAGACGATATATGTTGATAATACACCACAGGTACATAATTATAGTTATTATTTAAAAATGATTCAGTTTTTAAATAATACTACATAAGTATATGTGTATTATACAGTAAGTAGTGTGTACTCAGTTCTCATGAAAAGCCCTCACAATGTTTAAAACACACTACAGTGTGCATGCTTCTACACGTTGAAATACGTGTCAGATCACCTTGTATATGACATTAATCTACCACGTCACGACTCTTAAAATCAATGGAAAACCAGTCCACTTACAATTTAACGAAACTTAAATCCAATTTTGTAGCATGACGTCCTGCGAAAATTACGTTGACGTCGTGACGTCATTTCCTGTTGTATATTTTTACTAAATGCTATTATGCATAAAATGTGATCTGAGCTTATTTAATTTACTGAAGTAGGCTTCAGGGCCGAAAGCTTTAAAACCGAGTCAATGGTTTAGAAATTTAAATCTCAAAGCCGAACTGTTATAACACGAGTCAAGGGCAGGGGTTGTTGTAGCGCTTCAGCTGTTCGTTGTCAGTGGCAACCATGACGTCCACCTGGTTGCAGGTCTCGTGCAGGTTGATGTCACGTGACAAGGGGACGCAATCCGGGCAAAAGTTATTGAGGAAGACCCTCAGCGCGATGACGATGCCCATGATGAGGGAAACGGCGCCCCCGGCCGCTCCGAACCCGATGGCGACCAGGGAGCCGTGCACGTTTCGGTGGCTGTAGGCCGCCGTGCCGAACATGCCGGTCGCTATGATGACGAACAGGCCTGAAGATAACAATGGTTGATATTACTAAAAGTAAAATATTAAAGAAAGTCATACGTTACATGTATTTAAGAAATAATTTTCGATATATCGTTGTTTATCGGCTATTAATACATATGTTACTATAAATAGTAACATTTTTTAGCGTAAAACATCCCCATTATTGCTCGTAACATGTTATTATCGAAAAGTGCCCCGCCACAGCGGGGCAGATTAGGATAATTGCCCCGCCGATCTTTCGCACGCGCGCTTCTGACGTAACTTGATGAAAAAGATGACAGACAACGTGAAACTCAAAATTTTGAGACAGGATTCTAGCTGTCTCAAACAATATACGAAGCTTAACATGTCGGACACTGCTGTACGCTGGATAGAGCATATCGCCACAAAACTAAAATAGAAAGTAAAGAGAGGCAAAAATACCTGTGGCACCAAGAAGTTCTGTTATTTCGCCGATAGAGCCAACAAGCACCAAACACTATCAATGCTTTAGCATTATAGGTGCTTTGCTAGTAAGACTAAATCCGCATCGTGAATGCTCCTGATCGAGTTTACAGTCCTACATTACAATTCCTAAGCTGGAAGTTTAACAGGTCCTGTACACCCTTTTGATTTATTAACACAACAGGTGAAGACGCTTACACGCTTTCAACCCGAACCTGGACACATCAGCTTTTTTTTTTACACAAATCTTATAATAAATCCACACCAATGCATTATAGATTATGATACATCAAAATTTAAACTCCACAAGAAAAAGGAAAAACAATCTAACTCTCTAGATCTGTTGAAACAAATGACATCACTAGTGATGACGTGTACAATCTACACGTCCTTGATAGTACCCAAACGGGCGTATCTAAGCCATTTTTCATTGCTTGGACATTACTTGTCCTACACAGGAATAACATTGGAATACAAATCTACAAATGCATTTTTCCTATTGTAAAACGTTATATATTTAACTGTGATATAGGTTTATCGAAATGCACCATAAATTAGATCTACATGTATGGCAAATGTAGATATGTCAAGGTAAAATTAAATACATTTTAAACCTACGTTCTCGCATGTTGCGTCATGAAGATTGTCTGTGGTCGCTTCTAAGAATAAAAAAATGCTTACTTAAAATACCATAACATGTACTGGTTGTAAGTTAAGATGTAAATAAACATGATAAAGCGTGAAAAATGTTTACATTTACATTTCTTTTGACAAGAATTTTAATACATTGGAAGGAAATAAAGAAAACACGAATGCCATAAGAAACAAATATGAATGATAATGAAAACATATGCATTAAAAATGTCAATAAATGGCGGCGCGGGGGCATGGCTCGATAATAGCCCCGGCAAGTCGCAAATGGCCCTCGGGCTAAAGCCGTCGGGCCAATATCGCTTTGCCGGGGCTATTATTGAGCCATGCCCCCGCGCCGCCATTTATTAACCTCTCAATAAGCAACGATTTAGAGTTCTGGTGCGCAGGAATGAATAGCCACGCATCAGAACGACAAAGAGTTGTTTATTGGCCGATAAACAACGATAATGCGAAAATGATTTTGATTCTAATATGATTTGACATAGATCTATATTTTTGCAATTGTAATTGGAACTACCTTGTACTATGCTCCGCTCAGAATCGGAACTTTTTTGCGTTGTTTATTGGGTAGTTTAACAACGATAATTTTGTTATTTTACTAAAGAAAATTTAGCGAGTATTTCTGCACATTTTGTGTACGTTCTCACAGAAGCTTATTTTGCGTAACATGCTCGTTAAAATAGTAACATATGTACTCCTGCTATGCACATGTACATGTATATTGCTTGAACTTTGGTGATTAAATAGTATTTTCTTACGAGTAAAACAGGCCATAGAAATACCTAACACGCGCCCATTTATACATTATGCTGCCTTATTTATAAGTGAACAACGTTTAAAATATATATTTTATTGACTGAAACATTATTTCTGAAATATGAAACTCTTGAATATACCAGCTTTTTAAAAATTATTATCATTTCTATTTCGATAATAAACAGTCTTGTTTATAATAATTATTATATTTATAACATGTTTCTTGATAAGCGAAATCCAAATGTATCAATAAATTGTGTTTATTTTTCGTATCCATTCGCTTCACATATCAAGCGTGTTTTGTTTCGTTACTTTCTTGTCGCATGTGTATATAACTTGTATATATAGTATATATGTATACAGTACACGTACCGGACATAAACGAGCCGAACGCCGCGAGAAGGAGGCCGACGTTGCTAGGCTGACCCTTGGTCTTCTTGGCGACGATCAGTTGGCGCCTCCGCCAGCACGGCCACAGGACGACAATGGCCCCGACGAGCCCCACTGTGTATAGACCCTCCGTGTCGCGCACCGTCTCCATGTCCAGCACTGCAATGGAAATATAGGGGTCCCTATATAGACTCTAAATAAGTGATCTTTCTGCATATGTGTAGACACATGTACTATATACATGTAGAATGAACAAACATTGAAAGTGTTTTATCATGTAGTTAATAATGAAATTCTGTATACGAAATGATATACGTGAGTAAAATAGCTTAAAGAAACTGGATACATTACCCGACTGCATACTTTTATGAGGTATGATCGTGCTTTTTTTCCAATTTACGCCAATATCTTACGGACACTATTACATTTTTTACTTATTTATTAAAATAATAATTATTTATGGAATCGGAACGACACATTTAACGCACTGCAACGATGAATTAATTCAAGTTCGACACTCACATAGCGGCACCCCATCAAACGTGTGGCTGGCGTTAAGCCAGTTATACAGCTGGTAGTAGGTTCGAGTCTTGCACGTCCAGCGGACCTCGTAGCACTGGGTCACGTACCACAGCGCGTAGTCCTGCGCCACGTTGAGTCTGGAGTTATACACGCGCAACCAGTTGGGGAGAAAGAAGCCCAGCAGTTGTAAAATGGCGGCTGCTGCGAGGAGGATCAGAAACAGCGTCGCCCAGCGTCTCTCAGTCGCCCGATGCATCCCTGCAAGTACCGGATGTTCTGCTGCAAATACCAGATGTTCTGCTGCATGTACCGGATGTTCTGCTGAAAGTACCGGATGTTCTGTTGCAAGTACCGTATGTTCTGCTACAAGTACTGGATGTTCCGTTACAAGTACCGGATGTTCTGCTGCAAGTACAGGATGTTCTGTTGCAAGTTACAGATGTTATGCTGCAAGTACCGGTATGTTCTGTTGCAAGTACCCGATGTTCTGCTGCAACTACCGGATGTTCTGTTGTAAGTATTGGGTGTTCTGCTGCCAGTATCGGATGTTCTGTTGTTTGCTGAAGTCTTTCAGTGTGCCTTTAAGAACTGGTATTCAGTTTACTATAGCGGCGACACTCGGTGTTCTTTTCAGTATTTTATGATGTACATTCGGCTAACGGCGTCTTTCAGTGAAAAAAAGAAATAAACTGAAATACAATGAATTGGAATTAGAAACCCGAAGAAAACATCAACATAAGTAATGTTTATAAATTGGCTGTGACTGCATTTTTAATTATATACACAACATACTCGCAAGAAGCAAAAGATGAACACTCACTCTCTTCGGGGTGCGATATTTACTATACCCCTCAACTGCCTATGATATTTATATATTATATCTATATTTGCATTAGACTAGTACTGCTGATTATTGTATTAATACTATAGAACACATTAGAACAAAGCGAAACTAGTTTCCGTGCACCAAGGAAATGGAGAACAAACTTACTTTTTCATATAGTTTACTTTAATACAAACTGTTAGAATAACAGAGCACAGAGCAGAAAACAATCATTAAAACAAATCGTACACGATTTCACATAAAACATAGAACATGAAAATGTAAAACATACATGAAAGTAAATAATAACATACATGAAAAATAATTACAAGAAAGAACTGTACCAACCTGCGACGGCTAGTCCGAGAGAAGTATGCGGGGGAAAACATTTGCTGTCATGTAATTTGTTTTACAAATCTCTTCATCCCGAATACATCCTACCGTCCCTCGAGATCGATCGAGTAATGAATATATTAAAACAAATGTCTCTATATGGGGCATTAGTATTCCATATGGGATGCCGTTACGGGGACAATAGCGCACTGTCAAATTCTGGATGCACAGCAACCATGATCAAGAACTTTCTCGAGCTCAGGCTCATCGTTCAAATACTGAATTCCAGATGGACATTAACATGTGCGTTTTTGTGGTTATGCCTAAACGGTAAAACATGCGTAAAACCATCACTATTCGTATAGAAAACGATCAAATACTATCATAAACTGGATATTTCATTGAAAAATAGAAGTTGAAAAAGTCTCACTTTCCTTGAACCCGGTATTACTGACTTAAATATTTACCGCGGCTTTCCCTGATTCAAGTGTGCGCAGGCGCGACTCGACAAAACTAAACTGTCACGTGATTATCCTAAATTTACTAAATATAAACGGCGCTATTTTTAAATTACTCGATTTTAGGACGATAAAATTACGAAAGCTATATAAAATCACTGTTTTTCAGGTAAATAAAAACAAACGTGCCTAAATTTTTTATTCGTTCTACACGATTATGTAAGAAAACTGTGTATTTTTGACAGTTTTCTTTCGTTTTACAATTAGACCATCTGGAGTTCAGTCTCTTTGAATTATTGACCAATAAAATAATTGTAATATACAAATTGTGTTTGTTTTATTGTCACTGATTTTTATTAACGGAGTAAAAACTATTGTTAATTAAAGTATCATAATGTTCCTAGCCATTGGAAGAAAATGCCCTGAAATGTTGCATTCCAACTGGAGTTGCTGAGTATCCATGCTTAACATGTGAAATCAAATTGATAACAAATACGTTTATTACAATAACATGAACTTGCATTCATTCGAAATTACACAGTTTACTATCTGTCGAAGCCAATAAACGTAGCTGTATTGTTACATCGCACTAGTGTTACTTTTGTCTTTATATTTTGGCCTGACTCTGTATGTCTGACATGGGAGTTGCACTAGATGCGGTGGAGAACTCTTCCCATTCAACTTGACTAACGCTTTGTCTGTCGTACAGACACGTGTATATGGTACAAGTAACACAGAAAAGCAAGATGGCGGCCAGAAACACGAGTCCCGCACCGACGAACGCAATATAAACAGCGACAGGAGTGTCCACCTGTAGTATGGAAATGTCGTCTGCTGAGGAGGCGGAAATCATATGTTGACGGTAGAAACTCAAAGCCGGTATCAACAATAAAGAACCTGTAATCGCGATGTTGACAATTGTAAGTCAAATTTAATCAGTAATTAGGTTTTCAACAGATGTGCTGTAATGTACACGTAGTTTAGAAATTAAAAATAAATAAAATATCACTTATTGGCCTGAACACTGTATAAAGGATTATTTGCATTTCTCATAATTATTATAATAATATTCACTCATTTATTTGTGAAACTCATTGCAATATGAATAAATTGCATTTATATTGACAGTGATTGCATATGACGTCAATAGCATATAATGCTTTTTGATGGATTTTATGGATCACAGACGGACCTATAAAATGGCGTCGACCTTTAACATAATTATATTACCTGAAAGAACGGACAGCACTTGTGACGTCACAATAATTACCATGACCCTGGTTTTGGTTTGGTTCCCTGTGTGGTCCTTGTCGATAATAAAGAACACGACGAGGCAGACAGCGAGGAAGCAGAACACGAGGGACGCCACGGCCTCGGCTTGAAACTTCTTAAAGTCGCTGTATGTAAACACTGCAAATAAACCATTTATGTTTTACTATTAAACCATGATGCAATAAAAACACTAAATTTGTTTCATTTAAATTGTGCTCTTGGCAAAAAAAGGTTTGACCAATAGCGACTACTACTATATTGGGCCCGTTTCATAAAGTTCGCGCGGATGTTTGTTACGTAAGAATTCGTACGACGTTCGTAAGAAAATCCGATCGTTTCATAGAACATTTCTGCTAGTTATTAACTTGCAAAAATGCACTGTATGCGTATATCCAGAAAAAGTCAAATCGGTTCTAATGTTGAAAGTGTAACCATTGGTATATTGTACCCAAACAATACATGAACATACATAATTCGATGCCCGAATAAAGGAATGCCGTTGAAACTTCATCTTTGACTGCAAGAGCTGGACTTTCGTTGTCGAAGAAAATCTCCCGGTATGTAGATGAGTTGCATGTGCTGTTGTAAAACGTCACCGTCGCCTTGATTCCCACAGCGTTAACGTCGCTAACGTATATGCTCTGACGTAACATCCATAAGCCGTAGTCTTGTAGAACGTCGATGCCTTCAATGATAGTTTTGATTCCGTAAAGAAGCCTCCATTGATAACAGCAGAGTAAATACGCACTCATATTGTATGTGGCAGTGTTTTAGGCTTTACATATGTTTTTGCAACTAATAGCAATAAAATGCAGACAAGGAAGAACTAGAAAACGAAGAAGAAGAAATAACAAGAAGAAATAACAAGAAGAAAAAGAAGAATAACAAGAAACAGGAAAAGACGTACAAGCATTTTTGCTGAATCATGAACAATATAAGCGACTATATATTTTCAATATATTTCTTTGTAAAACTAAAGTAGTGTTATTTTGCTTGTTTATATATAATGTATATTTCTGTCAGGTATGTATGACACACAATTTGAAAATTGTCAATTTGCCAATCTGTAAACAGGTTCCTTTAAAACTTTAGTATAGTTCGACTAACTTAATTGGCCGACCTAAAAATAGCAACTGTAAATAAACATTGACCTGTCCTGAATATCGGTTTGTTGTGGAAAAATATTTTCTATCATCGTTTATTGTTCGATTGCATTGTTAGGACAGCGGTAGCGTGTCAGTCTGTTGGTTGCACTGTATGATACAAATTGTGCGGTTTTGCGAGTTCGAATCCCACCATATGCTACAGATTTTCTTTTCAATGAGCCAGCGCTATCTTTTCTAATTATGAAATTTTTCCATCGCACAGAAGGTTGTCGGATGGAGGAAGTTTTCCTCTTAAATTTCTGTTGGTATAATTAATAGTGTAAGGATAAAAGTTAACTGGATTAAACACGTTTACTGGATTAAAACGAAACATATCAACACTATCAAAGTTCTAAATTACAGAAAGGAAGCCTACTGATTACTGGAAAATTAAAGTTTAAACATATATAAATATGAAATTGTTATGAAAAAATGTTGACATTAATGTTCCGACCCTGATTCAATCTCATGGCAGCAAAATTACATTAATTGTCAGTATTATAAACCCGACACATTACCAGTTGCGCCACGAATACCTCGATAGCAGAATGTCTAAAATATAGATATGATTGTGAATTTACCAGTCCTTGTTACCGCTCAGCTTCGGTTGTGTATGTTCTGTTACTATAATTAGGGCGGTCAATTTATCTTGGTCCGATTATACTAAACTACATGAGAAATGTAGGAAATATTCCTTTGAAGATGCATGGTTATTGACATCAGCCATCGGTCAATAAACAAAGTAAACACGTGTCCTGCATGTTGACAAAACCCTCATGATCTTGCCCATAGTCAACATGAACACCAATCATGTCATCATGATCTAGATTTTTCCAGTGGGAATCTGTTTCATCTAATAAGAGCAAGCAAGGCAAAGAATAAACGTGATGAAGTGTTAAGCTGGCTAAATCAAAAGGCATTTTCTATAGTACTTCTACAAGAAATTCACTATTTAAATACAAATGACTATCACAACATTTGGGGCGCCTGTTGGACAGGTCAATGTTTTTTTTAGCGGAGAAAGTCCAATAGTAATGGTGTCGGAATCCTAATAAATAAAGCATGCAATTGTAACATCATTGAATATAAAGAAATCATATCTGGAAGAATGCAATTTATGAAAATACAAATATCAGAAAGCAATATTATACTTATTAATATATATGCGCCAAACAATGATGATATTAAGTTTTATAACATTTTAGAGAATATTATTAAAGAGCATGAAGAGGAAACAATACTTATTGGAGGGGATTTCAATGCTGTTTTAAATTACAAAATTGACAAATTAAATGGACGAGATAATTCGAATAAGAAAACATCGGATAAAATAAATAATATTGTAGAAAAGTACGATCTCTGTGATATATTCCGAATAAAACACCCTTTTGAAAAAGTATATACTTGGCATTCCAACACTAACCCGCCAATATTTTGTAGATTGGACTATTTTTTAATATCAAACAATATGTTAAGTTCCATGATTGATTGTCAAATCCAGCCTGGTTATCGTTCTGATCATTCGATAGTAATAATGAAACTAAATGCAAATAATTATGAAAAAGGTCCAGGATATTTCAAATTGAATAACACTGTATTACTAGATACAGAATATCAATCAAAAATTAGAGATGCTATAAAAGAAGTTCTTGAATTTAATCGGGAAGCGAATCCAAATATTATATGGGAGTTAATGAAAGGAAGAATGCGTGATGAAACTATCAAATATGCAAGCCATAAAAGGAAAATAAACGAAAAAAAAGAAAATGAACTCCTACAAAATATTAAAACCATAGAAAATCAACTAGCAAATAATCCCAACGAAAATAAACTCTTGGAACAACTAGAGAAAAATAAACAATTACTGAATGAACTTACTAATAATAAAATTAAAGGTTATATCTTAAGAAGTAAGGCTGAATGGGTTGAAGGTGCAGAAAAAAACACTAAATACTTTGCTAATCTAGAAAAATATAACTCCGAAGAGAAAATTATCAAACAAATTAAAATAGACGACAAGAAAATAGAAGAACACCCAGACAAAATTTTGCAACATATTAAGGATTTTTTTCAAACTTTGTATAAAAAAGACAGAATATTGAGGATTGCAATAATTCTATATTCTTTGAAAACAATGTAACAGTTATCAGTAATGACATCAATATTGAAACACCAGATTATCTTACAGAAGTTAAATGTGGAGAAGCTTTAAAAGAAATGAAAAATAACAAAAGCCCGGGATCTGATGGCTTAACAGCAGACTTTCATAAAATATTTTGGAGGGATATAAAAAAATACTTAGTTAATTCTTTAAACTATTCTTATGACATAGGAACCTTAACAGAAATTCAGAAACAAAGTATAATTTCTTTACTACCAAAAGGTGACAAAGATCTGTTATCTTTAAACAACTGAAGACCAATTTCTTTACTTAATGTAGATTATAAAATAGTCTCAAAGTCAATTGCTAATAGAATAAAAAAACATTTGCCAAATATAATTGGTGCTGATCAAACTGGGTTTGTAAAAGGAAGATACATAGGAGAAAATATAAGATGCCTGCAAGAAGTAATTGATAAAGTAAATAAATACAAACGGATTAATATTGTTTTCAGACTTTCATAAAGCTTTTGATAGCCTCGATCACGGTTTCATGAAAAATAGTTTGATAAAATTTGGCTTTAAGATGTCAATAATTGAGTGGGTCGATTTGTTTTACAAAGATGCAAAGTCATGTATAACAAACAACGGTCATATTTCTGAATACTTTAACATAAAAAATGTGTACGCCAAGGTTGTCCTCTTTCACCGTATATATTTATAATATGTATAGAACTATTGGCACATGAAATAAGCAAAAATAATAGAATAGCAGCATAAAAATAAATAATATTGAACTAAAACAAACCTTGTTCGCTGACGATGCTTGTTTTATTCTAGATGGAACCAGATCGTCATTCGAAACCCTTATTAGCACCCTTGACAATTTTTCAAACATATCAGGTCTTAAACTGAATAAAAGTAAATGCACTGTCTTACGAATTGGACAAATGAAATTTTTGGACACTATATTTTGTAAGAAACATAAATTCATTTGGACATCAGAAGCAGCCAAAACACTAGGAATTACATTTATGAATAACACACGGGAAATGACAGATATCAATATTCAGCCAAAAATCGAAGAATTTAACAAATGCCTTGCTAAATGGCGAAAATGGAAACTAAGTTTAATAGGAAAGATAACTGTTCTTAAAAGCTTTGCGTTTCCGAAACTCATATATCCATTAACAGTTTTAAACAACCCCGAATATCAAACCATCAAAGATATAAAGGAATCGATGTTCTCATTTTTGTGGGATAACAAACCACACAAAATTGCACGAGATAAAATAGTCCAAAATTATAAAAATGGGGGTCTAAAAATGATCGATCTTGAAAATTTCATAGCCGCGCTCAAATCAAGCTGGATCAAAAGGATGCTGTTCGAACAAAATTCAAAATGGGCGAATATTTACAGTGACATGCTAAAGGATTGTGGTAATTTCTTTATTTTCAAATGTAATCTAAAATCATCTAATGTTAACGGTTTGAAATTAAAATCAACATTTCTGTCGGAATGTTTGAAAGGATGGTGCCTGTCAAATTATAACGAAAACCAGGTAGTCATTGGAAAAGAAATATTGTGGAATAATGCGAACATTACAACCTTAAATAAAACTGTTTTTTTTATAAAACATGGTTTGAACGAGGCATTACACAAATAGAATATATTTTTAACTACAGAAACAAACGCTTTTATAACTTCCGAGAACTTAAAGTTTTATATGGTTTGCCTGGTTCTGATTTCTTAAAATATCATACCCTAGTAGCCTGTATACCAGCACATTGGAAAGATGGATTGCACAATGAAGATATATCATATACACCACCCAGTTACTTAATTGATAAAATTACACCCACAACAAAAATGTGTAGTTTTGTAAATAATATTTTAATCAAGAAAACTCTAGTGCAGAACAACAAACAAGAACAAAAATGGGAAAATCTTTTTCATAAACAGCTTAATTGGCAAAAAATATTCACTAACTATTTACACATCACTATCGATACCTCCTTAAGATCATTTCAGTATAAGTTTTTAATGAATATTGTTCCTAACAATCAAAAACTCTTTAAATACAGAATGGTAGAATCTAGTCTTTGTGATATATGCTCAATGTCAGTGGAATCAAATAGGCATTTGTTTTGGGATTGTCCTAGAGTCCACAATTTTTGGATCCAAATCATGAATTATAAAAAAAAAATAAACTTAATATTACAGATTTCAATCTTTCTTATGAATGTATTTCACTCTGTAATATTTTTCTAGTTAACAGGAATTATTCGAACTGTGTTAACTTTGTTGTATTACTAGGAAAATATTTTATATTCAAATGTAAATACCAACGATGTCCACCAGTGTTTGACAGATTTATAGATTATTTTAAGTACAAACTGAAAATAGAAGAGTTGATTGCTGTATGGAAAGGCAAACATGAGCAACACGAAAATAAGTGGCACAATTTTGTAATGTAAGCCCTGTCATCTTTTTCTTTGTTTAATATTCTTGTTTACAGATTATTATGATTTGTGTTTTGTGTAACCCACTACCACTGTTACTCACTCCATTCTTATCATCATTATCATCTCTCATTCACTATTTCATCATTATTGTGTGTATTTACAGCGTTTTCGTGTATTATGTCTTTACTATAACTTTGGTGTACATGAATGTTGTAAATGCAATATTTGAAATAATAAATTGTAAAAAAAACAATAAGAGCAAGCACTCAACGACAAACTTGCGTGACCAGATTTTGTGCGTGGAAGAATTTAGCAAAAACAAGGCTTCATTGTTGGAATTATGAGATCATATGCAAATAAATATTATATTCGTGTCTTTGAGTACACGTCTGTACCTTGGGCGTGCCGGAAGGTGAACTTGAGCCAGCCCTGTACGGCGGCCCCCATGAGCTGCAGAATGACGGAGAGACATAGGCCGCCCGCAGCCAGAAACTTCACGGAGTTAGAAGGTATCATCTCACCTGCAGGTATAGATATTAAACCATTTCACAGGATCGTCTCACATGCAGGTAGATATTAGACCATTAGACGGGCTCATCTCACCTGCAGGTAGATATAAATAAGGCAATTAAAATGGACCATCTCACCTGCTGGTAGATATAAGACAATTAGATGGGATCATCTCACCTGCTGGTAGATATTAAACCATTAGACGGGAACATCTCACCTGCTGGTAGATATTAAACCATTACACAGGATCGTCTCACCTGCAGGTAGATATTAGACCATTAGACGGGATCATCTCACCTGCAGGTAGATATAAGACAATTAGATGGGATCATCGCACATGCAAGTAGATAATGGACCATCTCACCTGCTGGTAGATATAAGACAATTAGATGGGATCATCTCACCTGCTGGTAGATATTAAACCATTAGACGGGAACATCTCACCTGCTGGTAGATATTAAACCATTACACAGGATCGTCTCACCTGCAGGTAGATATTAGACCATTAGACGGAACCATCTCACATGCAGACAGATATTAGACAATTAGATGGGTTCATCTCACCTACAGGCAGAGTTTAGACCATTAGACGGTATCATCTCACCTGCATGTATATATTAGACCACTAGACGGGACAATCTCACCTGCAGGTATATATTAGACAATTAGATGGGATCGTCTCACCTGCAGGTAGATATAAGACCATTAGATGGAACCATCTCACATGCAGTTAGATATTAGACCACTAGACGGGAACATCTCAACTCCAAGTAGACATTATACCATCAGACGATATCATCTTAGCTGCAGATAGATATTAGGCCATTAGATGGAACCATCTCACATACCATTAGACGGGACAATCTCACCTGCAGGTAGATACAACACCATTAGACGGGATCATCTCACATGCAGATAGATATTAGACCATTAGACGGGACCATCTCACTTGCAGGTAAATATTAGACGACTAGACGGGACCTTCTCACCTGCAGGTAGATGTTAGACCAGTAGGCGAAACCATCTCACCTGCAGGTAGATATTACACGAATAGAGAGAAACATCTCACCTGCATGTAGATATTAGGCCATTAGACGGGACCATCTCACCTGCAGGTAGATATTAGACCAATAGACGGTATTATCTCACCTACCTGTAGACACAGGCCATAAGACGGGACCATCTTACATGCAGGTAGATATGCTGCAACATTTGACGTTCGCAAAATGTGAGAAGGAACGTCAGCTTATAATATATGCATGTGTATTAAAAATGGAATAGTGTACAAATATAGTGCATATACTGTGTTGTAAAATTTATATTTATGTTTACATTGTTGTAACAATATATTGCCTTTATATATGTTATGTTTTATTTTCTATGCATATATAACTGTAAAGCATATTAGAATAACTCTAAACATAACTACATTAAATATTTACAAAATAGTATCCTACCGAAGTCAATATTTTAGGTTTAATCAATCTCCGTGCCCGACCATGGAACACACAACAATGGCCCTAAATCATGAGGGAAACACAATCCATTTTCCCACTCGCGAACACAGAAAACAACGTCTCGATGACCGCTGCAAACGTGCGACGTGTTTTAATATGACCATTGGAGATGCCATGGTTTCAAATACCTAATAGGTAGTGATTCTTCCTCGCTCTCAAGCAAACTCTGTTGATTAACAAAGACACATGTTATCGTATAATTTATCAGTGACGTATCCAGCAGTTTTAAACGCGAATCTCTTATTCTATGCCTAATTTAGATATATCAAGTTATTTTTCTGTCTGGGTTTGGTTTTGTTGTGTGACCAATAGAAACGGCGCTTACTTGCTTGATCTGTGACTATGTTGAAACCGAATGTCCGAAATGAATTAATATTGCTGTTATTGTAATTGTTAAGTAATGAATTTCACTTCATCAGAACGTCTGTGTTACCTTTCCTATCAAACTTTTGTTTCAGTTAACCAGGAGCAAAACATTGATTGCCTTCTGTTTGTCTCAGGTTGTTTGTCCAAGGAAGTAAACTGATTGGATTATGCAACCATGTACTATTATTGACCACTGAAATATAAACCCATAATTGGTCAATGCAATCCTTATTTGACAAATATATACTGGTCAATTACGGTCACAGTTGCTTACGGCACCTCACTGAATACACAACCTCACTGCATGGCTGTTATTTTATCATAATTGTGATCTATTACGCATTCATATAGCAGTTCCACGTTAGACCCATTTGTTCGTTTCTCACAGGTGCGCGCAATGTATTCAACAAATGTACTATTATTTTAATTTTAGTTTGCAAATGTCCTCAGCTCCATAATCTTCCTTTATATCATATTCAAATGAGTCTTGTGAAAAGCACACCCAAACATCAGTAGGTCTTGTGAAGAGCACACCCAAACATCAGTAGGTCTTGTGAACAGCACACCCAAACGTTAGTAGGTCTTGTGAAGAGCACCCAAACATCAGTAGGTCTTGTGAAGAGCACTCCCAAACATCAATATGTTTTGTGAAGAGCACACCCAAACATCAGTAGGTCTTGTGAAGAGCACACCCAAACATCAGTAGGTCTTGTGAAGAGCACACACAAACATCAGTAGGCCTTGTGAAGAGCACACCCAAACACCAGTAGGTCTTGTGAAGAGCACACCCAAACATCAGTACTAGGATATGCTATGGCACTGTATGCAGACGATGTACTGAAACCGTTGGTTTAATTAAGTAACTGGTATCCACGGGGAATTTGTACACACTTGGGCAAGCTGCAAATAACACCACGAGTGTTGGTAATTGTGTAGGAAAAATCTAATTTCATTGAATATTCTATAAATGAAGCCACGTATGTCGATTTTCAAGGGAAATAAGTCTGCTTGAAACAGGTAATGCACCGCTTAACGTGGAATTTGGAGACACTGGCAGAGAGTGTGACAAACGTTATATTGAGATACTGAAAGAATGAAATAGACTTGCTCCCCGATTATCTTTTTTAAAATCAAAACGGACAAATATTAGTTTAAACAGATTTTTTATTAAAAAAACTGGCATGATTTATCTTAACAAATAGATAACGCTTGGATTGTGCTGAATGTTACGATAACTTATTAGAGCCCTCTCCGTAAATAGTATTTACAATTGAAATATAATTATATCATCATGACATTTCGTCTACCGGGTATATTTCTTGTGAAAAAAATAACAATTGGCATTACGTAAATTTGAAATGGTTTCAACATAAGCATAATTCGTACCATTACAAAATAGCAATACATACTACAATTTACTAACTCGACCTTTTTTATTAATAAAGAAAGCCAGTAAAGATCAGGGGAAAAAACACATCAAAGAAGATGAAAGATGAAGTCCAACAGTGCATGAACCTCTACAAATGAAATAAGGAAGTGACTTGAGGAAGTGAGACGGCTACTAAAAGCGTTTTGTCCTTTGGATGTATGTCTGAACTGACAAATATTATGGCGGACAGGAAATAAAAAATATATATAAAGTACTTGGTACAACTTAACCCGCTTTTTTACTGAACAAATTAGTCGTCGGCAGCTGGCTAGTGTTTCAGATTTTACCGGCTGCTATGAGTCTCACGGGGACGTGATCAATTACAGATGCGGAAATTGGACAAGCGAATGAGATGTATGGAGAACATAGCTGGTCAATGCGCGCATATAATGAATGTGTGCCAGACTTCCCGAAAACCTTCGGTCCGACGGACATGACCGGCGAAGTTTGAGTGGGTCCGACATTTATTTACTAAGAATCGCTCCGACCGTCGGACAACTTTTTAAACACTTATTCCTATAATTTATTATGTAACTGGATAAAAAAAAAAAAAAAATATCGTAGCAATTGAATACAGCTCCGCTATATCGTGATCCGCACTTTGCGAGTCGGCCGTGGATCTGATCATGATTTTTTTTCATGCTTTTTATTGATTATCTTATTACCCCAACGGCCGTAAATAAATCCCGTTTGGTCCGAATTTTCGCGCCTTAATCGCTACTTTTTCATTTAAACTCGTGATATGCGTCAAACAATAACACATCCCGCGCAACATCATTGTGTAACAGTTTGACGTCACCAGCTTACATTGCGCAACGTCCTTTCATTGCAGTCGCTTTAATTAGCAGCCTAATTCCAAATAGCTGTGGGTCGTGAAAAACGTGCTGCACGCCGTCCACGTGGTGGGTGTTCACCGTTACTGTAAGTGATAGATCAAAACTAACCTATACGACAACAACGTTATCGATACCGCGTAACTGCTTTCGCGTTTAAGAAGTAAAATAAATGGTGTCTACAAAAGATCTAGACTGAGTAAAAATATGACACATACAATGTGCACATCCTTCGCAATTATATAGACGCCTAATTGTTTTTCACAAAAGTCAAGATTTCACAGTTCTTTGCGCTTCAAATTTTTTTTATATCACGGTCATTACTGTAACGTCCACGATTTCCATGCGGATGACGTGACGTTGTGATTGTCAGCATAATTTTCGCGGGCTTTTTTTTTTTTAGCTAACCACGGGTTTTACATGAACAACACGTGCATACGGAATGTGAATAGAATATGTGTGTATGTCTCGTGAACAGTAAAATTCTGATAGGTGTTTCGGATTTGCATTGTCATATCGTAATTCAATATTAATCACATGTATTGTATATTGTATAGTATGGGTGTTAACAACAATTAAGAAGGTGAGCAAGCTACGTTTGCTGTTTGAAATCGCGAAAACACACTAGTGTATACATGTATAATGTATACTATATACTACACATACATGAATGAATTTTCGGTCCGGCACTTTTTATTTCGGTCCGGCTTGTTTTGACTGGTTGTCGGACCGAATGTCGGACACCTTTTTTTAGCTTTCGGGAAGTCTGGTATGCTCGTCGCAGAAAATAATTCCAGTTTACTTCATGTTATTATTGATTTGTATTCGCACCGAAAAAAGACGTGGTCTACTGTCAGGATATTCGGCTTAGACGAATTGTCTTGTAGTTATGGCGCTCCATTATTGCCCGGTCTGTTTCTCAGCAACCACGGGCAGCAAGTCAACGAAACGTTATTAAGAGATTCAATACCAAGAGGAAAGGAATACATACGATTTTCCCATTGTGAGACTTTTGGCAAGTAAACAAGATTTAGTAGCTGTATAAAGAAATCGGTCTTGAGGGAACTACTTCTTTACCCTGCAGGCTACGAGTCAGTAAATCGATAAATTATTGCGCTTCGCTCGCTGAGCAGTGAGGCTTCCTGTTATCGATGCTACTTTCTATAAATAGATGACAAGAAATAGAGCCGACTTATAAGCACTAAACCAATAATATTAATCCATTTAGTCCACATCTACAAGTGAATTAATGTTTTGTCTATTCACATAGGTATGCTAGCGTCTCTTTTTTGCTGTTTAGTGGTTAACTGCATATCACATCACATTGCGTAAGTTTAACAACAGTGTATTGACTCAGAACATATAGCAGAGCAATCATAACCACTCGACTGACGATTGATATTGTTTTTGTAGTATGCATAAGAATTGTAGAAAAGCATTGTACTTCTAAAGAGAGTTTTTCAACTTATTTTTAATTAACTTTCTATTTACCGAGCAAAGCGCTTGTGATAAATAGCACTGAATTTTGTTTCGAAGTTAATACAGTTATGAGTTTTAAGGTTTGTTTTGTAGAAATGATATAACAGACAGGTAATTTACTTCACTAAATGTTCCTATAATATGATAAACATACTCTCATAATTCATTTTGCTTTTAGTTTCGTTTCTCGCCAACAGTCTTTCGACGCTGTCAGCGTTTTGATTTTCACAGTTATCGGCCGTTGAATATTGTCGCAAAATACGGCATAATGAATCAACCACTTACAGAAATTAATTTGAATTTTATGTACACTTTTTGGAAGCGTCAAAACCATTATATATATATAGTATGCTGATGTAGTATGGTATGAAATGCATCTGTAAAAAAAATTCATTCTCATCGCTTGCCAAAATACAATATCAAGGAACACCAGCTACATTAAATTACTCGACGGTCTTTAGTTGCACATTTATTGTTTGCAGTAATTATGTCGTTGTTTAATTGTAAGTGCCCATATATAGCGGTATATCAGTGCTTTAGTTTTTATGATAACAAGTCACAAATGTACATAAAATGCTTTCGCATAATAGTACTTGTCACAATTATAGTTACGGGGTGCTGCCTTGAGAAATGGTGACCGGTGTGGAGACATATGTTTCATATTATGGCGTACTCTTTGTGTCAAAAGTGCATATATACACTCAATAGTTAAATATAGACGTAAATGTTGTTATAAAATTGTAACCGCAGTTACAAATCTATGACTGTGTACAGTCATACATTATAACAGGAGTTACATGTACAACTATTACTGCAGTTACAACTTATAGCGAAGGTAAACAAATATGACAGTTGTCATTAAATGTTAACTGCAGTGACACTTTTTTCTGATTCATTTTTTACGAAATAGGTAACTTTAAATTAGTTTTATAATTAAAAAATTCATATTTAAATAATTTTCGACAAAAAAGCATAAGACGTGACTTAATTCTCCAAACAGACTTAGAGCCTAATTTAAGCAGTTGGTCAGAAAATGTAACCGCGGTTATAATTTTATGAGGACTACCATATTTAATGACTGTTGGTATAAATTAGAACTGCAGTTATATTTGTAAATGTTATTGCCGGTAATAATTTATGACTGCAGTCATAAAATTGTCACTGCGGTTAAAATTTTATAACAACAGTTACAATCGTATTTAGCTAGCAGGCGTATATGTACTTTAAATAAATGGTGCGCCATATCATATTGCCTGTACTTCGAGTTCAATTTCCATCATCATTTTATTGGTTGCCCCAATGGAAAGTAATTCTCGTTCATCATAAAGCGTCAGCACCCCTTAATAATATGGTGCTATATTTTATATGTATTTACCTGCAGCATATTACATATTTTGCAATTAACGGCTGCACTGTTGCCAGTGTTCACACATCTCATAACTCTCATTGTAATTATTGCATGTACGCTTTTGTCAGAATATGTTATTCTCTCAACAGTTACTAACACCGCATGCGCATCAATTTTCTGGAATGAGGAACGACTTTCCTGTCTGACAATAAATCCTGCTAGGATAAAAACCGCTGATTAGCTTATAGCTCCTGTAAACGACAGGCCAGAGGCGGTATAATGGCCGAGGAAAACGTTTATTAACATCGACTGCCGTCTGCCGGCCGAGAATGGATTCAGCTGACAGCATGTGTTTTTTGTTGACATAGCAACATGCCTAACTGTATTGTCCTGTTGCTGGATACACTCGCTTCCGAATGGATGCCAGTAATACGTCTAAAATGCGGAGTGCTACGTGAACTGTTCTCGATCAATTTTAATATTGGGACATTGATGGTCTAAGTTTGGTATGGAGCTGCAGACAAAATTCAAACGGAAGTTTAAACACGTGCTCAGTTTTTGCTAGACACACTGTGTTACATTACTTATTAAGCTGGTAGCTATTGTGCCCTGTTCTTCGATACGTGCCTAATCTATCGAGAATCAATTACCTCGGTTACTTATGGAAAAGGTATTGATGGAAGACGATGACATTGGTGGCGCTTATTTTAGCAACCGCTATTTTAGCGGCTTTAGGCGTAATCTTGGAGACGATTTGTACACTTGTTCCTGGCTGGCTAATTATAGAAACGAACGATTTAGACGTCTATGCGGCACTGTGGTACGTTGTATTGTGTGAACGCGAATTTGACGTCGACGTCAACGTCACAACAGCGAAAAAATGCGAGAAACTTCTTTACAGGCACCTGTTTGACCAAAAGAGTGCGTCCACTACTGCAAACTTGAGTAAGTATTTTACTATCTATTAATTACAATATACATCAAGAATGTAAACGACACATTTATTTTGAAGATTAGTTATTCGCAAAATGCACGAGACTGCCATTCATTTCCAACTCACGTGACGATATTGTACCTCATGTGTCAACTTATAATTGTAATAAAGTTAAAGAATTTTAGGTGTCATTTAATATTCAATGTTAATGAATACTATCAAGTTAATTAATGTTATACAAACATCAGTAACATGAATAAACTTTATAGTATTCAATAGAACAATGTTTTTGTTTGAGAATTAAAAAAATATTTAAATATTAAATGTACTCGTAGTTTGTCATAGTATCATGTCTATGGAATGATTGCATATATTTTGTTAAATAACAATCAACAGTTGTTTCTTTGGTAGCGAGTATTGTCTTGGAAATATATTCGTTTTTCTTGTATTTACTGTATATAAAATAGCGCTTCACTGATTGTTTCACTTAGTTTGACATACCGAAGCTGGCGTGTATATACGTGAGCATTGGGCACAATTTTGTGGATATAAACTCAATAGGACCAGTGTAGATACAAATGGTTGCTTTTAAGTTTATAATTTGTGGAAATGTTTACTAAATCTTTTAAAGGGACTATGTCAACGAAAAAATGGCTTCCTATTGCATTATAGATGATTTTTTTTATATAAACGCGCTTATCTAGGATATGAGCATTAAATAAAGAAAAAATTGTTTCACTTAGTTTGACATACCGAAGCTGGCGTGTATATACGTGAGCATTGGGCACAATTTTGTGGATATAAACTCAATAGGACCAGTGTAGATACAAATGGTTGCTTTTAAGTTTATAATTTGTGGAAATGTTTACTAAATCTTTTACAGGGACTATGTCAACGAAAAAATGGCTTCCTATTGCATTATAGAAGTTTTTTTTTTATATAAACGCGCTTATCTAGGATATGAGCATTAAATAAAGAAAAAATAATATAATACACGATAAGATATTTGATAAAAACAAATTAGCAAAAAAGGCCGACAAAAAAATCCCAAGCGGGTATCGAACTCACGACGTAGGATCCATACGAAGCAGTGACAGTAGACAGCGCTTTAACCAACTGCGCTATGATGCTTGGTAAAGAGTCGTGTGTATACTATGGTCACAACTATGGGCAAAATGTTCACAGTTATAACGTAAACATGTAAACAGGAAGTGGGCCAAACAAACACAACTCATATTATAAATTGATTTTTATATCAGATTGCGTACACTCTTTTCCCATTATATATATCATGTTTTAACCGTTATTAAATGCCACTATTAATGTCTAAATTTCAGATTTTTTAAAAAGAAATTGTCCCCATTGAGGCCCTTAATATCGGGTCTTGTCGTTACTCGGCCAATTAAACGTTTTCTGAAAGTCGTTCTTCAGAGCTTAATTAAATTTCTTTAACAAAAAACTAGAACAACATAACGTCAAAATCCAGCTAACTAATTAGTCTTTAAAGACAGCAGAAATCTTCCCTCGGATACTCGTCAAACACCGAACTGAATTGATAACAGGTGCGCCTTCGTTTGTTCCGATGAAGACAGATGGATAGCCGATGTGATGTTAACTGCATTTTCATGACATTGATGCTAATCACATATTAAACCATCCTGTGTGAAGCAATTATATCTGACGTGCTAACGACGTTGGTTGGTTGCTACTTGCCATTGTAAGAGGTTATTCATGTCCTAGGAAGGCCGTATATCTTACCAGTTACCCGAAGGCACGCGGAGCACGAGCGCTGTTCACTCGTGGCAGTCTGGCGGAGATACCTGGCGAGTGGATTTTAATTAATACGGCTATTAATTGCTCATTTAGCACGTGTGTACATAATGTGTGTATGTGTTAATCTGACTGGAAATATGGCACCGGGTTCAAAATCGTTTACGAGGCTATCGTCTTACCAGATTATGTACAGACGAAAGAATGTAAGCCATGGAACAATAGCTGTTACCTTCTGATACTTGCATATCAATCAGGAGCACGTGTTGAACATGTGTTTCCGTTTCAGGCACCACGTACGAGTCTCAGGTGGGGACCCAGGTTCAAGTGACGTCATGTTGGCTCATGGCGCTAGGTGCGTTCGTACTGGCTGTGCTCCAATGGCGGACATTCCAGGCTTATTGCACCACGCAGACGGCGATGCAGGAAGGCGTTACCTCGGGAACGTGCACTGCACGTGCTAAATTTCTATATGCTGGAGGATTTGCCGCAATATTTAACATTTTGTCAGGTCTGTTGGTTGTTGTATGTACGTGATCCTCTAGCATATTGTACGACGAATATCACAAAAACCTTACACGTGGTTCTCAATCTTTGATATGTCTGGTATTTGTGGCGCCTTCTAATCACGTTGTTCGATTGCTGATTCTTACTCTAGCCCTCACTTACCCAACCACACTCTCTGACTTCTCTTTCTTTATTTGCTCGTGTTGCTAAAACTAAAACATACCTGATTTAAATCTTATAGAATAATATTGATTTGTAGTTTTACTTGCTATAGAATAACGTTTATTTATTGTTCACTTTTTACAGAATAATGTTTATTTATACTTTACTTCTTACAAAATAATGTTCATTAATATATAGCTTTAATTTATAAGTGTCTTAAAAGTGTATGCCGAACATGTGGTGCACGTTAGTTTTATAACTGTAATACATATATGTTTATTCTGCAAAGTCAAAAGCTTGATTTTGTTTGCAGGCGTCCTGCTATCGCTGGTTATCTTTGACTCCTCGCGGAAGTACCTGGGGTTGGAGACGCCGCGCCCGCCAGTACCCTACCTGCTCTTCGTAGCTGGAGCGGCTGTCGTCTGCTCACTACTCAGTAGTACCGCTGGCGCGTACGTCATATGCCGAGTGCGGAAAAGTGTGTTTGTGCAGCGTCATAATATTCAAGCAGACGACATGTTCGAAAATGGCGCTCAACAAACTGTACCTCTCTCCGATTCCCAAGATGAGGGCCAGTCTCACCAGCACAAAGATAATAACTTTGAAACGAAACACTCCACGGTTGATAGAGGAGAGTACATGTTCGGACTCGAGTACAGCAACGAGCGCCCTCCTCTCATGTATCGAACTCAAGGCACCCGCAAACCAGACAGACCCATCCACCCGTTTCCTGGGTACAAACTGGCAAAGCAGAACCTAAAAGGTCATGACCGGAAATGGTGGTCAAAGGTCACGTTTGCTTCGGGTCCATATTACTAAAATGACCAACAGTAAAAATGCTCCAGATGTGCTGTTAGCATGTGATATTGTTCGCACGTGCATTGTGATGTAGCCAACGTGAATTTCTCCATATCTTTCTCGGCAGTTCGAAATTCCGTTATATACTTTGTAATATTTTTGACTCGCCAAACGCACACTCCCGATGCGTTCTGTATATGAAGCCATGGAAGGCCCTACATACTCATTAAGCGTCCAAGACAAATTTTAGCTTAAGCTGTATACATCTATTAAGTGCACATTTTCTAACCAAATTGTTCAAGTGAACTTCAAAAATTCAGATCTTCGTTAAGAACTATCTGTGCAACCTTCACACGAATATTAACTTCTTATATAAACTGAACTTTAAATGAAACAGCCACATCATTTTATGGTTTAAGATATCCTATAATGCGTGTCGTGGGAAACCGGATTAAATGCATGTGCGTAAAGTGTCGTCCTGCATCAGCCTGTGCAGTCCGCACAGGCTGATCCAGTACGGCACTTTTCACTTACACTGGATTTATGTTTAGAAGGAATTTCCTTGAAACAGAAAATACCATAAAAGCAGACAGTGTCGGCCTGGATTAGCCTGTGCGGACTGCATAGGCTGATCGGGGAAGGCACTTTACGCACATGTATTAAGCCCGGTTTCCCACGATACACCTTAATTATGTTTTAACTAATGGGCTTTATAAATATGGGTCCAGAAATGATGCCTGTGTTGGTTTGATAATTATAGTGCCTTTCCGTAGATATCAATGATCTATAGAAAAAACAATATCCAACACATACATCAAAAGACGCTTTATCGCCCAGAGTCCAAGCAATGGATATATTGACGGGACAATACATGTATGTAAATAATGCTCTCGCCAGCTTATATGTCTAACAGGTTCATACTCGAAGCTACTGCGACATTAATAAGGACAATGTAATGTGACAGACAATTGCCACATAATTAAAGACAGAGAAGAAGATGTCGATATTATGGACAAAGCTTCTACCAAATTGATGACAACGCGGTCGATATAGGAAGCGTATCTGTTTCGTTTTACGGCACCACATTGTCAAAAGAAACCATACCATTTACGGGTTGAAGTCAAGTTATTATTTAAAATGATCAACTACATCAGTGGATTGTTAATATTCAGAATCAAGCGTACACATAATAAATGCGCTCATTGACACGCTCTAGTGAAAAATCGGCTAGATACATAGTTTCTAGGGCAAGGAAGTAATATTGCTATTGAGATACGTATTTATTTTCTGTTTTCCTTCATTGATTGAAAGTCCCTGTATGCTATATAGTAAAATCTTGCTTGCGGTGATATCAATTTATAATGTATTTTGTTTACATACTAGATAAAAAACACTGTATGTATTTTCCAAATTGTTTGTCAGTTATCCACCAACACCATCAAACTATTTGGGAATCATTAACACGTCTACATTACAAGTACTATTATCACGGGCGATGCACCGATTACGCGTACTATATTATCGCGTGTAGTGCACCGATTACGCGTACCATACAATCGCGTGTGGTGCACCGATTACGCGTACTATATTATCGCGCGTAGTGCACAGATTACGCGTACTATACTATCGCGTGTGGTGCATCGATTACGCGTACTATATTGCCGCGTGTGGTCTACCGATTACGCGTATTTTCGCGTTGTGGTCTACCGATTACGCGTACTTTATTATTGCGTGTGGTGAATCGATAACTATATTATCGCGTGCGGTGCACCAATAACGCGTACTATTTTATCACGTATGATACACCGATTACGCGTAATATATTACCGCGTGTTGTGTGCACCGATAACGCGTACCGTGTTATCGCGTGTGGTGCGCCGATTACGCGTACTATATTGTCGCGTGTTGTGTGCGCCGTTTACACGTACTATATCATCGCGTGTGTTGCACCGATTTTGCGTACTATATTATCGCGTGTGGTACACCGATTACGCGTACTGTATTATCGCCTGTTGTGTGCGCCGATTACACGTTCTATTTTATCGCGTGTGGTGCATAATCGCGTGTGGTGCGCCGATTATGCGTATTATATTACCGCTCGGTGCTCCGCGTCTCCGTTTTAAATATGTACGTTTTGTTTGTTTTTTACTTGCGTAACTAAAAAAAATGCTTGTTGTAATTAAAGGGTAAAGTTTCAAATCATGTTTACTAACATGTGAACACATGATAACATCATAATGTGATAATGCTTATTGTCGGAGTTTATCCAGAGATTATTTTTCTAATAAGAAAACATACAGCTCGATAGGTTGTACTTTTTGTAAATTAAATATATTAAACTTTGAAGCTTCATACACTGGGCATCATAAACTCTTTGACGTGTTTGAATATTGTTTAAAGTATATCAAATTATCGATATATGTGATACTATTAGCATTTACATGTACATATATAAAGCACAATATTTACAAATGTTATTCTACATATTGCCTAACAAGATTTAGACTACATTACCGCTTAGTTCATACGTGTGTGTAATTATTAATCAGAAATGTTTCCATGTATTGGATTCGTAAATCTTTATGTTTTAAAAACTGCTGAATAAAGGACGTGCTTCAAGTACCATGTTGTTTTATTTATCATTCTACCTCTTGTCTTCGCAGATCATAAATCACCCTGCAGATCAATGCACAAGAGACGTATAAAAACATGTTATAAATCTTTTATCAATCACATCAAGTTCGCTTCACTACACTTTAAATAACATCTAGTCTGTGGTTGTTAATATCTGCTGACCTAACATCGAAAAGTTCGCTCAACAAGTTATAATGCACCAAATGGAAATTGTTGTATTTTCTGTATTTATAAGAATTACAGCTGCACCATGGTAAACACGAAATTCTTTCGTATTTTTTCCAATATTTTGGTATGAACGCATGCATGTAAAACTCAAATATTCATAGCTGACATTTCAAGTTGAATTTCTTATAAATAAAGAAAACACAACACTTTCTTTTTATTTTCATTTGGTGCGTTATAACCTTTGTTGAGTGTACTTATCTCTGTTAGGTCAACAGGTATTAGCAACCACAGAATAGATATGAGGCGTGTCATGGGAAAACAGGGCAAAAGCTAATCCGAGACACTTTCCGCTTTTATGGTATTTTCTGTTTCAAAGAATTCTCTTCTAAACATAAATCCACTGTAGGCGGAAAGTGTCGTCGCGGATTAGCCTGTGCGGACTGCACAGGGTAATCCATGACGACACTTTACGCACATGCATTAAGCCCAGTTTTCCCGCGACATGCCTCATATAATTTTAATGACTTACTTGTTTTACATAAACTGAATGTATTTCACCAACACTCCAGGGGAGCTGTATGATTCCGCGAGTCTGCTGAGCCAAGAATGCCACCCCGTTGCCAGGTTAGACAGCCTCTTGGATGTCATAAGTTGCACGTTTTCAGCAGAATTTCACTTGATCCATCTTTATGGCATTGTTTTCGAAATTATACAGGCGAGTAAATGCACCTGCGTAATAAACTCGCACGCACACAAATTCACATCGTGCCAGGTAACGAACTCTTGTACGAGTAGAATTTTAATCATGTATTTTGTGCGGCTCAATACATATTATAACAATGTACTTGGTAATTAATGGAGGTACCTACATATTATATAGCTCAAAAACAATATTGAAGAGGCGTGATTATACAATGATCCAGTATTATGTAATTGCAATACATTGGCAATTCTTTAACCATGAAAGATACAGGTAGAAAATATATGTAATGTATAAAGCATTTGATTAAAATTGTTTTCGTTAATTAACAATATTGGAAAGTTTACAAAATCATACCCGCATGAAATTAGTTTTCATGCGCAGAAAATGATTGTTAAAAATATAAACAAGATCTGTTAATCTTTAACATAATTATTACGTTTGATGAAGATCAAATGAAAACTTAGAGAAAAAGTGGAAACTGCTAGGTCAATTGTAGATAAATCAAAGGCCATAGTTGTTAAATGACCGATAAACAACGATAATGCGAAAATTATTTCGATTCTAACATGATTTGACACATATTTTTGCAATTGTAATTGGAAATAGTTTTTACTATGCTCCGCTCAGAATCAGGACTGAGAAAAATCATGTTACAATGACAGTTACACGTGGATCTTGTATGTATATGTATATAACGATGCTGAGATAAATATATAAAACATACATACACAAGAAATGCAACATTTTATTTATAAAGCAAAGACAAATAACACATCAACAGTTTAATAAATACTCTGTAACAATCAAAAACATTTTTGACATAATATACAAGTTTCAACCTTGCTGCCTGAGTGGGCATTGTGTTTGTGTGTTTTGTGTTTTCCGTGTTGTATACATATACTATAATGTTATTCATTAAGTGATTTCATGCTGTATTGGCATGAGACCGTACGGCGAATGTTATATGTCCGAGGTCTGCTGTATTGGCATGAGACCGTAGGGCGAATGTTATATGTCCGAGGTCTGCTGTATTGGCATGAGACCGTAGGGCGAATGCCAATACAGCTGACCGAGGACAAATGACAGTGCCTGTATTAAATCACCTACTTAATAAGTATTTTATTAATCAACATATCATTATTGACTAAAATTCCTAACCTCTTTAAGGTTTTTATGAAGGATAATAAGAACTTCAATTATTTGAAAAACATAACACTGAAAATTTTACAAATCCGATTTTTTTTATATTTCAAGATGGCGTCATTTTGTTTCTAAAAACTTTCATATTTCCAATGTCATATAGGAACAGTTCAACTGACCAATCAAAAGCGCTAAATCTCATACAGGCACTGGTTTTAGCCAATCACATTGCTTTGATCCCATACAGGAACAGTTGAACTGATACAGGAACAGTTGATCGTTTTATTTACTCATGCAAACTAATATAAGGCGTGCATTTTTACTGATATTGTGCGTAATATTGTAAAGTTGATTAATAATATGGTGTATAGAAAATTGGTCATGTTCCTTTATAAATGACCTTAAGTTGTAAAGCTGATGTTTTATTATCTTTATATTTTGCTACTAATCTTGATTTACATTTTAGCCAATATTAAAGTGGCCTATTGAAGGAAAAACCAATGAAAGCAAATTCATTTCAGTTTGATAGTTGCTTTTCAAGGATTTAATGTTATATACTTAAGGCCATTAAAACTGAAACTTTTAGACACTAATTTTTTTATTTCAAGTAACTGGATTATTTTTTCCATATCAATGTGTTGGATAATTGTTTTATAAAAAAAACTAAACGGGTGACCAACCTCTTGTTTGATGTTACGCCAGAATGAAGCTCAAACTTTTGAAATCATATATCAGTTCCATTCCAATATGTGAACTTGAAACATACTCGAACCGCTTTAAGTATATTAACAATTCCGGACGGTTAATCTTTTTGCATTTTTGTCCATACTGTAAAAATCTAATGATAAACAAGTATTATGCAAATGATAAAATCACTGGTTGAAATAAGCACAAAGTGTAATTTTACTAACTTGTTACAACCAGCTTCTTAATATATTTAATCAATCACCTATAAAGAAGTAATATGGGCTTGTAACAGTATTTGACAATTACACTGCCTTAATCACAGATGCAACTGACAAAAATACATGCACTGTGAATACAACAGAAAATGATACAATAGCACAAATAAAACATGTGACAGTTTAATTGTATAAAATACAACATATCTCTCTTCTGAAGAGAATAATATACTTAATCAACAAAATATGAGGCATGGGAAACCCGGGTTTAATGCATTTGCAGTCCACACAGGCTTATTCGGGATGACACTTTACGCATACAGTTGATTTATGTGTAGAAGAAACTTCCATGAAACAGAAAATACCATAAAAGCGGAAAGTGTCATCCTGCATTAAGCCCGGGTTTCCCACGACATGCCTTATATGTAAACATATAATTTGAAATATAATAAGTTCTATCTAAGAATGATAATAGCACAAACACTGAACAATGCACACTTTTATAGCAACAAAAGTACAAATTAGGAGTTCCACATACACATAATGTTAATGATAGTTCCCTGGATTTATACATTATGGCCTGTATCGGTTATGAAATCTACAGTACTGATAATAACAACTGAAAAGAGTGATCACAGTGTTGGAAAACAATAGGCAAACAATTGAAGGTTGTCTTTTTAATGCGTAATTATTAACTTAAAAAAAAGCCACTATTTACTTTGGTATCAAAGATCAAATGTAAGAATACTTGTAAAAATATGAAGTCTCTATCCTGAATAATGTCCATTTTTGTATATTTTCTAATAAACAAAGGGCAATAACTCTGGTGTTTGAAATATGATCTGGCCCATTTTTGGCATCTGCTGAGATCTGATGGTCATACACAAACTGTGAAAGTTTGGTTAAGATTGGATGGAAAATAAAGTCTAAATGTTGGAAAAAGGCATTTTTGCCCGCATGAAAAAGGGGCAATTACTCTAGCGATACTAGTGTGATCTGACCCAATAACAATCCCATCAGAGATTTTATGGTCATACACAAACTGTGCAAGTTTGGTTAAGATTGGATAAAAACACAAGTCTACAGCGTGAATACGAACCCAATTGTTGACGGCACACGGACGACAGACGACTGTGACACAGGAAAGGTCCCCTATACCAATAGCTCACTGAGCACTTCGTGCTCATGTGAGCTTAAAAACACTGGGTGCACAATATGCTAAAGAAAGGGCCATAACTCTGCAGATCTACGACAAATCTGCACCAAAATACACAGGTGCACAAGTTCCATGCTGATGAATATGTTTATAAAGTTTCATCTTTCTAGCAGTTATACTTTTTGAGTTACATGCTACACAAGTCCAAAAATGTCATTTTTTACTTATAAAGGGCCATAACTCGCCTGATGTCAGAAAAAACTGCACCAAACTACCCAGGTGCACAAATTCACATGCTGATGAATATGTTGATAAAGTTTTATCACTCTAGCAGTTATACTTCTAGAGTTATGCGCGACATAAAAATCTGACAGACACATGGGATGGACGTCCTGGACAAGGGCAAATCTATATGCCAAGAGGGGGCATAAAAACATAAAATGATTTATACTATCAAAAGGACAATCTATCTGATTCAAATATACTTAACTAATTTCAGCTGTAAAACAAAAGCAGCAGATTAACATTGACATAATCCTTTGCATGTTTTCATTTTCCACAAAATAATGTCAGTAATTCTTCTAAATAAACTTTCAAATGTAATCAGAGTTTATTGCAAGGTACTGGCAGGATCAAAAATATTAATTGACTCAAATGTATGTTATCAATTCACCAGTTTACCGTATTTAACCTATGATTTCGGATGCATACAAATTATTTTTTCAGTGTCTGAAAATTTGGTGTCACCAAAAAATAATTGTTCCAAATCTGTCTGAAAACAAAGCATCCACAATATTTAAATAAACAATCACAAAATAAGGGACATGCTTATTAGTATTGTTAACTGCTATTATGGTTTATGTTTATTACTGGAGGCGTAAATATAGGACATGATATAATATGTCCATAAACATGGTGTCCAAAAACACAGATTTAATATGGAACTAAATGAAATGTAAAAACATTGAAAAAGTGTTATACTAGTCGATTATTCAACAAATGAACGAATATTATGATAAGAATGAAAAGAAAGCCTATAACAAACAAGTGCTGTCACTATCAGGTGACATATGCCCCTGAATGCACTGTCAGTACGTGCGACCTTTGACACCAAAATAAATCTTTGTAAATAAAAGCGAATCAATAATGTTAACTTAATTATTAAAGTCAAAATGTTAAAAAAGGGGCATAAATCTGTCAAAACACAACACAGAGTTATGCAGGTAGCTTTCCCTGGTGGAGACGTTGATAGTAAAAAAGTATTCCAAGTTTTAATTAAATACCTTTGATATTATTCAAGATATTGAACTTTGTGAAAACCAAAATGTCCAAAAGTTTAAAAAGGGGCATAAATCTGTCAAAATACATAACAGAGTTATGAGGGTTGCTTTTCCTGGTGGAGACATGGATAGCTGAGAAGTATTTTAAGTTTCAAGTATATAACTTTGACAGTATTCAAGATATTTGACATTATAAAGAACTTTAACACTGGCCAGACGGACTGACAGATGGACGGACAGACGATTCAATTTTAATAAGCCGTCCTTTAGGGGCATAAAAACTGTAATGTACTGGAATGTGATAACAATGAACCACACCCTTGTATATTGTGGAGGGATGTTAACATGCTACGAGTGGTATCTCTGACTTAATGACAGATGCTGAGTCACAACCATTTAAACTATGTATTCCATGGATGCCTGTTAACACACTAAACACGTTATCTCTGACTGTTGACCGACGATGCAAACTTTCTGGCCTCAAGGATGCGTGATCGACTACTACATCGACTGGACGAGGGCGTGTCAGACAGGGGCTCCCCAAAGGGGGTGCGGCTGGATTTGGGGGGCTCTGCCGGGAGTGCTTCCATTGACATCCGGATTGAGGCAAACCTTATAAGAAATATAACGCAAATTCAAAATAGACATTTCCTTAATTGTCAATAATATGCAAATTAATTAAGGGAATTAGGGTCGTGAATAGACGTTACCACAAATATCAATCGTATGTAAAGCAGTCTAATGGAATGGGCTGTTAAAACCTACTTTACGCATGTTAAAGTTTGCAAAGAACTTGCCAAAGATATATGTGGAAATTAATCCTTTGACAATAGATGGGGCACAGTTTGAAATATCAGTCACAAAACTGGACAGGTCTATTATATAACATCCATGTTCTCTGTAATACAAAATGTAGAAAAACTGCCCCCAAGGCCATTGTCACTGGCATTTCACAAACCTGAGTATGAAAGATATGTTTGGTGTGTAATGCCTAGTTATTATCTAAGTTTATTATCTAAGTTTAAGAATGGACACATGTTTGAAGGCATCAACATTTGACCACGGCTTTACATGCTACTACATTATTGTAAACATTCTATACCTGAAGTAACAATGTGAAAAAAAGTACTTAAATATTTTCAACAATTTGGTTGCTTAACGTAACATATTACCTGGGAAATGTAGCAATTCATACAATACAGACGTTATCCCAACAGAATAGGTTAAAAATACATACTAGTGCTTATAGGGATTACACAGTGTGGTGAAAATCAGCCATCATAAATGCATTGCCGAGCCCAGCTAGCTCTTTTGGTAGAGCGCTGGACCTGGCCACATAACTTGTGTGGGGATTGGTCATGAAATCATTTCCACGGTCATTCTCCCCCTACCTCTGATTCAAGTAGGACAGTTGTCAGTTACTGGCATAAGTATGTGCACTTAGTACTGGTAAACCGCTTAGATCGGCTAAGCTTGCCCAGGAAAAGTGTGCGTAGGTTAACTGACCGCCCTGATATGACTGAAATACTGTTAAAAACGGCAAAAAATCCAAACAAACAAACATCATAAATGCATTACACTTCCCTACAATGATGGAAGGTTACCGATTGTGACACATACTTCCCTACAATGATGGAAAGGTTACCGATTATGACACATACTTCCCTACAACGATGGAAAGGTTACCGATTATGACACATACTTCCCTACAACGATGGAAAGGTTACCGATTATGACACATACTTCCCTACAACGGTGGAAAGGTTACCGATTATGACACATACTTCCCTACAACGATAGAAAGGTTACCGATTATGACACATACTTCCCTACAACAATGGAAAGGTTACCGATTATGACACATACTTTTCTTTGAGGCTTTTTTCAAGGCTCTTCATTTGATCATCCGCATTTTTCATCTGTGAGTCCATCTGGCGTAAACTGACAACTGAAAACAAGACAATTACAGACTTATTACTATAAATACATTTTCTGAATCATTTGCATGAAGATTTGTATGGAATTATTTACAGCACGGCCTTCAGCCACTGGTAAAGCTATTTCTTACGTGTATAAACAACAAGAGGGCCATGGTGACCCAAATTGCTCACCTGAGTACTGGCAATGATAGAGATTAGCTAAATGTCATAACCTCCAAAATGACCCAAATCAGACAACCTGATCTGGCAACTGGCAATTCGACAGGTGCAATAAAGATGCCTGTCCGGCCTTCTTCTGTAGCTAACCTGGCAATCTGCAGGCGATATCCAGTCTCATGCCTGCCCGGCCTACTTCTGTTATTTATCGGGCAATTAAATTGCACAATACAGATGCATTTATGGTCGAAACTGCTGGGAGCAAGATGAACCACAAGAAAACGATAATATGTTTACAAATGCACAATCACACTTTCAATACACAGAGGTTGACATCCAATCTTTACAATGGCACATTTTTTAGGTTCAAACATCCAGCTGAATTCCATGTACTGTGCTTTGTTCTTATTTCAACAGAACAATAATTAAACCGTCACAAAAGACAGCAATACAAGACATCTGTCAACATTATGTATATCATCGATTTGGACCATTTCATCAAAAAGACCATTGTACTGGATGTATTTACATTTTAATTGTGTTTTAGGTCTTGTAAATGATATTTAGATCATTGGTTAGCATCTAAATTACCAAAACTAATTAATCAGTTGCTGAAATACTATATGCTGCCATCCTGAATGAAAAATGGAGTCTCTAACTTGAACACAGTCCATTTCTTGCTTCTTTTTCAAAAACAAATGGGCAAATAACTTTGTTCTTTATAGGCCTTTCCCAAAACTAGGTTACTTCCCTTGCATAATCACGAGTGATTCCCCTGTTCACTTCCGGCGACGTTTATTGATTATAAGGCGGGATAAGCGTATTTATATTTACCAAAAAACATGCAATATATTTGTTTTTCAATGTTAAAATTGTGCTGATGTCATAAAAATATATTTACAAATATCAACGTTCGTATATAATATACATCATGTACTTCATATATCAATTTAATTAAATTATTATTTTGATCTTTGACAATATTGTCTACTCTTTGCAGATTGACAAACAAACTGTACACAGTACGTTTAATGGTTATTATGCAACAAAACACAAAAATAGCGATTTCAGTATCTAATCAACCTATGCCTGTATTAAATTTGCATTATTAAATAAAATAAATAAAAAGCTGTTTTTAGTAAAATGATTTTGCTAAGTAACTCTAAGCTAACATTCTTCTGGCGACTAAAAGTACATAAAAATAAGGTATCATCACAGAAAATTTGAGGGTAATTCCGATGTTTTTGACAGCAACTTCTTATATGAATTCCATACACATTTGTGTTTAACTTTAAAGCTTTTTTCGTTGCAGATATTCTTGTTGTGTGCTAAATATTATACTGTGTTTGAACATGCTTCGCTTTAATCTTGAAATATAATGTAACAAAACTACTATCTTTTTAATTACTGTTAACACAATATTACAATAACTAAAGATGATGTCACTCCTCATTAAATGTTATAATTGATGTTGTATTAAGGAGAATAAGTAAGTAATTTGTTTATTATTGTGTCATGTGTTTAAACAATGTTCATGATAACTTCATATAATCAACGAAACAAATAACACATAACACCCGATCAAATGGGTCTATATGTCGTGATAATTATGCACATAATAGGGTGAGTATCTATAATAAAACAGACATAGATATATACATTTTGAAAAAAGTTTACACAATTCAGAGTAAGTAATTAACAAGAAGAGATGTTTGTAAAACATGTATGCCCCCCAACTTGCAGACAAGTTGTGAATATGTGCAATTGTTAAGAAATTTAATATGCAATCCCAAGCGAGGTCTCGATATAAGGTATATATGTATGAAGTTTCATTAAAATATCTTGATGCGTTCTCAAGTTATTGTGCTGAAACCATTTTTTCTATTTTTAGTAACGGTGACCTTGACCTTGACCCCACCCATCCCATATGCAATACCAAGCGAGGTCTGAATATAAGGTATCTATGTATGAAGTTTCATTAAAATATCTCGATGCGTTCTCAAGTTATTGAGCGAAGACTGTTTTTGTATTTTTAGTAACGGTGACCTTGACCATGACCCCACCCACCCCATATGCAATCCCAAGCGAGGTCTCAATATAAGGTATCTATGTATGAAGTTTCATAAAAATATCTCGATGCGTTCTCCAGTTATTGAGCAGAAACCATTTTTCTATTTTTAGTAATGGTGACCTTGACCCCACCCATCCCATATGCAATCCCAAGCGAGGTCTCGATGTAAGGTATCTATGTATAAAGGTTCATTAAAATATCTCAATGCGTTCTCAAGTTATTGAGGGGAAACGGTTTTTCTATTTTTAGCAACGGTGACCTTGACCTTTGACCTGTTGACCTCAAAATTTATATAGTTCTTCCTTTCCTCCCAAGTAACCAGCATACCAACTTTCATGATCCTAGGTCAAAGCGTTCTCAAGATATCGTGCGGAAACGAAATGGTCTACCGTTTTTCTATTTTTAGGCACGGTGACCTTGACCTTGACCCCACCCACCCCATATGCAATCCTAAGTGAGGTCTCGATGTAAGGTATCTATGTATAAAGTTTCATTGAAATATCTCAATGCGTTCTCAAGTTATTGAGGGGAAACCGTTTTTCTATAATTAGCAATGGTGACCTTGACCCGTTGACCTCAAAATTTATATGGTTCTTCCTTTCCTCCCAAGTAACCAGCATACCAACTTTCATGATCGTAGGTCAAAGCGTTCTTAAGATATAGTGCGGAAACGAAACGGTCTACAGACAGACCAACCGACCGACGGACAGGTGCAAAGCAATATACCCCCACTTCTTCGAAGGGGGGCATAACTAAGCCAACAGAAGAGTCTAATATACGTTAGAATAAATATTTTAGACTTGTTGAGTCTGTTTGATCAAGTATTTAGTTTTCCTTCAGGTATATAACTCTGAGATTATTTCTTCATTTCTGTCGGAATCGTGGTAAACAAACAACATTTTATTATCGCAGCAGCTAATTCCCATATGTTTTAGAAAAACAAAACACGATGAGCTCTTTAATGTTCACCACCTTTCAATTCTTCAGAATTGAAAATTAAATGCTGTGCTATATTATTTCACTCTTCAATTTAAACCAATTTATTAATTCAAAAAAATTTATAATGCTTTTAATTATGTTCTGTTCTGTTCTGTTCAATAAGGTGGCGAAGTTTCATAGGGTGATAGGCAAAGATCAACAACGGAGACAACAACATTTTAAAATGTGAGATAAACTTTAATTTGAGACGCAAACAATGAAGACTAAGTGTGACATGTTAGTTGTCTCTGCATGTAGAACTTTATCATTAATGCATTACGCAATTGTATGGTTTAGCGGTATTGTTCTAAGGGCAATTTGATAAGATCCCCGCAGTTTGTGGCTTTGGTATTTTTATGACCCCCTCTTCAGACAGATAACTAAGTATCCATTGAGAGAAAATGTGTTCATTCGTGGTATTTATGTATCGAAAACAACCGTTTAAGACAAGACAAGGAGGCTTCATTTTTTTCCGGATACCTGGCATACGGACATGTGACCTTAATAATGAGTTTAAAACGATACTTTATTTAGTTCTAATAATTCATTTTTGTAACATATATCCTCTATGAGTTTTTTGTAATATTTAATCAAAAACATATGGTTTAAAAAATTTCCATTACAAATTTTGAAAGCCGCTTGGTCTTCGATCTATAATACTTTATATGCCAAGCTATGGAAAAAGTCGCCGGAAGTCGGGTTTCAAATATGGCGGATGTGAATTCGCAATAACGGGAGGTTATTTCCAAGGGAGATCACCTAGTTTTGGGAAAGGCCTATACCCTAATCAGCGCAAAACCTTGGTTTATTATGAGATCTTATGGTCATACACAAGCTGCCTAATCAGCGCAAAACCTTGGTTTATTATGAGATCTTATATCATACACAATCAGGGCCTTTCCCAGGCCGTTTTAGCGCCCCCGTGCCGGGGCACTTAAATTTTAACTTGAACATATCCGGGGCACCTAAAATTGCTGTTGCGCTTATAAACATTGCCCGGGGCACGTATATTTTATCAATTAATTAGCTGTTTTGACTGCAGCAGACCGATAATTCCTGTTGTGAAAGCCAATCTCTTACGTCACAATGGCCGTTTTTCACTCGAGAAGCGTATACATCCACTCAATCAAGTTGATGAATGATCAAAGCGAGTGTCACTTTGCCAAAAATTTTAACAATTGCCAAAAATTTTACCAATTGACAGTTATTCCTAAGCCACAATCAATCACTGTGAAGCATCGACTTTAGGCGGAGTTTCATCACACAGTAAAGTCAATGTAAGCCAATAGAAACACTCAGTTTATCTTCTCTGTGGAATGACATCATGATTGACCAATTGGCGCAATAGACATGTATCCACACACAAATAACCTTATATGCGCATCAATGCGCATTATTGACCGTAAAACGATTGCTCACCCATTTCGTATTTTACAATGTCAACCTTATTTATTTGATAAATTTACAAACTGAGAAAAATCAGGCAGAAATACGCTGATATGAAATCGTAATCGGAAAAGCCTACTGGTATCCAGTGTTACTGTTGTAGTTTCGTAAACACAAACTGTAATGTTTATGTACATGTATGCCATGTAAAACCCGTGTTTTCTACAAAAGAGAGCAAAATGTCTGCTGACAACCTTGACGTCACGTTAAACGCATGGAAAGCGTGCGTGTACCAACTTAACATTTGACGCGCATAGGCACGAGGAAATTTTCCGGTTGTTTATGCAAGAACAAAGCATGTATAATATACATGTATTTTAATCAAGATCTTTACAATTAACCAATTACTAAGTTCAACAGTTGTAACGCTTAAACATTGTTAAAACACTAAACACATGCCCATATGAACATAATCGAAAAAAGAGACTCCGTAAGAAGATTGAGTGTAACCTAAAAAATTTGATAACGACAAGAAATGTGGGTTTCAACATGAAGTCACTGTGCGAATGTGATGCGCACTGGACATAAATATCAGGAAAAAATTATTACTTTCAGTTTCGCAACAGCAATGATGGGTTTGCTTTTAAAAGACTAGAGGTATACCGTTTAAACGGTGATGTTTCATTTATTTCATTTTGTTTAAACGTTTACACAGAATTTATAATGACTGTTAGCCTTAATTTTAAGAGCTAAAACACACCAGATAACGTCATTTGACACATGCGGCAAAAAAAAATCAAGGTAGGGAGGAAAAACGCCTCCCAAACGCATCCCTTTTGGGACCGGGACGCCTGAAAAAAAATCCTGGGGAACGCCCTGCACAAGCTGTGCAAGTATTATCAAGATTAGATTTCGCAAACATTCTCACAAATAAGGGGAAATAACTCCAGTGTTCCTGGTTCTATCTGGCCCATCATTGCACCTTGATGAAATCTTATGGTCATACACAAACTGTGCAAGTTTTGTCAACAAGGAATGAAAAGTTCATTCACTATGAAGACTGAAAGCCAGTTTTTGACATATTATCTATTTTTTTTCACAAACAAGGGGTCATAACTCTAATCTTTCTTGTCTGATCTGTTCCATATTGGGAATTGACTGAGACCTTATGTTATGGTCAAACACGAACAGTGCAAGTTGGTCAAGATTAGGCAATAAATGAAGTCTCTATTGTCCATTTTTTTCACACAAACAAGGGGCAATAACTCTGGTGTTTGTACCCCAATCCAGGCCATTTTATTGATCATTTTGAAATATTCAGCTCATCTACATGCTGTGCAAGTTTGGTCAAATTCAGAGGAAAAATTAAGTGTGTTGCACAAAAAAAGTCCAGTTTGCAGATTTTCTCATGAAAAGGGGCAATAACTCTGGGTGTTCATGGTCTGATTTGGCCCATTATCTATCCGAGATTTTATGGTCATACACAAACTGTGCAAGTTTGGTAAAGATTGAATGAAAGTGAAGTTTGTATCACGTCCACATGCCCAATTGTTCCGATGCACTATGGACGACGGACGACACAGGACAGTCCCCCTATACCAATAGCTCATATCAAGCATGAAGTGCTCAGGTGAGATGAAATGTAATGAAAGTGATGCACAGTAAGTTACTTTCATTTTGTTGAACTATAAAGAGTCCCAAAACTACACGCCCTTACTTATATATACCATACAAGCAGATACTAGCAAGTAGCATGGTGCACTCTCCACTATCTGGGTTATATCTGAGACTGAGCTACAAAGGGAAATAACACATTTCTGGCATTTATCTTCCTGATACTTCATTTACCTCCCTTTACCAGGTGAGTTATTTAGGAATAGATGTATTTGGGGCCAAAAAAGGGACAATAACTCTGGTGTTCCTGGTCCGATCAGGCCCATTATCGAACCTCTCCAAGATTTTATGGTCATACACAAACTGTGCAAGTTTGGTCAAGATTGAATACAAAATGTAGTCTTTATCGCGATAACGGGCCAAATTCTTGATGGCATATGGACGACGGAGAGGTCCCCTATACCAATAGCTCACCGAGCACTTTGTGCTCAGATGAGCTGAAAAGAAAAAACGATGAAACCCATACTCACCATACATAGCATACCTTACTATACCGTACCATACCAGGACATTTTACAACAGAAAGAAAGAAAATATAAAAATCCATACTGACCATACATACCATACCGTACCATACATAACATACCGTACTATACCGTACTATACCTAACCATACCGGGACATTTAACAACATATTTTCTAAAACTACAACCTGCTTAAACTTACTAGTTGATACTGACATCGGTTGCAGAAACAACAAAAGAACAGATGAAACCCGTACTCACCGGACCATACCATACCATATCATATCGTACAATACCGGGCAATTTACCAACATATTTTCTAAGACTTTAGCCTGCTAGAACTTACTAGTTGATATTGACATGGGTTGCAGGACTAACACAGAAAAGATGAAACCCGTACGCACCGGAACATACCGAACCATACCATATCAGGACATTTTACAACAAGTTTTTAAGACTACAGCCTCTACAACTTACTATTTGATGCTGACATTGGTTGCAGGACCCACAAAAGAAAAGATAAAACCTGTACTCACCGTACCACATTTTACATAATGATAAAACCTGTACTCACCGTACCACATTTTACATAAAGATAAAACCTGTACTCACCGTACCACATTTTACATAAAGATAAACCTGTACTCACCGTACCACATTTTACATAAAGATAAAGCCTGTACTCACCGTACCACATTTTACATAAAGATAAAACCTGTACTCACCGTACCACATTTTACAACATATTTTCTAAGCCTACAGCCTGCTTGAACTTACTAGTTGATGCTGACATTGGTCTCATTAATGGCGCCCCCTTTGATACCTGCTTCTTGATGTGTGCCTGGAACACATGAACATTCAATGGTAATTAACACATGAGTGACGGATATACCCCCATAAGAGAACTATGGCATTTATTTGAAAGAAATGGACACAATGAGAATGCTTTAATTTGTGAATGTTTAAGAGTGTATTTGGAAACATTTAATTTCAATAGGAGCCATAACTCTGTCAACATTTAGTGGTTTGTAACCAAGTAACCAAAGTTGAATCAACCTGTATTTTATGGTGTTACACCTACCTGGTATGTGCCAAAAATAATTATGCCCCCCTTCGAAGAAGTGGGGGTTAATTGCTTTGCACCTGTCCATCAGTCAGTGGGCTGGTCGGTCGGATGGTCAGTCGGTCTGTCCGTAGACCATTTCGTTTCCGCACGATATCTAGAGAATGCTTTGACCTACGATCATTTACGTTGGTATGCTGGTTACTTGGGAGGAATGGAAGATGCCTATCAATTTTGAGGTCAACAGGTCAAGGGTCAAGGTGACAGAGGCTTGTAACGTGAAAACTGTTTTCTCTGTAGACCATTTCGTTTCTGCATGATATGTAGAATACACTTACACCTACTATCATCCAAGTTGGTATGCTGGTTACTCAGGAGGAAAGCAAAAAGGAAGATGCCTATCAATTTTGAGGTCAACAGGTCAAAGGTCAAGGGGCTTGTAACATGAAAACTGTTTTCTTCGTAGACCTTTTGTGTCCGCAGGATATCTAGAGAACACTTTGACCTATAATAATCCAAAATAGTATGCTGGTTACTTGGGAGGAAAGGATGAAGCCTATCGATTTTGAGGTTAACCAGTCAGAGGTCAAGATCACAATGGCTTGTAACATGAAAACCATTTCCACACAATATCTAGAGAATGCTTTAACCTAGGATCATATAAATTAGTATGCTGGTTAGTCTTGAGGGAATGAAGACCCCTATCGATTTTGAGCTCAAGAGATCAAAGGTCAAGGTCACAGGGGCTTGTACAAAAACAAAAACATTTCCACTTAATAACAGATGAACCATTGGTACATGGTCCTCAAACTATAATAGGTACAATGGTCGGTTGAGTTGCTGACCAATAACATAGTGATTAGTACTGAATACTTGGGTCGAGTCGTCAAATTTGATAGGAAGAATGCTCTTGCAGAGAAGACAACTCCTATCAAGGTAATGGTTAACATGTCTCAGCTTAGATTTTTCAGAAACAGTACACTTCTGTGATGAACAATGGCTGCAAGTCGGGGGGGCATACATGTTTTACAAACATCTCTTGTTTAAATATTAGGAGCCTTTCATGAGTTATTGTCCTGAAACCGTGTTTTTAGGGAATTTAAGTCAAAAAAGGGGCCATAACTCTGTCAAAATTTAGTGGTTTGTAACCAAAGTCGAACTTAACCTGTGTTCTATGATGTTACACATGTGTACCAAAAATCATTTGAATATGTCAAGCCTTTCTTAAGTTATCATCCGGAAACCATAAAACCAACAGACCGACAAGCTCACTCCTACATACCCCGTCCCACACCCAACCCATGGGTTTGTATAACCATAGTTAACACGCGTTTCCTTCTAAAGCAGAATAGCGCAGTTGATTAAAGGTCTGTCTACTGTCATTTCGTCGAATGTCTAGTAAGTTGTGTTTGATACCCGCTTGGGGTTTTAATGTTTACAAACATTTCAATCAAATATCTCATTATGTATATATTATTATTTCTTAATTTAATGTATATGTCTTAGTATAGCGCATTTCTATTATCTAATAACACTTAAAGTGCAATAGGACACCAATTTTTCATTGACATTGTCCCTTTAAACATTCAGTATATGTCATTTAGGACACCAATTTTTCATTGACATTGTCCCTTTAAACATTCAGTATATGTCATTTAGGACACCAATTTTTCATTGACACTGTCCCTTTAAACATTCAGTATATGTCATTTAGGACACCAATTTTTCATTGACACTGTCCCTTTAAACATTCAGTATATGTCATTTAGGACACCAATTTTTCATTGACATTGTCCCTTTAAACATTCAGTATATGTCATTTAGGACACCAATTTTTCATTGACATTGTCCCTTTAAACATTCAGTATATGCCATTTAGGACACCAATTTTTCATTGACACTGTCCCTTTAAACATTCAGTATATGTCATTTAGGACACCAATTTTTCATTGACACTGTCCCTTTAAACATTCAGTATATGTCATTTAGGACACCAATTTTTCATTGACATTGTCCCTTTAAACATTCAGTATATGTCATTTAGGACACCAATTTTTCATTGACATTGTCCCTTTAAACATTCAGTATATGTCATTTAGGACACCCATTTTTCGTTGACACTGTCCCTTTAAACATTCAGTATATGTCATTTAGAACACCAATTTTTCATTGACATTGTCCCTTTAAACATTCAGTATATGTCATTCATGATTCATGGCACTTGGTACTGTTTACAAAAAACGTCTGCACAGGTTGTATTTCTTGGTTCAGCCACTTTAATGGAGGTTAAGCATGACATGTGAACATAAACCCTAGACTGCATTTATGATATAAAATCTGGAAACAAGCTGGATGGGAAATTGAGACTGACTTACATATTGATCGGACCAATCAATATCAGAATTACACTCTTAACGAACTAGATCCTGAATATTTACAACATAATTCTCATGACATGCAATTGACATGCAATTGTGTGATCATGCCATTTGAAGGTTGTTGCAGATAAAAAAGAAACACAGCAAATTTAGAAACACTCGCATAGCGGAAATTCACAGGAAAGTGGTAAACATTTTTGTTTTCACCTTTAAATTTCTTCCAGTTATTAACTAGAATTGTCACATGAGTGACGGATATACCCCCACAATATGGCCTTGTCACAAAACTATGGCATCCATTCGAAAGAAATAGACACAGAGAGAATGCCTTAATTTGTGAATGTTTAACAGTGCATTTGGGAAAAATTTATTTCAATAGGAGTCATAACTCTGTCAACATTTAGTACTTTGTAACTGAAGTTGAACTTGATCTGTATTTTATGATGTTACACCTGTGTACCAAACATAATTTAACAAGAAATGTGGAAATTCCACGAAAACCAAATGAAATGCATATTAAAGTCAGCACAATCATGAAAGAAAGTTCTGGGTGCAAAGTGAAGGTCATACACCTATGGCTAGGAACTGGTGACCTTGACCTTGCAATCTAATGAAGTTTAATTAAAATATCTAAAAAAGTTCTTGAGTTATTGAGTGCAAACCGTTTTTTATCTTTAGTAAAGGTGACCTTGACCCCACCCACTCCATATGCAATCACAGGAGAGGTCTAGATATAAGGTATCTACATATGAAGTTTCATTAAAATATCTGAATTCGTTCTCTAGGTATTGAGTGGAAACGTTTTACCTGTTTTAAGTAATGGTGGCCTTGACCCCATCCATCCCAGATGCAATCCCAAGCAAGGTCTCAATATAAGGTATCTATGTATGAAGTTTTATTAAAATATCGCAATATGAGCGGAACCTGTTTTTCTATTTTTAGTAATGGTGATCTTGACCCTGACACCACCCACCCCACATGCAATCCCAAGCAAGGTCTCAATATAAGGTATCTATGTATGAAGTATTATTAACATATCTCAAGGCATTCTCAAGTTATTGAGTGGAACTTGAGTGGAAATAGTTTTTGCATTTTTAGTACAGATGACTTTGACCCCACCCACCCCATATGCAATCCCAAGCGAGGTCTCGATATAAGGTATCTATGTATGAAGTTTCATTAATATATCTCAATGCATTCTCAAGCTATTGAGCAGAAACCGTTTTTCTATATTTAGTAATGGTGACCTTGACCCCATATGCAATCCCAAGAGAGGTCTCAATATAACATATCTTATTATCTATGTATGAAGTTTCATTACTATATCTCAATGCGTTCTAGAGTTAGAGAGCGGACACAACAAGTTGATGCCGACACCCCTCTGTCAAAATTTAGTGGTTTGTAACCAAAGTCCAACTTACCCCGTATTTTATGATGCTACACATGTATACCAAGAATTATTTGAATATGTCTAGCCATTGTTAGGTTATCATCAGGAAATCATAATTTTAGGGAATTACAGTAAAAAAAGGGGGCCATAACTCTGTCAAAATTTAGTGGTTTGTAACCAAAGTCGAATTTAACCAGTATTTTATGATGCTACACATGTATACCAAGAATTATTTGAATATGTCGAGCCATTGTTGAGTTATCATCAGGAAATCAGAATTTAAGGGAATTAAAGGGACTTGTTCACAGTTTGGCAAAATGACAATTTTCAAAAAAATTGTCATAGATTCAAAAAAGAATGTATGCATTATATTCACACAAGCAAAATACCACTCCTGACTAAGAAAAATGTTAAAAAGATATGTTCGTTTATTTATAATCATCAATCGAAATTGGAAAAATAATAAAGCGTTTGTAACGCTTTTCATAGATAATTTAGCAAAAACGTGTATTACCGACATAGCGTTTAAACTGCCATCCAAAATCAAAAGCCTGCGTGGTGTAGTGGTAGCGCGTTAGATTTTGCTTCTAGGGGTCCCGGGTTCGAACCCCAGGGCAGGCACATTTTTTATTTTTATCTTTTTCCTTGTTATTATAATTATTTAAAACTATTCCAGATATGACAGTTTTGTAAGTAAATTCATTTAATGACATTTTTCAAAAATACGAAAATCTGTGAACAAGTCCCTTTAAAGTAAAAAAAGGGGCCATAACTCTGTCAAAATTAGTGGTTTGTAAACAAAGTCGAACTTGACCCGTATTTTATGATGCTACACATGTATACCAGAAATTATTTGAATATGTCAAGCCATTCTTGAGTTATCATCCTAAAAACCATGTTTTTAGATAATTTACGTCAAAAAGGGGCCATAACTCTGTCAAAATTTAGTGGTTTGTAACCAAAGTCGAATGTGACCTGTATTTTATGATGTTACACATGTGTACCAAAAATTATTTGAATACGTCAAGCCGTTCTTGAGTTATTATTCGGAAACCAAAAAACCACAGACCGACGGACCGACAAGCTCACTCCTATATACCCATCTTATAATGATATAATTTTCCGCTTTTTAAATTAAAAAAATATTTATTCAAAACAACAACAAAAAAATACTCAGGCTTATCTAGGATGCCACTTTCCGCTTTTACTATTTTCTGTTTGAAGGAAGTCTCTTCTAACATAAATCCACTGTAGGCGGAAAGTGCCGTCCCAGATTAGCCTGTACAGATTGCACAGGCTAATCTGGGATGACACTTTACGCAGATGCATTTAGCCTGGGTTTTTCACGACACACCTCAAATGTTTTTCCAGGTCCAAAAAAGATCTCTCGAAATGGAACGTGCAAGACTATAACTTCTAAAACAAAACAAAAGCAATTTGTACTAAAATAAACTCGCCCCATTGGAAATACTCACGTTGTGAAACCATATCAATTAGTAAAGAATTTCAACTTATATATTATTGAAAAAAGTGGCATATTGGATTTGACTTTCTAATAGATGCTTCCACGAATGTCAAGCATATTCAAATTAATCTGCAATATTATCCAATCATCACATGTGAATTTTACATGTTTAGCGGTTAAACTATTTAATACAAAAGAGCAAGCTAATAATGTTTGTCATATTCAAAAGAGCATGTGGTAATGTTTGTGACAGTGGATGAATGGAAATGAATCCTTTAACAATAGCTAGGGAGGAGTTTAAACTATTCCTGGCAAAACCCAAATCGGTCTATGGTTTTTCATCCATAAACATCCAAATCATGATTTACGACTTAATTCACATTTCCTTTGTATTCTGCATTCACATACAATACATTCTGGAATTCACTTATTCCAATTGGGTAAAAAGCACCATTTTTGTGTCGCCTTTAAAGGCGACATATAGGTGTTACTTTTGTCGGCGGCGGCGGCGTCATCGGTGTCGGCGGCCCCTGTCGCTTGTCCGGAGAGTAACTCTTAGGCTATTAAAGGTATCAACATGAAACTTCATAGGTAGATAGATCTCATTGAGGGGAAGTGCAGTGCACAAGAATCGTTACTCTGCACCTCATACTTTTGGAGTTATTGCCCTTAGTTTATTTTCAGTCTTAATTTTTGTCCGGAGCATAACTCTAAGACTATGAAAGCTATCAACCTGAAACTTCACAGGTAACAGATCTCATTGAGGGGAAGTGCAGTGCACAAGAACCGTTACTCTGCACCTCATACTTTTGGAGTTATTGCCCTTTGGTTATTTTCATACTTAATTTTTGTCTGGAGTATAACTCTAAGACTATGAAAGATATCAACTTGAAACTTCATAGGTAGATAGATCTCATTGAGGAGATGTGCAGTGCACAAGAACCGTTACTCTGCACCTCATACTCTCAGAGTTATTGCCCCTTGTAAATTTTCATACTTAGTTTTGAGTCACATTTTTGGTTTTAATTAGTCATTTCTTTGCAATTAGCCAGAGTGCAGTGCTTTTGAAGATTTCAATAAATCTGTTAGAAAAAATTTGAGCATTAACCTAAAGTGCTTCTTTATTTGGATTCACGTAAGCTATCTGGCGTCAGGTGACACATCCGACTCGCGGAGTTCTAGTTAGGATTGGGAATGGGTTTGTTTACTGGACACACTCAAATAACAAAAAATAGAGGGTTAAGCGTGAAACTATTGTATCTGATGTAGAAATGTTAAGCAGATACAACATTTTCATGCTTAACCCTCACTGAAACACTGCTGTTCTTACCCCGTCAATGATTTCCAGGTTGGGGAGTACAGACTGTATTGCAGTGTAGTAGTGAGGCATAGGGCCATCCGGCACGCAGAATGGGTTTCCCGACACAAACAACTCCACCAGCTCTGTCATCTCATCGAGTTGATGCTGAAAGGGCAAGAACGCACAACTGGGCTGGTATTCACAAAGCCCCTTAGGGAAATCCTAACTTAAGTTGTACTTAAGTAAACATTTCAGACCAAATGTTGTATGTAAAATCTTATGATTTCTGTTTACCAAAGGCTAAAATATTTTTCAAGGGCATGCAATAATGAATATCTTCAGTATCACTTTTGTAAGTCTTTACATGCAATACAGTAAATTTTTTGAGTCTTTAAAATACAATACAAATCTGGATGGTAGCTTAAGAACGCTGACAATCGCCTCAATTATTTATGCAAACACATCAAAATCACAAAATCTTCACAATTTATTCCCCAGTCATAATTTGCTGCTTGCCACCACAGAAATATATGGCAAATCACAGTTATTATTTCATCTTGCAGCCAGTAATTACATTTACATTTTAAGAGCATACAGTTAAACACCGCTATTTTGAACACCGTTAATTCCAACTAATTGCTATTTCGAACTATTTCTTTCGGTCCCGATTTTTTGCCTTCTTTATTTAACTAAAGTATCAATCATTAATTCGAATTTGCCTATTTCAAATTCATCTCTATTTCGAACTAAACTTCCGGTCCCAACTATATTTTCACACGTAATCAGCAGTGTTTATTTCAGTCGCACCTAAGCCCAAGCTGTCTATCAAAGGTGTCGCTGCTTGGTTAAATTTTCGGACCTTCCATTGTTCATGGGTTTACCAAGTAATGATTGTGCGTGGGTAAATAATCAATATTAATGGGATATACAGTAGAGAAATTCACCATAATTACCCTAAGTACAGGGACACCCTTAATATTGGGACGCCCCTAATTTTTGCAAAAATAATAATTTTTTGCGCCCCTTAATATTGGGACACAATTGAAAGTTGAATTATTTCGTGTCCTATATATTGGGACACCAAGACAACACCTTAAATTGTTACTGTATAAACATTCCATTCCCTGCCACTACGCTGGTTGCATAGTGACTTGTGACATGGTATATTGCACTTGCTTATCTATACACCATAATGTACACCATCAGGGTATGTTTACATGTAGTTGACACGTAATGCAAACTGTGTACTCTACTGGAGCATGGTCTTCTCAATTAAGCTCAATTAAGAAATAAACATGTGAACTTCTCAAATAATTACCGTTAAGTCCCCAACAAGAAATAGTTGATCTTTTAAACATCAGTCATCTAAAAAAAATCCTTTTAATTATTTATAATTAAATATTTAATATATTTTCGTAAGCGATTATTATCGCAAAGAAATAAAAATAATTAATTTGTTTTAGACATAGATATATGAAGAATAGATTGTTATATATATTGCCCTATATGTTGGGACAGAATTTTGAGAATAATTTTTTTTATGTCCCTTAATATTGGGACAATACAAATTTTAAATATGTTTAAGTGTCCCAATAATTAGGGTGATTATGGTAATTGTGAGTAACAAACAATGCTGACAAATTTACAATCTTTACAATGTTATTTACGAACCTTCGTAAATACACAGGCTGTAATTTAACCATACTATCAACTTAATAGTACAACAGAGAACATCACTATTTTAAACTTTTCTATTTCAAAGTATTTTCGTTGGTCCCAGCGACTTCGAAATAGCCGTGTTCAACTGTATATAGGATTTTTCAGTTCAACATTTCTTAACTCAATCATACTAAAACGATAAAAAATTGCACTGATAATGAGTATATTTCATTTCTTGAAAGCCAGGTGTCATCAGCATATGTGCAAAGAACGCTGATAGCCCCATCTGTCTTTCAAGCCATGATTTGAGAAACATCATAACAAGACATGACAGATTCACATACAAACTGGTCCCAGTCGCATATTTCGTTGTTGGTGAGATCCAGGACTTCCAGGCCAGGCAGCTGACCAGGTATGCTGGACAGGTCATGGACATGATTACCGGCCGCAAACAGGTCTTGAAGATTCCTGAAATATTAAAATACTTTAATAGCACTTTACTTTAGACAAACTGTCAACAATGACACCTGTTTAAAAGGTCTTGAAAATTCCTGAAATAGCCAACACTTTATAAGCATTTTACTATGGAGGAACCTTTCAACAATGACACCTGTTTAAAAGGTCTTGAAAATTCCTGAAATATAAGCACATTTTAATAGCATTTTACTTTAGAGAAACCTGTCAACAATTAGACCTGTTTAAAAGGTCTTGAAAATTCCTGAAATAGCCAACACTTTATAAGCATTTTACTATGGAGGAACCTTTCAACAATGACACCTGTTTAAAAGGTCTTGAACATTCCTGAAATAGCCAACACTTTATAAGCATTTTACTATGGAGGAACCTGTCAACAATGGCACCTGTTTAAAAGGTCTTGAACATTCCTGAAATATAAGAACACTTTATAAGCATTTTACTACGGAGGAACCTGTCAACAATGGCACCTGTTTAAAAGGTCTTAAAAATTCCTGAAATAGCCAACACTTTATAAGCATTTTACTATGGAGGAACCTGTCAACAATGGCACCTGTTTAAAAGGTCTTGAACATTCCTGAAATATAAGAACACTTTATAAGCATTTTACTACGGAGGAACCTGTCAACAATGGCACCTGTTTAAAAGGTCTTGAAAATTCCTAAAATATAAGAACACTTTATAAGCATTTTACTACGGAGGAACCTGTCAACAATGGCACCTGTTTAAAAGGTCTTGAAAATTCCTGAAATAGCCAACACGTTATAAGCATTTTACTACGGAGGAACCTGTCAACAATGGCACCTGTTTAACAGGTGTTGAAAATTCCTGAAATAGCCAACACTATTGAAGCATTTTACTACGGAGGAACCTGTCGACAATGGCACCTGTTAAACAGGTCTTCAAAATTCCTGAAACAGCAACAACTTTATAGCATTTTACTACAGAGAAACCTGTGGACAATGGCAGCTGTTAAACAGGTGTTCAAGATTCCTGAATTAGCCAACACTTTATCAGCACTTTACTACAGAGCAACCTGTCAACAGTGACACCTGTTTACATTGACACCCAATTTCTTTGCCATTAACTGTAGTCACACTAGAAGGAGGCAATTTTCTCTATGTACCCTAAACATGCAGGCTGCAGAACCAAATATATTTAAAGAGTTCTTTGCTATTTAACTAGTGTCCTCATTTTATTAAAATGGCTTTAAACTTGCATCATGCAAATACACTTTAAAAATAATTTAAAACAAAGTTAAATGTCTATAAATAGATAATGAAAACAGTACTTAACAGATGTAACTTTATAACATCCCAATATACATGAGTATTATGTTATAATACATATAAGATTACTTTCAAAATAAAAAATAAATGAACTTACTTCAATTTCCCTATTGTTTTAAAACTGGATAACTGGTTGCTGGAGACATTCAATGTCTGAAAAAAAGAAACCATAAATAAATCATTTACACATTTACTTGCAAGATTAAATATATTTAATAGTACAAAAATGTCATGATTGCATTTGATAAAAAAATATATGAAAACAATTACATTGTAATACTTCAATTTCAGTTGCGTACCTCATAATTCGCATCAAACAGTGCCAGCATAATGTGATTCCATCAGCAAATGTTCCCAAAAAAAATTCTCGACTAATTGTTAAAATCAGTTTGTTTATTTTTACACCGACTGCACAACACATTATTTGACTACAAAACATTTGGTATTTTTACATGTTTGTTAGTATGTCGTTTCTTAACAAGACACTATAAATCCTTAAAAGCATTAAACTTTCGTTATGCCAACATTGCTCAAATTAACACATGAAGAAAACGTATTGCATGTTTATGTATTTAACTCTCATCCCTTCAACTTCTGTCTGCCATATTATGAAACCCACCACAAGCCTAGGAAGCCCCCGCAAACCGGAGAGATCCTTGATCTGGTTTCCGGACAGATCCAGCTCCCCCAGACGCTTGCACTTGCTCAAATCTGACACAGATCGCAACCGGTTACCGGATGCGTTGACTTCTTCTAGGTTTGGTAAGTAGTTTAATGCCTGCAAGAAAACAAACTAGTAACAGGAGGCTGAAATGCTTAGATTTAAATATCTTGGTATAACAGAAGGCTCGTAACAACTTAAGCCCCAGTCACACCGAGTCGTAGGACTTTCGAGTCGCAGGACTCTTGAGATTTTTGACGTCTTTGCCCAAGTCGCAGGACTCCTCATGAAACAAGATGTTGCAATGCCATGTCAACATCAATTGCAACAATATTAAAAATGGAGTTCAAGAGAAATATTGTATCTACTAAATAAGGCCCATTCCCACAATATGTCGACAGAGTTTACTGAGGTACATAGGACATTGCATTGAAAACTCTACATACGGGTAATAAAAACATACCCGAGGACAACTTTACCAGTTATAATTAATGTCCTTTCATTACTGAACAATTGATCAAACAATTTTGATTGTAATATACGTACCCTTGACGCCAAAGAAATAGCATTATTGTCTTCTAAGTTGGGACGGTATAAGGTACGCTAAATATGTAACTAGTATCCATATACGATTATTTGAAACTATTGACAGTAATATAAGATCATATGTCTGATTTAATTATTGAACTGTATCAGTCATTATCATTATCAGTCCATAGCGCAGCAGTGAAAGATTTAATATTAAATTCCAAGCAACATGTTTTCAGACGTATTTAAGAATATTTTTCAGCAATGAAGTATATAACGTTGGTATCCTGCGTAGCTGTAAGTCAGTCATACATGACCTAAAACATTCTTGAGTCGACGTACGACAACAAAGTGCAGCGTACGTCGACGCTGTGCTCTGTCTTGCACTGTCGTACAACCATGTATGTTCACGCATGTCTACATAGGACCTATGTCACATCGACGTACGTGACATAGCTTCTGAATTAATTAATAAGTATGCTTATTGAACTATTATTACATCTGTGTTTGTAATACATTATTGTTCACGTTTTGTTATTCTCTGGAACCAATTTTTGCAAAACTACGAAGCTAGAGATTATTTTTTGCAGCAGAAATGACCAAAATGACCTTCATTATTGTTCATGCTTTTCCATTTCCCCAATTTAGCAAAAACTAAAGCAATAAATCATTCTTCCAAAAAAATGACCAAAACAACAAGAAGAAAGAATTCAAAGGCATGTGTAACCATGCATTCTCAGCACTCACTGCGAGGCTGTCTAGCATGTTACAACTGATGTCCAAAGTTGTAATCTGAACACACTGGGACAACTCGGACGGCTCTATTTTCAGCAACTGGTTGCAGTCGATTCGTAGCGTCTTTAACTTCTTCAAGCTTGATAAACTTTTGCCTTAAAGATATTTAAGGAGTGTCATTGGAAAACCAGCCTTAATGCATGTGCATAAAGTGTCGTCCCGGATTAGCCTGTGCAGTCTGCACAGGCTCATCCAGGACGGCACTTTCCGCCTACAGTGGATTTATGTTTAGAAGAGACTACCTCGAAACAGAAAATACCATAAAAATGGAAAGTGTCGTCCTGGATTAGCCTGTGCGGACTGCACAGGCTAATCTACGACGACACTTTGCGCACATGCATTAAGGCCGGTTTTCCCACGACACATCTCATTTATATTTATATCAAACTGGTATGCTAGTCATAAAAACATATAATAAATCAGTAAACATAATTTTTCATTGAGTCATTGATGCCAGTTTGAAAGGATTTATATTAATTTTAATTATCCAAACTAGTACTAAGTGCTTAGTTAAGGGAGCACTTCTCAATAATAACTTTGTGTTTCAATTCAGTGAATCCCAAGATATTTTGTAACTAAATGCAGAATTTCATGATTTAAATAAACAGTATTGCACAGTAAGCTAAGAAAAGGCAAACCTGTTATATTACATATTTCTTTTTAAAATTAATTAAACATGACTTCAGTATTAATGTAAGAACATAAATACAAAATTACATATATAAGGTCAAAAGAATTGGCTTAAAATTAACTGTAACACAAACACAGCAAAAAAGTGAATTGTACCCTGTATACATTTGCTTGGTATTAAAATTGTCTACCAATCAAAGCTTACCAATTGATTTTATCTGGTTATGCTGTAGTTGAAGACTTATCAAATCTTTGAGACTGAAAACACACATTATTGACAAATACAAAACATGTAATTTCAACATAGTTTCGACCAAGCTAATTATACAAGATCATTAAATCAGAGACATAAAACAATGCTTATCAGCTATCTTTATTTACATACAAAGTCATCCAAGGATCAAGGTTCAAATACATTATTGTGGATTGCAAATCAAGTTTAATATATTTAGTTGGATGAAACTATCTTAACAAGAAACAAGAGCTGTTTGTATAACAAGTATGCCTCCTTTAGGTGGTAAGCAATCTTTAGAATATCAACCTAGGCGTAGACCAGAAACTGTGGGACAACACAAACGGACAATTTTAGACAAATCAAGAATCATAACTCCGCAGTACCTGGCATCATGTGGTTGATTATTGACTTTGGCTGAGATATTATATCCAAAAACATGTTCATCAAATTTGGTGAAGATTGCGTGAAAACTGTAGGACTTAGTGAGTGGAAGCGGCTAAAAAGGCCAATTTTAGATAATTCAAGGGCCATAAATCGTCAGTTCCTGAGGTGATTTTGTTGATTATCGAACATGGCCAGGACATTATGCCCACAAAAATGTTCATGAAGTTTAGTGAATATTGAGGAAAACTGTTAAACTTAGAGAGTGGAAACGAATATGGTCTACAGACTGACATAATCAAACCAATATACCCCCCATCTTTACTGACCGACCGACATAACAAACCAATATGCCCAGCCAACTTTACCGATAAGACAGACATAAGCAAACCAATGGAAGTCACAAACCATGTGTTATGCCAGATAGTTTCATGTCACTTACTTCTCTAATCCCTCAATGATCCGTATTCTGTTGTCATACAGTTTTAACTCTCTCAGATCCTTGAAAAAAACATTGAAACATAAAGTCTTAAATTAATCATTCTCAATCATTCTTATAACTATATACCCGGTACAGTCAATATTAAACAATGGTGAGGTATTTGGTCCAAATGTTTAGTAAACAAAGTAACACACTTTTTTTATTGTGTTTTTTTTAACTTTAATCTTAAATGCAACCCAAATAATGCACAGAAATTGCACAGTGGACATAATTATAAGCTTTCTGAAACTGGCCTGAAATAGTGGTTAGAATGAAACATATGGCTGTTACCATTAAACGGGCAACAGCCCCTAAAACATAAACGATCACAGTTATTAACACATGTATGAATAAAAATTAGGGATGGGACCGAATACTGAAAACAAATATTCGAATATTCATTTTAGGTATTCTAATATATTTGAATATTCGTTTTGTAAATACTACTATATATGGCACTCTGTCCAAATATTTACCCATCCGAAATATGTATACTACGTGTACGTAGTTGTTTTACCTTGTTTCAGTGGTAAATGAGCGATATAACTTAGTGAGTGTTACGCAAATATAAAGAAATGTAAGATATTGTTAAATGTATTGTTAATTAATTTGTTAATTGTTAAGTTTTTTTTTGCAGAACCATGAAGCTTGTATCCGCTGTGCAGCGATTCGTGACTAATCGAAGTATATTATTGCTGATATTATATTTTATTATCATTCTCATGTTTTCATATACAAGAGTATATATAGATTTTGTTTGCAGTGAAAATTTCAACCTGAATAAATCTGAAGAAACACATATAATATTGTCCTTTTTTATTTTGCAGAATATACGATACAATGTCGTTAAAATTAAGATTTTATATGAAGTAAAACAAAGAATTTTACACAAACTCATAGCACCACAATATATAAAATGAATTAAGCATGTTTAAGTAGCAAACAACTTTGTTAATAATTTAATACATACACTATATACATCACACAGCAATAAATTCGATAAAACCGTATAGATGTCACTTAAGGACAATAAACAACAATGTACGCCTTGTGCAATGTGTGAAACCATTATCACAACATGGCCCAGTTTTGTTATTTGTGGATACAATGAGTCATATTCGCGCCTCCTACAGACCGTTAATTCGCGGCCCTTGAAAAGAAGTGGCCCTCCTGCCAATTATCAATTGTCGTTAATTGGACATGTTTGGCATGTGTTGTAAAAAAGCTACACTGCCCCCCCACACACACCTGCTAGGCAGGAAATACGACTGAAATTCATGTTAACTTTGCAATCAAACTGGAAAAAAACTTGATTTTTTACAGAAATTTTGTTCTTTAAATAAATTTGAAAATCGAATATTCGTATTCGTTTTTTAATATTCGAATAATATCCGATATTCGAATATTCGGCCCCATCCCTAATAAAAATACAATATAAATGTTTTGAATTTATGTCAACTGCAATGTATTATTTGATTTTCAATCAGAATGAACAGTTAGAAAAACCAATTTACCACAGTTCAGAACTTACTCTATTTGATTCCAGGTTCTGGATTCGTTCAATAAAATTACATGACAGATCAAGGACTTTCACTTTCTTAAACTGAAAAATGCAATGCAAAGATGATCATTGAATAACATATACACTAATAGCATATACACTAATAACATATACACTAATAACATATACACTAATAACATATACACTAATAAGTCTATGGACTATACACTAATAAGTCTATGGACTAACTTTTACAGAACATATACACTAATAAGTCTATGGTCTAACTTTTACAGAACACAAATAATTGAGTTACAAGTAATTACAATAACATAACTATCTCTGCAAAAGTCTGTCATACCTCAGACAAAGCCAGTAAAACTGTACAGGGTCCAGGAAAAATTATCAGAACACTGGTCCTCGTGGCCAGTGAACAATTCTGGTCAGGCATCTAGTTGCACGCTTAATGTTTTTGAATGGCCAGTAATAGTTAAGAGACCAGACCTCTTGGCCAGTGAACAATTCGGGTCAGGCATCTAGTTGCAAGCTTAATGTTTTTGAATGGCCAGTAATAGTTAAGAGACCAGACCTCATGGCCAGTGAACAATTCGGGTCAGGCATCTAGTTGCAAGCTTAATGTTTTTGAATGGCCAGTAATAGTTAAGAGACCAGACCTCGTGGCCAGTGAACAATTCGGGTCAGGCATCTAGTTGCAAGCTTAATGTTTTTGAATGGCCAGTAATAGTTAAGAGACCAGACCTCGTGGCCAGTGAACAATTCGGGTCAGGCATCTAGTTGCAAGTTAATGTTTTTGAATGGCCAGTAATAGTTAAGAGACCAGACCTCGTGGCCAGTGAACAATTCGGGTCAGGCATCTAGTTGCAAACTTAATTTTTTTGAATGGCCAGTAATAGTTAAGAACCAGACCTCGTGGCCAGTGAGCAATTCTGGTCAGGCAACTAGTTGCAAGCTTAATGTTTTTTGAATGGCCAGTAATAGTTAAGAGATTACCAGACCTCGTAGCCAGCATTGGAACTGGGACTTTCAGGGAAACTGCCATAAATAAGTTATTCAAACTAAACTCATATCACAAAAGTCAGATGCTGTTATATGCATTTGAGCTTACAAAAGCTACAACCCTACTGGGTATTAAATAAAATACTGAATATGATAATAATGCGGCATGTTTTAGTGAACTTTCTCCAAGCCAAATGCAACGACCGAGGAAAATAACTCCAGATGCAGTCTGTCATAGCCATGGCTTTTCAACACCATCCAGCTGAAAACCTGGTCTTCAAAATAACCCACTTGCCCCAAACCTGCGACATTTAAAAATCCATCCTGGCATTTTTATTTTTTACCTGCCTCTCCAAAAATCAAACCGTGTGCTTACTAATAATACAACGATGTACACAATGCCATAAATATATCATAATTACTTAATTTCTTTCCATATGTCTACAATAAAGACAAAATCATTATCATTTACACTAGACAGGTAATCTCTAATGTTTTTTCTTCGTTTTGGACAAGTTCAAAGTGGATTCAGGCAAGCTGACGTTGTATTGCTTATGCCTGAATGTGTGAGTCCTTCCAACACACTGTTGTAGAGAATGAATATCAGTCTCGGATGCAGCTACAGCTGCTGCAGCAGGGCCCGTATTCAAGAAGCTCCTTAGGGAAAACTTAAGTAAATTCCTTACATTCATAAAATTCCTTAAGTCTCTGGCTATTTCGTGTAGACGTCTTTTGACATTAAAATGTTGTAAAATGTAAATATTGCTTATATGTTTAGTATTGCAGCCTTCTTTGTACAGAAATCCTCGGATTTCACATATAAAATTTGATCTGAAATTTCCACTTAAGTACAACTTAAGATTTCCCTTAGGAGCTTTGTGAATACCAGCCCTGGGCATACAAAAGATAAGGATTTTGGCTAGAATTGAGTATTATCCCACCATTTTCAAAATGATTGAAAATTGAGTGATTTTATTGAGTACTTGAAAGTATGTTCTGCTATAAACATACATTGGTTGTTGGCAATACCCAAACTGACTAAAACTGTAACACACAAATTCCATCAAAATGCCTACCATTTTACAACCTTATATGAATGATGCGACCAAGATACTACAGGTCACAGGTTATATTCAGCTTGCATTGAACACTCATATTTTCACTAGGTGACAATCAGTTAAACATTGACCAATCTTTACATATCTGTTTGGCGTTTTTTGAGTATTCAGTGTATGAATTGAGTTTTTTTTTACTCATCAAATTATAAATTAATTGAGTAAATAGTGTTTCAGAATGGAGTATTCACACAAACACTTGCTTTATCTGTTGCTCTGACTACTGCATGTCCATACCTTGTCCATGTTAGTGATGTGGGTGATTTCCGAGGTGTGAAGGCTGATCTCATAGATCTTGTTCAAATCAGACTCCATGTTCTGGGCAAGCTGTAACGGATATACATGTCCATGGCTGTTATTCACAAAGCTCCTAGGGGAAATCTTAACTTAAGTTCAATAAGGGCCCATATGTGAAGCTATGAACTTTTCCTGACCTTACATTACTAACAAGTAACTGTGAAAAACAGCAAGTCTAGTTGAAATCAAATTTCCAATGTGTCAGAGCATTTATAATATCAATTATATGACACAGCTGCATATTTTTTTAATTTGTACCTACTTTGTTTAAACTACTGTTATTCTTTTAAAGAATGAGCCATATAAATCCATTATGTTGCCACAGTGCTCATAGGCAATCTTAAGGTTTTAGACTAAAATACATGTATTATTGTATTAATTGTAATTAATATTTTTAACAGCCTTCACCAGGCAGTGCATGTTTTACAATAACAGAATGATGACTAACATAACATGTATTGTCACCTACAAAGTGTGACTGGTGTTATCATTAATTTTAATAAGACAGATACATGTTTCATGAAACAAATCTGTTTTGGATAAAAGTGTATAGAGAATAAAAAGAGTGTTAGATGAAAGAGATTTCATGGTGGATCATATAATGGAACAATCAAAATCAGACTGTCCTATGTAAATATAGTGAGAGACTGAGTCAAATACAATTTTTCAAAACTTGTATGGTCCAAAATTTATTTTTGCATGTGGAAAATTATTTGTTTAATGTGAGCAAGTGACCATGATACAAAGATGCCTGAGAAACAAATAATGATTATATGAACTTATTTCACAGTACTCAACTTACAATTTCTTCTGGGTCAATTGTTTTACATGGTTTCTTTCCATTTTCCCCAACATGGCCACCTTCTGGTGTGTTTGGTGAATGTTCGACCTTTGACCCTGACCTTGACCTTTGAGACGGCACATCAAAGAACTTGACCTCTTGACCTTCAGGTTCATCATCGCCAGTAAGGTCAAGGTCATCTTCTTCAGATCTAGCACTCGGTTGACGTGATGAAGTACTTCTAACAGACTGTGGTTTCGCTGAGGCTACAAAAACATGTCTTGATATCACAAATCTTATCCCAGCATAAAGAATGTTTAAAATATGAAGGAGAAAAAGACTTGGAACATAATTAAAAATACAAATCAAGAACAGCTATAGAAAATAAATGTTTACTGTTTTGTTGCATACATTGCAATTTGATTATTCAGGCAAATATCAGCCAAACATAATTTTATTACAACAGCTAATACAGTAAAACTGAAACAAAATAAGGATTCTGGATAGAAGAGTTAAGATTTCCTATCTAGTAACATGAATAATTTTGACTGCCGCTAAATGCAATTTGGCTTAATCCCCTTACATGTAGCATCAAACGTCCTAATAACACTGGCATATTCTGCAGCTGGATAAACAGCAGAACACTTCAAAGCCTGCGTGACCGAGACAGCGCCTTACCTGATGAAGATGGGGACTGTCTGGTGATCCCTGACACAGGTTTACTGGCTGGCGAAGTCCGTGTTACTGCCGATGATGGTTTACTGGGTGGTGAAGTTTTTGTTGTTGCAGAGGCCCTTGAACTTGTGTTACTTCGAACTGTTGATGAAGTGCTTCTGTAAAACGAAAGCTAGTTGCCTAACTAAACATGAAAGAGTTCTTTAAATTCAAAGTAACCGGGCCGGCTAGCTCCATTGGTAGAGAGCAGGACTATCAATCAGGCGTTCATGAGTTCACTTCCCGGCCCGGCCACATAACTTGTGTAGGGATTGGTCATGAAATAATTTCTACAGCAGTTCTCCCCTTACCTCTGATTCAAGTAGGGCATTTGTCAGTTACTGGCATAAGTATGCGCACTTAGTACTGGTAAACAGCCTAGATTGCCTAAGCTTGCCCAGGAACAGTGTGAGTAGGTTAACTGATCGCCGTTATATAAATTTAATAAAATAAAAATAAAACAACAAATTTAAAGTATCAAATACTATATAAATAATATATTCCAGGTAAGTAAAAAATACAAAACATAGCAATTTGTAAAATAATACTAGCTTATAAAAATTCCTGTAAACTATTAAAATACGGAAAATATGCTTGTTAAAGGAAACATCCTTTCCAGCAACAATTTCACAAGGATTAATTAGGTCAGTGAAAAATAGTCACACCTGCTTGTGTCGATAGTCCCTGCAATGCCATAATTTGCAGTTGAATACTTCTTCATAAGAGCTTCTGCTACAGTTCTTGAACCACCTAATCTTGTGCCCACAGAGCTATTGGGAAATAAAATACATAAAATGTCAAAGTGGTAAATGCAAGTACAAAAAACATCTAGATAATAAACCATAAATGTCTTACATGGTATATTATTTTCTAAATAAGGTTAAAAAGGAATACCACATGAAAAAGAGCTGTCAGAGGACAGCTCGCTCGACTATTCGAAGTATTACAGTTTGTACATATTTTGGAAAGTGGAAGGGGCATAAATTTGTTGAAAAACAAAGCTGAGTTATGGCAATTACTTCATCAATTTATTCCAAGTTTCAAGTGAATACCTTATGTAGTTTAGAAATAATAAGACTTTTGAACAAAAAATGTACACTGTAAATCTATTTAAAAAGGAAGCATAACTCTGTCAAAATACAAAACAGGATTACTGTGGAATCACTACTTTTCGCTGAAATATAATTTACGCGCTTTTCACGCTGCCGCTATTGCGTGAATTTATGACCACTGCGAATATTAACAGGTATGGTAAACGCCTTGAGAGTTTACATGTTCATTCAAATGCATGTGGGTTATTGTTCATGAATACACGCTGGTCACATTTTGGAGTAGCCTATATTTCAGTCGGCATTTAATTAACGAACGTTTGACACAACGTGATATACATTATATATTTTCTCGTCTAAATATGTGGCACCTCTTCTTCAGAAGAGGACCATTGTTGTCAATTAAGAGCCTAAACCGGTATTGATAACCAGTGTTTATTGCAAACAAAAACAAGCTGTCATAACAGGACCTTTCAATGGAGTTCTGCCCAGTAGGGCATTCATCAAATAATTGACACTTATTTTGTCAGCACAACTGATGTTTTATTTATTATTTTCAAAACTGGATTTGCGCAAATTTAAGACCGCGCAAATATGTCCACGATCGCAAAATGTGAATTCAAGTGATTCCACAGTATGTGGATTGTGGCACCTGATGCTGCAGTTGATGACAAAGTTTCAAGTGAATAACCTATCAAGGTTTGAAGTTATAAAATCAGACGCGGATGCTGACGCCGGGGAGAGTAGAAAGGTCACCTATTCTTCGAATAGTCGAGCTAAACAGTAAAATTTGGTAATATTGGAACAGCTGATAATATTACAGATTCGAACTGTGTTTTTCCTGCGTTTTAGCTTATTATTAAGACTGTTATTACTCTCCATTTATTTTGTTTATTATTATAGTCAGGACTACATTTTGCGCATGGGGACATATATTGCACACTTACACAGCAACCAAAGATGGATTTTTTTTTTTAGACCTTATAAAACCAAGTACAATGAACAATGCACAAGACTTTACCCATCTGTGATCCTTGAGTTGTTTGTGTCTGTGAATTCTTTATCCAGTTCACCCTTGCTGCTTGTCCGCCTCATGACTCTGGATTGGCCTGACCTAGGCCCTGAGGGCGGAGTCTGCCTCAGTGTGGGGGCAGCTGGATATGACAGCACTGGATCTGAAGCTATATCTGTTCCACCCACAGGAATATCCATGTCTGAATCACTGAATGAAAGATGTACAAGCAGAACAATAGTTTTAAACAAATGGAAATTTTGATTTATTTATCAATATTGAATCATACAATGTGGTAGTCTTTTTCATTATATATTCAAGCATTAAGTTTACAACAAGATTTGTTGAAAGTTTTTACAAGATAAATGGTCTTTTAGAATTCCAGTTAGATATAACACATTGTGCACATATAGGTTAGATACCATTAAATAGTTGGGAAGTTCCACTAAAAAGTAGGCTGTATATTAAATAGTTAGTTTTTTCTTCTGTTAAGAGACAGTTCACTTAACGAACACTGGTTTATATGGTTATTTCCTGAAAACGATGTGTCTCTTGTGTATTCTGATGTATTGTGACATTGTGAATTACTTGAAATTTGAATGTTCAGCAGTTTATGTATAGACAGCATGTGCTTTTGTGAAAATGGCGACTGCATTCTGTGTTTCTTACGGGTGACTAAAATCAAGCAAAATGCATTTTTTTAGAAGTAAAACCTCTTTTTTTATTTTAAATTTTGTAAGTAGAGAGAATCATCTTTCCAAAGAGACCAGACTAGGCACATCTGAATCAAAGGAAAATAGCAAAAGATACGAGGAGATTTTGCTAATTTACAATGGGACCCTATGGCTATGGGAATTGGAATTACTGGTTTCTAACTAGCTGTACTTGTAAGCCATATGCAAACATTTAGCTACTTTTTTTATGGGCAATGTTCCAGCGAATTTAGCCCTATATAAAAAGTAACACTGAATTTGCAGCACGTCTCATGAATTAGACTAGTTTCTAACCAGATTATTTGTAGAACATCCATAAGTAATTCTAAGAATGTGGTTATTACTGTCTAATAGTTTCATGCATAACTTAGTGAAACAAAATAGTAAGCTATGCAGTCATGCAAATAGGTTAATAAGTAACTTAGTAAGTTTGATAACGACTAATATTATATCGCGAAAACGAGTGACAATATGAAAGAACAGGTGCGACCTACCCATTACTTGCGCGTCGCAGGCTGGATCCTCCACTGATTGGCATAACACCGACCTGTCTGCCAAGAGTTTTTGGAATTGAAACATGCTGCCGAGTTTTTACTCGACCGTCCATGGTGAAAAGTGCAATGTTTTGCAAGAAGTTTGGTCGGTGAAAGTTTGTTTACCTTAGTTATTCGCCATATTGGAATTTCAGACTGGTTTCATTTATGCGAAACAAGCCTATATGAGATACTGGTTACGCTCCATGTGATTTCAGTGGCACGCCGCGGGAAATTTTGTCAAGTTTCAAAATTACAGCACCTGATGTGCAGAAAGTCTTACATCGAGGAAATTTCGATTATTTTGCAACAAATACATTATACAAATTACAATTCACGTCTTGTTATACTGTGTTATGGGGTCATTCGACATTTCACGAAAATATAAAATCATGGCACATATAAAAGTAGCATGGCTACATGATTTTTTGGGGATGTTTTGATCATGAATCCCAATCTATTTCCTAGAAGGTACATGTCTTCTGATTACAAAACTGAAATGATCATGACAGTATCTTACTTGGAAGTGAAGTTATGACAATTTTTGTAGAGCACCCGTCAAAGTGCAATAAAACGTTATACAAGAAAAAAACATGAAAAGTCAGCCCAACTATGAATTTGTGTTTATAAAGCTAACAGCTATGGGGGGAAATGTATTTTTTAAATGGTGCATGTTTTCTGATTACAAAACTGAAATAAAATCATAATTATCTCACTTAGAAGTGTTGTTATGACTATTTTTGTATACCACCCGTAAGGCTACAATAAGACGCAAATTGGGAAAATACATGAAAAATTAAGACTACAGTCATTTTTTTCATTATTAAGATAAAACACTTTTCCAAAATGTAATTTTGTAAAGGTGCATGTTTCCTGATTACAAAACTGAAATAAAATTTCATTTATCTCACATAGAAGTGTTATTATGACTATTTTTGTACATCATCCGTAAAGGTGCAATAAATGTAATGCAAAAACAACATAAACAGTAACACCAACTATGAATTTTTATTATTAGGCTGAATACATAATGTCCATGTGTGCAGCCTAATTTTAAATACTAGTTGGTATGATTGTTCATGTTTCTTGCATTACATTTTATTGATAGTTTTATAAAAATCAACTGTTCTTTATGTGACTTGTTTTGCCGCAATGATTTTTACATACAAAAATGATATATAGTCAATAATTATTATGCCCCAATTTAGTTCTTAACCATACTCTAAAGATATGTGTAAAATGGTGTATATTTCAGCAATAGGAAAATTTATAGCGATTGCTCGTAAATATCCACTTTAACATTAATTGAAATACCAGAATGACAAATGTACGAGCCGACTGGGTACGAATTGTTTCGACGTAATTGGTTGTATAATTCAAATAATTAAACAATTGACAACGCATATGCCGTTGTTTAACATATAGGATCCATCTTAATACATGCAATATATCCCTACTAGTGTGTCGACCGCAAATATATCTAAAATATTGATATTTCTTCCGTATTCACGGTATTGTTATTCGTACACACCGCCGCCATCTTGGAATTGCGTTCAGTTTAACATGGGTTCGGAAAAGACCCATAAACAATAACTTTCCGGTTAAATTCGTTCTAAAGAAAGGTAGCATTTAATAAAAACCAAATTCATTGTTAAATATGTAGCCTGAAATCCAGCGAAATCGTCTTGTTTTTAAGAAATATTGGATTTTACACTTTTTCTGCGGAATTTTCGTATCTAAAAATAATACTCACGTGGATTCTTTTATGGTTTCCCTGGTATTTCATCATCGTATTACTATATGCAAAGTAGATTGGTTCCAGAAATTTACGTTTTATATGAATGTAAGACCGAAATAAAATGGTCCCAGCATTGGGCCGCTTTTCGCTACTAATTAATATTCATGAGCTTCCTCCAAGGGACACTACTCTCGCTGCTTTGGCATCGCTACATAAAGAACAGTTGATTTTTTATAAAACTATCAATAAAATGTAATGCAAGAAACATGAACAATCATACCAACTAGTATTTAAAATTAGGCTGCACACATGGACATTATGTATTCAGCCTAATAATAAAAATTCATAGTTGGTGTTACTGTTTATGTTGTTTTTGCATTACATTTATTGCACCTTTACGGATGATGTACAAAAATAGTCATAATAACACTTCTATGTGAGATAAATGAAATTTTATTTCAGTTTTGTAATCAGGAAACATGCACCTTTACAAAATTACATTTTGGAAAAGTGTTTTATCTTAATAATGAAAAAAATGACTGTAGTCTTAATTTTTCATGTATTTTCCCAATTTGCGTCTTATTGTAGCCTTACGGGTGGTATACAAAAATAGTCATAACAACACTTCTAAGTGAGATAATTATGATTTTATTTCAGTTTTGTAATCAGAAAACATGCACCATTTAAAAAATACATTTCCCCCCATAGCTGTTAGCTTTATAAACACAAATTCATAGTTGGGCTGACTTTTCATGTTTTTTTCTTGTATAACGTTTTATTGCACTTTGACGGGTGCTCTACAAAAATTGTCATAACTTCACTTCCAAGTAAGATACTGTCATGATCATTTCAGTTTTGTAATCAGAAGACATGTACCTTCTAGGAAATAGATTGGGATTCATGATCAAAACATCCCCAAAAAATCATGTAGCCATGCTACTTTATGTGACTTGTTTTGCCGCAATGATTTTTACATACAAAAATGATATATAGTCAATAATTATTATGCCCCAATTTAGTTCTTAACCATACTCTAAAGATATGTGTAAAATGGTGTATATTTCAGCAATAGGAAAATTTATAGCGATTGCTCGTAAATATCCACTTTAACATTAATTGAAATACCAGAATGACAAATGTACGAGCCGACTGGGTACGAATTGTTTCGACGTAATTGGTTGTATAATTCAAATAATTAAACAATTGACAACGCATATGCCGTTGTTTAACATATAGGATCCATCTTAATACATGCAATATATCCCTACTAGTGTGTCGACCGCAAATATATCTAAAATATTGATATTTCTTCCGTATTCACGGTATTGTTATTCGTACACACCGCCGCCATCTTGGAATTGCGTTCAGTTTAACATGGGTTCGGAAAAGACCCATAAACAATAACTTTCCGGTTAAATTCGTTCTAAAGAAAGGTAGCATTTAATAAAAACCAAATTCATTGTTAAATATGTAGCCTGAAATCCAGCGAAATCGTCTTGTTTTTAAGAAATATTGGATTTTACACTTTTTCTGCGGAATTTTCGTATCTAAAAATAATACTCACGTGGATTCTTTTATGGTTTCCCTGGTATTTCATCATCGTATTACTATATGCAAAGTAGATTGGTTCCAGAAATTTACGTTTTATATGAATGTAAGACCGAAATAAAATGGTCCCAGCATTGGGCCGCTTTTCGCTACTAATTAATATTCATGAGCTTCCTCCAAGGGACACTACTCTCGCTGCTTTGGCATCGCTAATAAAAGCCATTTGATAAATTATTCACGATTATTGTTGTCTTACCGACCTGTAGGTGAAAAATCAATCGATATAATGACTTACACACGGTCGCTACAGTGGCTGTTTATACAGTGATAAGAGGAGTCTTTTACTGACATTAGTTTGTCTTATGTTCTTTTCCTATCCATGTGGACTCAAAAGATAAATAATTGTATTTATCAATTAATAAAATATCTAATTTTATGTATCACTTAATCATTTGGATATAATGTCCTACACCTTATTTAGTTATTAACCAGTGGTTGCTCTTATGTTTGTTGATAAAAAAGATAAATTATGACTTATTCAAAAATGCCTTTACGGACACTACCAGTGTGGCCAAAAAATTTTGGCTTTGAAATCATTGGACATGGACCGTGTTTTGTTTTGCATGTGGAGAAGAACAGCGTGGCCTACGAGTCGGGCCTCCAGCCCGGCGATCAGCTTCTAGAACTGGACAACCATGACGTGACGAACCTCAGTTCAGAGGAGGTCAAAGAACTAGCAAAGCAGAGTCGCACCCAACCTCCAGCCATTGGGGTGGTCAGTCGGCTGATGCATGTGGATATCATGGGTGTTAAACCCATGGGCTTGGGCTTCAGAGTTCAGGAAGGTTACCCAGTCGTGGTGTCTGCGGTGGAAGAGGGCGGGCCAGCTGAGGTCGTGGGATTGCGACCAGGTATTGTAGCCATCATTAGAGTACTGAACTTCATTGGACAAAATATTTATTAAGATGTTTTAAGTGTACATCTTTATTGGATGACATAATTTTGTAGCACAAAGCATATTTGCTGTTGTTATTTTTGGATAGGATGGGGGGGGACAGGGGGACTTTTATTGAGATGCCAACATTTTCGGAGGAAAAAGTACATTTGCAATGAACTGCATTTTCCAATATACTATACTTAGATTTGTGCCTGTATACACGATTTGTGCCTGTATACACATTGAGTTATGCCGAGCCGGCTAGCTCAGTTGGTAGAGCGCTGGACTACAAATCCGAGGATCGCGGGTTCGATTCCCAGCCCGGCCACATAACTTGTGTGGGGATTGGTCATGAAATTATTTCTACGGCCATTCTCCCCCTACCTCTTATTCAAGTAGGGCAGTTGTCAGTTACTGGCATAAGTATGTGCACTCAGTACTGGTAAACCAGCTTACCCAAGAAAAGTGTGAGTAGGGTAACTGACCGCCGTTATATGACTGAAACACTTTTGAATACGGCGAAAAATCCAAAAAACAAACAAACAAACATTGAGTTATGGTTTCTTTTTTTTTTTAAAGATGTGGTTTATATTTACTTGTATGTATGACCATGTCATAAACACAATTTGTCATTCTGCACATTCATTGATTCAGTTCTCTATACAATGTGTATGTCACTAACTTAAGGTAATTAAGAAGTTCAGTAAATGTTGTTGTCATCTAAACAAAACTACTGCATATGACCTTACAGGAGACATCATTATTGAGGCCAATGGAAAGGCTGTGAGGCATGTTGGTGATATTAAACACTTCCTACCGATTCATGGCAAAGTTGTGCCATTGAGTTTCATTCCGCTGGGAAAGCCTGCATCCGCCACCCGAGTGCAAAAACAAGAACATGACAAAAGCCCCGTTTCTGAAGGATGTCGCGTCAAGCGGGCAAAGAGTCTTCATGACAAGGTACTTCTGTCTGCTTGATTATCCATGTTCTATTGAAGATAACTCAGAGATTTCAGTAGAATTTGAAAACCAGGAGTCAATTGACCCCTGGCTTGTAATTTTAAGTGGTCAAAATGACAATTTCAGGAGTCAAAATTGTGAAGTCACTGAAATTTCTGAAGATGGTAAATTGTTTTAGTAAAGGTTTAGAACTTAAAAAAAACACCATTAGTATGATACCAATATCATACATTCCGTATATCCCGGATCATCCGGGATTGTCCCCGAAATGCAGTGCCCGTCCCGCGGTCCCGGAATTAGTTCATATGTACTGGAAATCATAAAAACTGTGCATACCAGTATTAGAATAAGTCAATAACTTTTGACAGACCACAAATCCCCTAATTTGTCCCCAAGGCAATGCATGATACCCGATTTGGCAAATTGTCATAAACAAGCAATTAACAGCAGGTGTCACACTTTCGCTCTAATTGACTGTATTCTTAAGCTGCAATCACTCACCGAGTAGCTCAAGGTACAGAAAAATCGATATTTGCCAGTTAAAACGCTGAGTTATTTTCAGTTTGCCAATGCCATGAACGATCGACCAGTCGACCAATTGGTGAATACACATTTATAAACGTATTACTAAGTGTATACATCAGTTGATAACAAAAGAGTACTTATAATCCCGACCATAAGTTAGTGCAGTTTACTCAATGGTTTCCGTTGTTCACAATATCCGCATTTAGTTTACTACCTAAATAAGCTATTTTTTAAAATTAATTTCCTTGAAATTTCGGGTAAAATAGTAGTAAACAAAATTTTTGTTATGGCATGTAAAACCCGTGTTTTGCTAGAAAAGAGCGCGAAATGTCAGCTGGCACCAATGATGTCACGTTCCACGCATGGAAAGCGTGCTTGTACCGACCATGTGCTTTGCTAAATATAGACGTGTCAACTGGCAATAAAATATTCGTAGTGAAAGAATTTTAAATCTTTACTTTTGTATATTAAGTTTCGTAGTGGAATTACTTTGCAATCTTAAGCAGTTTAATGAATATTTTTATTGCTAAGAGTACTTCTCAAGGGCGGATCCAGGATTTTGGGTTGGAGGAGGCGTAAACTTTTGATCGTGCAGTTATAACCCCTTTATGTTGTCTGTGTGTCTGCAGTGATCAGCTACAGTTAAGTATCAAATATATATAATAAATCTGTGCACATCATCATCATCAGCATCATCAAATGCACTTTGTTTCAATGAATAAATTAATATTTCATCGTATTATGACCGAAAAACATCTGTATGTCATGCACCTGTTTTGGCAATAAATTGTCGTTGTTTGATGTGCCTGTCCACTACATATGTAGTTGACGTTCAATGTTATATATATCAGGAACATCTTTTAACATGTAAAATCCGTAGCTGACTACATGCAAACACACATGCGTCGAGAATTATCTGTATTATTCATTTACCAAAGTGTAATGGTCTCTTTATGAAGTGAATGTTATTAAATAACTCATGTTTCAGTCATGCTCATCAATTGTCTTCAAATGTGCATGCTTTGTGTTTATGTTTCATCGAAACGAACTAATGGACAGACAGACAAACATGGTTTTACAGGAAATATTTTGAAAGATACTTGTATGATTGCTTTGTGAAATAATAAGGCAAGTGATGTCGACTTCGTGTCAATTTCGACAACATATGGTGCCGGACAAATATGAAATCGCCCAAATGTTTGTTGATCTAGATTTAGAGGATCTAAACTATTTATTTAGATGAAACTGTTTAAACTCGAATGTAGTCATTGTTTTGACTAAAATTTCGACTTGAAATCGAAAAGTATAATAGTTTATCGTTATTGCTGACTTTGGCGCTGGTACTGCGGTGTACGTACGAAATGTAAAGGGCGGGCTAGGCCGGGTATGTTTGACTGAAGTTTATATGTTTCTTTTATAAAAATGAGTGAACGTTTTGACCGTTTTGTATATGCCCATTTATGTATGGTCCAGAAGTTTTTTGGGGGGGGGGCGCCAGGTGCACCCCCCCCAGGATCCGCTAGTGCTTATAATAATAAAACTTGAAAAAGGTACATTGCCTTGGATTGGAATAAATACATGAACACACGCCCCTATTTCTCGCCAAAACAATTTTCCTGCCAAATAAGAACGCTTGTCTGGAAAAATAATTAACTTACATACATGTCCCGGAAAATCAGTAAAAATTCTGGAAATTCGCGGGCAGAGTACCGGAAATGATCGAACAAATTATGGCATGTATGACCAATATAATTTTCAAGTGCTTTTTAAAGTTGACTAATGAAAAAATAAGTGCATCAAAATAATGCAAGGCAGACTATTTTCTCGAGTCAAAAATGAGAAAATTGCCATTTGCTTGCAGTATTCTGCATCATTCTATGTAAATCCCTGTAACCGTTTGTTTCATCTTGTGTTAAACATGGTCTATGTTAAGTTTTAAGTGCATAGCCAATTATTGGGCTGAACCCAAACTCTTTTGTTGTCAGTGTTTTAAGTGAATAGCCAATTATTTAATTGTGCTGAACCCAAACCCTTTTGTTGTCAATGTTGGTGCAGTTTACAATGATAAGAAGTGTAATATTTTCATAAGAAAAAAATGGGCGTTTCATAAAATAACAAAAGCAATACAACTAGGAATTGGTAAAACGCACAAGTTTTATAACGTTATATCTCAATGAAATGTGCTTATGTTTTGCAAAAGAAATTGTGCACTATTTTGTAAATGATCATATGTAATAGGGCATGATGAAGATCAATATTTTCAGTATGTATATTTAATATTATTGTGTGTTGTGCTTATCATACCTTCTTCAAATTTGAGTTTTGTTGTTTAAATTGATTAAATATGAATAATATCAAATTAAAAAAAGTAGACCAAGTTGATTGCTAGGGCTCTGTATCGGTCAGATTTTTCGATACGATAGTATTATCGATACAGAATGATCTATAGTGATATATCATATGATATCTGTATTTTTCAGTAAAATAACTTAAAAACTATTGAATTGCATCAAACATTATTCTTTATTAACTGCAACAACATAGACTAGAATACAATACAGCCATGCATTAAAACTGTAGTCAGGCAAACAATTTTAGACAAAATGTCACTAGATTCTGTGAAAATGGCATGTTATACAATGAAATCCGATGATGTAACATTCTTTTAAGGTATATCATCGGATCTAAAGAGTCTGCATTTAAGCAAGATCTCTCAGATGATATAATATCATTTGACTTATAAAGACTTGTTCTGGGGTCTAGGTGGTGACAGGTCTTGAAAAGCAAAAGTGGATTAGAATGTTTTGGAAGGTCTCTATATGCCTTTAGTAATTTTATATAATTTAATATCAACCATTGAGAATTATTTCAGTTTTCACCTATAAATAAATTAGTGATCATTTAAATATTATTTTCACAAGTTTGATAACTCAAATTTCTTTATTTAGCATTAGCATACTTGCAACTGATGGGTGTGGATTTATGTCGATTTTGTGGGTTGGCCTTAAGTGAGAAAGCACCTTTACTGATATAATGATGTTGTGACACCGTCAATCGTTTTCTGAAAATAAGTTCACGTCTTATTAGGTGGGGGCGGCATCGCACGTCCGATTAATAGAAAAAAAACAACAACACAGTTTTAACATCAAAGAAATTGCACTTTGCAGATGGAATAATTACGTTTTTAGACTGTTGGCAGAAGCCAACGGTCTCTTTAGAGGGTTCCAAAACAGGTATCGCGGAAAACTACTTCATTTTTTTTGCAGGCAGTAAATCCTTCTTCAAAACACTGAGCAACAAATCACGAATGTTTTCTTTCCTTTTAATTATTTAAGATAATGTTTGCCATATGTATTATAACGTGTATATCATGTGAATTATTACAATTACAGTTGATAAAAAAGACATTTTATTAAAAAATGCTACGTTAAATTAATGACACCCCTATTTTTGCTATTTACTTGAATGTAACCGAAAACGTTCACCTTGGTGTCCTGGAATAAGACCACTAAATTAATGCGCTACATCGGTTATTTTTGACTCGTTTTGAAAGTGTTATTTTTTGTTACCGATTCTTATTCTGATTATTTTTACAACAAATTACTGCAATGTATTAATATTATACTTGTAGTATGGAAAATCTAGAGCATGCATCGTATGACCTACTTTTGACTCAGTAGGCTACGAATCACTAACAATTGATGCTCTTAACAATTGATGCTCCTAACTACATGTACCACGCTTTATCGGTTATTTTGCTTGCTCTTTTCAAATTGACTTGTCATCTGGCATGTATATAAAGATAATTTGCTTTAAAAATATGTGTTTGTTACTTACACAAATATTTTTTTATTATGATGTCATATACTAAAGAATAAGAAGCCATATTGTCAAGTTTAAAGGTGGGAAATTAAACCTCATTCAAACAAATGTTTCCTTTTTAGCAAAAAATGCACTCATAATTTACATGCTTTTAATTCCTTTTATCGCCAACAGTCTCTCTACCATGTTAGCGTTTTGATTTTATTGTTGTTGTTCTCTTGCTGTGGTGCTTTTTTCATCTTTATATTTACTCAATTATTGAACGTTACATTAAACATATTTAAAAGGTAGAACAGTGGAGTTTAAATTATCTTTCTCAACGCTTTAGACACAAAATTAATTTTGGAGAAAGATTAATTAAATCTGAAAACAGACTCATGATTGTGACTTGTGAGTACTTGGTTATTTATATACAGGGAACATCTCAGGTATACCTATTGTTTGTCATTTCCAAAAAGGTTAGCGCTATTGGACATGTGTAATCTCTGCGAATTGGTAACAAATCGTGTTTCATTGCTTTTATATAGTTGATCGATTTTATGTTCGATATCTGCCTGTTCGGTGCGATATTTATATCGATCCTAATTCACCGGTTTTCGATAAATATCGAGTACCGGTGTAGAGCCCTATTGATTGCCGTATATAAACAAACTGAGAATCTAACATATCAGTTTGAATTTATTAAACTTTGTGAAAAATATATCATACAGAAGTTATTTTATTTTACATTATGTTAACCTTTTATATCTTATTCTTTACAGCATAGAAGTGGTTTATACAGTCACCAAATTTCTAAATATGTTAATGCAGTATAGGATTTCTGATTACATGTATTGTCAACGCTATCCATATTTGTACCGTTTGTTAATCACACATAACTGAATTAATTTAATTATTTGTATTTAATTGAAACATTGCGAACATATTGTCAGTAATCAATATATAGTAAGGCCACAGTTATTCAGTGGTTTACAGTATGGAGATTTAATAAGGTCTCACTAATACCTAGTCATGTTTTGTTCTTTGCCACATTAAAAATGAAAAAAATTTGCATAGTTTTACAAGACATTGTACAAGGCATTTTATGACCACCACTTTTAAGAAAATGGATTCCTTTTTGTCTTGGAACAGTTTTGGTAGGGCCACCTAAAACATAGCAATTTTTCTTTTGCCTAAAGAATAATTGTAAAGTCTTAGGTAGCTTGTCCATATGTCCACATTCGTATTCGTATCTGCATGAATTACAATACGGACGCTCTTTTCCATGTATCCGCATTTACCATCAAATATTTTAGTTTTGTTCTTATATATTATATCAAAAGAGTAAATATGTTTGAGTAAGAATTATTTAAGCATTTTAATATCGTTGAATGTGGATATCTATGCAAATATGCAAAAAGTATTAACAGGTTTTGGAACGCTTTTTACCATTTGTATCTATGCCAACATCCATGATTCTATAAATGTTAGTTAATAATAGTTAGATACCATGCCATCCGCATTCAAATAAAATCGGTCACCTAGTGATTTTTTGCGGATGGCTTTTGCGGATGCACTTTGCAGATACGGACTGCGGACATATGGAATCGTTTCAACTGTTTTTAAATTGTTCAAATTCTTGTGGATGCGGATTTGCGCAGTGCGAATGTGGACATACGGACATGTGGAAAAGTGACCTTACATGTCCTATATAAGGACCCATTCTCAGTCACAAAAAGCCGTATTTTTTCAAGTCTGATTCTTATTGCAAAATTTCTCAATTCAGAAGACACACATTCCGAACTGAATAGGAAATGAAAATTTACGTGACATGACTTTCACGTTTGTTGCTAAAAATCCGTTTAAATACTCGCTCTGCCAATATGTAACTAAATGAATGCTGTGTAAAATATTGCATACTTTTTTTCTTTACACACTGTATTTGTTAACGGTCACATGCTTTTTTTTTAAGAATTTTAAAAATACACTCTTACTAATTAAATTGTTATGGAAGTGTTTTATTTCAGTATTGGAAGTCAGATCACAAACATTTTGTGACATTCTCTGAAGGGAATTGTTTCATATTACAAATTAATTACTTGAGTAATAAACATGCAAAATGTTCTTCATATTTAATGATATGCCCTAACTTCTGCCTAAGCATAACACGATATTTTTTGCACTACAGTTATTTCGGCAAATGTCAAGCTTTCTGCAGAATATGATTATTGAAATGCTTAAGTACAAATATACATGTATAAATATGACCATATTGATACTCTAATATATTTAACTGATATGATAAAATTTCCAACATGTTTGTTTGATTTACAGGTCGAATGTAAGTTAGTCAGGGCTGTTGTTAGATAAATTATTCACATTCTTTCAGTCTAACCACTAAAACGTGTATAACTGAGGCTCCCTTGTTAATAGACCGATCCGGGTTTTGCCACAAATAGTTGAAACTCCTCCCCAGCTATTGTTAAAGGATTAATTTCCATTCATCGAAAATCACAAACATTACCACGTGCTCATTTGAATATCACAAACATTATGCACATGCTCTTTTGTATGAAATAGTTAACCGCTAAACATGTGATATCCAAGTGCACTGATTGGTTAATATTGCAGATTAATTTGAATATGATTGACATTTGTGGAAGTGTCTATTGATTGATTTAACTGACAGAACAGCTTCTTTAAGTTAAGCATTTGAGACGTGTGGTGGGAAAACCGGTCTTAATGCATGTGCGTGAAGTGTCATCCCGGATTAGCCTGTGCGGACGGCACTTTCCGCCTACAGTGGATTTATGTTTAGAAGAGACTTCCTTGAAACAGAAAATACCATAAAAGCGGAAAGTGCCGTCCTGAATTAGCCTGTGCAGACTGCACAGGCTAATCGGGGACGACACTTTACGCACATGCATTAAGAACGATTTCTTAACGCGCCACATTTTTATTCCGAAGACTCCAGTATCCACACACTGTAGTGCCGACTCCTGATCAGCAAATGCACCAATGTTCGGCGAATACGATAAAATAAAGACTGTGTTTATGCCTATCTTGGTTTGCGGATGGTATGTTTTGTTTTTTGAATATTTCATATTATATGAAGATGTTAGAGGCAATTAGGAGGCGGCACTTTATACTTTTTGAGTACATGCAAGTTTAAATATAAAGTCGTGTCAAATCAATGGCTATTTTAGAGTTTGAACAGAATTTTATCAATAAATAGTAGGGCTGGCAACGAATACTAAAACGCCATTCGAATATTCAAATTCATTATTAGAATGTTATTTGAATATTTGGTCCTTTTATATGTTCATTTCATTAATATCACCACACGTCCTTCTTTGTCTCATCATTGTCGTCGTTGTTGCTGCCTTTGTCATCATCATCATTGTTATCCTCATTGTATCCATCATCATGATAAAAACACTGCAAAGATTTTGAATCAAGATTGTATAATAGTTGTCAGGTATCATAATCTTCACAAGTTGGGCACCCAAGCCTCCCAGATGTTAAAGCCTCAGTCACACTTTCCCGAGTATAGCTCCCAACAGCGTCCTGACAGCACTACGACACACAAAAAAAAGTTTGGACTATCGGTATGGTGTTGGGAGCTGTCTGGAAGCTGTCCTGAGAATCGGGAATCATTGGGACACATTCGGCGTGATCAGCCAAGCACTCCTGACAGTTAAGGTTTTCCCTTAACATTCAGGAGACTCAGCCGAATTTGTATAGACGGGACTCTGTCGGGATACATTCGGCTGTATCGGATCAAATTTGGGATGGTGTCGGGGTGTTGTTGGGACAATATCCGGTAGAATGATATTGTATAAATAAATATTATATAAATATTGACTTCCTTGAGGGTGACAGTGCATCTTGTCAACCTGAGGCAACACTGTCAACTGAGACTTTAGCCGAGTTCGACATTGTTTGTCGAGGGTTGACGAGACGCACTGTCACCCTCAAGGAAGTCAATATTTATTTTATTATCCTGAACAAAATCAAAGTAAAGAAATCAATTACATAAGTTTAATATTTTAACAAAATATAAACAATCAAACCTCTTCATGACACAGACTTTAAATTAAGCTAAATTCCATATCATTTGCGTACCGGGCGACATTGCCGGGCAACATATCAAATTGTTGCCCACTGCAGTTTATATGCATTATATAGAGAAATAATCAAGAGAGGTATTATAAATACATATATCACATCTGGTGTATATATCGTGTGTGTTGTGCGTGTTTGTGTGCATTTGCCATTCATCGTCAGAGTTTTGACTGACAATTTATGCTTCCCGATTATGGCTGACAGCGTCCAGACAGTGCTACAATGCAAATGATAAAAAAGTCGCGAATGCCAGGATGCTGTCGGGAGATATCGGGATACTGTCGGGACTTTGTCTGATCGCATTGGGAAAAATCGGGACTCTGTCGAGACGCTATCGTGACCATATTCGATCTTTGGATCAAAAATTTAATTTCGAGCCCCGAATCTCAGAATATTGTCCCGACTTTTGACATATTTGATTCGGGACACTGCCTACTCAAGAACGACAGGAAAAATCGGGAATGTGTGACTGAGGCTAAACTGACGTGTGAACATGGCACCCTTTCAATACAGCAGATAGTGTTGTCAGAGAATGAAACTGAAATGGTTTCTTATTTTTTTTAAAAGGTTTAAAAAGTATTTAATTTATTTTTGCTATTCGAATACTTGTTTATTATACAATTTATGTATTCAAATACTAGTAATCAAATATTTGACTATTCATTGACAGCCCTAATAAATAGCTTAGTTTTAAAAAATCGAAATGAACTGACTTTGTTCCACGTAATGTTTGGAGATGTCTGGATGTCTTACAGCAGAAGTCATCATAAAAATCTGTTTTCACAATAATTTTTGGATTTGCCGTTTCAAGAATAAGCCATACACTTGGCTTGCCCAAATCCACTGATTTTCAAAGTGGGCTATTTAAAAGACTAATTTTGAAATACTTCTAATGAATGCAGATTTGGTTCCTGTACTTGTGACCACTTTATTTATTACTTATTAATATTTATTTTTATAATAGTAATAATGGTAATAATGGTAATAGTAGTAGTTGTAGTAGTAGGAGTAGTAGCAGTAGCAGTAGTAGTAGTAGTAGGAGCAGCAGCAGCAGCAGTAGTAGTAGTAGGAGTAGTAGTAGTAGTAGTAGCAGTAGTTGTAGTAGTAAGGAGTAGCAGTAGTAGTAGTAGCAGTAGCAGTAGTAGTAGTAGTAGGAGCAGCAGCAGCAGTAGTAGTAGTAGGAGTAGTAGTAGTAGTAGTAGTAGTAATAGTAGTAGTAGTGTTAGTAATAATTAATTATAGTAGTAATAATAATAATAATTATTATTATTATTATAACAATAATAGAAATAATGATAATAATAATAATAGCCATAATAATAATAATTGTAGCAATACTATTCAAATAATTATGAGATCAGTTGTGCCAATAGAACATAGTGTCTAATGAATCAAATGTAGCATCATTGTAGAATGGAGTGTGTCTATAATTCTGTGAACTAATGTAATCTAATTACAGGCAGTGCTCCTCTGAATTATAGATGATATTGACAGAAGCAAGTCGGAATATTGTTATGCACAAGTTATATCATCTAGTCTTCATCTAAAAGCATTTCACGCTTATGTGGCAATCTGATTTGGTGCTAGTTGTTTTTCTTGTTACCTGTTTGCAAATAAATAACATAGCAGCTTTCAGCAGGTTTTTGCTTAAAATTAATTTGTTAGAATCTTATGCATCATCAAAACTTTAGCCTCTAAAGAGATTGGTTAGAGCTGGAATCCCCTTAGAGAGAACACAAATAAACCAATGTTATGGAGAGACTATTACAATGGCACACTGATTTCTTTATTTAAATGTTCATTTATTTTGCTTATTTTATTTCCAAAAACAAAAACAGATGCATCATGTTATATCAAATATCGCAATTTGTTCATTGTTCAGATGATGATTGCACAGAAATTATTATTTGTGACAGAACACATTTTCACGGCATTTTCGTTTTGCCCTCATATAACATTTTGATTAATGTACATTTTCTCTGGAAAATATAAAATATGTGTGTCCTGTGAGGAATCCACTGGCAGCAGGAACAATTTTTCTGCAGTTCTGAAAATGTAAAGCAGTAGGATATAAACAAGTTCCTAGACCACTTTGTTTGTATTTGATGTTTTCTTGGAGACTGTAGTGTGGATAATTAATGTTCGACGCTATCTAAAATAATCTTGATAATTTCTTTATAATCAGTTCTGTCTAATTAGATTATTGGTTGGGGTGAAGTATTATTGTTAATATAATAAAGGTACGGCAAACTAGCATAACTCAGAAAGCTCTGGAGGTTTGAATTGTCCAGGATATTGGCTCATGGATGTTGTTTGCAAGGTGAAGGGACATGGAAGTGTCATGAAGGAATGTTATTTCCAGGAATATTTGATTGAAATTCCATATTTTGTCGATTTATTTAGAGTTGTTACATGCTTTCCTGTCTGAAAAGAATTTTTCTGTGGATTTTTTTCCCCCGAAAATTATTACTTTGGCAGTTATAATTTTGGATTCGGTTTCTCATCCTAAACTCTTTAGTGCTGCAAATGATGCTGTGCAGAACATAGTGCAAATTAATCAGTGGCATTGGATTCTGCGATTAAAAACCTTCGTGGCAATAGGAACGTCTTGATGTTTTTGCCAGTTGTGTTTATTTGAAATAAGTGGGCGATAAGATTGAGTTGTACTAAATGTGATGTGCAGTAAACATTCTGAAAGTACAAAGAAATAAAAATAAATAGGTAGACATCTAATTCTGCAGACGAATGTTTGTAGATAGGAAACTGTTACTTAACTGGCAATTAAAAATTAATTTCTTTTGCTATAATACTTTGGTGTTATTTGATAATTATTTTAATAACGTTTCTAGTTATCTTGTAATTGACAAGTGTGATGAACATGTAGAGTATGTATTTTATTTATATTTTTTAAATCAAAATTAATTTTTAGCAATAAAAAATGGTTCTATATTTTGACTTGTAATGGATATTAATAGAAATATTTGTTAAATGCTTGTGGCTGAAATTTAACTAAACGAAAATAAGACATTAACAGACACAAGTTGGCATTATTTACATTTGTACAGTGGTCTAATGAATTTATGAGGAATTAGATTTTTTTCTGACAGTCCCCTTGCCACAATTAGTTCTGCAAGAGAAACAAGAAACTTGCTGTTTGTTTATATACTTCAATTAGATCGGCAGGAAACATGGTTCCCCATGAGGAACTGGAGTCTGCCTACTATTACATACTTGTTCGAGCGTCCTCGGTGATATGGTGAAATGGAAGGACAGCCATGAGGATCTGTTTAAGCTGTTCCTAGCGGAAGATGGCTACCGACTGTTTCCGTACTGGTGCTGTGGGTTGATTCTCTCCTCGATGGAGTTTGTCACGTACATGCCAATCTTCACGCAGCATATTGACTACTTGTGTCTCCAATTTTCGCAGATGAACGAGATTCTAGGCGAGGATTACGAGAAGAAGATGGCCGTTGTTGGCGTGCTGAAGCAGTATGCGGAGGATAGGGACATCGACACGCTCGCCCGCGCTCTGTCCGTCATTCTGAAGACGCCACAACACAGGAACTTGCTTCAGCAAATCAGGTAAGGTTAAACCCACTTGTGGGGCCATATTCCAGTAACATCTTAAATAAAATTGTATCCTTAACCTTCAAATCGTCATTTTTCGTTAGCACAAAATAATTATGCTTGCTGTTCACTAATTATCAACTTAGAATTAATTACTGTTTGCTTAACTGTAATCGGATTGGCTAATGTTATGTAGTTTTAAAAATATTACCTTACAAAAATGGGAACTTAAGTTAAAATATTTAAGGTAAACTTAAGATGATTTTGGAAATTGGTCGGTGGTTAGCAGGTCCTGTGTTGCAGGGCTCACTCTGCCCTTCGCCAGATTAGTCAATAGCTACATGTTTTAACATTTGGCTTCAGGAATTTCCATTTGGCTCCAACTGTTTCTGCATAAAAGCCCTATTAAATACCCAAAATGATTAGACTTTCTACCTAATGTGGTAAATTTCGCTAAAGAAAATATTTATCCAGGGGGAACCCTGTGTTGCTCTTTGTTATGCGTTTCATTCATATATATATAATATGTTGACCATACAACTGACAATATAAAACAAAAAGGTTTTGCTCTTTGTTACGAGTTGCGTTCATAGGTAATATGTTGACTGTATAACTTACTAGTATTTATTGCATTTATAGTTGTGAGTTTCATTCATAGGTAATATGTTGTCCATATAACTGAGTTCTGGTGTATTTATTGCATTCATAGACAATTCATTCCGCCACGCCAGCGCATCAGATTTGATGACATCACCAGACAACAGCAGCAGTATATGTCCAAAATTTCTGCGGCCTCAAAATCTGTCGATGGAATTCCCCGAAACGCTCATAAGCTGGGTCAACGAAGGTACAGACTATTTGAAATGCATATTCCTTGGATTTTAATAAATTTTCAGTATCTGCTTTCAAGGGACATGTCAGCAGATAGGCAAATTGATTCAAAAAATTTGTCATATAACCCCAAAATAAAAATACATTATATATAAACAAGCAAAATAACACTCCTGACAAAGGAATATATTGGAAATATAGTGTCGTTTATAAAAAATCATCATTTAAATGGATAAAATTGTAAGGCTTTTGTAACGCTTTTCCTCTGTATTTTGGAAAACCCCTGTATCTCTTACATTGGGTTAAAAATTCACTACCGTAAGTTTAAATGGCCAAGCGGATCGAGTGTCAGTTTTTGGTTCGTAACGATGGTAGGTTTGAGTCCTGACGAAGTCTTTTTTTTTATTACTTTTTTTTCTTTATATTTTTTTTTTTTTTTTGTTAGTCCAGATGTTTTAGTTTTTGCAGTTAAAATATTGAACATAATTTTTTTTAAATATGAAATTCTGTGAACAAGTCCCTTTGTTGGAGCATTACTGGTGAAGTACCTAAAATACGCACACATTTACTGGTTTTGGGGCGATTTCTCTGGATAATTGCATCAAACAAAAATAAAAAGTTAAACATAATAAATTGGATTTAATCTCAAGCTTTGGTAAAAATCTTAAATGGAATTGCTACCTTAAAGTAACTGAATGATGTGTTTAAAAAAGCCTGCAACACGTATCAAAATACAGCGGAAAGTATCTAAATTTGGACACTTTAAAAAAAATATGTTTTATTAAAAACAAAAAGAATACAAATAAGCATTTAACTACCACTTGTTCGTCAGTAATCTTGTTTTTCTTCTTTGTTTACATTGTTCTGGTGTTTACTTTAAAAATTTTCTCTGTAAAGTTTTATTTAGCGGATCTACTGTTTTTAGCTCACCTGAGCACAAAGTGCTCATGGTGAGCTTTTGTAATCGCCCGTTGTCAGTCATGCGTGTTTGCATGCGTCGTCAACTTTTCATTAAAAAAACATCTCCTCCTAAAGCACCTGGCAGATTTTCACCAAACTTCACAGGAATGATCATTAGGTGACCCTCTTTCAAAGTTGTTCAATTCGTTACGGTCCGTTGCATACGTAGGTCACCAGAGCTAAAAATAGATTTAAAAGTGTAAACTTTAAAAATCTTCTCTGAAACCGCAGGGCCCAGAGGTTTCATATTTGGTATGTAACATCCTATAGTAGTCCTCAACAACAAAGATTGTTCAAACTATGCCCCTGGGGTCAAAACGGACCATGCCCCGGGGGTCACATGGTTTATATAGAATATATAGCAATGACTTTAAAAATCTTCTCCTCTGAATCCACAAGGCCCAGAGGTTTCATATTTGGTATATAACATCCTATAGTGGTACTCTACAAAGATTGTTCAAATTATGCCCCTGGGGTTAAAACTGGTCACGCCCCGGTGGTCACATGGTTTATATGAACTTTAACAACAAAATGACTTTAAAATTCTTCTCTTCTGAAACCGCAAGGCCTAGAGGTTTCATATTTGGTATGTAACATCCGTATAGTGGCCCTCCGTATTGTTTAATTTATGCCCTTGGGGTCAAATCTGGTCACGCGCCAGGGTCACATGGTTTATATAGACTTAAATAGCAAAATGACTTTAAAAATCTTCTCCTCTGAAACAACAAAGCCCACAGCTTTCCTATATTTGGTACGTAACATTGCATAGTGGTCCTCTCCAAAGATTGTTTAAATTATGCCCCTGGGGTCAAATCTGGTGGCACCCCGAGGGGTCACATGCTTTATGTAGACTTGAATAGCAAAGTTACTTTAAAAATCTTTACCTGAAACCGCAAGGCCCAGAGGTTTTTCAAGATTGTTCATTATATGCCCCTGGGATAAAAATAAGCCATGCTTTGGGGATACGAATTCCAATTGGGTTACAAAGTCTCAGGTGAGCGTCGTAGGGCCCTGAAACCACAAGGCCCAGAGGTTTTATATTTGGTATGTAACATCCTATAGTGGTCCTCTACAAAGATTGTTCCAATTATGACCCTGGGGTCAAAACTGGCCGCGCCCCAGGGGTCATATGGTTTTTATAGAATATATAGCAAAATGACTTTAAAAATCTTCTCCTCTGAAACCACAAGGCCAAGAGGTTTCATATTTGGTATGTAACATCCTATAGTGGTCCTCTACAAAGATTGTTCAAATTATGCCCCTGGGGTCAAAACTGGCCACGCCCCGGTGGTCACATTGTTTATATAAACTTAAATAGCAAAATGTCTTTAAAAATCTTCTTCTCTGAAACCGAAAGGCCCAGAGGTTTCATATTTGGTATGTAACATCCTATAGTAGTCCTTTACAAATATTGTTAAAATGATGCCCCTGGGGTCAAAACTGGCCACACCCCGGGGGTCACATGATTTATATGGACTTAAATAGCAAAATGACTTAAAATCTTCTCCACAGAAACTGCAAGGCCCAGAGGTTAAATAGCAAAATGACTTTAAAATTCTTCTCTGAAACTGCAAGGCCTAGAGGTTTCATATTTGGTATGTAACATCAATATAGTGGTCCTCTACCAAATTTTATATCGTTCAAATTATGCCCCTGGGGTCAAATCTGGTCATGCCCCAGGGGTCACATGGTTTATACAGACTTAAATTGACTTCAAAAATCTTCTCTGAAACGGCAAGGTCCACAGCTTTCCTATATTTGGTACTTAACATTGCATAGTGGTCCTCTCCAAAGATTGTTCAATTTATGCCCCTGGGGTCAAATCTGGTGGCACCCCGAGAGGTCACATGCTTTATATGGACTTCAATAGCAAAGTTACTTTAAAAATCTTTACCTGAAAAACGCAAGGCCCAGAGGTTTGTTCAAGATTGTTCATATTATGCCCCTGGGACAAAAATAAGCTATGCTTCGGGGATGCGAATTCCAATTGGGTTACAAGGTCTCAGGTGAGCATCGTAGGGCCCTCAGGGCCCTCTTGTTTTCATAAGCACTGATGATATTTTATATTTGATATTTTATTTTTCATTTTATTACAGATTGTAACAACAGAAATATAATTTTGTGCAGAATATTTAGGGTATGCATGTGTATTGTCCTAACGTCATTTTTCAAGGGCACTGCAAATAGTTCGGGAAAATGGCAGTTTTGGATTCGTAGTCAAGGGCAGTAACCCAGCCTACATTGAGACGGTTGACCCGAAAGGAGCTGCCGAGAAGGCGGGACTTCAGCCCGGGGATTTCATCATGAAGCTGAATGGAATTGATGTCAGGTGGGCTGCATATTGTATGTGTAGTCTTGTGCTGTGTTGTTTTGGTAATTGGTCACTTGCTGTAAATTAAGGGCCTTGTGCTCTTAATAAGAGTTCTCTCCTGCTGATGCAGCTGGGGTTTCACTTTGTTTATATTTGCACTTGAGTGTTGCAAATGAATGAAAAGTTGTATTACTGGTATATCAAGCTTATTTGTAACACTCTAACATTGATTGATGAAAAAAGGTCTTATATATTCTAGAATATTAATAGAAAGGAATGGAATTTGAGAATTAAAAAAATCAGGGAATGACAGGGAATTTAAGCAAAAGTAAAAATCAAACAGGGAATATATTTATATTTATTATATACCTGTTTAAAATACATGCTTTATCAATCGGGGAAGTACATGTCCACAGAAAAAAATCACGTATTGTGCTACTCACTATTTTTCCGATCCCGTATTACCATACTAGCTGGACTACTTTTTTAATGACGTCATAGAGTTATGTCAACAAATAGATCTATAATCTATTAGTCATTATTGTAGTTTTTAAACAAATACAATAAGGTAAATGCACATTGAAGTTTATCATGGTATATAATAAAAGGAATATTACGCTAGTCAATTGTTCCAAGAGTATGTATTAGTCTCCTGGCTTGTGTTATTTCGTATCACACTCAAGGCTCTGCATCTGGTGTGATACGTCATCACACAGGCCACTCGACTTATACATACTCTTGGGACAATTGACTAGCGTAATATTCCGTATGTACTGCAATCACTATTTGTACTAGTAACTCAGCAATAAGTCAGGGAGAAACCCCTGTCCATTCAGAGACAAATCATGGGAGTTTACTTCAGAATTTCAGTAGCCACTTGGGGCTAATATGTAGGTTACATAATGTTAATTCTGCCAGAAGTTACCCTGGTTTCCTCGTGTTTTTCCAGGAAGTGCAGCCATTCCCATCTCGTGCACATGCTGCAGGACAGTGGCACGTCTCCAACCCTGGAAGCACTGCGATGTGAACATGACCAGTGTATGCAGAGAGCTTCCTTCTGATATATCTTCAACATACATTTTTTCAGAATTAATTAATTCATTTTATGTCAAAAACTATTTGTTTTGCATTATTGTTACATGTACATACTCAGGGGTGGTGAAATCTCGTATTGCCATACTTGTTAATTGTGCATAAAGTAATTATTTAGTAAATTTTGGCACTTTCTCACTTGTCTGTACATGTTCTGGAGCAAACTGTGACAATGAAGACAATTGATTTTGCCATCCCTGTTACTATGTTTTTTGTTTCTTTCCCATTTTATTGATCATTATGAAATATACATCCATGTAAGGAGTGATTTAGTCAAGTTAAGCCATGCTTACACTTTCATTAACTCATAAAAGTTTCCAATAGGAAGCAACAGTTTGCAAATGTCATTTCAGTGTTTTGTGGGAAAACTGGGCTTAATGCATGTGCGCCTACAGTGTATTCTCTGTTTAAAAAAGACTTCCTTGAAACAGAAAATACCATAAAAGAGGAAAGTGTCGTCCTGGATCAGCCTGTACGGATTGAACAGACTGATCCGGGACAAAACTTTTTGTATGCACATGCATTAATCCTGGTTTTCCCACCACATGCCTCAATTAAATGTGCAAAAGTGATTGAAATTTTATGGTTATTTATATTCTATTTGCTGCATCTCTACAGATCCTGTTGATTCAAGTCGTGAGCTCTCCACTTCCTCTGTCTCATCAACATCGAGCCACGGAGAATCTGATTGGTTGACACAAGGCAACAAACATATTGTTGACCAAGAAGGGAGAAGTTATCATGAAAGGGTGGGTATTTAAATATTCTATTCAGTATGTATAATATATAATATATATAATAATCAGCATTTTTGGGGCAGAACCAAGGTCGCAGGTTCCAGCCCATACTATACCCTAATAAATCATTTGCAAGAGATGTTAAAACAATGTACAACATAAGAGGTGCTTCATATTAAAAGATCCAGTATTTTCTGTATAAATTGTTACCATCATTAACCCAATTATCAACTTCAACAGAGCAGATACGCCAATGTTGTCAATCAAATCACATCAGTGGATCTTTTCTTATGATTCACAGTATTGCCAATGTCGACATGTTCATTTGATCTGAAAAAAAAAACTTGACCTGTCCAACTGTATTTTTTGGTGGCTTTTATAAACCCCATTTTTAGACTGTTTGGTATGTTAAAATACTTCTTTCCTGGTATTCTGCAGAATCAACATTAGGAAACATTTTTGTTTGGAGTAATTATGGCTAGTATGAATGTATAAATAAGTTCTTCGTTACACTCAAATTTAGTATTGCACATTTTGTTGTTACTGTTGTTTCAGGCAGAATATTTGCTGACCAAGAAAGAAAGATCTCATATTAGAAAGGCTTGGATTGAATATGAAACATCATGGTAATTTTTATGCCCCCGAAGGAGGGCATATAATAGTCGCACCGTCCGTCGGTGTGTGGGTGCGTGCTTGGGTGGGTCCGTCCGTCCAGACTTAGTTTCTGCTCTGTAACTCTTTAGCTCACCTGAGCACGAAGTGCTCGGTGAGCTATTGGTATAGGGGACCTCTCCGGCGGCATCCGGCGTCTGTTGTCCGTTTGGACCGTTAGCGACTACATTTATCGACAGATTGTTTTTCAAACACCAGAGTTATTGGCCTTTGTTTATTAAAAAAATATACAAAATGGACCAATCTTGCATAGTTTGTCTATTACCATGATATTACAGTTGAAGTTGAATATAAGCAAGATTGGACCAGAAAAATCAGAGTTATTGCTGTTTGTTTGTGAAAAAAAAGAGCAAAAATGGACTTTATTCAGGATAGAGACTTCATTTTTCATCCAATCTTCACCATTCTTGCACAGTTTGTCTATGACCATAAGATTAAAGGTGAAATCAAATATAAGCAAGATCGGACCAGAAACACCAGAGTTGTTGCCCTTTGTTTGTGAAAAAATATGCAAAAATGGATATTATTCAGGAAAGAGACTTTGTCTATGAACGTAAGACTACAGGTGAAGTCGAATAAAAGCATGATCGGGCCAGAAACACCAGAGTTATTGCCCCTTGTGTTTGGAAAGAAACATAAACAAGTTATCAATGATTGGCTTGCACACACAATTTTTTATTCAATGTTGACCAAACTAACACAGTTTGGGCATGACCATAAAAATTGATTGATTAAATTTGATTTCCAACAGTTGCAAGACTTGCATGCAGTTATTTGTACATGCAACATTGATGTCTTCAGAGCCTGCATTAACATCATTCATCATCGCAGGACAGAAAATTATCAAAGAAAAAGCAAAACTTTACCTTATAGCACAGCCATTGCAATTATCGCATTGCAACTAGTTCCTCAAAACTGTTTGCGAAAAAGACATCAAAATCTACTGTTTCTGCATTTTCCAGAATTGTCAATAACTTAATAACAAATGGTCAGGTGAGAATATCGAGAAAAATGGTTTGAGAACCATAAGCAAAAAAAACGCACATCCTCTACCCAACTGGTACTTTAGTTAGCCCATTGCACTAACCGATGTTTTAAATCAAAATTGATCCTATCCCACTCTGGGTATTGTTCAGATACCTTAATTTTCAAACCTGTCACAACAGTATGGTCTTCATCTGTACCAGTTCTCAGGTGAGCGCTTTTGGCCATCATGGCCCTCTTGTTAATTCCTGGATGGATTTTAATATAACTTAAGATTATTATTCCCCATGACTAGACGATGTGTTGTTTACAACTCCCATGCTCGTCGGTCAAGGTCAAGGTAAGAATTCAAGGTCAATGGTCATGAATGTTCGTTTCCGCTCCATAACTTGTAAACGCCTGGATGGATTTTAATATAACTTCAGATTACTATTCCACATTACCAGACGATGTGTCTTGTGCAACTCCCATACTCGTCGTTCAAAGGTCAAGGTCACAATTGAAGGTCAAAGGTCAATTATTTTTGTTTCCACTTCATAACTTCTTTTTGTCTGGAGGGATTTAAATGTTACTTCAGATTATTATTCTCTATGACCAGACAATGTGTCACATACAACTCCCATGCTCTTCTGTCAAAGGTCAAGGTCACAATTCAGGTCAAAGGTCAAGGATTTCTGTTTCTCCACCATAACTTCTAAACGTTGGAAGGATTTTAATATTACTTCCAATTATTATTTCCCATGACCAGGCGATGTGTCGTGTACAACTCCCATGGTCCTCAGTCAAAGGTCTAGGTCACAATTCAAGGTAAATGTCAAGGAATTTTCTTTCTGCTCTATAACTTTCAAAAGCCTTGAAGGATTTTAATATTGCTTCAGATTATTTTTTCCCCTGACCAGATGATGCGTCACATACCACTTACATGTTCCTCGGTCAAGGTCTGTGGGTCCAAGGTTACACTTAAAAGGTCAAATATTAGAATGAACTTTTTGTAGGAAGCATCATTTTTGCCAACATGTAAGGAATGTAATAACTTGGTGGGAATGAAGATCATTATGAGGCAGTGTGTAACAAAACAAACAGCTGTGTTGCTGAAATCTCAAGATATTTGTCCAGGGCATAAATATTGTACTCGGACATTTTGCCTTTCTATGACAAGCAAATGCTTAGGGGGCATATGTCACATCCTGTGACAAGCTTTGTTCCATTCAAAACAGTAAACATTTGTATAAATTTTAATAGGAGAATTCATTGCAATAACATTTAGTTGTATGATCAATTTGTATTCGAAGATATGAACAATTTGTATTCAACGGTGAGAACAATAATTATTTATATTTGAACATACTTACAATTTGTAATCTATGGTAGGAACAATTTGTATTTGAATTTATGAGCAACTTGTTATGAAAGGTACAAACAATTTATATTTTCAAAAGTTTTTCATGTTAAACACTTTAAAACTAGTATTTAAAATTAATGCACATGAAAATATGTCATTCTTTGTGTTTTTGTTAACACCATTTGTAAACAATCTGTTACTTCAAAATATTTGAGCCTTATTCACTAATCAAACTATTATTCACAATTCATGCATATACAAAATGTGGTTTACATCAACAAAGCGTAAAAAGCAACAAGAAATCTAACAATGGTCTCCATGGTTCTGATATTTCAGTAATGTCGTGGACCTGTATGAAGCAGTCTCCTCAGTCCTCGACACACCATCGAAGAAGACCCTGTGGATGTTTCTCATTGCCCGACTGTCTCCACCCCATCAGGTCTTCTGCATCAACCAGATAAACCTGCCCAGACAGGTGCTGCTAGGTAAGTATCAGGCTTCTCAACTGCATCAACCAGATAAACCTGCCCAGACAGGTGCTGCTAGGTAAGTATCCAGCTTCTCAACTGCATCAACCAGATAAACCTGCCCAGTCAGGTGCTGCTAGGCAAGTATCCAGCTTCTCAACTGCATCAACCAGATAAACCTGCCCAGACAGGTGCTGCTAGGTAAGTATCCAGCTTCTCAACTGCATCAACCAGATAAACCTGCCCAGACAGGTACTGCTAGGTAAGTATCCAGCTTCTCAACTGCATCATCCAGATAAACCTGCCCAGACAGGTACTGCTAGGCAAGTATCCAGCTTCTCAACTGCATCAACCAGATAAACCTGCCCAGACAGGTGCTGCTAGGCAAGTATCCAGCTTCTCAACTGCATCAACCAGATAAACCTGCCCAGACAGGTGCTGCTAGGTAAGTATCCAGCTTCTCAACTGCATTAACCAGATAAACCTGCCCAGACAGGTACTGCTAGGCAAGTATCCAGCTTCTCAACTGCATCATCCAGATAAACCTGCCCAGACAGGTGCTGCTAGGTAAGTATCCAGCTTCTCAACTGCATCAACCAGATAAACCTGCCCAGACAGGTGCTGCTAGGCAAGTATCCAGCTTCTCAACTGCATCAACCAGATAAACCTGCCCAGACAGGTGCTGCTAGGTAAGTATCCAGCTTCTCAACTGCATCAACCAGATAAACCTGCCCAGACAGGTACTGCTAGGTAAGTATCCAGCTTCTCAACTGCATCATCCAGATAAACCTGCCCAGACAGGTACTTCTAGGCAAGTATCCAGCTTCTCAACTGCATCAACCAGATAAACCTGCCCAGACAGGTGCTGCTAGGTAAGTATCCAGCTTCTCAACTGCATCAACCAGATAAACCTGCCCAGACAGGTACTGCTAGGTAAGTATCCAGCTTCTCAACTGCATTAACCAGGTAAACCTGCCCAGACAGGTACTGCTAGGTAAGTATCCAGCTTCTCAACTGCACCACCCAGATAAACCTGCCCAGACAGGTACTGCTAGGTAAGTATCCAGCTTCTCAACTGCATCAACCAGATAAACCTGCCCAGACAGGTACTGCTAGGCAAGTATCCAGCTTCTCAACTGCATCAACCAGATAAACCTGCCCAGACAGGTGCTGCTAGGTAAGTATCCAGCTTCTCAACTGCATCAACCAGATAAACCTGCCCAGACACGTACTGCTAGGTAAGGATCCAGCTTCTCAACTGCATCAACCAGATAAACCTGCCCAGACAGGTACTGCTAGGTAAGTATCCAGCTTCTCAACGGCATCAACCAGGTAAACCTGCCCAGACAGGTGCTGCTAGGTAAGTATCCAGCTTCTCTACTGCATCAACCAGATAAACCTGCCCAGACAGGTGTAGCTAGGTAAGTATCTAACCTTTCAGAAGAAATAATCTTATTCCTGAATGGTAATTGCTATATGCATAGCGATTGCAGAGGTCGTGGTGGCGTAGTGGATATGGTGTGCACCTAGCGATCAGAAGGTCCCGGGTTCAATCCCCATTCCGGGTGTGTACTTAAGATCTCCTCAAAAGACACCAAGTACTGGTTCTACCGAGGAAAAGGACTCAAAAGTGTATCAATAAGCCTTAGGCTTTCGATGCATTAGTTAAAATAAAGTTGAAAATGTTCAAGTTAGGTGTCGAATTAAACCCTCACTCTAACCCTAGCCATCAACTTTCGATACCTGACTCAAACCAGGTGAAATAGCTTAAATGGTGAATGTTCGTCATCACCCTGATCATTTTTACCTGACTTTAATGGTTGTTCTAACTTAAAGTGTGGACTTTAAGATGTTACCTTTCGGAAGTAAGAATGGAACCTTTTGTGTACTTATCATGGTTAATTGCTAACATTGCTGTGAGTTGTTTATGTAAGGTCCTGCTAGATGCCTGATTCGTTGTTTGCCTCTTTGCTGGTTAGTTTATGTGTATGTGTTTGCTAGGATGTTTCCTATTTTGGAAAAAAAAAAATCTTTAAAGCGAATTGTTCACAGATATTTGTATTTTTTGAAAAATGACATTTAATGTCTTAACTGCAAAAACAAAAGCAGATGCACTAACCAAAAACAAATTTTATATCAAGAAATTATTATTTTTTTTAATATTTGCCTCCACCGGGACTCAAACGTACAATTGCTGACATAACAAATCTGTCACTCTAACCACTTGGCCATTCCGACTTTTGATAACTAGAGTAAATTTCTAACGCTATGTAAATGAGCGTGTTTTCCAAAATATCGAGGAAAAGCATTACAAACGCTTTATGTGTTTTTCCTTTACAAATGATGATTTCTCATTAAAGACACTATATTTCCGAAATATTTCTTTGTCAGTAGTGTTATTTCGCTAGTGTATATAAAAATGTATTTTTCTTTTTTAGGTCTATGACAAGAAATTTGAAAATTGTCAATTTGCCAATCAATGAACAGGTCCCTTTACGCTAGTCTTATTATTATTTTTTTTCACATATATAATATTAAGTGTGGAAAATGTTTTTCAGAATGTGTTGCTAAGGAATGCAGCCCCAGATCTCACAACCAAAATATACAGTCTGAAGGTATGTTTGTTGGTTGTTCTGGATACATTACAGTGCAGGTGCATTGGCAATGAGATAGGAACAAATACTTCAATGTAAGAAACCTGAATGCCACAGTTTGTATGTGACTCTGTGCTTAGAATTCTCATCAGATGGAGCATATTTGCACACCATGGTTGTTTAACAATATGTTCTGTATTGGCGGGCCTGTAGTTGATGACACCATAATGTGTTCTAAATGTAAACATTAATTATGAATCAAAATATAATGTGTGTTTTTATGCCCCGGAAGGTAAAGTAATCGCATCGTCCATCAGTCCGTCTGTCTGTACGTGCGCTTCTTGTGCGTTGTATAACCAAAAAGTATTGAAGGTATTCAAATGATACTTCATATAATGATATAGGACGTTGAGAGGGAGTGCAGAGAACAAGGATCATAACTCATTCTTCAATATTTACAGAGTTATTGCCTTTTGGTTAATTTTCTGGTGCGGAGCATAACTCCATTAGTGTTGAAGGGATTTTAAAAAAAAAAACATTGATAGAGGACATTAAGAGGAAGTGCAGAGTACAAGAACCATAACTCTTTCTTCAATATTTACTGAGTTATTGCCCTTTGGTTAATTTTCTTGTGCGGAGCATAACTCCATTAGTATTTAAGGGATTTAAAATAGAACAACATATTTTGATAGAGGACATTGAGAGGATGTGCAGAGTACAAGAATGATAACTCTTCAATATTTACAGAGTTATTGCCCTTGGTTAATTTTTCTTGTGCAGAGCATAACTCCACTAGTATTCAAGGGATTTAAAATAAAACCACATTTATTGATAGAGGACATTAAAAGGAAGTGCAGAGTACAAGGACCATAACTCATTCTTGAATATTTACAGGGTTATTGCATTTTGGTTAATGTTCTTTTGCGGAGCCTGACTCCATTAGTATTGAAGGGATTTTAAATAAAACCACATTATATTGATAGATGACGTTGAGAAGATGTGCAGACTACAAGAACCATAACTCTTTCTTCAATATGTTTGGAGTTTTTGCTCATGGCTTATTTTTTCTGTGCGACGCATAACTACATAGTGTAATTTTCTTGTGTGGAGCATAACTCGAAAAGTATTGAAGGGATTCAAATGGTACTTCATAATTATTAATACAGAGGGCTTTGAGAGGATGTGTAGCGTACAAGGACCATAACTATTTCTTTAATATGTACGTATATTTAGTATTGTAGGGATTTAAAATAAAACCACATTATATTGGTAGATGGCGTTGAGAAATGTGCAGACTTCAAGAACCATAACTCTTTCTTGAATATTTTTGGAGTTATTTCCTAGGGCTTATTTTTCTTGTGCAGAGCATAACTTCATAGTGTAATTTTCTTGTGCAGAGCATAACTCTAAAAATTTTGAAGGGATTCCAATGATACTTCATATAATGATAGAGGCCTTTGAGAGGAAGTGCATAGTACAAGGTCCATAACTCGTTCTTCTGTCAAAACACATCTTCGGTGGCATTCGTCACTTACAGTGACAATGCTTGTTTCAAAATACAACAATATGAATAGGCAGGGTTTCCTGCAGGCCTGTTTCGCTTGTCAGGCCCAACATGCCTTCAAAGCATTTAGTCATTTGCCGACATGCTTAATTAACGCTGACATGCTTAAATTTTCAAAGCGACAACCCTTAATCCCTTTATCCATTACACCGATCTTTAATCACATGGCCATAAATGAATGCCGTATTGATCAATAAGGTCTAACTTCCAACAGTGTTATTGACAAGTAACTGAACAGTGTAGTCCCGCCCACAACGATCTCATTAGCCAATCAAATACGGCGATTTTTATGGCGTCTATACCTTACTAACAACTAAAAACGTGTTTGACAACAAATACTAGCGTTGACGGGAAAAGTGTACAGGCATTTTAAAACATTTGATATGTAACGTTTTATTTTGTCCCGGTAATTTTATTTTCCATTTCACAAATCGACAATCAAAATTATAGAAACGAATAATGTAATATAGCGCCTCATTTTAAAACACAATTTAACGTTGTCAAACTTTATTATGTTCTCATGAACACTGCAATTAAGCACATGACTAGTACACGCACATTTTTCATGAGGCATCCGTGAACTTGTGCATAGCAATTTTTGCGCGCTTATGTAGCAAAACACGCTTTTTACATGGAGAAACAGGCCCGTATTTTATGTCGATTACAAACCGCATATTCAAGTATTTAAAAACAATGATTATTTTTCGGCTTTTAATGTCCGCATGTAGTATAACTGATAATAATTATTGATTTCTTTTGCATCCGAAAACAATTTATGAAATAAAAAACAGTTTTTGAACAAACGAGCGGTCATGACAGTATTTAAAGGCGGAAAAAAGCTAGGCTTTTCAACGATTCTGAATACCATGTATGATTGAAAATTAATGCCATAAAAAATACAGCCTAGTATTTTATGTACACTGCCTCCAAAGGAGTTAGGTCAACATGTTTTTATTGATTAAGAAAACCGCAGTAGTTGCGATTTTAGTAGGAGAAACGTTTTTAATAGTTTCAGTTTTATAAAAGTAAGAATTTCCAAATTAAAGATACTTCAAAGAGAGGTGCTGGTCGAGCAATAGACTATGTAGTTTAAGCGATAAAGGGCATTAAAGCGATACTGCCGATATGATAGCCTCTGGGATTTCGAACGTCGTAACCGATTTTGGAAAGGTGGGTTCACGTGATGCGGCAGATTTTGGGGAGTTGGATTCGAGCGGTGCACCCAATTTTGGGGAGGAGGGGGGGGTCGAACCGATTTTAGTCGAGGGTGGTGGTGTCCGGGATGCAGACATGCCTTCCAGAAATCCTGCAGGAAACCCCGATGAATAGGTGTACACTAAAATGGTTATTTAACAGTGTTGTGTACTGTGAATAAGATGATACATTTGGACACAATCATTGCAATCATAAGTATCAAAAATAAAAACACACTGGACTGCAAGCTGAAATTCTCACCATGTCATCACCTACCCACGCCTCTAATATGGTTTGCCAGCTGTGTACTCGCATATTGTACAGAATGCTGTTAAATAACCTAATACTATATTCCAGGAAAATCTCCAGGCAACAGTGCACTGGGATCTGGGAGACCTGGTTACAAGATTTCTTCGTTCCAACAACAGGTGGAGTTTCTCCTGACGTCAAGGGAGAGAACTGTGCTGAAAAAGTCCCTTCAGATCTACTCAGATAACAGGTACCTTTGAGGCTTATGTGTCATACTGCAGGCTTAGAATTTAATCTATGTTGTTAGACACTGAAGAATACGTAGTTATTTTCAGTGGCCAGATGTTTTAAGTCACCAAAAATAATTGTTCAAAGTATGTCTGAAAGCAGAATCTGCCAGATTTTTAAGTTGTAAAAATTGCAAATAAGGGACACGTTTGTAAGTATTCTGTATTCACAGTCTATATTGCCAGAGGCATTAACTGATGACATGAGACTGTATATTGAAGACAATGTGCAGTTAAAGTCTTGATAATTAGCATGCAAAATGGTGGTGCAAAAGATCAAATTGACAATAGGGAAGAAACTTAAATGGTTATTGATAATCTGTTTTGATTATTATCTGTCTGAATACATACATACTTGCACCCAATTTATTTCTTACTTTGTTAATGTTGCAGGGATGTGGAGCGTCTAGTTGAGGACCTGTCAGCCATTCTGAACTCGCCGTCCAAGCGCACGCTGTGGATGTACATAGTGCCGCTTCTGACCCAGCCACATCAGGAGTTCGTGAGGCAGAGACTGAGCCACCATGCCTCGAATACCTCCAGTACAGGTGAGATACTGAGCCACCATGACTGCTATACCTCCAGTACAGGTGAGATACTGAGCGCCCATGCCTCTGATACCTCCAGTACAGGTGAGATACTGAGCACCCATGCCTCGAATACCTCCAGTGCAGGTGAGATACTGAGCCACCATGACTCCAATACCTACAGTATAGGTGAGAAACTGAGCCACCATGCCTCCAATACTTCCAGTACAGGTGAGATACTGAGTGACCATGCCTCTGATACCTCCAGTACAGGTGAGATACTGAGCCACCACTCCTCCAATACCTCCAGTACAGGTGAAATATGGAGCCACCATGTCTCTGATACCTCCAGTACAGGTGAGATACTGATCCACCATGCCTCTGATACCTCCACAACAGGTGAGATACTGAGCCACCATGTATCTGATACCTCCAGTACAGGTGAGATACTGAGCCACCATGCCTCCAATACCTCCAGTACAGGTGAGGTACTGAACCACTGTCTCTGATACCTCCAGTACAGGTGAGATACTGAGCCACCACTACTCCAATACCTCCAGTACAGGTGAGATACTGAGCCACTATGGCTCTGATAACTCCAGTACAGGTGGATACTGAGCCACCATGGCGCTGATACCTCCAGTACAGGTGAGATACTGAGCCACTATGCCTCTGATACCTCCAGTACAGGTGAGATACTGAACCACCATGCCTCCAATACCTCCAGTACAGGTGAGATACTGAGCCAATATGGCTTTGATAACTCCAGTACAGGTGAGATACTGAGTTACCATTCCTCCAATACCTCCAGTACAGGTGAGATACAGAGCCACCCTGCCTCTGATACCTCCAGTACAGGTGAGATACTGAGCCACCCTGCCTCCAATACCTCCAGTACAGGTGAGATACTGAGCCACCATGCCTCTGATACCTCCAGTACAGGTGAGATACTGAGCCACCACTCCTCCAATACCTCCAATACAGGTGAGATACTGAGCCACTATGCCTCTGATAACTCCAGTGCAGGTGAGATACTGAGCCACCATGCCTCTGATACCTCCAGTACAGGTGAGATACTGAGCCATCATGCCTCTGATACCTCCAGTACAGGTGAGATACTGAGCCACCACTCCTCCAATACCTCCAGTACAGGTGAGATACGGAGCCACCATGTCACTGATACCTCCAGTACAGGTGAGATACTGAGCCATCATGCCTCTGATACCTTCAGTACCGGTGAGATACTGAGCCACTATGGCTCTGATACCTCCAGTACAGGTGAAATACTGAGCCACCCATACTCCAATACCTCCAGTACAGGTGAGATACTGAGCCACCATGCCTCTTATAACTCCAGTACAGGTGAGATACTGAGCCACCATGCCTCCAATACCCCCAGTACAGGTGAGATACTGAGCCACCATGCCTCTGATGCCTCCAGTATAGGTGAGATACTGAGCCACCATGCCTCCAATACCCCCACTACAGGTGAGATACTGAGCCACCATGCCTCTGATACCTCCATTACAGGTGAAATACTGAGCCACCATGCCTCTGATATCTCCAGTACAGGTGAGATACTGAGCCACCATGCCTTTGATACCTCCAGTACAGGTGAAATACTGAGCCACTATGCCTCTGATACCTCCAGTACAGGTGAGATATGGAGCCACCATGCCTCTGATACCTCCAGTACAGGTGAGATACTGAGCCACCATGCCTCTGATACCTCCATTACAGGTGAGATACTGAGCCACCATGCCTCGAATACGTCCAGTACAGGTGAGATACTGAGCCACCATGCCTCTGATTACTCCAGTACAGGTGAGATACTGAGCCACCATGCCTCTGATACCTCCAGTAAAGGTGAGATACTGAGCCATCATTCCTCTTATACCTCCAGTACAGGTGAGATACTGAGCCACCATGCCTCTGATAACTCCTGTACAGGTGTGATACTGAGCCACCACTCCTCCAATACCTCCAGTACAGGTGAGATACTGAGCCACCATGCCTCTGATACCTCCAATACAGGTGAGATACTGAGCCACCACTCCTCCAGTACTGGTGAGATACTGAGCCACCATGCCTCCAATACCTCCAGTTCAGGTGAGATACTGAGCCACCACTCCTCCAATACCTCCAGTACAGGTGAGATACTGAGCCACCACTCCTCCAATACCTCCAGTGCAGGTGCGATACTGAGCCACCATGCCTCCAATACCTCCAGTACAGGTGAGATACTGAGCCATCATGCCTCTGATACCTCCAGTACAGGTGAGATACTGAGCCACCATGCCTCGAATACGTCCAGTACAGGTGAGATACTGAGCCACTATGCCTCTGATACCTCCAGTACAGGTGAGATACTGAGCCACCAGTCCTCCAATACCTCCAGTACAGGTGAGATACTGAGCCACCATGTCTCTGATAACTTCAGTACAGGTGAGATACTGAGCCACCATGCCTTTGATACCTCCAGTACAGGTGAGATATTGAGCCACCATGCATCCGATACCTCCAGTACAGGTGAGATACTGAGCCACTATGCCTCTGATACCTCAAGAAAAGGGGAGATACTGAGCCACTATGCCCCTGATACCTCCAGTACAGGTGAGATACTGAGCAACCATGCCTCTGATACCTCCAGTACAGGTGAGATGCTGAACCAACCATGCCTCCAATACCTCCAGTACAGGTGAGATACTGAGCCACCACTCCTCCAATACTTCCAGTACAGGTGAGATACTGAGCCACTATGCCTCTGATACCCCCAGTACAGCTGAGATACTGAGCCACCACTCCTCCAATACCTCCAGTACAGGTGAGATACTGAGCCACCACTCCTCCAATACCTCCAGTACAGGTGAGATACTGAGCCACCATGCCTCCAATACCTCCAGTTCAGGTGAGATACTGGGCGACCATGACTCCAATACCTCCAGTACAGGTGAGATGCTTAGCCACCATGCCTCCAATACCTCCAGTACAGGTGAGAAACTGAGCCACCACTCCTCGAATACCTCCAGTTCAGGTGAGATACTAAGCTTCTATGTCTCTGATACCTCCAGTACAGTTGAGATACTGAGCCACTATGGCCGTGATACCTCCAGTACAGGTGAGATACTGAGCTTCTATGCCTCTGATACCTCCAGTACAGGTGAGATACTGAGCCACAATGGCCCTGATACCTCCAGTACAGGTGAGATACTGAGCCACCACTGCTCCAATACCTCCAGTACAGGTGAGATACTGAGCCACTATGCCTCTGATACCTCCAGTACAGGTGAGATACTGAGCCACCACTCCTCCAATACCTCCAGTACAGGTGAGATACTGAGCCACTATGCCTCTGATACCTCCAGTACAGGTGAGATACTGAGCCACCACTCCTACAATACCTCCAGTACAGGTGAGATACTAAGCTTCTATGCCTCTGATACCTCCAGTACAGGTGAGATACTGAGCTTCTGTGCCTCGGATACCTCCAGTACAGGTGAGATACTGAGCCACCATACCTCCAATACCTCCAGTTCAGGTGAGATACTGAGCCGCCACTCCTCCAATACCTCCAGTACAGGTGAGATACTGAACCACCATGCCTCCAATACCTCCAGATCAGGTGAGATACTGAGCCACCACTCCTCCAATACCTCCAGTACAGGTGAGATACTGAGCCACCATGCCTCTGATACCTCCAGTACAGGTGAGATACTGAGCCACCATGCCTCTGATACCTCCAGTACAGGTGAGATACTGAGCCACCATGCCTCTGATAACTCCAGTAAAGGTGAGATACTGAGCCACCATGCCTCTGACACCTCCAGTACAGGTGAGATACTGAGCCACCATGCCTCTGACACCTCCAGTAAAGGTGAGATACTGAGCCACCATGCCTCTGATAACTCCAGTACAGGTGAGATACTGAGCCACCATGCCTCTGATGCCTCCAGTACAGGTGAGATACTGAGCCACCGTGCCTCTGAATCCTCCAGTACAGGTGAGATACTGAGCCATCATGCCTCTGATACCTACAGTACAGGTGAGATACTGAGCCACCATGCCTCGAATACGTCCAGTACAGGTGAGATACTGAGCCACGATGCCTCTCATACCTCCGGTACAGGTGAGATACTCAGCCACCAGTCCTCCAATACCTCCAGTACAGGTGAGATACTGAGCCACCAGTCCTCCAATACCTCCAGTACAGGTGAGATACTGAGCCACCATGCATTTGATACCTCCAGTACAGGTGAGATACTGAGCCACCACTCCTCCAATACCTCCAGTACAGGTGAGATACTGAGCCACTATGCCTCTGATACCTCCAGTACAGGTGAGATACTGAGCCACCACTCCTCCAATACCTCCAGTACAGGTGAGATACTGAGCCACTATGCCTCTGATACCTCCAGTACAGGTGAGATACTGAGCCACCACTCCTACAATACCTCCAGTACAGGTGAGATACTAAGCTTCTATGCCTCTGATACCTCCAGTACAGTTGAGATACTGAGCTTCTGTGCCTCGGATACCTCCAGTACAGGTGAGATACTGAGCCACCATACCTCCAATACCTCCAGTTCAGGTGAGATACTGAGCCGCCACTCCTCCAATACCTCCAGTACAGGTGAGATACTGAACCACCATGCCTCCAATACCTCCAGATCAGGTGAGATACTGAGCCACCACTCCTCCAATACCTCCAGTACAGGTGAGATACTGAGCCACCATGCCTCTGATACCTCCAGTACAGGTGAGATACTGAGCCACCATGCCTCTGATACCTCCAGTACAGGTGAGATACTGAGCCACCATGCCTCTGATAACTCCAGTAAAGGTGAGATACTGAGCCACCATGCCTCTGACACCTCCAGTACAGGTGAGATACTGAGCCACCATGCCTCTGACACCTCCAGTACAGGTGAGATACTGAGCCACCATGCCTCTGATAACTCCAGTACAGGTGAGATACTGAGCCACCATGCCTCTGATGCCTCCAGTACAGGTGAGATACTGAGCCACCGTGCCTCTGAATCCTCCAGTACAGGTGAGATACTGAGCCATCATGCCTCTGATACCTACAGTACAGGTGAGATACTGAGCCACCATGCCTCGAATACGTCCAGTACAGGTGAGATACTGAGCCACGATGCCTCTCATACCTCCGGTACAGGTGAGATACTGAGCCACCAGTCCTCCAATACCTCCAGTACAGGTGAGATACTGAGCCACCAGTCCTCCAATACCTCCAGTACAGGTGAGATACTGAGCCACCAGTCCTCCAATACCTCCAGTACAGGTGAGATACTGAGCCACCATGCATTTGATACCTCCAGTACAGGTGAGATACTGAGCTACCACTCCTCCAATACCTCCAGTACAGGTGAGATACTGAGCCACCATGCCTCCAATACCTCCAGTTCAGGTGAGATACTGGGCCACCATGACTCCAATACCTCCAGTACAGGTGAGATACTGAGCCACCACTCCTCCAATACCTCCAGTACAGGTGAGATACTGAGCCACCACTCCTCCAATACTCCAGTACAGGTGAGATACTGAACCACCATGCCTCGAATACGTCCAGTACAGGTGAGATACTGAGCCACCACTCCTCCAATACCTCCAGTACAGGTGAGATACTGAGCCACCATGCCTCTGATACCTCCAGTACAGGTGAGATACAGAGCCACTATGCCTCTGATACCTCCAGTACAGGTGAGATACTGAGCCACCATGCCTCTGAATCCTCCAGTACAGGTGATATACTGAGCCATCATGCCTCTGATACCTCCAAGGTGAGATACTGAACCACCATGCCTCGAATACGTCCAGTACAGGTGAGATACTGAGCCACTATGCCTCTGATACCTCCGGTACAGGTGAGATACTGAGCCACCAGTCCTCCAATACCTCCAGTACAGGTGAGATACTGAGCCACCAGTCCTCCAATACCTCCAGTACAGGTGAGATACTGAGCCACCATGCATTTGATACCTCCAGTACAGGTGAGATACTGAGCCACCCGGACTCCAATACCTCCAGTACAGGTGAGATCCTTAGCCACCAGTCCTCCAATACCTCCAGTACAGGTGAGATACTGAGCCACCATGCATTTGATACCTCCAGTACAGGTGAGATACTGAGCTACCACTCCTCCAATACCTCCAGTACAGGTGAGATACTGAGCCACAATGCCTCCAATACCTCCAGTTCAGGTGAGATACTGGGCCACCATGACTCCAATACCTCCAGTACAGGTGAGATACTGAGCCACCCTGACTACAATACCTCCAGTTCAGGTGAGATACTGAGCCACCACTCCCCCGATACCTCCAGTACAGGTGAGATACTGAGCCACCACTCCTCCAATACTCCAGTACAGGTGAGATTCTGAACCACCATGCCTCGAATACGTCCAGTACAGGTGAGATACTGAGCCACCACTCCTCCAATACCTCCAGTACAGGTGAGATACTGAGCCACCATGCCTCTGATACCTCCAGTACAGGTGAGATACTGAGCCACGATGGCCCTGATACCTCCAGTACAGGTGAGATACTGAGTCACTATGCCTCTGATACCTCCAGTACAGGTGAGATACTGAGCCACCATGCCTCTGATAACTCCAGTACAGGTGAGATACTGAGCCACATGCCTTTGATGCCTCCAGTACAGGTGAGATACTGAGCCACCATGCCTCTGAATCCTCCAGTACAGGTGATATACTGAGCCATCATGCCTCTGATATCTCCAAGGTGAGATACTGAACCACCATGCCTCGAATACGTCCAGTACAGGTGAGATACTGAGCCACTATGCCTCTGATACCTCCGGTACAGGTGAGATACTGAGCCACCAGTCCTCCAATACCTCCAGTACAGGTGAGATACTGAGCCACCAGTCCTCCAATACCTCCAGTACAGGTGAGATACTGAGCCACCATGCATTTGATACCTCCAGTACAGGTGAGATACTGAGCCACCCGGACTCCAATACCTCCAGTACAGGTGAGATCCTTAGCCACCATGCCTCCAATACCTCCAGTTCAGGTGAGATACTGGGCCACCATGACTGCAATACCTCCAGTACAGGTGAGATACTGAGCCACCCTGACTCCAATACCTCCAGTACAGGTGAGATACTTAGCCACCATGCCTCCAATACCTCCAGTACAGGTGAGATACTGAGCCACCACTCCTCGAATACCTCCAGTACAGGTGAGATACTGAGCTTCTATGCCTCTGATACCTCCAGTACAGTTGAGATACTGAGCCACTATGGCCCTGATACCTCCAGTACAGGTGAGATACTGAGTCACCACTCCTCCAATACCTCCAGTACAGGTGAGATACTGAGCCACTCTGCCTCTGATACCTCCAGTACAGGTGAGATACTGAGCCACCACTACTCCAATACCTCCAATACAGGTGAGATACTGAGCCACCACTCCTCCAATACCTCCAGTACAGGTGAGATAGTGAGCCACCATGCCTCTGATACCTCCAGTTCAGGTGAGATACTGAGCTTCTATTCCTCTGATACCTCCAGTGCAGGTGAGATACTGAGCCACCATGCCTCTGATACCTCCAGTACAGGTGAGATATTGAGCCACCATGCATCCGATACCTCCAGTACAGGTGAGATACTGAGCCACTATGCCTCTGATACCTCCAGTACAGGTGAGATATTGAGCCACCATGCATCCGATACCTCCAGTACAGGTGAGATACTGAGCCACTATGCCTCTGATACCTCAAGAAAAGGGGAGATACTGAGCCACTATGCCCCTGATACCTCCAGTACAGGTGAGATACTGAGCAACCACGCCTCTGATACCTCCAGTACAGGTGAGATGCTGAACCAACCATGCCTCCAATACCTCCAGTACAGATGAGATACTGAGCCACCACTCCTCCAATACTTCCAGTACAGGTGAGATACTGAGCCACCATGCCTCTGATACCCCCAGTACAGCTGAGATACTGAGCCACCACTCCTCCAATACCTGCAGTACAGGTGAGATACTGAGCCACCACTCCTCCAATACCTCCAGTACAGGTGAGATACTGAGCCACCATGCCTCCAATACCTCCAGTTCAGGTGAGATACTGGGCGACCATGACTCCAATACCTCCAGTACAGGTGAGATGCTTAGCCACCATGCCTCCAATACCTCCAGTACAGGTGAGATACTGAGCCACCACTCCTCGAATGCCTCCAGTTCAGGTGAGATACTAAGCTTCTATGTCTCTGATACCTCCAGTACAGTTGAGATACTGAGCCACTATGGCCGTGATACCTCCAGTACTGGTGAGATACTGAGCTTCTATGCCTCTGATACCTCCAGTACAGGTGAGATACTGAGCCACAATGGCCCTGATACCTCCAGTACAGGTGAGATACTGAGCCACCACTCCTCCAATACCTCCAGTACAGGTGAGATACTGAGCCACTATGCCTCTGATACCTCCAGTACAGGTGAGATACTGAGCCACCACTCCTACAATACCTCCAGTACAGGTGAGATACTAAGCTTCTATGCCTCTGATACCTCCAGTACAGGTGAGATACTGAGCTTCTGTGCCTCGGATACCTCCAGTACAGGTGAGATACTGAGCCACCATACCTCTAATACCTCCAGTTCAGGTGAGATACTGAGCCGCCACTCCTCCAATACCTCCAGTACAGGTGATATACTGAACCACCATGCCTCCAATACCTCCAGATCAGGTGAGATACTGAGCCACCACTCCTCCAATACCTCCAGTACAGGTGAGATACTGAGCCACCATGCCTCTAATACCTCCAGTACAAGTGAGATACTGAGCCACCATGCCTCTGATACCTCCAGTACAGGTGAGATACTGAGCCACCATGCCTCTGATAACTCCAGTAAAGGTGAGATACTGAGCCACCATGCCTCTGACACCTCCAGTACAGGTGAGATACTGAGCCACCATGCCTCTGACACCTCCAGTGCAGGTGAGATACTGAGCCACCGTGCCTCTGATAACTCCAGTACAGGTGAGATACTGAGCCACCATGCCTCTGATGCCTCCAGTACAGGTGAGATACTGAGCCACCGTGCCTCTGAATCCTCCAGTACAGGTGAGATACTGAGCCATCATGCCTCTGATACCTACAGTACAGGTGAGATACTGAGCCACCATGCCTCGAATACGTCCAGTACAGGTGAGATACTGAGCCACGATGCCTCTCATACCTCCGGTACAGGTGAGATACTGAGCCACCAGTCCTCCAATACCTCCAGTACAGGTGAGATACTGAGCCACCAGTCCTCCAATACCTCCAGTACAGGTGAGATACTGAGCCACCATGCATTTGATACCTCCAGTACAGGTGAGATACTGAGCTACCACTCCTCCAATACCTCCAGTACAGGTGAGATACTGAGCCACCATGCCTCCAATACCTCCAGTTCAGGTGAGATACTGGGCCACCATGACTCCAATACCTCCAGTACAGGTTAGATACTGAGCCACCACTCCTCCAATACCTCCAGTAGAGGTGAGATACTGAGCCACCACTCCTCCAATACTCCAGTACAGGTGAGATACTGAACCACCATGCCTCGAATACGTCCAGTACAGGTGAGATACTGAGCCACCACTCCTCCAATACCTCCAGTACAGGTGAGATACTGAGCCACCATGCCTCTGATACCTCCAGTACAGGTGAGATACTGAGCCACTATGCCTCTGATACCTCCAGTACAGGTGAGATACTGAGTCACTATGCCTCTGATACCTCCAGTACAGGTGAGATACTGAGCCACCATGCCTCTGATAAATCCAGTAAAGGTGAGATACTGAGCCATCATGCTTTTGATACCGCCAGTACAGGTGAGATACTGAGCCACCATGCCTCTGATAACTCCAGTACAGGTGAGATACTGAGCCACCATGCCTCTGACACCTCCAGTACAGGTGAGATACTGAGCCACCATGCCTCTGACACCTCCAGTACAGGTGAGATACTGAGCCACCATGCCTCTGATAACTCCAGTACAGGTGAGATACTGAGCCACCATACCTCTGATGCCTCCAGTACAGGTGAGATACTGAGCCACCGTGCCTCTGAATCCTCCAGTACAGGTGAGATACTGAGCCATCATGCCTCTGATACCTACAGTACAGGTGAGATACTGAGCCACCATGCCTCGAATACGTCCAGTACAGGTGAGATACTGAGCCACGATGCCTCTCATACCTCCGGTACAGGTGAGATACTGAGCCACCAGTCCTCCAATACCTCCAGTACAGGTGAGATACTGAGCCACCATGCATTTGATACCTCCAGTACAGGTGAGATACTGAGCTACCACTCCTCCAATACCTCCAGTACAGGTGAGATACTGAGCCACAATGCCTCCAATACCTCCAGTTCAGGTGAGATACTGGGCCACCATGACTCCAATACCTCCAGTACAGGTGAGATACTGAGCCACCCTGACTACAATACCTCCAGTTCAGGTGAGATACTGAGCCACCACTCCCCCGATACCTCCAGTACAGGTGAGATACTGAGCCACCACTCCTCCAATACTCCAGTACAGGTGAGATACTGAACCACCATGCCTCGAATACGTCCAGTACAGGTGAGATACTGAGCCACCACTCCTCCAATACCTCCAGTACAGGTGAGATACTGAGCCACCATGCCTCTGATACCTCCAGTACAGGTGAGATCCTTAGCCACCATGCCTCCAATACCTCCAGTTCAGGTGAGATACTGGGCCACCATGACTGCAATACCTCCAGTACAGGTGAGATACTGAGCCACCCTGACTCCAATACCTCCAGTACAGGTGAGATACTTAGCCACCATGCCTCCAATACCTCCAGTACAGGTGAGATACTGAGCCACCACTCCTCGAATACCTCCAGTACAGGTGAGATACTGAGCTTCTATGCCTCTGATACCTCCAGTACAGGTGAGATACTGAGCCACTATGGCCCTGATACCTCCAGTACAGGTGAGATACTGAGCCACCATGCCTCTGAATCCCCCAGTACAGGTGAGATACTGAGCCACCATGCCTCGAATACGTCCAGTACAGGTGAGATACTGAGCCACTATGCCACTGATACCTCCAGTACAGGTGAGATACTGAGCCACCAGTCCTCCAATACCTCCAGTACAGGTGAGATACTGAGCCACCATGTCTCTGATAACTTCAGTACAGGTGAGATACTGATCCACCATGCCTCTGATACCTCCAGTACAGGTGAAATACTGAGCCACTATGCCTCTGATACCTCCAGTACAGGTGAGATACGGAGCCACCATGCCTATGGTACCTCCAGTACAGGTGAGATACTGAGCCACCATGCCTCTGATACCTCCATTACAGGTGAGATACTGAGCCGCCATGCCTCGAATACGTCCAATACAGGTGAGATACTGAGCCACCATGCCTCTGATTACTCCAGTACAAGTGAGATACTGAGCCACCATGCCTCTGATACCTCCAGTAAAGGTGAGATACTGAGCCATCATGCCTCTGATACCTCCAGTACAGGTGAGATACTGAGCCACAATGCCTCTGATAACTCCTGTACAGGTGTGATACTGAGCCACCACTCCTCCAATACCTCCAGTACAGGTGAGATACTGAGCCACCATGCCTCTGATACCTCCAATACAGGTGAGATACTGAGCCACCACTCCTCCAATACCTCCAGTTCAGGTTTGATACTGAGCCAACACGCCTCTGATACCTCCAGTACAGGTGAGATACTGAGCCATCATGCCTCTGATACCTCCAGTACAGGTGAGATACTGAGCCACCATGCCTCGAATACGTCCAGTACAGGTGAGATACTGAGCCACTATGCCTCTGATACCTCCAGTACAGGTGAGATACTGAGCCACCAGCCCTCCAATACCTCCAGTACAGGTGAGATACTGAGCCACTATGCCTCTGATACCTCCAGTCCAGGTGAGATTCTGAGCCACCACTACTCCAATACCTCCAATACAGGTGAGATTCTGAGCCACCACTCCTCCAATACCTCCAGTACAGGTGAGATAGTGAGTCACCATGCCTCTGATACCTCCAGTTCCGGTGAGATACTGAGCTTCTATTCCTCTGATACCTCCAGTGCAGGTGAGATACTGAACCACCATGCCTCCAATACCTCCAGTTCAGGTGAGATACTGAGCCACCACTCCTCCAATACCTCCAGTACAGGTGAGATACTGAGCAACCACTCATCCAATACCTCCAGTACAGGTGAGATACTGAACCACCATGCCTCCAATACCTCCAGTTCAGGTGAGATACTGAGCCACCACTCCTCAAATACCTCCAGTACTGGTGAGATACTGAGCCACCATGCCTCTGATACCTCCAGTAGAAGTGAGATACTGAGCCACCATGCCTCTGATACCTCCAGTAGAGGTGAGATACTGAGCCACTATGCCTCTGATACCTCCAGTACAGGTGAGATACTGAGTCACTATGCCTCTGATACCTCCAGTACTGGTGAGATACTGAGCCACCATGCCTCTGATAACTCCAGTAAAGGTGAGATACTGAGCCATCATGCCTCTGATACCTCCAGTACAGGTGAGATACTGAGCCACCATGCCTCTGACACCTCCAGTACAGGTGAGATACTGAGCCACCATGCCTCTGATAACTCCAGTACAGGTGAGATACTGAGCCACCATGCCTTTGATACCTCCAGTACAGGTGAGATACTGAGCCACGATGCCTCTGAATCCTCCAGTACAGGTGAGGTACTGAGCCATCATGCCTCTGATACCTCCAGTACAGGTGAGATACTGAGCCACCATGCCTCGAATACGTCCAGTACAGGTGAGATACTGAGCCACTATGCCTCTGATACCTCCAGTATAGGTGAGATACTGAGCCACCAGTCCTCCAATACCTCCAGTACAGGTGATATACTGAGCCACCAGTCCTCCAATACCTCCAGTACAGGTGAGATACTGAGCCACCATGCATGTGATACCTCCAGTACAGGTGAGATACTGAGCCACCATGCATCTGATACCTCCAGTACAGGTGAGATACTGAGCCACCACTCCTCCAATAATACCTCCAGTACAGGTGAGATACTGAGCCACCATGCCTCCAATACCTCCAGTTCAGGTGAGATTCTGGGCCACCATGACTCCAATACCTCCAGTACAGGTGAGATACTGAGCCACCCTGACTCCAATACCTCCAGTACAGGTGAGATACTTAGCCACCATGCCTCCAATACCTCCAGTTCAGGTGAGATACTGGGCCACCATGACTGCAATACCTCCAGTACAGGTGAGATACTGATCCACCCTGACTCCAATACCTCCAGTACAGTGAGATACTTAGCCACCATGCCTCCAATACCTCCAGTACAGGTGATATACTGATCCACCACTCCTCGAATACCTCCAGTACAGGTGAGATACTGAGCTTCTATGCCTCTGATACCTCCAGTACAGATGAGATACTGAGCCACTATGGCTCTGATACCTCCAGTACAGGTGAGATACTGAGCTTTTATGCCTCTGATACCTCCAGTACAGGTGAGATACTGAGCCACGATGGCCCTGATACCTCCAGTACAGGTGAGATACTGAGCCTGGAGAGAGGTCTCACACATGTTGTATTGTCTCCGTGCATTGAATTATGTATGTTTGAAACAATTGCATTTAGCTAGTTGTTATATCCAGATTTTGTATTTTCGTATTTTAGGATATTGAGCAAATCATAAGTCATCGCCTTGTGTTAATGTGTGCAGAATAATCAAGAAACTGCATTGTGGAGATAAGAATAAACAATATTGTTTTTCTTTATAAAATTATTTTGTTAAGCATAAACATTCCAAGCACAAATAAGCAAATTGACAATCTACCTTCTGTTATTTTCAGCTCGACTATTCCTACTTGCCACGGCGTCTGTGTCTGTCTGATCTTGGTTAAAGTTTATATTCAAATCCCTTGTAAATTTAAAACTACACAAGTTATTCACTTAAATCTTGAAATATACATTGGACATCAACTCCAGCATCGGGTGCAACATTCCCAATAACTCAGGTGCAACAATCCCCATACCTCTGTCTTGTATTTTGACAGAGATATGTCTGGTGTTCACATAGATTTTGGGTTTAAAGTTCTTGTTCCAAAGTCTTACAATTTCTAAAATACATAAGGTATTCACTTGAAACTTGGAATAAATTAATGAAATAGTTGCCATAATTTCACTTTGTATTTCAAAAAATGTATGCCACTTCCACTTTCCAAAATATATACCAACTGAAATACTTTGAATTGTCAAGCGTGCTGTCCTCTGTCAACTCTTGTTACTTCAAGTGTTGATGTTTGTTCTAGAAATTAGCACTATGTTGTATGTAGAAAAACTTGCTTCCATTAGCCTATTATTAACAGTCATGGGCCTAATTAGGGCCCCAAAATTTTTTGGCGGATGCCCTATAGTTATCACCATGTCTGTCCGTCTGTCCGTCCGTCCGTCCACATTTTTCATGTTTTACTTTCATAACTTCAAAACCGTTTCAGCTATTAATTTGAAACTTCATGGGTGGATAGATCTCATTAAGGAGAGGTGCAGTGCACAAGAACCATTACGCTGCACTTCATGGTTCTAGAGTTATTGCCCTTTGTTAATTTTTCATCATTTGTTTTTGCCTGGAGCATAACTCGTAGACTATAAAAGGTATTAACTTGAAACTTCATAGGTGGATAGATGTCATTGAGGAGAAGTGCAGAGCACAAGAACTGTTACTCTGCACTTCATAATTCTGGAATTATTGCCCTTTGTTAATTTTTCATTTTCAGGCGGATTCAACTGTTGGTTTCAGCTCTCTAACTTGAGAACGAATTGAAATATTTTAATGAAACCTCATCCATAGATACCTTATATCGAGACCTGGCTTGGGATTACATAGGGGGTGGATGGGGTCACTGTCAAGGTTACAGTTACAAAAAATAGCAAAACGGTTTCCGCTCAATTACTCGAGAATGAATTGAGCTATTGTAATTCAACTTCATACATAGATACCTTTTATCAAGACATCGCTTGGGGTTGCATAGGGGGTGGGTGGGATAAAAATAGAAAAACGGTTTCTTCTCAGGGAAAATTCCTTGTAAATGCAACTCCTCCTACAGTTTCCAACAGAATTTCTTACTTCATTTTCGGAATGGAATATATAGAGTAATTCCTTGTGAAAGCAAATCCTCTTACAGTTTCCAATGGATATTCATTGTTGAGGATAATGTGTAGTTGTGCATGAAGCTGGGGATTTAAATTGTTGTCCTCCATTCGCCCTTTGGTTATTTCTCCATTATGGAATATATAAAAGGAACATTCCTTGTGAATGCAACTCCACGTACAGTTTCTAACGTATTTTCTTGAAACTTGTCTTCATTGTTGATGGTAATGTGCTGTTGTGTGTAAAGATGGGGTTTTGAAATTTTACTCCTCGATTAGGAAGTTATGGCCCTTTGATTATTTGTTCTGTATGCAATACTAAGGGAAAATTCCTTGTAAACATGACTCCTCCTACAGTATCCAACAGATGTTTTTGAAACTTATAACTTTAAAAAACTGGCTTGCCTCCACATTCAAACATGCTATCATTCGGGGCCCGTTGTCACTCCTGTGACAAAGCTCTAGTTGATGTAGCAGTTTGTTTCTGATGAGTTACATAAATCATTATTAAGAAGTACAATATCTCATATGATTCATGCAGGTAGATGTTGTCTTGGCATTATTGCGCAATGAAATTAATCAGCAGCACATTTATAATGAAACTGAAGTAACTCGCATTTCCCACTGTTTCTGCTATGCTTCTAATTCGAATTTTACATCCAGTGTTGAAACACATACATATCAGACTAAGCAGTTTTTGTCATAGTCTAGCGTTTTTCATAGGTAAAGCCGTATGCCTGTTCTATCAAGCTAAGGTGCCTAGTATTGCATCAATTGCAGAATAAGATGGGAATTTCACCCGTCATATTTATCACCATGGCACTGGAGAAAATAGGGTTTCCCAATGATTCACCTCTGCTGCTAATCTAAATTGCATGTACATTCACAGGTTTAATGATACTGTATCCTTCAATATCATCATAAATTACTAAACAAATGACTGTATATTCATATTCAAATAGTTAAAAACATTATGGCCGAGTATATAAAAACACAACTATGTGGATATATAACTTACATATAGTAAAAATAATTTTTTTATGCCCCTACAAAGTGGCAGATTTTGCTCAAACTTCCACATCTGTAGAACCTTATTGTATAGGTGATCATAAAGGAAGGAATTGTGTCTGTGACCAGTTTTGTGACCAATTTCAGCCGACTTATGGCCCTTTGTCATTTTTTTTCCAGTATATAATATATATGAAAATCAATTTGTGGAGGCAAAAATTAGTGTTGGCGACTGTGATGGAACATATGTTGTTGGGGCATCCGTGTCTGTGACACATCTAGTTAACATTTGTGGGGCTTCGTGGGAAAACTGGACTTAATGCATGTGGCTCAGTATCTCACCGGACTTAATGCATGTGCATAAAGTGTCGTCCCGGATTAGCCTGTGCAGTCCGCACAGGCTAATCCGGGATGGCACTTTCCGCTTTTATGGTATTTTCTGTTTCAAGGAAGTATCTTCTAAACATAAATTCACTGTAGGCGGAAAGTGCCGTCCTGGATTAGCCTGTGCGGACTGCACAGGCTAATCCCGGACGACACTTTACACACATGCATTAAGACCGGTTTTCTCACGACGCGCCACATTTATTTTGTATCCAACTAAGGCAAGTTGTTTTCCCAATACCAGACTGTAATAAATAAGGCCTGTATTTATTCCTATTGTTGTTTTTTGCATAACCTGTAAATTTTATTTGCAGCATCAGAGAAAGGACATTCAAGAAGAAATCCAACTAGACATGCCACGGTAAGTTTTAAGATAATAAATTGAAGAGACTACTGGATTAATAAGAAAAACATGCTTTGAGTAACTTCAATGATTTATTCATTTTAATGATAAGATAAAACAAGAACAAAACACTTCAAATTCATGAACTATTAATTAAATCGGCAGTACACTCATTTGATCAATTTAGTAAAGATTGTGAAACTGGCACTAATTAATAGTTTTGACAGAAGTAGAAATTAATCATATTTAATGTAATACTCATTTTATTGTTTGACAACTACACATTTGTCTATTCCAGACTTACATGTCCACATCAGAAGATGAGCATGAACAATCTATGAAAAATGGAGGAAGAAAGGTTGCTGGAAAGCATGATAAGGGTATTCTGCTTATCGCCACTTAGTAGTTATTTCTATTGCCAATTAATTGATTATGTAATTTCTATTACCAATTAATTGATTATGTAATTTCTATTGCCAATTAATTGATTATGTAATTTCTATTGCCAATTAATTGATTATGTAATTTTTATTGCCACTTCATTGATTATGTAATTTCTATTGTCAATTAATTAATTATGTGGTTTCTATTGCCAACTAATTGATTATGTAATTTCTATTGCCAATTAATTGATTATGTAATTTCTGTTGCCAATTAATTGATTATGTAATTTCTATTGCCAATTAATTGATTATGTAATTTATGTTGCCAATTAATTGATTATGTAATTTCTATTGCCAATTAATTGATTAGGTAAATATCAGAAAATGTTTAGTTTGCATTAAATAAATGTCACTTTATGTATAAACATAGTAAATAACACCTCAGGAAACAACAGTACGCTTGTTATGCTGTGATTTAGTTTGTGCACTTGTTAAAGAGTTGCACATGTTTTTGATGAGAATTTACAACATTAACAGTTTTTTTAAGCAAAATCTGTGGAAGCACTCTTGTAATACCAAAACTTTCATATTCACCGTAATTAGCAATATGGTCATGCATATGGGCAGATCTTGCGCTAAGGTGAAAACTTTGACAGTCCTGTCTTGTAAGTGTTGGATATTGGAAGTCCAGGGCATTTCAGATATGAAATTAAGACTAAAATTCAAGCTTTGTTTAAGGTTAGTTCTTTTTCATTTGGTGATTGTATGCCAGTAAATTTAGCGAAAGAGATATACATTTAGATAAAACATTTTTTTCTTACTTTTTCATTCTTACATGGGACTCCATGGCTGCAATTTTGGAAGTCCTGTGACAAATAGTGGGAGTAAATAACTCAGAGACTTTCCTTAATGCAAGCCCTGTATGGGTCAGTGTCATTATAAACTTTTCCCGGTCTATAAATATTGACTATACATGTATTGCAGGGGGAGGGGTTGACTCGACAATCATTAGAGAGCTCGAGGAAACACGCAGGGCCATACAGGAAGTGAGAGAGTTCCTGGCACGTGGACAAGAATATGGTCCGTCATTTTTTTTACTGTTTTATGATTATTTTATTTTGCTTTGGGGAAATGCATTGTTTGCATGTGAAATAGGACATGCTATGTATGGAGATTAAGGTCTTGCATCAATAATATCATTTCATATTTCATAATTTATTAAACTCTTGAGATTTATTTGTGTAAAATTTTGAAAGCAAAGGATTGAAAGTCAGGGCGATTAAAGCTCACACTAATTGTGACTTATGACGACGAATCTTTATGCATCAAGGATAATTTAAACTGTACTTACCATATTTGTGTTAATCTTAACATGATTTGGTTTCAGATGTAGACCACACAAAGTATATCACAGTAATACCTGTGGACCAGCAGCTGAGAGGTGGGTCCCATCATGCTCCAGTGAGCGTTCAGCTGCCCGGGCAGACGTTCCCGATGTACTCTGCAAACTTCTCCCAACATTTTCCCGGAGCATTCAACATCTACGCGCCAAGTCCTCAGCAGCATTTCCCAACCGGTTTTAACCAGTTGGACCCTCAATTCAGCCCTTTTGCACATTCTGAATTTAAACCCAGAATGTCCCATAGAGATGGCAATAAAAATCATGCCCCATTTGCTCCTGATTCAGTGAGCGACGCTGCCAATGAAGCTAGTCCTGGTAGGATGAAAACACCTCCAAGCTTTCTAATAAGTGGACCAGAAGAAACTGAAAATGGACTGAAAATTCCCCCCAACTTCATGACCTCTGGAACAGAAAGTGATAATGAGTCAGAGGTTTCAAAACAAATAGCCATGAAGCTGAGTTCTAAATTTTCTAAAATGGGAGGTGAGCAATTTTTAATGCATACTTTTATTAAATATTGAATCATTTGTCTTTATAATTATAGTTCTCCTACAATGGCATATTTTGAGCTCTTTAAAAACTACTTTTAGCTTGATTATCTAATGATCATATTTAGTAATTTTTGAAGATCACCAGAGAGAGAGACAGTGAGAGAGTTCTCACTCTATACCCATGATAAGAGACATTTTCAGTCTGTAATTCTGTGAATCTTAAATTACTAAGGTAAAAAATTACAATTACTAGCTTCAGCAATTTATAATTGTTTTCACATTTTGTAAATGTAAGACTAATTTATACAAAAATAAAAACAGCCAGGGTCATTATGACTAGCCTGCACACGTAAAATAATTAATTATGAATGATAATAAAGTTGACTCCCGATGCTTTGAAATCACTTATCTCGAATTTCTTGTTGGCTCAAAGTTTCTTCGAAGGACCGATATTTTATTTTCTGATGGCTCAAAGTGTTTGTCACGGTCCAAGTGACAGTTTTCACACATTAACTTGTTTATGTGGCTCTAACATGCTTCGGATACACCGAGTCATTAATAGATTAAATGCACTTGAATAGTGTAAAGTGTTGAGTAAATGCAATAATTGATTTCACAGCTTTTATAAACTTTAAATTAATAACATTAATAAAATATATATATAAATGTTTGATGCCTGTTAATAACCATTTTAAACATCTAACTACTCTTCCATCGGAAATTGATAATAAGGCAGACCGATTATCGCACATACATGTAAAAGTAAACATTATCTAACTCCGTTTAGCTCAAAGTTTCGATGGCTCAAGTTTTCTTGACGATGCCCGCGACTTCGAGCCATTGGGAATCAACTGTATGCAAAACAAGAATGTGCTAACCCTTCTTTAAGGTGGTACATTTAATCGTCACGCACTGACGGCACTGAAGCAGCTAGACGCAGCAATGGCCGCCGAGGTTTCTGATCTGGATCACAGTGTGGATCATGCAGGTGTTGATAGGCAACAGTTGTCGGTAGCAACAGGGGAGAGCACCTCAACAGCACCGCCGCCACCACCACCACCCCCTCCTCTCGGTAAATAACAGAATGTCAGAAATGTTAATGTGTCTCTCCAAGAAAATTTACTTTTGTTCTCATTTCTTGTCTTAACTTATTAAATGACATATTACGCAATGGTACAGTCTAAATGCATCTGTTGTCAATATTCTCAACTATTTAGGGTGTAGACTTGAATATAGAAAACAATTATCAGTCAACCTGTTACTTAGTCATTGAGTACAGACCGCACAAATACCGACAACATGCAGGATAATGGTAAATATGATTAAAGCGAACAATGCCTACATGCGACTGTTTTAATACCACGTCATTTTAATTGGTTGAATTTTCCGTGCCGACTTGGACACGGAACCAATGAGATGTCTCATTAATTATTCATGAGTACGATTTTTTGCTAGCCTAATCGCCCATGGTCGATCAAGAAACATAGCGTATTTGAGCGAACGTGGCGTCCGGCAATCAAATTGTAGTGATTTATTAAAATGTATCCCATAAATTATAAAAAATGATTAATAAAAATGTAGCTCCTCAGTTATAAATGACTTATAAACATGTCATCCCTCAATAATAAATTATTAATAAAAATGTAACCCCTCAAATATTAATTATTTAACAGAAGTAACATTTTTTTGCTTAGTGGCACCTCCAACTCCCATGTGGATGGATGGAATGGAGGGGAAGTCCTCAACACCGATGAACGTGAAGCGAATCAACTGGGAGAAACTGGACCACCAGCGTGTGGAAAATACCGTCTGGGAACAGGTATCAGACATGCTTGAATTTCTCCTATCATTAGATGCGTTCTTGAGTTTTTTTGGTTTATAATGAAAAAAGTACACATTTGAAGTAATTTGACCTGGGCCTGTATTGACAAAGCTCTATAGGGAATATTTTAGTAAATTTCTTAAATTCATAATATTCCTTAAGTCTCTGGTTGTTTAATGTATATGCCATTTTACATACAAATGTTTCTAACTAGTAAATATTGCTTAGATGTTTCATATTTTAACCTTTTGTACAAAGAAATAATTGGATTTCACTTAAAAAAATTGATCTCAAATTTCCACCTAAGTACAACTTAAGTTAAGATTTCCCATAGGAGCTTTGTGAATACCAGCCCTGAGATCTATCCTGCATTAAGTAATTCAGCCTTGGATCATCAAATACTTCTTCCTTTTTTTATTAAATAATTATGTCTGTTGAAAAAACTTGTAAAAATTAAATTCATGAATTATTGACACAGAAGCATTCCTTAATCATGGAATAGTTTTACATGATCATAAAATAATTGACCATTTTCATCACTCCAATGTTATGAATTTATACATATTCATAAACTGGTTTCCATGTTCTTGAAACAGTTCCCCTAACATTACATGCAATATGTGACCATTGGTGAAAATGTCTTTCTGACTTGACTGGGACAATAAAAACAAGGGAGCTAACTTTAGACACCAGCATTTCCCTTTCAACCTGAGTTATCTCTCATTGATTTGTTTCTCGATATAGATTGGTGAAGCTGCAGATTTGCAAGATGTGGTAAGATACCTAGAACTGGAGCAGTACTTTTCTACAAAAACAGCAAAAGCAAGTAAGTAATGCACGACTATCCACTTGATAGGAAATTAGTTATGTACAACTCTTCAAGAAGCATAAATATACTTGTGTATTTTTTTTTTCTTTACTTGTAATGTTTGTTTTATCCCTTTCATGTAATGCTAGTAGTCTCTGAAACCCATTACACAGTCTGATGGTCTTTTAATAGTCAATGTTGTATCAGTGTAGACATTTCAATTAAAATTGTTTTGCACAGTGTACATACACTGCAGATCTGCTATATCGCGATCCGTTATTTCACGATATCCAATATATCGTGAATCGGTCGTGGATCCCGATTATTGTTCATGTACTTCAGTATTTTCCTATTACCAGACTTTCATAAATAAATCCAGTTTGGTCTGGATTTTCGCGCCTACATCGCATTCACACAGGTGTAGTGCAACAAACAATAACCCGACCCGCTCAACATCAAAGTGTAACAGTTTGACGTCATCAGCTTACATCGCGCGTGCCACCCATGACAACGTCTTTTCACTACTGTCGCTTTAAATTAGCAGCCGAATTACATGCCGTCCACATGGAGGGTGTATACTGGATACAGTAACTGAATGTCATAGATCAATACTGACCTATCTGAATGACAATAATGTTATCAATACGGCGTAACTGTTTCTTTTTTGTTTTAGAGGAAATGTTAACTGCTCATCGCAGTATAGATGCCTAATTTTGTTTTTATGCGCTACGAAACTTTTATACAAAGTAAAGATCTCATTGTTCTCTGCGCTACATGGCAATCAATACACCCAAGCTTTCCATGCGGATGATGTGACGTTGTACATGTCAGCATAATTTTCGCGCCCTTTTCTAGCTGAACAAATAATTTACATGAAAAACATGTGCATTTAAATTGTAAATAGAATTTGTGTTTATGTCATGTGAACAGTAAAATTTGGATAGGCATTTCGGATTTCGAATGTATTATAAGCGATCTGAAATTAATTACAAGGAATAATGTTAAATTTTTATATACAAATGGAATATTTTATATATGGATATAACACTTTATTGGTGTTAACAAACAATAAACAAGAAGGCCAAATGGCCCTGGGGTCGCTCACCTGAGTTTCATTAGTCAAACAATTTTCCATGTGTTAGATTTTTATACGGATATGGATATACTGATACAAACTGATGGAAATTCAGCCTTAATCCTCATGGTTAGAAAAACTTAAGTGACAACACACATTCAACATTTGGGAAGTACATATTGAAATTGAAGCTTTTTCTTCAATTTGACCTAGTGACCTAGTTTTGACCACATGACCCAGATTAGAACTCAGCCCAGATACCATTGGGACAAATGTTTCATGACGATTGGGCAAATAATGTACCTTCTGGAGTGTTAACAAGCTTTTTCTTCAATTTGACCTAGTGATCAGTTTTTGAGCCCACATGACCCAGATTCAAACTCGGCTGAGATACCATTAAGACAAATGTTCTGACCAAGTTTCATGAAGATTGGGCAAAAAATGTGACTTCTAGAATGTTAACAAGCTTTTTCTTCAATTTGACCTAGTGACCTAGTTTTTGACCCCACATGACCCAGATTCGAACTCAATCGAGATATCATTGGGTCAAATGTTCTGACCAAGTTTTATGAAGATTGGCGAATAAATGTGGCCTCTAGAGTGTTAACGAGGTAAATGTTGACGACGCAAGACGGACAAAAGGCGATCACAAAAGCTCACCATGAGCATGTTGTGCTCAGGTTAGTTATAAACGTGAGGTAATTACGTTTATGCTTTGAGATCGCAAAAATAGGCCAGTGTATCTCTATATGTACATGAATGGTCTGGCAAGTTATATCGCCATCCGTGGACCCCGCGATTCGTTATAAACGGATCTGCAGTGTATATGAAAGATCTGTTTGGATTTTACGTCTCTAGGAATACATACTATCAAATTCTTTGTTGTTGTTGTTTTTAAATTCTAACAGTTTTACATAAGCATATTGATTAATACAATTAAACATTTTATGCTTTACATCATTTTTTAAAACTTAAATTTAAAAGACATGGGTTTGTATATTTATTTGTTATGATATCCTTTTTTTAAATTAAAGTCGCCTTGGACACAGTTAATTTTATGTAACATGAAACATGTGAGGTTATTTCTCGTTCTAACACAAAAAGCAAAACAATGCCATTGTTTTCAGTAAATAAATTGTACATTGTCGTTGTTATCCTTTCTTTCTTCAAATAGCATCACTGAATATAACCTTCTATCAATAACACCACTGACTATTACCTTCTATCAGTAGCGTCACAGCACTCGGAAACACGGACACAGCCATGTTCATGTGTGAAACACAGACTTTCAGCTTCATTGCAGTCCCTGAAAAGTATCCACTAGCATTATCGCATGTACTGCAGCCTTGCCTGTGTTGAATGTTGCCCCTATTGCATTAGTGTATGACCTAGTGGTCAAAATTTGAGCTAGTGACTTAGTTTTTGACCCCACATGACCCAGATTCGAATTCGGCCGAGATATCATTTCGACTAATATTCTGACCAAGTTTCACGAAGATTGGGCAAAAAATGTGACTTCTAGAGTGTTAACAAGCTTTTTCTTCAGTATGACCTAGTGACCTAGTTTTTTACCCCATATGACCCAGATTTGAACTCGGCCGAGATATCATTGGGATAAATGTTGTAGTGGTCAAAATTAGCACAAGCCCGCAAGTCCTGCACTGGTCGATTTTGAGCTGGATTTGCTCAGATTCTATGTTAAATATATAAGCAGACTTATAGAATTTTCAAGAGATAACGAAATATATAAGAACCTAGGATGGCCCATGGACGTTGATTTCCGATTAAACTGGACACTTTCTAATCTAATTTGGGTAGAACAAGTGTCTCTTTTGGATAATTACTTGTACGTTTCCTGTTGTACTTGGTAGGTTTTGAAATCGGTATGCGATTGTAAATGGAATAATTAACCAAGACAAACAGTCAAAGATGGGACAGTGAAGGTTTATTATAATTTCATCGAATGCAAGATCCTTAAGGGGCTTGCACAGGGAGATGCGCAGCAAGATCCTTAAGGGGCTTGCACAGGGAGATGCGCAGCAAGCCGCTGCCGGACAATCCGTAGTTAGAGTATTCTGTAACAGCGTTTTTAACGAACTAAACGTTGTTGCACAAATTTTCAAGAATCCATAACATGGTGGTGTGCATGAAGTTTATTTAAGGCATGGCTTCTTATCATAGGCTTCCCCTTTTTCAAAACATGTTTCTCTGATCATAGTGTGATCTTAGTCGCCTACCCAACCCCCTCCAACAAATACTGTTTGCTAATACTATCTATCCACACAGTAGGGTTTTTTTGGCCAATTTTATAGCCATTATTGGCTCATATTCCCAGTGGCAAAAAGTATCAGTTTTTCCCAAATCCAGTCCCAAAATTCCCAATAGATGGTTTGAATTTTGTATGTTGGAAAAAGGAGATGTTCAGTGTAGAAATAAATACTGTTGAAGTTGTAATAACTGTTTTACAGTTTTGTTTTGTTTAGAACATTCTATTTTATGTAGTTTATCCATAATTATTCAAATTGTATTAATCAAACAATTTACAATTATAATATTTCCCAGTGTTTTGAATTGACGCTACAATTCCCAATTTCATGGGTATAGGTCATATTCCCAAAATGGTGAAAAAAAGCCTTTGTATGGTTTGGTGGAGTATTTGTCTAGTTGATTTTATAATAAAAATCTTTAATTTGATGGTTATTAAATAAAATGTTAAAATATTAGTGGTATTTTTGGACTGTTGCATTAAGCAATGAATTGTACGCAAAATATTTTTTGGAGCAAAATTTTGCACATGAAGTGAATGATGAGGACAGATGTATTTTATATACCTATTGTTAGCTCACCTTAGCACGAAGTGCTCAGTGAGCTATTGGTAAAGGGGACCTCTCCTGCGTCGTCCGTGTGCCGTCAACAACTTTTTTCGTTCTCACGCTGGAGACTTCACTTTTTATCCAATCTTAACCAAACTTGCACAGCTTGTTTATGACCATAAAATCTCGGACGGGATTGTTATTGGGCCAGATCACACCAGTAACACTAGAGTTATTGCCCTTTTTTATGCAAAAAAGTGCAAAAATGCCTCTTTCCAATATATAGACTTTATTTTCCATCCAATCTTAACCAAACTTTCACAGTTTGTGTATGACCATCAGATCTCAGCAGATGCCAAAAAAATGGGCCAGATCGTGTTTCAAACACCGGAGTTATTGTTCTTTGTTTATGAAAAATATACACAAATGGACAATATTTAAATAGAGACTTCATTTTTGATCCAATCTTCACCAGTCTTGCACAGTTTGTCTGTTACCATGAGATTACAATGCAGTCAAATATAAGCAATATCAGACCAGAAACACCAGAGTTAATCCCCTTTGTTTGTGAAAAAAAAATATGCAAAAAGGAAATTATTCAGGATAGAGACTTCATATTTCATCTAATCTTCACCAATCTTGCACAGTTTTTCTATGACGATAAAATTAAAGGTGAAGTAGAATATAAGCAAAATCGGGCCAGAAACACCTGATTTATAGCCCTTTGTTTGTGAAAAAAATATACAAAAATGGACATTATTCAGGATAGAGACTTCAATGTAAGATTACAAGTGAAGTCGAATATAAGCATATTCGGGCCAAAAACACCAGAGTTATTGCCCTGTGGGTGTGGAAAAAAACATCAATAAGTTATCAATGATTAGCTTGCACACACAAATTTTTTTTCAATGTTGACCAAACTTGCACAGTTTGCGTATGACCATAAAAATTGATTGATAAAATGTGATTTCCAACAGCAAACCTTGCATGCAGTTATTTGTACATGCAACATTGATGGCTTCAGAGCCTGCATTAACAACATTTATCATCCTTGGACAGAAAATTATCAAAGAAAAAGCAAAACTTGTCCTTATGGCACAGCCATCGCAATTATCGTACCGGTATTTCAAATTGTTCTCCAAAACTGTCTGCAAAAAAGACATCAAAATCTACTGTTTCTGCATTTTCCAGAATTGTCACTGCCTTAATAAAAAAAGGGTCAGGTAAGAATACCAAGAAAAATGATTTGAGAACCATTAACAAAAACACCGCACATCCACTATCCAACTCATACTTTAGTTAGCCTATTGCACTAACTGATGTTTTAAATCAATTCGATCCTATCCCCCGTTGCGTATTGTTGAGATACCTTAATTTTGCTTTGGGCCATCATGGCCCTCTTGTTGTTATAAATTGTATACTAACATGATAATCGCTATTTTTTCTATAGACAAAGAACAAAATTATCGTTGTGAAACTACCCAATAAACAACACAAAACGAAGTCCCGATTCAGAGCGGAGCATAGTAAAAAGTAGTTCCAATTACACTGCAAAAATATATGTCAAATCATGTTAGAATCAAAATAATTTTCGCATTATGGTTGTTTATCGGCCAACAAACAACTCTTTGTTGTTCTGATGCATTGCTATTAAACAACTCGGGCTAACTCCCTCGTGGTTTAATTCATGCGCATCAGAACTCTAAATCGCTGTTTATTGACCAATAAACAATGAGAAATCGAAAATTATTTCTTAAATAAAACAATAACAGTATATATATAATGAATCAAATGCACACATTGATATTATTGCTTGTTTTTAATTAAACAAGTAAGCCAGAACGATTTTGAATATTTAACATGGCTCAAAAATGCATGTGTGTGTATATAGATGAAATAATAATAATAATTACTAAAGTATAATTTGATATATCATATATGCATGAACATTGGTGAGAATATAGCTGAAATAATAATAGTACTTAACAAAATTTTAAAGTATAATTTGATATATGCATGAACAATTGTTAGCAATAACAGTTTTAATAAAATATATTAAGCATGAAAGTAAAGGACTATTCTTATTGCATAGCAAATAACGTAACACCAAACAAAAACCATTTATTTCTGTTATACTTGTTTATTTGTGGTTGATTAGGTTTGTTTATCATATAGATGTGGTAAATACATATGTATATGTGTTTAAGTTTTCCAGAGATTGTTTCCGCCTCGTGCATAAAACAAAATTTATATTCTCCTGTTTAACTGTTCAAGTCTTATACTAGTACACATTATAATGAAAGTGATTGTTTTATCTTGTGGTCAACCAGGCATTTGTTTTCTTTACAGAAATCCCAGAAAAGAAAAATGAAGTTTGCATTTTGAATCCAAAGAAAGCATATAACATATGTAAGTATATGAAAGGGACTTTGTATACAAATTTGGAGCTATTTTATAAATATCTATCATAAAATTAAATCAGAAAAAAACATAAACACGAGAAAAACAGGGAGGGGTGGGGATAGAACCTGTGACCTCTAGATCAAATGTCGGTTAAATAATTATCATTTTAAACCCATTACAATCTGTCAAATTTAATTATTAGATAAGAAACCACTTTGTCACACCCAAAAATGCTAGCTTATTGTTCATAATTTGCATTTGCTTGCAGCCATCGTACTTGCCCACCTGAAGGTGCGACAGGGCCTCTTACCTCGTGGGGTGAGCCTATTTCTACTGATACACATGCTCTCACTTGCAGCCATTTTACTTGCCCACCTGAAGTTATCATTGACCAAGGTCTGCAAGGGCCTCTTACCTCGTGGGTTGAGCCTATTTCTACTGATACACATGCTCTCACTTGCAGCCATTTTACTTGGACACCTGAAGTTATCATTGACCAAGGTCTGCAAGGGCCTCTTACCTCGTGGGTTGAGCCTATTTCTGTTGATACACATGCTCTCACTTGCAGCCATTTTACTTGGACACCTGAAGTTACATTGACCAAGGTCTGCAAGGGCCTCTTACCTCGTGGGTTGAGCCTATTTCTACTGATACACATGCTCTCACTTGCAGCCATTTTACTTGGACACCTGAAGTTATCATTGACCAATGTCTGCAAGGGCCTCTTACCTCGTGGGTTGAGCCTATTTCTACTGATACACATGCTCTCACTTGCAGCCATTTTACTTGCCCACCTGAAGTTATCATTGAGTGAGGTCTGCAAGGGCCTCTTACCTTGTGGGTTGAGCCTATTTCTATTGATACACATGCTCTCACTTGCAGCCATTTTACCTGGACACCTGAAGTTATCATTGACCAAGGTCTGCAAGGGCCTCTTACCTCGTGAGTTGAGCCTATTTCTATTGATACACATGCTCTCACTTGCAGCCATTTTACTTGCCCACCTGAAGTTATCGTTGACCAAGGTCTGCAAGGGCCTCTTACCTCGTGGGTTGAGCCTATTTCTACTGATACACATGCTTTCACTTGCAGCCATTTTACTTGGACACCTGAAGTTATCGTTGAGCGAGGTCTGCAAGGGCCTCTTACCTCGTGGGTTGAGCCTATTTCTACTGATACACATGCTCTCACTTGCAGCCATTTTACTTGGACACCTGAAGTTATCATTGACCAAGGTCTGCAAGGGCCTCTTACCTTGTGGGTTGAGCCTATTTCTATTGATACACATGCTCTCACTTGCAGCCATTTTACTTGGACACCTGAAGTTATCATTGAGCGAGGTGCGACAAGCCCTGTACCTTATGGACGAGACCATTTTGACCCCTGAACTCCTGAGACAGCTGCTGGCATATGCTCCAAATAAACAGGAGGTGAGGACATTTCTTGGCTTTTGATTTTCTTACCTTTAAGTTTAGGATGCTTTTATAAGATAAGTCTGTTATTTTTTAATGAAATTAAGATGCAAATTTTCCCACATTATATAGTGAAGCAAATATCATTATCTGATGGACAATCAAGTAATCAATTATTCAAAGTATGTTTCTATTTGTGAAAAAAAGTCTATGTTGTTAATATGCAAACAAATAAAAGCTAAAGCTATCAGAATTTGAAAATTTACTCAAATCAATGGAGTTTAATTCAACAACAAATAAAAGTTACATAAACTTTGCATATTTTGTTGTGTATTTGTATGATAGGGATATTATAATCTTACAGTGAAAATACAATGCAATTAGAAATAAAAGAAGTATAGACATTGGATACTTAATTATGTAATTGTATGATTAAAACAAGTTGAGTACATTAAAAAAATACTGACAGCATCAAAGCAAAGCATGCCTTTAAAAATGTCTTATGCACCAATACATTTCATAACACGTGCAACATGTTTGCTATACCTGTAGATGGAGCAGCTTGATTCCTACACAGGAGACATTGAGGAACTAAGCAATGCTGACAGGTTCACATACGAGGTATGTAACTGGTGCGGCACAAATATGAGCCTTATATGACAATTTTATGGGTTTTTTGTATACATATATATTATCTTTCGACTTTATTGTAGAACTAATCAGTTACCGTACCCCCTCCCAAAACAAAACCAACTACAACAAACTTAGTATATTTTCAGCAATTATATGGATCTAAATTTGATTTCCTTCAAAGCTATTTTAGGTGTTTTTAATGTTTGTATTATCTGCAAATCTTTGACAATTATATATTACTTATTGCATTAGCAGAGTCATCATTGCATTTGTTTGCAAATCATTGCATTTAACTAGTAATCATCTAACTGCCCAATCCTTTGATTACATGGACATCATTGGATTGATATAGACATTACTGAAATCATTGGATAGATATAGACATTACTGAAATCATTGGAAAGATATGGACATTACTGGAATAATTGGATTGATATAGACATTACTGAAATCATTGGATAGATATAGATATTACTGAAATCATTGGATAGATATAGACATTACTGAAATCATTGGAAAGATATGGACATTACTGGAATAATTGGATTGATATAGATATTACTGAAATCATTGGATAGATATAGATATTACTGAAATCATTGGATAGATATAGACATTACTGAAATCATTGGATAGATATGGACATTACTTAAATCATTGGATAGATATAGATATTACTGAAATCATTGGATTGATATAGACATTACTGAAATCATTGGATAGATATAGACATTACTGAAATCATTGGATAGATATGGACATTACTGAAATCATTGGATATATGGACATTACTGGAATCATTGGATTGATATAGACATTACTGAAATCATTGGATTGATATAGACATTACTGAAATCATTGGATATATATAGACATTACTAAAATCATTGGATTGATATAGACATTACTGAAATCATTAGATAGATATAGACATTACTGAAATCATTGGATAGATATAGACATTACTGAAATCGTTGGATAGATATGGACATTACTGAAATCATTAGATAGATATAGACATTACTGAAATCATTAGATAGATATAGACATTACTGAAATCATTGGATAGATATAGACATTACTGAAATCATTGGATATATTTAGACATAACGGAAATCATTGGATAGATATAGACATTACTGAAATCATTGGATAGATACAGACATTACTAAAATGGTTGGATAGATATAGACATTACTGAAATCATTGGATTGATATAGACATTACTGAAATGGTTGGATAGATATAGACATTACTGAAATCATTGGATATATATAGGCATTACTGAAATCATTGGATTGATATAGACATTACAGAAATCATTGGATTGATATAGACATTACTGAAATCGTTGGATAGATATAGACATTACTGAAATCATTGGATATATATAGGCATTACTGAAATCATTGGATTGATATAGACATTACTGAAATCATTGGATTGATATAGACATTACTGAAATCGTTAGATATATATCGACATTACTGAAATCATTGGATTGATATAGACATTACTGAAATCATTGGATAGATATAGACAATACTGAAATCATTGGATTGATTTAGACATTACTGAAATCATTGGATAGATATAGACAATACTGAAATCATTGGATATATATAGACTAATTGAAATCATTGGATTTATATTGACACAAATTTACAATAATTGGATTGATAATGCCATAATGGCACGTTTGAAATCTATGTAGATGTGATTGAAATCATTAGTGTTCCTATCCACAGATGAGCAGAGTCCCGGGATATGAACAGAGGCTGAAGGCTCTGGTCTTCAAGGGGAATTTCCAGGAGAAGATTACAGAAATGAAAGATGTATGCACATCATTTACTGTAGAAAATAAGAGGAATTTTCTTGTCAAAAACAACATGTTTGCTAATGTTTCGGTGATATTAAATCCAATATTTAATAATACACAATGTGGTATATGTTTTCATCCCATCATTTTGAATGTGTACAAAATAATAATAATTATCCGTTGAACAGAGTTGGTTTAATTCCATGGCCAAGGTTAAAACTAACATTTGTAACTGCAAAACAAAGGCATAACATGATGAAATAAATAGAATATCAGCTAGATGTGGAATAAAGATAATTGTAACTGTCATGTCGAAAACATGAACCACTCACCAAAGCACTCGGTTTTCAGGTTTTATAAGCCTAACTAGATAAACTAGCATTATTCAGCACATTACATGTTTATAGCATTTCCTGTTTGCAAGAGTGCAAGTGCACAGCTTCATAGAACTTTCATCTGATCTGTTTTATAGGAAAAATTGTCTAATAATATTTATGTTTGCAGTTTGTTTATGGCCGGTTGGTTAGACTGATTAATACGGTTTGAGCATTTGTTAATTTTATGCATGTTCCTCGCTTTCAGCATCTACACTGTATTAGAAAGGCGTCTCTAGAACTTCGTCACAGCAAGAAGCTATCAAAGATACTGGAGGTAAATTGTGTTATACAGTTACCTTCCCTGAATATTAAGTCAACTGTGTGTTTTTATTACCTCCCTTGTATAACAAGTTTGTAATCAGTTTAGTAGTAGAGTTCCTTCAAAAATTTGATTTAAAGTCTAGCCAAAAAAACAACAACAACAATAAGTATAGTTTATTGTTTAGTCAGTTTGTTTGTTTCCAACAACGTAATGATAAACTTTATGCTGAAAATTGTTTTTGGAGGGAACTTTTTGGTTTTGTATTAAAGCTACAGTAATGTTTTGTCCTTGCATGGAATTTGTAGGTTTGAATTCCACACCTAGACTTTTTTCATTTGAGACCCAGGAAATGGGCTCAAATGACATTCCAGTTGAGCTAGTTAGATGTTACCAGGCCCCACGACTACGAACATTCCTAAGTTCAATCTTAGTCTTAATCTTAAATGTTTAACCACTAGAAATCAAATTCAAATGTAACAAGTGTTCTCATTGGTCGATATTTTACATTTTAAGACTAAGTAGGAGATTGAGAATTTTCACAGTCGTTGGGTCAGGGGCCTTATCCACAAAGCTCCTAAGGAAAATTTTGTCCTGAGTCATATTTAAGTGAACATTTCAAATAAAAATTTTATAGTGAAATTCAGTAATTTCTATCTGAAAAAATGGTAAAGTAAGAAACAACTGTTGATTCTTTATCAGATTAAAACCATTTAAGACAAAATAGACTTTAAATAAACGAGCCACACATGTAAGGAATTTTTATGCTTTTAAGAAAATTACTTAAGTTTTCACTAAGAAGCTTTGTGGATATGGGCCCTGGACCCATGGCTACAAAAGTTCTCAATCTCAAACTTAGCCTTAATTTAAAATTATTGGCCAATAGAATTCAAAACCCATATGCAACAAGCATTTTCATTGGTCAATATTTTAAGTTGAGACTGAGTTTGAGATTAAGAATGTTCGTAGTCATGGGGCCAGATAAAAAGTTCCAATGTTGACCTGGCCCTGTGTTCACAAAGGATCAATTTCAGGATTAGGATCAGTCTTAGCTGATCTTGATTGTGTAGCTCAACTGATCGGAATTTCAATCATATTTTATTTTCGGAATAACTTTTCTTCTTGATAAAATCACATAATTATTTGTATTTCTTTTATTAAATTCTTCATGTCAGACAGCAAATATACCTTGCTAAGAGTTTAAAATCGTTTTTATAATATATATTTTACCAAAAATTAAAATTGATCCTGATTTTCGTGAACATCATTTTTGAGCCTGATCCTGAAATATCTGGCTCAAGTTCATATTGAACCTGAAAATCAGGCTCAACTTGTTTTGTGAACATGGGGCCAGTTCATAACTTAATCAATGTTCTGTGATTCAGCTGATCCTGGCTATGGGTAACTATATGAACCAGGGCAACCAGAGGGTGGGGGAGGCAGCAGGCTTTAAGATACGCTTCCTGTCACAGGTAGATCTCTCTTATACTCTTTAAAGAGAATACTAGGTTAGTGTTGAATATGGAGAAGTTTACCTTGCAAGGCTTAGAAAACCTGAAGCGCGAGCATTGGGTTGGGCTTTTGATTTTCGAGCCGAGCAAAAATAATCTTCATTTTCAACACTAATCCTAGTATTCTATTTATCCCATCATATCTTCTAAAACATATAACAACAAATGTTTAACAAATTGTGGAATTCATAAACTTGTAGTAGAACTATTCTTACTACATGATTGTATTATTTAATGCAAAGTTTAGGGATTTTGTTAAAAAGTAGTCCCAAGATTCTAGCAATAAAATAAACAAAACCATAGCTGTTAACAAGTTTATTTGTATATGCCTATTTTATTTCTGCAAAATATAATCAATTTATACTGTTAACAATGAAAATAACTTTCAAAATTAGCAAAGACACAACTGCGTAATGATCTATAAAATTCACAATCTATAAATAGATCAATGCACAGTAAATGACCATGACCTTTCTGGTCGTTTTCAAAAGGTCTGAGACTAAGCATGTGTAGGCTATAACTGCTATTTAATTAGATTGTTTTGGAAAACATGTTTATGTACGTATTTTAAATGCAATGTGTGTAAATTATCTTCTGATGACTGATCAGAAAATGCAACTGTATCGTGTTATGAAATAGAAAACGTAGTGCGTGCACGCGACACATATATATTGTATTTATCTTTTAAAGACATTTGGTATCCTAGTTTCCCATAAAAGGAATGTTAATCCAATGCATGATTTTTGCATGGAGAAATTCCGTTATTGTGGGCAGTGCAGCGATCCAATTTTGAGGGTCATATAATAAACCTATACTAGTATCAAACATTGAATAAAGATATTGGTACAACAAACTGAGAAAACATAGGTAGTAATAAACAAAGCGACATGATTTTTTTAATGCAAATTTACTTATTAGTGGCCAGAAACTTACCAAGTCATTTTAGTGCTTATATTGTTTAATGTAATATATATTTCAAACTTCAAATACTGTACAGCATGTTTCATAGACTGCCCTCAAAATGACTTGTCCAGTTTATGACAATTGATATTACTGTTAGAAATACAGTTATTCATGAAAAGCATGGCAGTTGTGAAAATCACCACTGTGTTTTTATTAATAGAGTGAACTTGGTCTTTCACAGAAAAAAATGCAGGAAATGTAAATTTAAATCAGTAACAGCTGCTCTTGGTTCTGCATGTATAGCGCAATCATGCATAGAATTCATGTTACTTATATAACACAGAATTTCCTTAAATGTGCGCACTCAAATTTAAAGTCGGATTTGGATCTACTAAACCTGTTCATGTTTGAATATCATGCACAGTTGTTTTTGACAAGCAACTGTTTAGTATGCAAACAACTGCAACTATTATTTCACAGTTAGTGCTCCATACCCTTTCTAAGGATTGGGTAATGTAGCGTACGAGGTCAAATGCTCAAACAGATATATGGGATCTGGCACGAGTTGTCATTTCATACCATATTTTATTAAACGAGTTCAGGAATTTTGTTAGTAAGTGAGCCTTTGGCAAGCTTACTAACGAATTTCCTAGACGAGTTTAATAAAAATATGGTATGAAATGACAACGAGTGTCAGATCTTATTTATCACATGCTTTTAAACGAAAAAAACACCTTCTCATTTTACCAAAACATGTTGATAAATCCTCAAAGTTGTGTTTTGACATGAAATCATTTCATGTTGACGAAGTCATTTCACCAAAATAACGTCATGCGATTGTTCAGTCAAAGAATATGTAGCCAATGAAAATGCTCAAAATGTTATCTTACACATGTGTAAGTTAGAAATATTCATAATGGTTGTATTACACAGCAGACAAGGTATAGCATGTGATAAAACAGCATATTAGAAAATGTTTCTAGAGGCTCTGCAGTCCTGAAATTTGTTTTGTCGTGGTTTTAGACTGTTGGCGGAAGCCAACGGATTTTTGAGAGGGTAATTTCCAAAACAGGTATCGCGGAAAACTACTTCTTTTCTTTGCAGGCTAAGAGTCAATAAATCAAAACCTGTAAGGGTCCTTTTTCAATACAGCAAAACTTCTTACCTATTAATTATTTAAGATAATGCATGTCATGTGTATTATAATGTGTATATCATGTGATTTATTACAATTAAAGTTGTGTTTTTTAAAAGTCAGTTTATTAAAAATATTACGTCAAATTTATGACACCAATATTTTCGCTATTTACTTGAATGTAACTGAAATATTCACCTGGGTGTCCTGGAATAAGGCCACTAAATTAATGCGCTATATAGGTTATTTTTGACTCGGGAAAGTGTTATTTCTTGTTACCGATTCTTATACTGAATAATTTGACAACAAATTACTGCAATGAATTAATTTTAAACTGTAGTATGGAAAATCAAGAGCACGCATTGTATGACCTACTTTTGACTCAGTAAGCTACGAATCACTAACAATCGATGCTCGTAACTACCACGCTTTATCGGTTATTCTGCATGGCTCGTTTCTGGCTAACTTGTTAAATTGCATGTATATAATTCCATTTGCATTAGATAATTAGCTTCAAAAATATGTGTTCGTTACTTACAAATATATTTTTATTATGATGTCGTATGCCATAGAATAAGAAGCCAAATTATCAAGTTTAAAGGTGGGAAATTGAACTTAATTCAAACAAATGTTTCCTTTTTAGCAAAGTTCACTCATAATTGACATGCTTTTAGTTTCTTTTGTTGCCAACAGTCTTTTTATGCTGTCAGCATTTTGATTTTTCTATGCATTAAATTTTCAAATACTTAACCAGGCCCCACGACTACGAAAGTTCTCAATCTCAGACTTAGTATAAACTTATTAATTACATTTACCAATGGGAATGCTTGTAACAGTTGAGCTTTGATTTCCATTGGTTGAATATTTATGATTTTGACTAAGATTAAGCTTAACAATGTTTGTTGTCGTGGGGCCAGGAGTGTTTTATTTCGTTTTGATACTTTTTTGCAATGAGTGAAACTTCATGTTTTCAGCTTATGCAATGTGGAACAAGGGCAACCAACTCATGTGGTGGTGATCGCCTTGCCAGCGGGAGAACATGAGTTTGATCCATTCACCAGAAGTGCTCATGTGATCAGTCTCAAAGACATCTAGTACTGGTTCTACCCAGGAAATAGCCTCAAAAGTGTATCAGTTAGCCTCAGGCACGATCAAGCTGAAATAAACAGTTCTTAATAAACTAATAAAGTCCTGTTACTACAATTTTTAACCCCGTTTTTATACTACTAACTTTACAATTCCTGTGTTTTTGTCAGCTTGAAATAACGAAGACAGCGGACAACAAGTTGACGTTCCTGCACGTTCTGGCGGAGGCCGTGTTCAGCAAGTTCCCAGACCTGGTTGCCGTGGGAGAGGAACTCACCACTGTACCGCAGGCTGCAAAGTGTACGCATCTGGGAATTTATCTTAAAATCAGATACCGTAAATCACTTTTTTTCACTAAAACACTATCTTGCAGGCTGGAAAGTGTACAAACCTGAGAATATATCTTACATTCATATTCCATTAAACACTTTTTCTCCCTTAAATTTAACTATGAATATTTGGTGTGCATTATACATGGCAGCAACAGTTAATTTCAGCCATTTTTTTATTATTTTCTTTTAGACAATTTCCATATAACACTAGCTATTGCGTTGAATGCCACTTATCTTACATTCAGACAGCTATTGCAGCACGTATGACATGTGTTACTTCAAAAATTACCATTGCATTCAATGTGACATGTGACCCTTAAAGGGACTATGTCATCGAAAAATCGGCTTCCTATTGCACAATAAACTATATTATTTGATAGAAATGCGCTTTACTAAGACATGTGCATTAAATAAATAAAAAATAATATAATACACAATAAGATATTTGATAAAAACAAATTAGCAAAAAAGTCTGAAAAAATTAAAACCCCGAGCGGGTATCGAACTCACGACTTAGGAGCTATTCGAAGAAATGACAGCAGACAGAGCTTTAACCAACTGCGCTATCATGCTTGGTAAGGGGTCATGTTAACTATGGTTCTACCAAATGCTCGCAATTCTGACTTCAAAATGTAAACAGGAAAAGGGCCAAACAAACACAATCCATAATATAAATTGATTTTTATCTCAGAATGCGTACACTCTTTTCCCATTATATATACCCTGTTTAAACCGTTATTATATGCCAGTATTAATATATAAATTTCAGATTTGTTAAAGACATTGCCCCCTGGAGGCCCTTTTCGATGACATAGTCCCTTTAAAGTAGCCTTTTTTATTGAGAAATATTGTTATTTGTTTTTGGCATTTCAGTACGGTTTCAGTGGGAATTGTTTATTTTTTACTGGTGCTGTTTATTTTTTCAGTTTCTGACGTATTACTGAACCAGGAGCTTCAAGACTTGAGGAAAGTTTTACAGGTAAAGCCTACCCTCATTAATTTAATACATTACTCAGGTGTATCTGCTGAACATTTCTATATCAGATACAATACCCTGTAGTTTCACGCTCAACCCTTGATTTATCATTTAACTCTTACAATGTAATTGATATTATAACTCTGAAAGAACTCGGGCCAGTTCTGGAAATACACTTTTCCCAGTAACACCGTTACCAAGGAACACCTCTTGGTATGTTGATGTGGTGAAATCGCAAAGGATAGGTCTTGACAACGTTGTGCAACTCATGTTGTTTTTCTTCTGCACAACCCACGCATTGTTGCCGGTATTTGTTATCATATGAATGGAAGTGTTACTTATCAGTATACTAGTAACAGGTTGGTATGACAAAAGACATAAATACCGACAGAGTGGACATAAGCCCCTTGGTATATTTAACAATGTGGACAAAAGCCCCCTTGGTAGATCATGACAGAGTGGGCATAAGCCCCTTGGTAGATTTAACAATGTGGACAAAAGCCCCTTGGTAGATCATGACAGAGTGGACATAAGCCCCTTGGTATATTTAACAATGTGGACAAAAGCCCCTTGGTAGATCATGACAGAGTGGACATAAGCCCCTTGGTAGATTTAACAATGTGGACAAAAGCCCCCTTGGTAGATCATGACAGAGTGGACATAAGCCCCTTGGTATATTTAACAATGTGGACAAAAGCCCCTTGGTAGATCATGACAGAGTGGACATAAGCCCCTTGGTATATTTAACAATGTGGACAAAAGCCCCCTTGGTAGATCATGACAGAGTGGACATAAGCCCCTTGGTAGATTTAACAATGTGGACAAAAGCCCCTTGGTAGATCATGACAGATTGGACATAAGCCCCTTCATGATTTTAATGTTGTGCTTGAAATATTAAGTTTTTATGTATTAATATGAAGGCCATTTGTTTTTGTTTGAAGTAAAGATGTACTAAAATGCAATTAATAAACGTTATAAATATATACATGTATACTTCATTGTTGGACGTTTACTATCCCTCGTTTGCAACAGTATTCCAGTTTTAAATGTATTTATTTACGTGTGAACTGTTTACTTTTAACCAACATTCATGGATACGACCAGTACTACACCAATGTCATCCATAATAAACTGTCAACATTCATGGATACGACCAGTACTACACCAATGTCATCCATAATACACTGTCAGCATTCATGGATACGACCAGTACTTCACCAATGTCATCCATAATACACTGTCAACATTCATGGATACGACCAGTACTACACCAATATCATCCATAATAAACTGTCAACATTCATGGATACGACCAATACTACACCAATATCATCCATAATAAACTGTCAACATTCATGGATACGACCAGTACTACACCAATATCATCCATAATAAACTGTCAACATTCATGGGTACGACCAGTACTACACCAATATCATCAATATTAAACTGTCAACATTCATGGATACGACCAGTACTACACCAATATCATCCATAATAAACTGTCAACATTCATGGATACGACCAGTACTACACCCAATATCATCCATAATACACTGTCAACATTCATGGATACGACCAGTACTACACCAATATCATCCATAATAAACTGTCAACATTCATGGATACGACCAGTACTACACCAATATCATCCATAATAAACTGTCAACATTCATGGATATGACCAGTACTACACCAATATCATCCATAATAAACTGTCAACATTCATGGATACGACCAGTACTACACCAATATCATCCATAATAAACTGTCAACATTCATGGATATGACCAGTACTACACCAATATCATCCATAATAAACTGTCAACATTCATGGATACGACCAGTACTACACCAATATCATCCATAATACACTGTCAACATTCATGGATACGACCAGTACTACACCAATGTCATCCATAATACACTGTCAACATTCATGGATACGACCAGTACTACACCAATGTCATCCATAATACACTGTCAACATTCATGGATACGACCAGTACTACACCAATATCATCCATAATACACTGTCAACTTTCATGGATACGACCAGTACTACACCAATGTCATCCATAATAAACTGTCTACATTCATGGATACAACCAGTACTACACCAATGTCATCCATAATACACTGTCAACATTCATGGATACGACCAGTACTACACCAGTGTCATCCAAAATAAACTGTCAACATTCATGGATACGACCAGTACTACACCAATGTCATCCATAATACACTGTCAACATTCATGGATACGACCAGTACTACACCAGTGTCATCCATAGTAAACTGTCAACTTTAATGGATACGACCAGTACTACACCAATGTCATCCATAGTAAACTGTCAACTTTCATGGATACGACCAGTACTACACCAATGTCATCCATAGTAAACAGTAAACTTTAGATGAGTACGAACCTATGAACGCTAGAACTGTTGCAATAATATCCATCACATACAGTATCAGAAAGGGGCTTTTGTCCACTATTTCATAATCATCAAGGGGCTTTTGTCCACCCTATTGAATCTACCAAGGGGCTTATGTCCACTCTGTCAAATATACCAAGGGGCTTATGTCCATGTGTGCATTTTTAGACCAAGGGGCTTTTGTACTACACTCATACCGAACAAAGTGCGAGATCTCAGCAGGAGAAAGGGGAAGAATCATGCTAAGTAGTTGGTGTGGCCATTGTCTGGAGTCTTATCATGTTCAGAAGAAAAGCAGGGGAAGTTGAATTTGAGGAAACATGATTTTTATTGAAATCATAATTATCTAGGGTATTTTGTATCGTGTTATGAAGAAAAAGTTGTAGCCAAATGAAAATTTCTTTAGCCAAATGTTAAAATTTTTAGTAGGGATGGCAAAACTATTTGAATATTCGATTAAATGCTCGCCTGACTCAAATAGTTAAAACACTATACGAATATTCGTATATTTTATTGCTTAAAAAACAACATTTTCCTGAGCGTAGATGTTATGTTACCATATACTGTGTCTTCAATAGATAATCCCGTGTCATGTGTCAGACTAAGGATATTGAATATACGGGTCAGTATCAGCGGCCACATAGATAATCCCGTGTCATGTGTCAGACTAAGGATATTGAATATACGGGTCAGTGTCAGCGGCCACATAGATAATCCCGCGTCATGTGTCAGACTAAGTATATTAAATGCACGGGTCAGTGTCAGCGGCCACATAGATAATCCCGTGTCATGTGTCAAACTAAGGATATTGAATACACGGGTCAGTGTCAGCGGCCACATAGATAATCCCGTGTCATGTGTCAAACTAAGGATATTAAATACACGGGTCAGTGTCAGCGGCCACATAGATAATCCCGTGTCATGTGTCAGACTAAGGATATTGAATACACGGGTCAGTGTTAGCGGCCACATAGATAATCCCGTGTCATGTGTCAGACTAAGGATATTGAATACACGGGTCATTGTCAGCGGCCACATAGATAATCCCGTGTCATGTGTCAGACTAAGGATATTGAATACACGGGTCAGTGTCAGTGGCCACATAGATAATCCCGTGTCATGTGTCAGACTAAGGATATTGAATACACGGGTCATTGTCAGCAGCCACATAGATAATCCCGCGTCATGTGTCAGACTAAGGATATTGAATACACGGGTCAGTGTCAGCGGCCACATAGATAATCCCGCGTCATGTGTCAGACTAAGGATATTGAATACACGGGTCATTGTCAGCGGCCACATAGATAATCCCATGTCATGTGTCAGACTAAGGATATTGAATACACGGGTCAGTGTCAGCGGCCACATAGATAATCCCGTGTCATATGTCAGACTAAGGATATTGAATACACGTGTCAGTGTCAGCGGCCACTCGTCCAGTCGCCAGTAATACATTATGGCAACAGATAATTAGAAACCATTACTGTTAATTGGTAACTATACCTCGTGTTAAGGCTGTTAAAGGAGCTACTGATCAATCAGAACGTCAATAAGAACTTGCTTTGTTAATACTATCAAGATGTAAGATGAAAAAAGTTGTGTTTAACACAAGATATGGTGGACATACTTGAGCTTTTGAAATACAACATAAACAATTGAACATATGAAACTTTGAGCACATTTAATTCTATTCAGTTACAATATTCTACAAGTGTTTGTTTTGATAAAGTGCATACAGTAAAATAAAACAGTGTTTTTGACTTAACTAATTAAGTATATTGAATAACATTTCAATAAATAGTGTGTCACTTGATTTTGAGAGAAATATTTAAAATATCTGTTGTGAACTTAAACATAATCATATTTAAAGACAGTGTCTTTAAATATGATTCATGTTTAAGTTCACATCACAGTATTGACTATTAACAAACAACAATATCCAACTGTGATATTAATAAAATATATTTAAATAAATAACTTTCAAACTTATATTTTATTAAAAACATCTCCTTGAAATGTTGCTTGTAACATTATCATATGGTTGTATTGTATCGTAAAATATCGTTTTGGCAGCCCTTCGTATCAATACGTATTGTATAGTATCAATACGTTTTGGCAGCCCTTCGTATCAATACGTATCGTATCGTATAATTACGTTTTGGCAGCTCTTCATATCAATACGTATCGTATCGTATCAATACGTTTTGGCAGTCCTTCGTATCAATTTGTATCGTATCAATACATTTTGGCAGCCCTCTGATCAATACGTATCGTATCGTATCATACGTTTTGGCAGCCCTTCGTATCAATACGTATCATATCGTATCAATACGTTTTGGCAGCCCTTTGTATCAATACGTATCGTATCGTATCAATACATTTTGGCAGCTCTTCGTATCAATACGTATCGTATCGTATCAATATGTTTTGGCAGCCCTTCGTATCAATACGTATCGTATCGGGCAATGAGTGTTTGTCCCAACCCTACTATCATCCATTTGAGTAAATGCACTTGGTGGGATGCCACGTAATATTGTGGCAAGTATCAGCTACTACTCTGCCTAATTTCGAGTAGTTATGCCAAGCAATCAATAGAATTGAACAGTAACTGTATGTGTTTGCTGGAATAATCATCATACACATTCTATTTCTAGGATATTTCTGTCACCTTGGAGAAGTTTGGATCACAGAAAACAAGTCTAGGCATCAACGACAAGTTCCAGGATGTAATGGGACACTTCATATCACAGGTTTGACAAGACAGTTCAGGTTCCACGACTACAAACGTTCTTAAAGGGACTACGTCAACGAAAAACTGATCTCCTTCAGCATTTTTAATGTTATTATATTATAGAAATGAGCAATACTAAGGCGTATACAATAAATAACATATGAATAAGTAACTACATAAAGATAATTTTGATAAAAACCAATAAAGAAAACGACTTCAAAAAAGAAAACCCTGAGTTGGTATCGAACTGACGATGAGGGAGTCGTAAGATCAAATGACAGTTGACAGCGCTTTAACCAACTGCGCTATTCTGAATTGTGAAAATACGTGTGCATACTATGGTTATATAAGATACCCACAAATTTGTCGTGAAAGTGTAAACAAGAAAAGGGCCAAACAAACAGGACCTAAATTATATATTTATTTTTTCCTCAGAATGCATAAACTCTTTTTCCTACATATGTACATAATTTTAACCTTTATTATATGCCAATATTAATATTTAAATTTCAGATTTTTTACTGCAGTTGTGCCCCTTTGGGTCCCTTTTTGTTGATGTAGTCCTTTTAAGCTGAATCTTAGTTTTGATCTTTAATATTAAACCAATGGAAATCAAAGCTCAAATATTACAAGCATCAATCATTCAATTGGAGTTATTTACCCTCGGGACTTCGGTTAAAAACCATTGCCCGAGCACACTGCTTAACACAGATACTTTGCTTAAATTTGGCAATACATATATAAAACTTTGCAGTGTGGGTGCGGTGCTAATAATAAAAATCTATGCTTAAAAATAGGAATACTTATCAATTTAGTATAATAGCCTACATGACATATAAAGCACACTGTTCTTGTATAGAGAGACAACTACCAGGTTACACACAGTTTAAAGGGGAGCAATTCAGCAATAAGCTTTTATTTGTCAACAGGAGTTACCTCCCTTATACTAATAAATAGTTCAAATGTAAAACCATATGGGAATGCAAAAATGACTAGTCTTTTTGTAAATATGTTGGATATTTGGGTAATAGCACTAAATAGGTATAGCGTACTTTGTAACAAGGAGAAAAAATAAAAGATAAACACTGAGTTTGATCTAAACTAACATGAAAACGGGGAAATTGGGAGAAATAGCCCAACTTGAATAAGAATAAATTGGAGGGAACACATAATTTTATGTGATTCACTATTTTTCTAGACCCATTATGCAGCAAATGATGCAACGGGATTGTTTGAGTCTTGTGTACTTAGAGATCTGGGCTAGTTCGGGTAGCAATCACCATAGCCTATATGTCATATTAAATTAAAAATCAATGTGTGATTATACATGGGATAGTATTTACAATAATTACAACAGGCATTGTTAATTATTTCCAGATCCCTAAGTGGTTCAGCATTGTTTTACAATTTCAGTGTTATTTGCATGTCTTTACATACTGAGATATAGAAAAAAAAAAGTCAATAGATGCCTTCTAACATATATTCATTATATAAGTCAAGTAATATTACTTGGATATACTGTATAAAATGAACTATTTAATTAATAGGAGGTTAAGTAGTATAAGACTACTAGTGTACCTAGTATCTGCAGGTGTATGTTGTTGGTATGTAGTGTTTTATTTATTTATTTATTTAGATTGTTATATTCATTCTAAGGATGTATGTTACAATTGAATGACATGCTTTTAACTAATGCTGAACACTTCTAGACAGGGAATATAACTTATTGCTCCAACCTGAGACCCTGTCCATTAAGATTTATACAAGATTGTTGGGCTATTTATTAGAATGTAACCTTCCCCAGGGTGAGAATTTAAGACCAAGGACAGACATAAGGTATGAGAATCCTATATACAGTAAAATTATGATAAATCTTATATTACATCCTTCCGGTGCTATCAAACGGCTTACTTTTTAGGGCCTTTAAAAATAACTGAGGTAAAACAAGATATAATTAATAAAAAGAACTAACTGTGCTGTACAATTATATACAGGTAAAAGGGGAATCACCCTGGGGGGCACATGTAAGGCAGACTTTGTCTCGTTCGTGATTTTAAGAGATGGGGAGCTCCGGTGGGGGAAGGGAATATTGGCCGGCAGTGCTAGAAAGATATTTTGAGATATTGGGACCAGGGGGGCGCACAGGTTCACATGATTTACATAGATAGTGACACTTAAAAGAGGTAGTTTAACAAATTAAAAGCTAAAATGTGAATAATCTCTGCAATGAAAGAGTTATTCATTAAAAGTATGCAGAAAATACTGCATTTAAGAATAACTGCAAAGGATCTCATTATGTAGTATCACACAGAGTTTATGGAAAGATTGATCATTATTAACAATATGATCAAAATACTTGGCAAACAATTAAGAAACTTATTACCCATGTGAGTTACAACAATGTATAATACACATTAAAAGATTGACAGCCGGGTCCTCCCCAGTTAATATAAAATCTGCAATAAAATGGGGTTTATTAATACTTGACAATAGTAAATGGGGCAAATTGCTTTACTAAAAAATGACTTAAAATAAGGGATCCTTGGTCAATCAGATTGGCCATGGTTGAGGGAGGACCTGGTTATCAACAGAGACATATATAATAACATGGTATTTAAATTAAGACATGTGTTACTATCTTCCTGTGCGCCCGGCCCAGCACGGCTCATGTAGGACCACGGTGGGAAAGGGGGAGAAAGGAAATGGAATAGGGGCTTTCCTGCAGCCATTAGGACATTATTTATTATTCCACTGAAAGCAATAATTTAAAAATTAAGTTATTATATGAGCATAGAATACACAATATATGAGCATAGAATATTAAGAAGTCAGAAATGGAAGCTCTTTAACCATGTAACACAGGCAAATATATCTATACAGTTAGGAGCTATTCAGTGATATGAATAAATTATTAACTCAACTTATTCTCCCCAGATAAGGGGAAGTGTCTGTTGAATTTAAGTTTTATTACAGGAGATGTTCCTATTAAGCTGCAGGACCCCTATTTGAATTTATATTTTATCCGTGATTTGGCAGTCTACAAGATAAGTCGCCAGAGATTTGTACACTGCCAATTTATTTTTGCCAGTAGGATTTAGAATATTATTTTGGGTCCCTTTTTGTTGATATAGTCCTTTTAAGCTGAATGTTAGTCTTGATCTTTAATATTAAACCAATGGAAATCAAAGCTCAAATATTACAAGCATTCTCATTGGTCAATATTTTATGAACCAATGGAAATCAGAGCTCAAATGTTACAAGCATTCTCATTGGTCAATATTTTATGAACCAATGGAAATCAGAACTCAAATGTTACAAGCATTCTCATTGGTCAATATTTTATGTTGAGACTAAGTTTGAGAGTGAGAACTTGCAAAATCGTGGGGCCAGGGCTTTCTTCATTAGAGTTTTGTATGGGGTCAAGGGCCTATAAATGGCGGGAAATAATTTATATTTGCAACAATGCTGTTAATAAGGATTTAAAAAATACTGGTATATATAACTAGATTATTGGGGAAAATGCATGTATTTAAAAAAATGCTTGGGAAAGACAACTTTTTTACGGCCACATACCTGCATTTGGTGATATTGTTTTGCAACCTCCATTTATTATACAGTTGGTATAATAGCTATGTTAATAAAAGACCGTTTTCAGAAACCTTTTAAGAATGACACACTGTCGATGTTTGTCAGTGACTGTTCATTTCTAGACATAGTGATGTACCAATGATTGGTAAATATTTATTAGCAGCATGTAAATAGTTTTTGATGACGATTATCGATGTCACATTAACAAAATAGATCATCGGATTTGATGCGTGAAAATAGTTCTGGGATGCCTTGTCACATGTTTGTTGAAACTTTGTTCTGACTTTCTTTTATGTTTATCACTGAAGCAAATTCAACTGTTTTGTAAATAAAAGATGAGTTATTATTTATTTGTCTACCTTTCTTACTGATACATAACAGAAACAAAAATACATCCATATTTAAGTATTTATTCTACATTTGAGACGCATCATGGGAAAACTGGGCTTAATGCATGTGCGTAAAGTGTTGTCCCAGATTAGCCTGTGCAGTCCGCACAGGCTAATCCAGGACGGCACTTTCCGCTTTTATGGTATTTTCTGTTTCAAGGAAGTCTCTTCTAAACATAAAGCCGCTGTAGGCGGAAAGTGCCGTCCTGGATTAGCCTGTGCGGACTGCAGAGGCTAATCTGGGATGACACTTTATGCACATGCATTAAGTCCGGTTTTCCCATGACGCGCCTCATTTAAAGAATAGAAATACCGGTACCAATGCATCAGCACATGCATTAAGCCCGGATTTCCCATAACACGCCTCAATTATCCTTCAGGCCTCCGACGAGATTCAGGGCCTGTTCCGACTGAATGCGAGCACGATGGAGGCATTCCAGGCTACAGTCCAGTATTTTGGAGAGGATCCAAAAAAAGTCACCACCACTGAACTGTTTGGAGTGTTTGCCGACTTTGTGACTAAGTTTGAGGTATTTGTTTCAGAGTTTGTGCATTTTCAAAAACATGTAGTATGCCAGACAAAATTAATTACTATTGTGATAAACTATTAATAAATAAAGTGAAACATCCAATATTTTTGTCAAGCCCCCTTGCGGCCAGCTCGACTTAGTCACAATGACTGTTTGGTGTATGTGTGTGAGTGCGTGCGTCTGTCCGTGCATGTGTGCTTGCGTGAGTCTGTCCGATTTTATCCGGACTGTAACTTCATCATTCATAAGGAAATTTAAACAATTTTAAACTTGGCACAAATGTTAACCATGTGGAGATGGGGTGTTGTGCGCGAGACCTGTGTCCCTAGCTTAAATGTCAAGGTCACTCTTAGAGGTCAAATGTCAAATCTGGGAATAATACAGCTTGTCTGAACTGTTAATTCATTTTTCATCAGGGAATTTTGAAATAACTTACCACAAATGTTAACGTGGAGACAGCGTGTCGCACACAAGACCTGTTTCCCTAGCTCAAAGGTCAATTTCACACTTAGAGGTCAAAGGTCAAATGTGGGCATAATACAGCTTGTCCGGACTGTAAATTCATAATTCATCAGAGAATTTTAAAATAACTTGGCACAAATGTTCAGCACATGAAAACAGTATGTTGCACATAAGACCTGTGTCCCTAGCTCAAAGGTCAAAGTCACACTTAGAGGTAAAAGGTCAAATTTGGGCATAATAAAGCTTGTCCGGACTGTAAATTCATCTTTTTTAAGGGAATTTTAAAATAACTTGGCACAAATGTTCACCATGTGGAGATGGTGTGTCGCAGGTAAGACCAGTGTCTCTAGCTCAAAGGTCCAGGTCACACTTAGAGGTCAAATGTCATATATGGGCATATTACAGCTTGTATGGACTGTTAATTCATTATTCATAAGGGAATTTTAAAATAACTTGGCCACAAATGTTCACCATATGGAGACGGCATGTCGCATGCAAGGCCTGTGTCCCTAGCTCAAAAGTCAAGGTCACCGAGGTCAAAGGAGAAGATCTGCTTGTCAGAAAAATTTAAAATAATTACAATATAAGTTGCTTTCTTGACAATGGGCTTGACATATTGCCAACAGGCATCTAGTTATGTCAAATATGCAGCAACATACAATATACATATAATAGTTTTGGAGCATTAAAGGGACTTGTTCACAGATTGGGACATTTTTTGAAGTGTGTCATTAAATGCCTTAAATTGTTAGATTTAAACATCGGAACTCTAGAGCTCCATTATAATAACAAGAATAGAATTAAAAAAGAGAAATTAAAAGAAAAAAGTTTGTCCCTATCGGGGCTCGAACCAGTGCCCTTTGGATTAAAAGGTTATCGCCGTAACCACTCGGCCATCCGGACTGTTATATGAAGCTTGCGTTTAATACTTGATATAAGTGATCCACGTGTTGTTACAAAATTTAACGGAAACAACAGAAACATTCCAAATTATTCAATCGTTTGGCGTTTGTAACGCTTTATAATTTTATCAATTTCAAATGATCACTATTCATAAACGAAACTGTATTTTCATAATGAGTCTACGCCATTAGTGTCATTTCGCTCCCTGGTGTACAGTGTTCTTTTATTTTTTGATTCTGTGACAAAAAGTTGGGAAAATGTCATTTTGACAATCTGTGAACAAGTCCCTTTAACATTAAGATTTTTATCATGATAGGTTCTGCATAGAATGTATTTGTGGTTGTGATTCAGAAATGTATATGTAGTACCTTTACTAAGATTTCATAATGTTTTTTTATTAGCTCACCTGATCACACTGGCTCATGGTGAGCTTTTAGGATCGCCATTTGTCTGTCGTGCATCATGTGTCCGCATTTTCATTCAAAGAACATCTCCTAAACCACTGGACAGATTTTCAGCAAACTTCACAGTAATGATCCTTGGGTGACTGTCTTTCAAAATTGTTCACATTTGACATCAAATTAAAAATAGAAAAACAGTTTCCGCTCAATAACTTGAGAACGCATTGTGATAATTTAATGAAGCTTAATACACATATCTTATGTTCTCTAGGCAATATATATTCTGAAAATAAATAAGTAAACAAATACATTAAATAACACTTTTTAGCTCACCTGAGCACAACAGACAAGAACATCTCCTCCTAAAAACTGAAAACTTTAAAAATCTTCTCTGTAACCACAAGGCTTGGAGCTTTCATATTTGATATGTGACATCCTCTAGTGGTCCTCTACAAAGATTGTTCAAATGATGCCCCTGGGGTCAAATGACTTTAAAAATCTTCTCTTCTCTGAAACCGCAAGGCCTAGAGGTTTCATATTTGGTATGTAACATTGTATAAAGGTCTTCTATAAAGATTGTTCAAATGATGCCCCTGGGGTCAAAACTGGCCACACCCGAGGGGTCACATGGTTTATATAGACTTCGATAGCAAAATGACTAAAAATGTTCTACTCTGAAACCGCAAGGTCCAGAGGTTTCATATATGGTATGTAACATTGTATAGTGGTCCTCTACAAAGAGTGTTCAAATGATGCCCCTGGGGTCAAAACTGGCCACGTCCCGGGGTTAACATGGTTTATATAGACTTGTATAGCAAAATGACTTTAAAAATCTTCTCTGAAACCGCAAGGCCTAGAGGTTTCATATTTGGTATGTAACATTTTATAGTGGTCCTCTACAAAGATTGTTCAAATGATGCCCCTGGGGTCAAAACTGGCCACACCCCAGGGGTCGCTTGGATTGTATAGACTTAAATAGCAAAATGACTTTAAAAAATCTTCTCCTCTGAAACTGCAAGGCCCAGAGGTTTCATATTTTGAATGTAACATTGTATGGGGTGGTCCTCTACAAAGATTGTTAAAATGATGCCCTGAAGTCAAAACTGGCCACATCCCTGGGGTCACAATGTTTATATAGACTAAAATAGCAAAATGACTTAAAAAATCATCTTTTCTGAAACCACAAGGCCCAGAGGTTTCATATTTGGTATGTAACATTGTGTAGTGGTCCTCTACAAAGATTGTTCAAATGATGATTGATGCCCATGGGGTCAAAACTGGCCACACCCCAGGGCTCACATGGTTTATATAGACGTAAATGGCAAAATGATTTTAAAAATCTTCTCTAAAACCACAAGGCCCAGAGCTTTCATATTTGGTATGTAACATTGTATAGTGGTCCCCTACAAAGATTGTTCAAAAGATGCCCCTGGGGTCCAAATTGGCCACACCCTGGGGGTCACATGGTTTGTTTAAACTTCAATAGCAAAATGACATAAATCTTCTCCTCTGAAACCGCAAGACCCAGTGTTCGGTTATTAGATTTGCGTATGTTGTTGGGCGGGTGGCCGGGCGTAGCACTTTTCGTTTCCGCTCTCTAACTCAAGAATGGATTAAGCTATTTTAATGAAACTTCATACATAGATACCTTATAGCGAGACCTCGCTTTGGATTGCATATGGGGTAGATGGGGTCAAGGTCACTGTTACTAAAAAAAGATGAACGGTTTCTGCTCACTAACTTTAGAATGCGTTGAGATATTTTAATGAAACTTAATACATAGATACCTTATATCTAGACCTCGCTTGGGATTGCATATGGGGTGGGTGGGATCAAGGTCAAGGTCACTGTCACTAAAAATAGAAAAACAGTTTCTGCTCAATAACTTGAAAATGCATTGAGATATTTCAATGAAACTTAATACATAGATACCTTTTATTGAGTCCTCACTTAGGATTGCATTTGGGATGGGTGGGGTCAAGATCAAAGTCACTGTTACTAAACATAGAAAAAAGGTTTCCGCTCAATATCTTGAGAACGCATTGAGACATTTTAATGAAAGTTAATACATAAATACCTTATATCGAGACCTCGCTTGGGATTGCATATGGGGTGGGTGGGGTCAAGGTCACCATTACTAACAATGGAAAAATGGTTTCTGCTGAATATCCTGAGAACGCATTAAGCTATTTTAATGAAGCTTAATACATAAATACCTTATATCGAGACCTTGCTGGGGATTGCATATGGGGTGGGTGGGGTCAAGGTCGCTGTTACTAAAAATAGAAAAACAGTTTCCGCTCAATAACTTGAGAACGCATTGTGATAATTTAATGAAGCTTAATACACATATCTTATGTCGAGACCTCACTTTCGTTTGGTTATGGGGTGGGTGTGGTCATGGTCAAGGTCACTGTTAATAAATATAGAAAAACGGTTTACACTCAATAACTTGAGAACGCATTGAGATATTTTAATGAAACTTCATACTTAGATACCTTATATCGAGACCTCCCTTGGGATTGTATATTGTGTGGGTGGGATCAAGGTGACCATTATGAAAAATAGACTAAAAAATTTGTGCTGACTTTAATGCATTTCGGTTGAAAAATTTGGTTTTCTTGGAATTTCTACGTTTCTTGTAATTGGTATGTAAAATTGTATAGTGGTCCTCTACATAGATTGTTCAAATGATGTCTCTGGGGTAAAACATGGACATGCCCTATGGGTCACATAGTTTCTATAGATTTAAATAGCAAAATGACTTTAAAAATCTTCTCTTCTGAAACTGCAAGGCCCAGTGGTTTCATATTTGGTATGAAATATTGTATAGTGGTCCTCTACAAATATTGTTCAAATTATACCCCTGGGCTAGAAAGTGGCCACACCTTGTGCATCACGTGGTTTATATAGACTATACAAATCTTCTTCTGAAACTGCAAGGCCTAGATCTGTATACTAAGGTAAGTGCTTTAGTGCCATTTGGCCCTCTTGTTAAATGCCATTATGATGCCTTTAACTCAGGTGAGCGACCTAGGGTGATCGTGGCCCTCTTGTTTGTTTTTTTACCAAATTTTTCGAAGAAAATTCAAAAAATGTTGGTTATTAGATTGGGGTATGTCGTTAGGCGGGCGCGGTGGCAGCACCGTTACTTAAAATAGAAAAATTGTTTCTGCTCAGTAACTTGAGAACAAATTGAGCTATTGCAATGAAACTTCATACATAGATTTCTTACATCGAGACCTCACTTGGGATTGCATCTGGGGTGGTAAAGGTCAAGGTCAGCATTACTAACAATAGAACAACGGTTTCCGCTCTACAACTTGAGAACTAATTAAGCTATTGCAATGAATTTTCATAATTAGATACCTTATATTGAGACCTCGCTTGGGATTGCATCTGAGATGGGTGGGGTCAAGGTCACTGTTACTAAAAATAGAAAAATGGTTTCCACTTAATAACTGGAGAACAATTAAGTTATTGCAATGCAACTTCATACATAGATACCTTATATCGAGACATCAATTGGGATTGCATCTGGGGTGGGTGGGGTCAATGTTACGGTCACCGTTTACTAAAAACAGAAAAATGGTTTCAGCTCAGTAACTCGAGAACGAATCAAGTTATTGCAATGAAACTTCATACATAGATACCTTACATCGAGATCTCACTTTGGATTGCATCTGGGGTGGGTGGGTCAAGGTAAAGGTCAATGTCACTCAAAATTTCAAAACGGTTTCTGCTCAATAACTAGAGGACGAATCAAGCTATTGCAATGATTCTTCGTACATAAAAACCTTATATTGAGATTTCGCTTGGGTTTGCATATGGAGTGGGTGAAGCCAAGGTTAAGGTCACTGTTACTAAAAACAAATAAATAAATAAAACAAATGATTTCCCCTCAATATTTCCAGAACGAATTGAGCTATTGTAATGAAACTTTATATTTAGATACCTTGTATTAAGACCTAGCTTGGGATTTCATGCTGGATGTGTGGTTCCAGGTCAAGGTCAGCGTTCTAAAAAATAATTATGGTTTCCGCTCATTAAATAGAGTACAAATTTAGCTGTTGTAATGAAATTTCATATGTAGATACCTTATAATTTATTGAGATCTCGCTTGGGATTGCATATGGGAAAGGTGGGGTAAAGCTCAAGGGTCACTGTTACTAAAATAGAAAAATGGTTTTTGCTCAAAAGCTCAAAAACTAAATGAGGCTATATATTCTTAGCCATAACCTTCACCTGGCAATATTTCTTTTATTATTTTGCTGACTTTTATGCACTTTGTTCGAAAAATTTGGTTTTCTTGGAATTTCCACATTTCTTGTTTGTTTGTTTGTTATCTAATCATTTTATACAAATAAGTATTAATTAACCATTGGTTTTCCTGTGGACTTGCATAACTTCAAATTATCAATATAAAAACCTTATCCACAAAAATTTTGTTTTGGTCCTCTAGGCAATATATATTCTGAAAATAAATAAGTAAACAAATACATAAAATAACACTTTTTAGCTCACCTGAGCACAACGTGCTCATGGTGAGCTTTAAGGGTCACCTTTTGTCCGTTGTCTGTCAACATTTTCATTCAAAGAACATCTCCTGCTAAACCGCTGGACATATTTTCACCAAACTTCACAGGAATGATCCTTGGGTGACCCTCTTTCAAAGTTGTTCAAATCGTTCCAGTCCGCTGCATATGTAGGTCACAAGACCTAAAAATAGATTTAAAAACTGAAAACTTTAAAAATCTTCTTCTCTGAAACCAAAAGGCTTGGAGCTTTCATATTTGATATGTGACATCCTCTAGTGGTCCTTTACAAAGATTATTCAAACTATGCCCCTGGGGTCAAAACTGGCCACGCCCCGGGGGTCACATGGTTTATATAGACTAGTATAGCAAAATGACTTTTAAAATTTTATCCTCTGAAACCGCAAGGCCTAGAGGTTTCATATTTGGTATGTAACATTGTATAGTAGTCCTCTACAAAGATTTTTCAAATGATGCCCCTGGGTTTAAAACTGGCCACACCCCGGGGGGTCACATGGTTTATATAGACTTGAATAGCAAAATGACTTTAAAAATTTTCTTTGAAACCGCAAGGCCCAGAGGTTTCATATTTGGTATGTTATATTGTGTAGTGGTCCTCTACAAAGATTGTTCAAATGATGCCCCTGGGGTCAAAGCTGGGCACACCCCGGGGCTCACATGGTTTATATAGACGTAAATGGCAAAATGATTTTAAAATTCTTCTCTGAAACCACAAGGCCCAGAGGTTTCATATTTGGTTAAAACATTATATCGAGACCTCGATTGGGATTGCATATGGGACGGGTGGGGTCAAGGTCACTGTTACTAAATATAGAAAAACGGTTTCTGCTCAATAACTTTAGAACGCATTGAGATATTTTAATGAAACTTGAAGACGTTCGCAACAATTTCGTCCAATTTTTTTCCAACAACAGATTTTCTTACAAATTTGCACAAACATGTGTCATTGTATCCCCTCGATTGGGATTGCATATGGGACGGGTGGGGTCAAGGTCAAGGTCACTGTTACTAAAAATAGAAAAACGGTTTCCACTCAATAACTTTAGAATGCATTGAGATATTTTAATGAAACTTAAATACGTTCGCAACAATTTCGTCCAATTTTTTTCCAACGACAGATTTTCTTAAAAATTTGCACAAACATGTGTCAATGTATCCTCAAACTAAAACAGTCTTAAAAATATTGGGGTTTAAATACGCTACCTGTAGAAGCCCTTTTTTCAGTTTGTGTGACTAGCAATGTTCAAGTATATAAAGCGTTCATTTTCAAACAAGGACGGAGATTTTTAAATGCATCTTTGTTTTAATCTTTTGTTTGGCAATATCCAAGTGCAGTTTAATGATAAAATGCCCTTTATCTATAGTTACCATTTAAAAAATGACTTTTAATGGACACTTAATGAGGTGAATTATGCATTGAATATGCCTTTGAAAACATCAATTAATAATCAAATATTCGAATATCTTTTCTTCCAAACGACAGGTTTTGTTAAAAAATTCCATATACATGTGTCATTGTATACTGAAACTAAAAAAGTGTTAAAAAATAGGGGTCACCGGCCTTTGTCCGGAAATATTAGGTTTTGAATACGGTACCTGTCGAAGCAACTTTTTAGGTTTGGATTTTGTTATCAATGTTTTAAGTATATGTAGGAGAGCTTTGTTTCAAACAAGGTTATGGTTCTTTCAACTGATACGTTTTCACATGTCTTATTTGCCAAAATACAAGTGTATTTTGATAATAAAAACGAAAATTTACTTATATTTACTGTTAAAATAATGAATTTGGCTGGACATTTCAGTAGGTTAAATGGGTATTAATAATACGTTTTGAAACGTCATTTATTATACATCAATATATTTTGTTCCAAACGACAGATTTTCATAAATTTTCACACATACATGCACCAATGTATACTTACATCAAAACATTAATAAAAAGAATGGGTCACCAAATTTGTTTGGGAAATATTGGACTTTAAATAAGGTACCTGTGTAGCCATTTTTGTGTTTCGTGTTTACGTGAACAACGTATCAATTACCAAACTAGACTTTTAACCATTGACTGGAACTTAATGCCTTACACAGATTTATATTTATTTATTGAATTAGTATATTGTAACCTATAAACAATAAAGAAATAATGAAGCAATAGGAGAAATTAACCTAATTATTTTCTTTTTGTTGCGAACGTCTTTAATACATAGATACCTTATATCGACACCTCGCATGGGATTGCATATGGGGTGGGAGGGGTCAAGGTCACTGTTACTAAAAATAGAAAAACGGTTTCCGCTAAAAAAATCTTGAGAACGCATTGAGATATTTTAATGAAACTTAATACATAAATACATTATATTGAGACCTCGATTGGGATTGCATATGGGGTGGGTGGGGTCAAGGTCACCATTATTAAATATAGAAAAATGGTTTCCACTAAATATCTTGAGAATGCATTGAGCTATTTTAATGAAACTTAATACAGAAGTACCTTATATTGAGACATTGCTTGGGATTACATATGGGGTGGGTGGGGTCAAGGTCACCGTTACTGAAAATAGAAAAACGGTTTTCGCTCAATAACTTGAGAAAGCATTGCGATATTTTAATGAAACTTAATACACATATCTTATATCGAGACCTCACTTGGGTTTGCTTATGGGGTGGGGGGGTCAAGGTCACTGTTATTAAAAGTAGAAAAACAGTTTACGCTCAATAACTTAAGAACGCATTGAGATATTTTAATGAAACTTCATATCTAGATAACTTATATCGAGACCTTGCTTTACATATGTGGCGGGTGGGGTCAAGGTCAAGGTAACTGTTACTAAAAATAGAAAAACAGTTTTCGCTTAATAACTTGAAAACCTATTGAGATATTTTAATGAAACTTCATACATAGATATCAGGTGAGCAACCTAGGGCCATCGTGGCCCCCTCATTTGCTTGTTATTTACGATGTTATTTATTTACTGTTTCAGAAAGCCCATCGGTACAACATGATGTACAAGCGTCACGGAGACAAACAGTAGTCACGGCAACGCAGTGTGGATGGCTGGCCAGCTTCCTGTTGAAACTGTTGCGTATTAAAACCCATACAAACTTTAAGTTCTAATAAGTTGTGTGAATCATTAGCAATTCTGTGTCTCGGTCAATTATTGATTAAATTTCTGTTCATGAATTGCGTTTCATAGCATAGTAAATAATAACATTTTAAAAGAAAATGGTTGATTTTACTGTATTTTCAATTGATGCCAAAATGCATGCTGCTTACTTTGAACCTGGGCTGATAATTCACAAAGCTCCTAAGGAATATCTTAACTTATTTTGTACTCAAGTACAAATTTCATATCTATGTGAAATCCAATGATTTTTTTTTACAATAGGATATAATACTAAACATCTAAACAATATTTACTCGTTTAAAACATTTTAAGGTAAAAATACATGAAACAGCCACAAGACTTAAGGAATTTTTTTACTTTAAGAAATTGACTTAAGTTTTCCCTTAAAAGCATTGTAAATACGGGCCCAGGACAAGCAACTACTTCTAAACCACATGCAAAACACAAAACTGCACCATATTACTATTTACAGGAATGAGGCAAATCAAGAAACAGAATTTATGTAATTTAATTGCATAATGTTGTTGTTTTGTTGTTGTTTTGATGCAGGAGGCATATAGTGATCGTCCTGTCCGTCCTTCCGTCCCTGACAATGTTAAGAAAATTTACCGTTTCATCTAGCACCAACACCGCTTACTACAGCACTTTGATACTTACACAGTTGTTGCTTATGACCATTCCCATATCACCCAACCTTACTTTGACCTTGACCTAATTTGGACTTATAATAATTTAAAAGTGCCATTTCTTGGTTAACTAGATTTTGTTAACCGTTAACTTGCTGTAAATGTTGTGTAAAAATACTCTATACTCATACTTGCAGTCATTTCATGTTATCCTACCACAAAGTAGTGTAACAATTTGCATGGTAATGGTAAAAAAAAAATATTTTTTTTAAAGTTAATAATAAATTATGCACAAAAGTAAGGTAGTAAGAAATGAGCTTTTATGAAACAGACCATCATAATTATCATCTTATGAATACTCGTAAACATTTTGTTACCATTCTATGCAGTTACTCTTATGAATGATACGGATATCATGATAGTATTTGGATACCGGATAGGGATGTCCAAATACCAATTTAGCATATGAATAGCATCCCTATACATTTATATTTTCCTGATATTAAAGAATAAAGATTTTTTTATTGGGCATCTCCTTGAATTGGAATTATTGTTTAACCTTTTCTATATGGTGATTTTAAATTTAAAAAACAAACACGTGTAGCTGACTGTGGCTTTAAAAATAAACAGATTCAAGAAACTTTTATTTAATCAACACACTTTCAGTTTGTATTGCTTATGTTTTTTAACCGGATTTTTTAAAGAAAAATCTCGGCTTATAAATTAGCAAAAACCGGTTGGTTGGGCGGACATTGCAGTCTTTTACAATTTGCGTTAAAGTTTCATATTTTCAAAAGTTCTTGGTCAATCTTCATGAAACTTTACAGAAATGTTCCATGGACGGTCTTCTACCAAACCTGAAAAAAATGGTTCCGCTTCACTGCACAAGATGGCCGCCAGAGCTAAAAATAGAAATGTGTCTAAACACCAATTTCTTCTAGACCTATGGCTAGATTTGAACTAATTTCACACCAATGTTCGTTTAGTGTTCCTCTACCAAACTTATTCCAATGGTTCTGCAAATATGCAACATTGCATAGAAACAAACATATTATGTCAGTAATTAAATGCCATCTCTCTAGTCCACACTTTTATCCCATTTTATTTTGAGACCAAGTCAAACTGCATACATTTTAGATCATCCACATGAAATTTCCATACTTCTTCACCAACATTGACTTGTACATGTACCGCCATCAGCAACAACAAAAATCCGGCTTTAATGTGGTTTCCGCATTTTTCTCTTGTTTATAATTATCTGTTTATAAACTATGTAATGTGTGATTGTTATATCTTGTTGATTTTCAGGCGTTTATGATTTATACATGAAATATTTCTTCACTGGAATTATATTGTGTTTGAGTATGTAAAATAATGCTGTAATATTGTTATATTTAAGGGAATTACTGTTGTTAACCATATAGACTTAAACATTTAGTTGTATTTCTTTATTAATTCAATAAGTTTTACGATTGAAATCGTACATGTTCACTATTTAAATCAAGTTTCATTTTATGTATTAAAATTTTAATTATCTGTAGATACTTGCTTAAAATAAATTATTCTGATTGTTATATTTTACAGTGTTGATTAGTTTATTTTGATACTAGTTCTACGTGTTTGTGTATTGCTGCAGTAAATGTATCCGTAAAAGCTATTGGAGTATCTTTGAGGTGTGGTAAATACTACAGAGTAGTGCAGATTTGAATGTGACCATAGTCTGAAAATTTAGAATATCATCATAGTCTGTCATGTTTTAATATCATCACAGTCTGTCATTTTTGAATCTCATCGTAGCCTGACTGGTTGGAATATTACAACAGTCCGACATTTTTAATATCATCACAGTCCGACATGTTTGAATATCACAACAGTCTGACATGTTATATATCATCAGTCAGACATGTTTGATATCATCAGTCAGACATGTTTGAATATCATCACAGTCCGAAATGTTTGAATATCATCACAGTCTGCTAGGTTTGAATATCATCACAGTCTGAAATGTTTGAATATCATCACAGTCTGACATGTTTGAATATCGTCACAGTCTGACATGTTTGAATATCAGAACAGTCTGACATGTTTGAATATCATCACAGTCTGACATGTTTGAATATCATCACAGTCAGACATGTTTTAATATCATAGTCTGATAGGTTTGAGTATCATCACAGTATGACAGGTTTGAGTATCATCACAGTATGACAGGTTTGAATATCATCATAGTCTGGCATGTTTGAATATCATGTCATCTGGTAGGTTTCAATATCATCACAGTCTGACAGGTTTGAATGCCATCACCTTCTGATTGAAATATCACCACAGTCTAAAAATATTTCGATTTTGTAAGCATTTGGACAGATTTTAATCTCTATTGCAATCTAACATATTTTTTCCCTGCAATCTAACTGGTTGGAATTACATCCGAATAGAATAACAATCTAACAAACATAACAATAAATGGCAATTGGTAACAATACCACTGCATTTTGACATATTGATCTGAAAGTATCATAAAAGGGACTTAATCACAGATTTTCGTACTTTTAGGAAATGTCCTAACTTTAACTAGTAACTCATTTGGACTACCAAACCCATTAATATTCTTTCAAAGAAAGCATTTAAAAAGGAAAAAAATGCTTCTGTCGGGACTCGAACCCACGATCTCCGGATCAAAAGTCTGACACTAGGCTAAAATGGCTGGCTTAATAGAACGTGTAATTTAAAGCTATGTAAGTGGTACACATGTTTTGAAAAATATCAACGAAAAGCGTTAGAAACGCTTTATAATTTTTGCCATTTCAATTGATGTTTATTCATAAACGACACATTATTTTGAGTTTATTTCTGTATCAGAAGTTTATTAAATTTATGTCACTCCTTGATAAGTAGTGGAATTTACTTTTTGGAATCGGTAACAAACATTTTGGAAATCGTCAATATGCCAATTGGTGAATAGGTCGCTTAAAAAAATTGTACCTGTTTAGGAATTGTGTGTGGATTTTTGGTCTTCCATTGAATGGTGAGTACTGTAGCTTTTCATTGAAGTGAATCATTTTTCAACATTAGATCTTTCTCAACAATGTGAGATATACATGTATGCTTATTGGAAATAGAAAAGCATAGTGTGGTTGGCGGTGCGTAGCTGGTGCCACAGACGTCGTTTCTGTGAACATAGCAAGGGTGATAATTTGTACTCCTGGCGGAACAATTGAACTTCAAAATCTGGCGGAAAATGCACATGGGAGAGCGTCAAAATAACCGCCTACTTCTCATACTGGATGTTACAAAACAATCGCTGAAACAGTCCGGAGTGCGCTGTCCTTTTAGGCCCCTGCAACGTCTGCTGTGTGTGACTACCGAGTGTGTCCTGTAACGCATCATGAATGGATGGATGGTTGTTTGGGAAGTAGGTTGCTTGTTTGGTTGGTAGGTTGCTTGCTTGCTTGAATGGGTGGTTTGTTGGTTGTTTGATCGGTTGGTTGGTTGGTTGGTTAGTAGGTTGGTTGGTTGGTACTCTGGTGGCTGGTTGGTAGGTTGGTTGGTTGGTACGCTGGATGGTTGGTTGGTCGGTCGGTCGGTAGGTTGGTTGCTTGGTTGTTTGGTCGGTTGGTTGGTACGATGGTTGGTTGGTTGTTTGGTCGGTCGGATGGTACGCTGGTTGGTTGGTAGGTTGGTTGGTTGTTGGCTGGTTGGTTGGTTGGTTGTAAGATTAGTTGGTTGGTTGGTTGGTTGGTTGTTTGGTTAGTTGGTTGGTTGGTGTTAGGTTGGTTGGTTGGTTAGTTGGTTGTTTGGTTGGTTGTTAGATGTGTTGGTTGGTTGGTTGGTCGGTTGGTGGTTGGTGTTAGGTTGGTTGGTTGGTTGGTTGGAATGGGAATGGAGGTTGGATGAGATGGTATCGGCCGATCGATCGATTTTTTTCTATAAAATGGTGGAACCGAGGTTTCGCATGACACGAGGAACTGTTATGGAATCGAATCCGGTAATTCAAGTGTTTCGATTAACGAGCTCCACCAAATAACAACATGAACCAACCTCCTTTGCACATATGTTACTTTCACTCTGTGAACGTAGTGAACCTTAGTATACACGTAAGATTGAATGTAAACCACAAAATAGTTTGATTTTACTAAATGACAGAAAAAGCGGGTGGTCAGTCAATCAGTCAGTCAATAAAATGCGATTTATGTTTTGACTCCAGTAAGTCTCCGCACGTTATACAAAATGTATGTGTTTTGAACCTGTTTATTTGGTAAAACAACGACCTTCCAATTGAATTGTTTACTACACATAGGCCAGAGTTTTTTTTATTCCTTGGTTCTCGGACATTTTTAGAAAAGTGTCCGGTTGGAGGAGGGAACAAAAAAATAAATAATAATAAAACAACACAGAATTGAGTAAATTAATGACTTGAATTTCACAAATGGAAATGGGCATTGCTATTAAAATCTTAATGCATCATTACTTACAAAAATGATATTACACAACATTAACTTAATCACTACATGATAAACATGACATTAATATTTTTTTTGCATTCCGTGTACAGGTTGAAACTCTTTCACAAGGTCATTTTTATGATACCGGTTATATTCTACAAATTTTTATTTTTTGCTTTTTGGAAAAAATCGGGTCGGCGGATCCGAGAACCAACAAATCAAAAAACTTTCGCCTTACTTAGAAGCGCCTCTAGCCCAACGCTTACAAATTTCATAATAAAATAATTATTTTCAAAAACATTTGATCGAATTTTAACAGCAATTCTTTCACCGTAACAAACAATCACCTGTAGCATTGCATTCCGTACATAATTTAACAGAACACTTTACAAAAAAACAATCACTCTGAAGTCAAATTTTACAAAATATAGCAATAAAAATAACAATTATAACGATTGTACATAGCTATCATGAATGGTCATAAATAATAACATGAACACGGATATATTGTGTGTTCTTCCATAGTTCTTTACACGTGCACACAATTTTGTCTCGTAGACATAACGTAGTTTATGACTCAAAATCGGGTTATATTGAAGTTTTACTTCCGCCATAGTGTACACATTTCGGTCCAATGGACAGCTGTATCAATGGTTGAAATGGATGTGGGCGCATTCCAACGTTGGCATACTGCGACGTATCGACTAATTACAATTATGGATTTTCCGGAAATAGAGCGCAGGTATGTAAAAGTTTAATAGCCCAAAGTACAGAGGCCTTCACAACAACTTCCATATTGCCGCTGGTTTGCTGGTCGTAAGTTTTCATACTGTTCAACCTAAGATCAATTTGTCACGTGTTTAAGAAAAACAACAACGTCAACATCACAAATGCTACTATGATCATATAACAAAGGGAGTGTTCGTTCCTACTTTGCGATATAAATTACACATCTGTCTCATTTTTCAGATATTCCATGAAAATCATAATCAATTGATACATCGCAGTATGCCAACTTTGGAATCGCAGTATGTCAACTTTGGGATCCGCGCGCATCGATTACCACCCTTTTGTATGTATTGAGGGAATTGGTTCCAGCTCATAACAGAGAAGCACTTAATTAACTACAGGCTAATGAGGGTCGTAATATTGAGTGCCAAACGGGATGAATTGAATGTTTGCGCACGTCTGTGTTTTTATCGAAAGAAATAACACATGCATAATCAAAATGCATTTTAAATATAAAAATAAATTTTAGTCATAGATATTGTACGCCTGTAGCAGATACAAAGTATTGAAATAATTACTGTATTTGCTATGCGTGAGGACACACCACTAAAATCTGGTTTAATTAGACGCGAAACACATTGTTACTTCATAAAATTTATCAATGCATTTCATTTAATCACTTTTACCCCTACATTAATCACAAAACACAAAAGTAGACATTTTTAATACAAAAGCACAGAGTCAGGACTAACTACTTTCGACTCTTTTGGCCAGCAGTTGTAAGGCCAAACTGGCCAGCATTTAAACATTTCCGGCTCATAACAGCGCGAACAACTCTAAATTAACGTTGTATTGCACAGAATGACAAATTTGGAAACTTCCGTTACCTGCATCTGCATGCAAAGTCGCGGGGTAAATTAACTAAGTCTGCTTGTTTTATATTAGCAACTTTCATTTCAAATTGTGAGTGGAGTGCTATAAGGTTGTACGCTTATATGTGATTAAATAGATGCAATAAGATTGTACTCTGAGTCTACGCTTATATGTGATTGAATAGATGCAATAAGATTGTACACTGAGTGTACGCTTATATGTGATTGAATAGATGCAATAAGATTGTACACTGAGTGTACGCTTATATATGATTGAATAGATGCAATAAGATTGTACACTGAGTGTACGCTTATATATGATTGAATAGATGCAATAAGTGTGTACACTGACGGTACGCTTATATGTGATTGAATAGATGCAATAAGATTGTGTACGCTTAAATGTTATTGAATAGATCCAATAAGATTGTACAAGTGTACGCTTATATGTGATTGAATAGATGCAATAAGATTGTACACTGAGTGTACGCTTATATGTGATTTAATAGCTGCAATAAGATTGTACAAGTGTGCGCTTAAATGTGATTGAATAGATGCAATAAGTTTGTACAAGTGTACGCTTATACAGTAAGATTGTACACTGAGTGTACGCTTATACTAGTATGTGATTGAATACACAATAAGAGTGTACATTGAGTTTACGCTTTTATGTGATTGAATAGAGCCCATTTGAAAGATGCGTATTTTATTATGCAAGCTACATATACGTCAGTGGCGGATCACTGATAGTGTAACTATAGGTATGCACAACTTACGGATTAACTTAACAACCTCAACTGCCGAAGGCAAATCGTAATGGCATATCGACCGGACGCACTATAACTCGTATGCAATAATTTAGTATGTGTATGATGCTGCAATAAAGCGTTCTTTATTTATAAATTATAACGTTATTAATTTGTATGTGCAATCCGGCGTGACGGCTTACTAAATTGTATTATTTATCATTATATTAGAACAAAAGTTATGACTATGGCGTAGAAATATATTGCATAAATATAGGCCGATATGGATACACATATACATGTTATTGTGCCTGGGTTTTTTTTGTTGTTTTTTATTGGTTATTGTTACAATTTTAAACGAGTTACTGCGTCATACTGGCAATATTGCTCACGTCACAGTTCCGAGTTCTGCACAAAAATTAACAGTTTGTTCGTTAAGGCGACAGCGAGAATGCAGTCTTGCAGACTGGAGTCATAAACATGATAAACGAGTAAGGAAAACTGTCAAAATATCGCTCTCCGAGGGATGGTGGCGCTAAATGAAAAATCAAAACGCTGACAGCGTTGAAAGACTGTTGGCGAGAAAAGAAACTAAAATCAAATGAATTATGAAAGTATTTTTATCATAAGGAACATTTACTGAAGTAAGTCACCTGTCTGTTATATCTTTTCTACAAAACAAATATCGACACTCATAACTATACACTCTACTTAAATAAAGTGGTATAAGCTGGTGTTTTACCTAAATTGAAGATGGTGCTCCAGGCCACTGTTTTTTGCAAATTAAAACTTATTTAGCACGCGTCTAATTCAATGCTATTATCTACGACATTCTTATCATTGTGTTTTGTAATACGTGGGAGCTAAATACATTTTGTGCAAACTATTTAAAAAGCAAACAGAGTTATATGTATAGAAGTCAATCTGCAACGGGTAAAATAAGTCGATAAACCGTACAAGTTCGAATCAATGTACAGTGCTTCTTATCACAAGCGCTATAGGTTTTAATTAAAAATAGTTCAATTAGTAAAATACATTCAAAACTCTTTTTAGAAGGACAATGCTTTTCCACAAGGCTCATGCATACTTCAAAAACAATAGCAATCGTCACTCGAGTGGTTACGATTTCTCCGCTATAATTATGTACTGATTCAATATACTGTTGATTAACTTACGCAGTATGATGTAATACTGTAAGGCCCTGGAGTATGCACTACCTTGTTTATTATTTACAAGTTCATAATGTAAAGTAAAAAATCACTCATCCATCACACTCTCCCATTAAAAAGATGATGGTTGAAGTGTTTTAGTGTTATATGAACTGATGTTAGTCATTTAAACATGTTTTATCTAATGATGACGAACATAACTTGGATTCTAAAACTTACTGTCAATGTCCGAACTGCAAGGATGCTAGCCCAACCGTCATCTTGCAGTGATTCTAATGGTTATATTCATATCCAAGTGATTTAACATTGCATATTTATAATAATATGACTACAAGTTACTTTAAGACACTATTCATTGTCGTTAAATGTTCATATGTATTGTTATTTGCCTAAATTTCGCCATTCCTAAAAGAACTATTTAGCTGCGGCATCATTTCGGATATTTTGTTCCCGAAATATTTCTTCTCTGTCATAACTGTAAATTTGTTTAGGTCAGAGAGAAGTATATTTGTTTATTGTTAAATGCAGAATCTTTTGTTTATCTATATATGCTATAAATTGTTATTGTTAGTTAAAATATTAATGTTATCGTTGAACATTTGCCGCTACAGAACTATTTTTAGGATTTAGGATTCCTAAATGCATTTGATTGGTTGTTGTAATCCTAAGTCATTTTGATTGGTTGGTGCTCCTAATCCTAATCCTAAATTGCTGTGCGACAGGTATAAATAGCGCAGATAAACAAGCATTCGGCATCTTTCAAGATCACCAAAGTCAGATCTGTCACGGTCACCAGTCAGATCTTTCATGATCACCAAAGTCAGATCCATGGTTTAGATCATATTATTAGATCTTCATTCAACATTCCCATGATGGTAAGCTTAATCTTTAATCGAAATTAGCACAGTATAGATCTTACAGTAAGCTTCTTAAGCTCTACCGAAATGAGTTATATGAAATCCAGAGAGCTCAAAAGTATATCAGCGCTATTTTAACTGTTCATTTATACATGATAGTAAATTGCTGTATACGTGCATGATGCTCAAATATATGCAACGATTAAATATATGTTGAAACAGAAACCGGTTGTTTTGGAATAATTCGTAGTTGCCTTGTTGCCATCCTGAACAGAATAGAACTATAGTATACCAAATATGGCGGTATGCTACAATTGGTGTCAGAAGTGCGGCAAATTTTATTAACATAATCTGCCGAGTGATCGTTATCCACGTCTAGAAAAGGAAATAAAACAAAACAGAAAACAAATACATTATTAGTCAATAAGAAGACGGATTGTAGACGTCATAATTAAATGAGCTAATATATATTAACAGGTTAGACTCTAGACTTTCATTATGTCCTCACCAGACCCAGAAATATCGTTTGATAGACAGAGCGTTTTAAGTGACCACTCTTCACTGAATGCTGTTGATGAAATCAATTCTGAACATGCGGTAGAAGAAAACCCAGAAAATAGACAACATCCTGCTGAAATGCACAGAAATAAAACAAACAATAACCCGTTTAGGAGTTATATTCCAGAATGCAGAAAACATGATGATAATCCACACACCCCAATGTATAATGTACCAATACAACAATCTCTCATGAAACCCGACATTTACGATGGTACCAAGTGCTATGAGCAATACATGTCCCATTTTGACGACTGTGCCGAACTCTCCAACTGGGATTGTAGAACGAAGGTCCTAGTATTAGCAAGCAGTCTCCGTGGCGCAGCTCGTAACTATTACATGAGCTTATCAGAAGCAGAACGTCGTGACTTTGAAACACTGACGTCGAGGCTGTCTCAGCGGTTTGGTAGTAGCAAACATCAAAATTTGTGGTTGTCAAAATTTGAGAACCGAAGGCGCATGCGTGGCGAAACCATTGCTTCTTTAGCCGATGATATAAGGCAGTTAGCACAAAAGGCATATGCAGACCTTGACACAAGCGCAGTTGAGCGACTCGCACTTAATCAATTATACAAACAAATTTCGAGTGATATGCACTGCCGTTGCATCGATAACAGCTGCCATACAGTCAACGACGCCGTCAGCGTCGTAGAACGGTACGAAGCTATTCTCTGCAATTCCCAGCCAACCCATGTCCGTGCTTTAGACGTCCATGATAAAACACAGCCTGATTCACAAATTGTGTCTGCCGTTCAACGTCTTGAGGCGCGAATAGAGCGCATTGAAAAGGCATGTTCCCCCGGTTCCCCTGTTTCAAGGCCAGTGCCGAACAGGTCACAACGTACCTGTTTCGGGTGCAACTCGCCGTCGCATTTATGGAGATATTGTCCACAAAACGTCAACAGTACGCTGGCACCTAACGATCAGCGCAAATTTATACGTTCCGGCTCACGACCTGGTCAAGAAAACAGAACTTATCATGACTTCCGTTCCCCAAATACTCGTCCTTTGTCCCAACCCCCTGATGTTCCCGCTCGTTCTGCCCCCCACCAATCAAATTTGGAAAACTAATTGTAGCTGGTGCTGAGGGTCAAGTGTCAGCGAAATCACTTGAAAGACCCATTTACTGTTATGATGTTCCTGTTGTTGACATTCATACTGCTCGTTCTGGTGCAGATGTTAGTAAATATGATAATGGTTTTTATGCTACTGGCACAATTTTTAACCATCAATGTAATTTCTTAATTGATTGTGGAGCAACAACGTCGTTGCTTTCCAGCAGAAAGTTTTCTGAGTTGCAGAAAGTGCATGACATATTGTTATTGCCGGTGCAGCAAAGGTTCCACGCAGTAAATGGTGAAAATATGAACGTTTTTGGCAGAGTGCAGTTGACTATTGATTTGAGTTCAATTTTGTTTGTTGTTCAATTTATTGTGTGTGATATTGAATCTGATTGTATTATTGGCCAAGATTTCTTCACGAATATGTAGATAGTATTAACTATCGACGTTCATGTCTTACTGTTGGCAGTAAAACCATACCCTTGTGGATTGGCGGCACTGCATTACAAATTTGTAGGGTTGAGGTGCGTAATACCACTAAAATTCCTGCACATTCCCGTGCATGGATTTCGGTCCGCATACCGTTTTCAGAACATTTGGGACCAACAGGTTTTATTGAGCCTTCTTTCGAATTAATTGGTAAAAGTGGAGTTTGTGCTGTTGGTGGCATTGTTGATGTAACAGCTACCGATACGCTGGTTAGCATTGTTAATTTTGGCTCAGAACCTGCTACATTATATGCAAAAACAGCGTTGGGTACGTGCGAGTCCTACGAAGAGTGCCCCGAAGGTCAACGCATTGCTCGAGTTACAGAAAACGAGCCCTGCCAATCACTTCCACAACATTTGACGGAACTTTTTGAACGCAGTGCAGTACATCTGAACGAGTCTCAAAAAGTAGATGTTAGCAAACTTCTTTGTAAATACAGTGGTGTGTTCTCCTCTTCTTCCGAGGACATTGGTCGTACTAATTTAGTGCAGCACTCCATCAATACAGGAAATGCAGCTCCTATCAGACAACCACCCCGTCGGTTACCACTTGGTAAAAGGGCTATCGAAAAGGAGGAGCTGTCCAAAATGTTAGACAGAGGCATAATTGAGCCATCTAACAGTGCGTGGGCGTCACCAGTTGTGTTGGTAACCAAGAAAGATGGTACACCGCGATTTTGCATTGATTATAGGCGGCTTAACGATGTCACAGTAAAGGACGCCTACCCTCTGCCTAGAGTTGATGACTGCATAGACGCACTAAGTGGCGCTAAATTCTTCTCGTCAATGGACCTCAACAGCGGCTACTGGCAGGTTGCCATGAAAGAAAGTGACAAGGAGAAGACCGCATTTGCAACGTCCATGGGATTGTACCAGTTCACCGTGATGAGTTTTGGTTTGGCTAATGCTCCTTCTACGTTTGAGAGGCTGATGGAGAATGTTCTTAGAGGTCTTCAATGGGAAGAATGTCTCCTGTACATGGACGATATTATCTCTCCATGTTCCACAATTTTAGATGGGCTACTCAGGTTAGAGAATATTTTCAAGCGCCTGCAACAAGCTAATTTAAAGCTTAAACCATTAAAATGTATTTTCTTTCAAAAAGAAGTGAAGTTCTTAGGACATATTGTGTCCGAGACTGGTATCCAAACTGACCCTGCAAAGATCACAGCTGTGAAAGACTGGCCTACACCCAAAACTGCAAAAGAAGTCAAAAGTTTCTTGGGACTCTGTTCCTATTACAGACGTTTTGTTAAAGGTTTTGCCGCTATTGCAAAACCACTTCACAAGGTTTCCGACAAGTCAGTAAAATTTGTATGGACGCCCGAATGCGAATGTGCATTTCAAGCTTTGAAATCTGCTCTTACTTCATCTCCTATACTTGGTTATCCAATACCAGGAGCAAAGTTTATTCTTGATACTGATGCTAGCGATGTTGCTACTGGTGCTGTCCTTTCTCAACTACAAAATGATGTTGAAGTAGTCATTGCTTATCACAGCAAGTCCCTCAATGATCATGAACGCTCATACTGCGTTACACGCAAAGAACTTCTGGCTGTTGTTCAAGCACTAAAATCATTTCACTCATATCTCTATGGTCAGCCGATCCTTTTGAGGACAGATAATGCTGCTGTCAGTTGGATGCGAAATCTTAAGAATCCGACTGGTCAGGTTGCACGCTGGTTGGAAGAACTTGGTACGTACGATTTGACAGTCACCCATCGGGCAGGTCTCACACACAGAAATGCAGACGCATTGTCACGCTCCCCATGCTCAAAGTGTGCTAAACAGCAAAGCGGAAATCTTGAACAAGATTCCAAAAGTGTACAAACACCAGTGGACACAATAAACAGATCAACTGATGTTTCGAGCGATCAACAACCTGTTCCAGCCAGAGTTGTTAAACAAGCTCCAGATTCGGATAACGTTCCGTTTAAGCCCATTATGGCTAACCTTCCCAACTGGTCAGCTGACAGCATTAAAGATGAGCAACGTTGTGACCCAGACCTTCAAGTTATTATGCAATTCATGCAACAGTCAGAAGTACGACCACAATGGCAAACAGTCAGCGACAAGTCTTCTACAGTTAAAACACTGTGGCGCATGTGGGATCGATTGAGCATATTGCAAGGTCTCCTTTGTCGTACTTGGTTTGAGAATGATGATCAATTTCAGACTCAGATTATTGTCCCAACAAATAGATACAATGATGTTGTTCATTGTTTCCATGATATACCCTCAGGTGGTCATCTAGGTGCTGACAAGACACTGGCCAAAGTGCGTCAAACTTTCTACTGGCCAGGCATAAAAGAATATGTTGAAAAATATTGTCTCCAGTGTACAAAATGTGCAGCTCGTAAAACAAACAAACCAATGAAGTCACCTCTTGGAAACTCAGTTGTATTGGCTCCACTTGAACGTGTTGCTGTGGATATTTATGGGCCACTTCCAAGATCTGAATCTGGCAATTCATATGTTCTTGTCATATGTGACTGTTTTACACGTTGGACCGAAGCTGTCGCACTGCCCAATCAAGCGGCACAAACGGTTGCAAAGGCTTTTGTTGATACTTATGTATCCCGCTTTGGGGTTCCTTTGTCCATTCACTCAGACCAAGGTAGCAATTTCACATCCTCCTTGTTCAATGATATGTGTACCCTGCTACAGATAAAACACACAACTTCAACTGCTCTCCATCCACAATCGAATGGCATGGTTGAACGTTTCAATCGCACACTTGGGACTATGTTGACAATGTACTGTTCCTCGAATCAAAGGTCTTGGGATACTTTTCTTCCCCAGGTTATGATGGCGTACCGCTCATCTGTTAACTCCAGTACTGGACAAACACCAAACCGGATGGTTTTCGGTCGAGACATTGTCTTGCCTTTACAAGCATGTATTGGCCTGCCACCCCAGTGCGATGAATCGGATCAACCTGAAACATATGTAACAAAACTTCAGGATAATCTCATAACAATTCACAATTTGGCAAGAAAAGTTCTTAGCAACAAAATTCAGTATCGCAAGCGTCACTATGACTTACATGCAAAAGCTAGACTTTTTAACACCGGTGACCCAGTATGGTTGCATGACACAACACGCCGTCCGGGTATATGCAGTAAACTGTCCCCTCAATGGAAAGGCCCATATGTCATCACTAAAAAAGTAGATGATCTTTGTATACATGGTAACAAAATCAGCTATGGCACCAGCTAAAGCAATACATGTTGACAGATTGATGAGGTACAAAGGCACCCACTTACCTAAATGGATACACACGTTTAAATCCACTCTCAAAGTGCAACAGTAATTTGAAATGAAACAGTATGATGTTGATGTCAACACACTTTCATTACACAGTATTTATATTTTATGTACATTAAAAGCCCTTAGTATATCAAGATTTTCGATAAATATTCTACAAAATAGACAAATAAGTCATACAAGTACCTATTCATGGTAGCAGAGTTTAGTGCAAGGTGGTCACATAAAGCTGATGTACATATTTTATATGAAGAAGGCGCGCGCAATTGAGAGCTCTCTGGAGATAATGAAGTTGGCCTGATCACCCAGCTGCGATTTATCCCGTGTTGATTGTTGTTTCTGCTAGACATCAGATGTGCACCATACTTTGTATCTACCAGTGCTTAGACGAGACTTTGTATGTTTCAGAGTTCACCAAAGGTACCAGATGACGATGTGCTATGTCCGTTCTGTGTGTCCGAGAAGACGCGTGAGTTCAAGAGAGTGGGCGATCTTCGGCACCATGTAAAAACAAAGCACCCCGTTGAAATGGAGAATGCACCGAGGGGCCTATTTTCTTCCAAGACATGTTTCTACTTTTCTGTTAATCCTATACAATACGCCAAGCTCCATGATGTAGACAGTGAAATATCTCCGGAGGCCCAATATGCCAGGTACCTCATGGCCAAGTGGTCCACAGGCAGAACACCGGGGATCGAGGAAAGAACTTCCAAGTGGGAAGAAGCCATGAACAAAACTCCCCGTCAGCTGAAACGCAAAGCGACCGACTCCCTATTTCTCTTGTCAATAATCATCACTCTCGACTCAATCAAGGCCTTTGCGGAATCCGTCTCCGGCATTTTCCAAGTCCGTCTTGCTCGAAACATATTTACTGACCGCCGCGCCATGGACAATCTCAAGAGACGACAGTTCCTGGTAAAAAAATGCAGTTGAACCAACCGGCCGGTGGTTACCAGTCCAGAACAGCACTCCCGTGATAGACGAATTCGCTTCTCTCCTTGGCATTAGACCATCTTACATCCATTCCATCCGAAAGAAGGACAACATCATATTCAAGTCATTCTGCATGGCCGATGATGAAGACTCCAGATCCCTCCGTTCACCTTCCCCAATTTCTCTGCACCCTGATGACACCACCAACACGACAGCATCTTCCTCCACTATCGATAACCACTTGCACCCCGACCTTCAACACCGATTCAAGAACCTTCCATCATTGATACCTCTATTACAGCACGACCAGCCACTCCCCCTACACCATGAATTCCCCGCACCTGCTCCAGCATCCCCGCTTCAAACTGGCACCTCTACTCTTCAAGACCATCAACCACCAACACCTAACTACGCACCCCCTTCACCAGTACAAGATGATCTCCACACACCTGTTCCTGCCTCTCCTCTTCAAAAGACTGCTCTACAAGATCTTCAACCAGCGACACCTTACTATGATCCAACTTCACTAGCGCAAGATGACTTATACGCCATTGCCACTCCAGCTGACAACACTTACAAGCCAACTCCCTCTGCCAAACTCCTCCGATTCAAGGCTAGATCCCTGCTCGTCGATGGCAACATGCCTCTCTTTCCTGCAGCCAAACGTGACTGGGCAACAGTCGACGAAGAGTCTATCGCCCTATTCCCCAATCTTTTGTGGCCCCGAAGAACTGGAGAAGACTCACCCCGGATCAGCGTCTTCTTGCTGTCGAATTCGCAAGCATGTATCTCACACAGAACCAAAGCAACTCATCACTTCTACTTCCAGATCGATCGTTCCTCATTCACAATTTTCACTTTCTCGTGCTCCCTGGCTCGGTAGGCTTTCCGCTGGATAACAAGGCAAAGGCCAGGATTTACACATACCAGTCTCTTCTGGACATTGCTAATGGGAAGGACCAGTCCCCTGTTACTCATCAAGAAGAACTTCTAAAGGCCCTCACTCCTCTCTCCAAGACATCATCACCTCTCCTAGATCTCATCAGCCACATCCCTGTAAGGATTTGAAGATAACAACTTTGAAGTGTAATTCCAGGTGAACATTCTCAGAATGGACTGTGCTTGTAATTAATGTTAAGCTAAGTAATTAAATTTAGTAAATTTGTGAACCGTCAATTCATTTATCCAAAATAATTAAGTGCGCACGCATCAGTTTACTGTGATTGACATTTTAGTATTAACTACTAACATTAAACTTGCGTTGACGGACATTTAAGTTTTAACATTGAACATTAAGTTTGAAAATCAAAATGATGAACATTTACTGTGAAAATATGAACATTATGAAACGGACTTTCACAAGTGATATTTGAACAGTGTTTGATGGAGTTTTATGTGTAATATTTTACACATGGACTTTTTACGTGTAATATTGAACAGTGTTTCATGGACTTTTTGAAAGTGTGTGTTGAATAATGAACATTGAAGTCTTGAAAAGTGCTTACCAAGTGAACTGTGTTGTAACATTACCTGAAAACTGTGAAGGAGCAGCCGCGTCCTGAAATCAGCACTTTCATGAACTGAAGCATTAATGAAATGAATTTTATTATAATACATGAAATATTTTGTTGTTTATTGTTAACTATGCAATGCTTACTTTTTGATGTATTCTCTTACTGTTGTTCATGTACAAAACTTCAGGAGAAGTTTATCTTTTTAAGGTAGGGGAAATGTAAGGCCCTGGAGTATGCACTACCTTGTTTATTATTTACAAGTTCATAATGTAAAGTAAAAAATCACTCATCCATCACACTCTCCCATTAAAAAGATGATGGTTGAAGTGTTTTAGTGTTATATGAACTGATGTTAGTCATTTAAACATGTTTTATCTAATGATGACGAACATAACTTGGATTCTAAAACTTACTGTCAATGTCCGAACTGCAAGGATGCTAGCCCAACCGTCATCTTGCAGTGATTCTAATGGTTATATTCATATCCAAGTGATTTAACATTGCATATTTATAATAATATGACTACAAGTTACTTTAAGACACTATTCATTGTCGTTAAATGTTCATATGTATTGTTATTTGCCTAAATTTCGCCATTCCTAAAAGAACTATTTAGCTGCGGCATCATTTCGGATATTTTGTTCCCGAAATATTTCTTCTCTGTCATAACTGTAAATTTGTTTAGGTCAGAGAGAAGTATATTTGTTTATTGTTAAATGCAGAATCTTTTGTTTATCTATATATGCTATAAATTGTTATTGTTAGTTAAAATATTAATGTTATCGTTGAACATTTGCCGCTACAGAACTATTTTTAGGATTTAGGATTCCTAAATGCATTTGATTGGTTGTTGTAATCCTAAGTCATTTTGATTGGTTGGTGCTCCTAATCCTAATCCTAAATTGCTGTGCGACAGGTATAAATAGCGCAGATAAACAAGCATTCGGCATCTTTCAAGATCACCAAAGTCAGATCTGTCACGGTCACCAGTCAGATCTTTCATGATCACCAAAGTCAGATCCATGGTTTAGATCATATTATTAGATCTTCATTCAACATTCCCATGATGGTAAGCTTAATCTTTAATCGAAATTAGCACAGTATAGATCTTACAGTAAGCTTCTTAAGCTCTACCGAAATGAGTTATATGAAATCCAGAGAGCTCAAAAGTATATCAGCGCTATTTTAACTGTTCATTTATACATGATAGTAAATTGCTGTATACGTGCATGATGCTCAAATATATGCAACGATTAAATATATGTTGAAACAGAAACCGGTTGTTTTGGAATAATTCGTAGTTGCCTTGTTGCCATCCTGAACAGAATAGAACTATAGTATACCAAATATGGCGGTATGCTACAATTGGTGTCAGAAGTGCGGCAAATTTTATTAACATAATCTGCCGAGTGATCGTTATCCACGTCTAGAAAAGGAAATAAAACAAAACAGAAAACAAATACATTATTAGTCAATAAGAAGACGGATTGTAGACGTCATAATTAAATGAGCTAATATATATTAACAGGTTAGACTCTAGACTTTCATTATGTCCTCACCAGACCCAGAAATATCGTTTGATAGACAGAGCGTTTTAAGTGACCACTCTTCACTGAATGCTGTTGATGAAATCAATTCTGAACATGCGGTAGAAGAAAACCCAGAAAATAGACAACATCCTGCTGAAATGCACAGAAATAAAACAAACAATAACCCGTTTAGGAGTTATATTCCAGAATGCAGAAAACATGATGATAATCCACACACCCCAATGTATAATGTACCAATACAACAATCTCTCATGAAACCCGACATTTACGATGGTACCAAGTGCTATGAGCAATACATGTCCCATTTTGACGACTGTGCCGAACTCTCCAACTGGGATTGTAGAACGAAGGTCCTAGTATTAGCAAGCAGTCTCCGTGGCGCAGCTCGTAACTATTACATGAGCTTATCAGAAGCAGAACGTCGTGACTTTGAAACACTGACGTCGAGGCTGTCTCAGCGGTTTGGTAGTAGCAAACATCAAAATTTGTGGTTGTCAAAATTTGAGAACCGAAGGCGCATGCGTGGCGAAACCATTGCTTCTTTAGCCGATGATATAAGGCAGTTAGCACAAAAGGCATATGCAGACCTTGACACAAGCGCAGTTGAGCGACTCGCACTTAATCAATTATACAAACAAATTTCGAGTGATATGCACTGCCGTTGCATCGATAACAGCTGCCATACAGTCAACGACGCCGTCAGCGTCGTAGAACGGTACGAAGCTATTCTCTGCAATTCCCAGCCAACCCATGTCCGTGCTTTAGACGTCCATGATAAAACACAGCCTGATTCACAAATTGTGTCTGCCGTTCAACGTCTTGAGGCGCGAATAGAGCGCATTGAAAAGGCATGTTCCCCCGGTTCCCCTGTTTCAAGGCCAGTGCCGAACAGGTCACAACGTACCTGTTTCGGGTGCAACTCGCCGTCGCATTTATGGAGATATTGTCCACAAAACGTCAACAGTACGCTGGCACCTAACGATCAGCGCAAATTTATACGTTCCGGCTCACGACCTGGTCAAGAAAACAGAACTTATCATGACTTCCGTTCCCCAAATACTCGTCCTTTGTCCCAACCCCCTGATGTTCCCGCTCGTTCTGCCCCCCACCAATCAAATTTGGAAAACTAATTGTAGCTGGTGCTGAGGGTCAAGTGTCAGCGAAATCACTTGAAAGACCCATTTACTGTTATGATGTTCCTGTTGTTGACATTCATACTGCTCGTTCTGGTGCAGATGTTAGTAAATATGATAATGGTTTTTATGCTACTGGCACAATTTTTAACCATCAATGTAATTTCTTAATTGATTGTGGAGCAACAACGTCGTTGCTTTCCAGCAGAAAGTTTTCTGAGTTGCAGAAAGTGCATGACATATTGTTATTGCCGGTGCAGCAAAGGTTCCACGCAGTAAATGGTGAAAATATGAACGTTTTTGGCAGAGTGCAGTTGACTATTGATTTGAGTTCAATTTTGTTTGTTGTTCAATTTATTGTGTGTGATATTGAATCTGATTGTATTATTGGCCAAGATTTCTTCACGAATATGTAGATAGTATTAACTATCGACGTTCATGTCTTACTGTTGGCAGTAAAACCATACCCTTGTGGATTGGCGGCACTGCATTACAAATTTGTAGGGTTGAGGTGCGTAATACCACTAAAATTCCTGCACATTCCCGTGCATGGATTTCGGTCCGCATACCGTTTTCAGAACATTTGGGACCAACAGGTTTTATTGAGCCTTCTTTCGAATTAATTGGTAAAAGTGGAGTTTGTGCTGTTGGTGGCATTGTTGATGTAACAGCTACCGATACGCTGGTTAGCATTGTTAATTTTGGCTCAGAACCTGCTACATTATATGCAAAAACAGCGTTGGGTACGTGCGAGTCCTACGAAGAGTGCCCCGAAGGTCAACGCATTGCTCGAGTTACAGAAAACGAGCCCTGCCAATCACTTCCACAACATTTGACGGAACTTTTTGAACGCAGTGCAGTACATCTGAACGAGTCTCAAAAAGTAGATGTTAGCAAACTTCTTTGTAAATACAGTGGTGTGTTCTCCTCTTCTTCCGAGGACATTGGTCGTACTAATTTAGTGCAGCACTCCATCAATACAGGAAATGCAGCTCCTATCAGACAACCACCCCGTCGGTTACCACTTGGTAAAAGGGCTATCGAAAAGGAGGAGCTGTCCAAAATGTTAGACAGAGGCATAATTGAGCCATCTAACAGTGCGTGGGCGTCACCAGTTGTGTTGGTAACCAAGAAAGATGGTACACCGCGATTTTGCATTGATTATAGGCGGCTTAACGATGTCACAGTAAAGGACGCCTACCCTCTGCCTAGAGTTGATGACTGCATAGACGCACTAAGTGGCGCTAAATTCTTCTCGTCAATGGACCTCAACAGCGGCTACTGGCAGGTTGCCATGAAAGAAAGTGACAAGGAGAAGACCGCATTTGCAACGTCCATGGGATTGTACCAGTTCACCGTGATGAGTTTTGGTTTGGCTAATGCTCCTTCTACGTTTGAGAGGCTGATGGAGAATGTTCTTAGAGGTCTTCAATGGGAAGAATGTCTCCTGTACATGGACGATATTATCTCTCCATGTTCCACAATTTTAGATGGGCTACTCAGGTTAGAGAATATTTTCAAGCGCCTGCAACAAGCTAATTTAAAGCTTAAACCATTAAAATGTATTTTCTTTCAAAAAGAAGTGAAGTTCTTAGGACATATTGTGTCCGAGACTGGTATCCAAACTGACCCTGCAAAGATCACAGCTGTGAAAGACTGGCCTACACCCAAAACTGCAAAAGAAGTCAAAAGTTTCTTGGGACTCTGTTCCTATTACAGACGTTTTGTTAAAGGTTTTGCCGCTATTGCAAAACCACTTCACAAGGTTTCCGACAAGTCAGTAAAATTTGTATGGACGCCCGAATGCGAATGTGCATTTCAAGCTTTGAAATCTGCTCTTACTTCATCTCCTATACTTGGTTATCCAATACCAGGAGCAAAGTTTATTCTTGATACTGATGCTAGCGATGTTGCTACTGGTGCTGTCCTTTCTCAACTACAAAATGATGTTGAAGTAGTCATTGCTTATCACAGCAAGTCCCTCAATGATCATGAACGCTCATACTGCGTTACACGCAAAGAACTTCTGGCTGTTGTTCAAGCACTAAAATCATTTCACTCATATCTCTATGGTCAGCCGATCCTTTTGAGGACAGATAATGCTGCTGTCAGTTGGATGCGAAATCTTAAGAATCCGACTGGTCAGGTTGCACGCTGGTTGGAAGAACTTGGTACGTACGATTTGACAGTCACCCATCGGGCAGGTCTCACACACAGAAATGCAGACGCATTGTCACGCTCCCCATGCTCAAAGTGTGCTAAACAGCAAAGCGGAAATCTTGAACAAGATTCCAAAAGTGTACAAACACCAGTGGACACAATAAACAGATCAACTGATGTTTCGAGCGATCAACAACCTGTTCCAGCCAGAGTTGTTAAACAAGCTCCAGATTCGGATAACGTTCCGTTTAAGCCCATTATGGCTAACCTTCCCAACTGGTCAGCTGACAGCATTAAAGATGAGCAACGTTGTGACCCAGACCTTCAAGTTATTATGCAATTCATGCAACAGTCAGAAGTACGACCACAATGGCAAACAGTCAGCGACAAGTCTTCTACAGTTAAAACACTGTGGCGCATGTGGGATCGATTGAGCATATTGCAAGGTCTCCTTTGTCGTACTTGGTTTGAGAATGATGATCAATTTCAGACTCAGATTATTGTCCCAACAAATAGATACAATGATGTTGTTCATTGTTTCCATGATATACCCTCAGGTGGTCATCTAGGTGCTGACAAGACACTGGCCAAAGTGCGTCAAACTTTCTACTGGCCAGGCATAAAAGAATATGTTGAAAAATATTGTCTCCAGTGTACAAAATGTGCAGCTCGTAAAACAAACAAACCAATGAAGTCACCTCTTGGAAACTCAGTTGTATTGGCTCCACTTGAACGTGTTGCTGTGGATATTTATGGGCCACTTCCAAGATCTGAATCTGGCAATTCATATGTTCTTGTCATATGTGACTGTTTTACACGTTGGACCGAAGCTGTCGCACTGCCCAATCAAGCGGCACAAACGGTTGCAAAGGCTTTTGTTGATACTTATGTATCCCGCTTTGGGGTTCCTTTGTCCATTCACTCAGACCAAGGTAGCAATTTCACATCCTCCTTGTTCAATGATATGTGTACCCTGCTACAGATAAAACACACAACTTCAACTGCTCTCCATCCACAATCGAATGGCATGGTTGAACGTTTCAATCGCACACTTGGGACTATGTTGACAATGTACTGTTCCTCGAATCAAAGGTCTTGGGATACTTTTCTTCCCCAGGTTATGATGGCGTACCGCTCATCTGTTAACTCCAGTACTGGACAAACACCAAACCGGATGGTTTTCGGTCGAGACATTGTCTTGCCTTTACAAGCATGTATTGGCCTGCCACCCCAGTGCGATGAATCGGATCAACCTGAAACATATGTAACAAAACTTCAGGATAATCTCATAACAATTCACAATTTGGCAAGAAAAGTTCTTAGCAACAAAATTCAGTATCGCAAGCGTCACTATGACTTACATGCAAAAGCTAGACTTTTTAACACCGGTGACCCAGTATGGTTGCATGACACAACACGCCGTCCGGGTATATGCAGTAAACTGTCCCCTCAATGGAAAGGCCCATATGTCATCACTAAAAAAGTAGATGATCTTTGTATACATGGTAACAAAATCAGCTATGGCACCAGCTAAAGCAATACATGTTGACAGATTGATGAGGTACAAAGGCACCCACTTACCTAAATGGATACACACGTTTAAATCCACTCTCAAAGTGCAACAGTAATTTGAAATGAAACAGTATGATGTTGATGTCAACACACTTTCATTACACAGTATTTATATTTTATGTACATTAAAAGCCCTTAGTATATCAAGATTTTCGATAAATATTCTACAAAATAGACAAATAAGTCATACAAGTACCTATTCATGGTAGCAGAGTTTAGTGCAAGGTGGTCACATAAAGCTGATGTACATATTTTATATGAAGAAGGCGCGCGCAATTGAGAGCTCTCTGGAGATAATGAAGTTGGCCTGATCACCCAGCTGCGATTTATCCCGTGTTGATTGTTGTTTCTGCTAGACATCAGATGTGCACCATACTTTGTATCTACCAGTGCTTAGACGAGACTTTGTATGTTTCAGAGTTCACCAAAGGTACCAGATGACGATGTGCTATGTCCGTTCTGTGTGTCCGAGAAGACGCGTGAGTTCAAGAGAGTGGGCGATCTTCGGCACCATGTAAAAACAAAGCACCCCGTTGAAATGGAGAATGCACCGAGGGGCCTATTTTCTTCCAAGACATGTTTCTACTTTTCTGTTAATCCTATACAATACGCCAAGCTCCATGATGTAGACAGTGAAATATCTCCGGAGGCCCAATATGCCAGGTACCTCATGGCCAAGTGGTCCACAGGCAGAACACCGGGGATCGAGGAAAGAACTTCCAAGTGGGAAGAAGCCATGAACAAAACTCCCCGTCAGCTGAAACGCAAAGCGACCGACTCCCTATTTCTCTTGTCAATAATCATCACTCTCGACTCAATCAAGGCCTTTGCGGAATCCGTCTCCGGCATTTTCCAAGTCCGTCTTGCTCGAAACATATTTACTGACCGCCGCGCCATGGACAATCTCAAGAGACGACAGTTCCTGGTAAAAAAATGCAGTTGAACCAACCGGCCGGTGGTTACCAGTCCAGAACAGCACTCCCGTGATAGACGAATTCGCTTCTCTCCTTGGCATTAGACCATCTTACATCCATTCCATCCGAAAGAAGGACAACATCATATTCAAGTCATTCTGCATGGCCGATGATGAAGACTCCAGATCCCTCCGTTCACCTTCCCCAATTTCTCTGCACCCTGATGACACCACCAACACGACAGCATCTTCCTCCACTATCGATAACCACTTGCACCCCGACCTTCAACACCGATTCAAGAACCTTCCATCATTGATACCTCTATTACAGCACGACCAGCCACTCCCCCTACACCATGAATTCCCCGCACCTGCTCCAGCATCCCCGCTTCAAACTGGCACCTCTACTCTTCAAGACCATCAACCACCAACACCTAACTACGCACCCCCTTCACCAGTACAAGATGATCTCCACACACCTGTTCCTGCCTCTCCTCTTCAAAAGACTGCTCTACAAGATCTTCAACCAGCGACACCTTACTATGATCCAACTTCACTAGCGCAAGATGACTTATACGCCATTGCCACTCCAGCTGACAACACTTACAAGCCAACTCCCTCTGCCAAACTCCTCCGATTCAAGGCTAGATCCCTGCTCGTCGATGGCAACATGCCTCTCTTTCCTGCAGCCAAACGTGACTGGGCAACAGTCGACGAAGAGTCTATCGCCCTATTCCCCAATCTTTTGTGGCCCCGAAGAACTGGAGAAGACTCACCCCGGATCAGCGTCTTCTTGCTGTCGAATTCGCAAGCATGTATCTCACACAGAACCAAAGCAACTCATCACTTCTACTTCCAGATCGATCGTTCCTCATTCACAATTTTCACTTTCTCGTGCTCCCTGGCTCGGTAGGCTTTCCGCTGGATAACAAGGCAAAGGCCAGGATTTACACATACCAGTCTCTTCTGGACATTGCTAATGGGAAGGACCAGTCCCCTGTTACTCATCAAGAAGAACTTCTAAAGGCCCTCACTCCTCTCTCCAAGACATCATCACCTCTCCTAGATCTCATCAGCCACATCCCTGTAAGGATTTGAAGATAACAACTTTGAAGTGTAATTCCAGGTGAACATTCTCAGAATGGACTGTGCTTGTAATTAATGTTAAGCTAAGTAATTAAATTTAGTAAATTTGTGAACCGTCAATTCATTTATCCAAAATAATTAAGTGCGCACGCATCAGTTTACTGTGATTGACATTTTAGTATTAACTACTAACATTAAACTTGCGTTGACGGACATTTAAGTTTTAACATTGAACATTAAGTTTGAAAATCAAAATGATGAACATTTACTGTGAAAATATGAACATTATGAAACGGACTTTCACAAGTGATATTTGAACAGTGTTTGATGGAGTTTTATGTGTAATATTTTACACATGGACTTTTTACGTGTAATATTGAACAGTGTTTCATGGACTTTTTGAAAGTGTGTGTTGAATAATGAACATTGAAGTCTTGAAAAGTGCTTACCAAGTGAACTGTGTTGTAACATTACCTGAAAACTGTGAAGGAGCAGCCGCGTCCTGAAATCAGCACTTTCATGAACTGAAGCATTAATGAAATGAATTTTATTATAATACATGAAATATTTTGTTGTTTATTGTTAACTATGCAATGCTTACTTTTTGATGTATTCTCTTACTGTTGTTCATGTACAAAACTTCAGGAGAAGTTTATCTTTTTAAGGTAGGGGAAATGTAAGGCCCTGGAGTATGCACTACCTTGTTTATTATTTACAAGTTCATAATGTAAAGTAAAAAATCACTCATCCATCACACTCTCCCATTAAAAAGATGATGGTTGAAGTGTTTTAGTGTTATATGAACTGATGTTAGTCATTTAAACATGTTTTATCTAATGATGACGAACATAACTTGGATTCTAAAACTTACTGTCAATGTCCGAACTGCAAGGATGCTAGCCCAACCGTCATCTTGCAGTGATTCTAATGGTTATATTCATATCCAAGTGATTTAACATTGCATATTTATAATAATATGACTACAAGTTACTTTAAGACACTATTCATTGTCGTTAAATGTTCATATGTATTGTTATTTGCCTAAATTTCGCCATTCCTAAAAGAACTATTTAGCTGCGGCATCATTTCGGATATTTTGTTCCCGAAATATTTCTTCTCTGTCATAACTGTAAATTTGTTTAGGTCAGAGAGAAGTATATTTGTTTATTGTTAAATGCAGAATCTTTTGTTTATCTATATATGCTATAAATTGTTATTGTTAGTTAAAATATTAATGTTATCGTTGAACATTTGCCGCTACAGAACTATTTTTAGGATTTAGGATTCCTAAATGCATTTGATTGGTTGTTGTAATCCTAAGTCATTTTGATTGGTTGGTGCTCCTAATCCTAATCCTAAATTGCTGTGCGACAGGTATAAATAGCGCAGATAAACAAGCATTCGGCATCTTTCAAGATCACCAAAGTCAGATCTGTCACGGTCACCAGTCAGATCTTTCATGATCACCAAAGTCAGATCCATGGTTTAGATCATATTATTAGATCTTCATTCAACATTCCCATGATGGTAAGCTTAATCTTTAATCGAAATTAGCACAGTATAGATCTTACAGTAAGCTTCTTAAGCTCTACCGAAATGAGTTATATGAAATCCAGAGAGCTCAAAAGTATATCAGCGCTATTTTAACTGTTCATTTATACATGATAGTAAATTGCTGTATACGTGCATGATGCTCAAATATATGCAACGATTAAATATATGTTGAAACAGAAACCGGTTGTTTTGGAATAATTCGTAGTTGCCTTGTTGCCATCCTGAACAGAATAGAACTATAGTATACCAAATATGGCGGTATGCTACAATTGGTGTCAGAAGTGCGGCAAATTTTATTAACATAATCTGCCGAGTGATCGTTATCCACGTCTAGAAAAGGAAATAAAACAAAACAGAAAACAAATACATTATTAGTCAATAAGAAGACGGATTGTAGACGTCATAATTAAATGAGCTAATATATATTAACAGGTTAGACTCTAGACTTTCATTATGTCCTCACCAGACCCAGAAATATCGTTTGATAGACAGAGCGTTTTAAGTGACCACTCTTCACTGAATGCTGTTGATGAAATCAATTCTGAACATGCGGTAGAAGAAAACCCAGAAAATAGACAACATCCTGCTGAAATGCACAGAAATAAAACAAACAATAACCCGTTTAGGAGTTATATTCCAGAATGCAGAAAACATGATGATAATCCACACACCCCAATGTATAATGTACCAATACAACAATCTCTCATGAAACCCGACATTTACGATGGTACCAAGTGCTATGAGCAATACATGTCCCATTTTGACGACTGTGCCGAACTCTCCAACTGGGATTGTAGAACGAAGGTCCTAGTATTAGCAAGCAGTCTCCGTGGCGCAGCTCGTAACTATTACATGAGCTTATCAGAAGCAGAACGTCGTGACTTTGAAACACTGACGTCGAGGCTGTCTCAGCGGTTTGGTAGTAGCAAACATCAAAATTTGTGGTTGTCAAAATTTGAGAACCGAAGGCGCATGCGTGGCGAAACCATTGCTTCTTTAGCCGATGATATAAGGCAGTTAGCACAAAAGGCATATGCAGACCTTGACACAAGCGCAGTTGAGCGACTCGCACTTAATCAATTATACAAACAAATTTCGAGTGATATGCACTGCCGTTGCATCGATAACAGCTGCCATACAGTCAACGACGCCGTCAGCGTCGTAGAACGGTACGAAGCTATTCTCTGCAATTCCCAGCCAACCCATGTCCGTGCTTTAGACGTCCATGATAAAACACAGCCTGATTCACAAATTGTGTCTGCCGTTCAACGTCTTGAGGCGCGAATAGAGCGCATTGAAAAGGCATGTTCCCCCGGTTCCCCTGTTTCAAGGCCAGTGCCGAACAGGTCACAACGTACCTGTTTCGGGTGCAACTCGCCGTCGCATTTATGGAGATATTGTCCACAAAACGTCAACAGTACGCTGGCACCTAACGATCAGCGCAAATTTATACGTTCCGGCTCACGACCTGGTCAAGAAAACAGAACTTATCATGACTTCCGTTCCCCAAATACTCGTCCTTTGTCCCAACCCCCTGATGTTCCCGCTCGTTCTGCCCCCCACCAATCAAATTTGGAAAACTAATTGTAGCTGGTGCTGAGGGTCAAGTGTCAGCGAAATCACTTGAAAGACCCATTTACTGTTATGATGTTCCTGTTGTTGACATTCATACTGCTCGTTCTGGTGCAGATGTTAGTAAATATGATAATGGTTTTTATGCTACTGGCACAATTTTTAACCATCAATGTAATTTCTTAATTGATTGTGGAGCAACAACGTCGTTGCTTTCCAGCAGAAAGTTTTCTGAGTTGCAGAAAGTGCATGACATATTGTTATTGCCGGTGCAGCAAAGGTTCCACGCAGTAAATGGTGAAAATATGAACGTTTTTGGCAGAGTGCAGTTGACTATTGATTTGAGTTCAATTTTGTTTGTTGTTCAATTTATTGTGTGTGATATTGAATCTGATTGTATTATTGGCCAAGATTTCTTCACGAATATGTAGATAGTATTAACTATCGACGTTCATGTCTTACTGTTGGCAGTAAAACCATACCCTTGTGGATTGGCGGCACTGCATTACAAATTTGTAGGGTTGAGGTGCGTAATACCACTAAAATTCCTGCACATTCCCGTGCATGGATTTCGGTCCGCATACCGTTTTCAGAACATTTGGGACCAACAGGTTTTATTGAGCCTTCTTTCGAATTAATTGGTAAAAGTGGAGTTTGTGCTGTTGGTGGCATTGTTGATGTAACAGCTACCGATACGCTGGTTAGCATTGTTAATTTTGGCTCAGAACCTGCTACATTATATGCAAAAACAGCGTTGGGTACGTGCGAGTCCTACGAAGAGTGCCCCGAAGGTCAACGCATTGCTCGAGTTACAGAAAACGAGCCCTGCCAATCACTTCCACAACATTTGACGGAACTTTTTGAACGCAGTGCAGTACATCTGAACGAGTCTCAAAAAGTAGATGTTAGCAAACTTCTTTGTAAATACAGTGGTGTGTTCTCCTCTTCTTCCGAGGACATTGGTCGTACTAATTTAGTGCAGCACTCCATCAATACAGGAAATGCAGCTCCTATCAGACAACCACCCCGTCGGTTACCACTTGGTAAAAGGGCTATCGAAAAGGAGGAGCTGTCCAAAATGTTAGACAGAGGCATAATTGAGCCATCTAACAGTGCGTGGGCGTCACCAGTTGTGTTGGTAACCAAGAAAGATGGTACACCGCGATTTTGCATTGATTATAGGCGGCTTAACGATGTCACAGTAAAGGACGCCTACCCTCTGCCTAGAGTTGATGACTGCATAGACGCACTAAGTGGCGCTAAATTCTTCTCGTCAATGGACCTCAACAGCGGCTACTGGCAGGTTGCCATGAAAGAAAGTGACAAGGAGAAGACCGCATTTGCAACGTCCATGGGATTGTACCAGTTCACCGTGATGAGTTTTGGTTTGGCTAATGCTCCTTCTACGTTTGAGAGGCTGATGGAGAATGTTCTTAGAGGTCTTCAATGGGAAGAATGTCTCCTGTACATGGACGATATTATCTCTCCATGTTCCACAATTTTAGATGGGCTACTCAGGTTAGAGAATATTTTCAAGCGCCTGCAACAAGCTAATTTAAAGCTTAAACCATTAAAATGTATTTTCTTTCAAAAAGAAGTGAAGTTCTTAGGACATATTGTGTCCGAGACTGGTATCCAAACTGACCCTGCAAAGATCACAGCTGTGAAAGACTGGCCTACACCCAAAACTGCAAAAGAAGTCAAAAGTTTCTTGGGACTCTGTTCCTATTACAGACGTTTTGTTAAAGGTTTTGCCGCTATTGCAAAACCACTTCACAAGGTTTCCGACAAGTCAGTAAAATTTGTATGGACGCCCGAATGCGAATGTGCATTTCAAGCTTTGAAATCTGCTCTTACTTCATCTCCTATACTTGGTTATCCAATACCAGGAGCAAAGTTTATTCTTGATACTGATGCTAGCGATGTTGCTACTGGTGCTGTCCTTTCTCAACTACAAAATGATGTTGAAGTAGTCATTGCTTATCACAGCAAGTCCCTCAATGATCATGAACGCTCATACTGCGTTACACGCAAAGAACTTCTGGCTGTTGTTCAAGCACTAAAATCATTTCACTCATATCTCTATGGTCAGCCGATCCTTTTGAGGACAGATAATGCTGCTGTCAGTTGGATGCGAAATCTTAAGAATCCGACTGGTCAGGTTGCACGCTGGTTGGAAGAACTTGGTACGTACGATTTGACAGTCACCCATCGGGCAGGTCTCACACACAGAAATGCAGACGCATTGTCACGCTCCCCATGCTCAAAGTGTGCTAAACAGCAAAGCGGAAATCTTGAACAAGATTCCAAAAGTGTACAAACACCAGTGGACACAATAAACAGATCAACTGATGTTTCGAGCGATCAACAACCTGTTCCAGCCAGAGTTGTTAAACAAGCTCCAGATTCGGATAACGTTCCGTTTAAGCCCATTATGGCTAACCTTCCCAACTGGTCAGCTGACAGCATTAAAGATGAGCAACGTTGTGACCCAGACCTTCAAGTTATTATGCAATTCATGCAACAGTCAGAAGTACGACCACAATGGCAAACAGTCAGCGACAAGTCTTCTACAGTTAAAACACTGTGGCGCATGTGGGATCGATTGAGCATATTGCAAGGTCTCCTTTGTCGTACTTGGTTTGAGAATGATGATCAATTTCAGACTCAGATTATTGTCCCAACAAATAGATACAATGATGTTGTTCATTGTTTCCATGATATACCCTCAGGTGGTCATCTAGGTGCTGACAAGACACTGGCCAAAGTGCGTCAAACTTTCTACTGGCCAGGCATAAAAGAATATGTTGAAAAATATTGTCTCCAGTGTACAAAATGTGCAGCTCGTAAAACAAACAAACCAATGAAGTCACCTCTTGGAAACTCAGTTGTATTGGCTCCACTTGAACGTGTTGCTGTGGATATTTATGGGCCACTTCCAAGATCTGAATCTGGCAATTCATATGTTCTTGTCATATGTGACTGTTTTACACGTTGGACCGAAGCTGTCGCACTGCCCAATCAAGCGGCACAAACGGTTGCAAAGGCTTTTGTTGATACTTATGTATCCCGCTTTGGGGTTCCTTTGTCCATTCACTCAGACCAAGGTAGCAATTTCACATCCTCCTTGTTCAATGATATGTGTACCCTGCTACAGATAAAACACACAACTTCAACTGCTCTCCATCCACAATCGAATGGCATGGTTGAACGTTTCAATCGCACACTTGGGACTATGTTGACAATGTACTGTTCCTCGAATCAAAGGTCTTGGGATACTTTTCTTCCCCAGGTTATGATGGCGTACCGCTCATCTGTTAACTCCAGTACTGGACAAACACCAAACCGGATGGTTTTCGGTCGAGACATTGTCTTGCCTTTACAAGCATGTATTGGCCTGCCACCCCAGTGCGATGAATCGGATCAACCTGAAACATATGTAACAAAACTTCAGGATAATCTCATAACAATTCACAATTTGGCAAGAAAAGTTCTTAGCAACAAAATTCAGTATCGCAAGCGTCACTATGACTTACATGCAAAAGCTAGACTTTTTAACACCGGTGACCCAGTATGGTTGCATGACACAACACGCCGTCCGGGTATATGCAGTAAACTGTCCCCTCAATGGAAAGGCCCATATGTCATCACTAAAAAAGTAGATGATCTTTGTATACATGGTAACAAAATCAGCTATGGCACCAGCTAAAGCAATACATGTTGACAGATTGATGAGGTACAAAGGCACCCACTTACCTAAATGGATACACACGTTTAAATCCACTCTCAAAGTGCAACAGTAATTTGAAATGAAACAGTATGATGTTGATGTCAACACACTTTCATTACACAGTATTTATATTTTATGTACATTAAAAGCCCTTAGTATATCAAGATTTTCGATAAATATTCTACAAAATAGACAAATAAGTCATACAAGTACCTATTCATGGTAGCAGAGTTTAGTGCAAGGTGGTCACATAAAGCTGATGTACATATTTTATATGAAGAAGGCGCGCGCAATTGAGAGCTCTCTGGAGATAATGAAGTTGGCCTGATCACCCAGCTGCGATTTATCCCGTGTTGATTGTTGTTTCTGCTAGACATCAGATGTGCACCATACTTTGTATCTACCAGTGCTTAGACGAGACTTTGTATGTTTCAGAGTTCACCAAAGGTACCAGATGACGATGTGCTATGTCCGTTCTGTGTGTCCGAGAAGACGCGTGAGTTCAAGAGAGTGGGCGATCTTCGGCACCATGTAAAAACAAAGCACCCCGTTGAAATGGAGAATGCACCGAGGGGCCTATTTTCTTCCAAGACATGTTTCTACTTTTCTGTTAATCCTATACAATACGCCAAGCTCCATGATGTAGACAGTGAAATATCTCCGGAGGCCCAATATGCCAGGTACCTCATGGCCAAGTGGTCCACAGGCAGAACACCGGGGATCGAGGAAAGAACTTCCAAGTGGGAAGAAGCCATGAACAAAACTCCCCGTCAGCTGAAACGCAAAGCGACCGACTCCCTATTTCTCTTGTCAATAATCATCACTCTCGACTCAATCAAGGCCTTTGCGGAATCCGTCTCCGGCATTTTCCAAGTCCGTCTTGCTCGAAACATATTTACTGACCGCCGCGCCATGGACAATCTCAAGAGACGACAGTTCCTGGTAAAAAAATGCAGTTGAACCAACCGGCCGGTGGTTACCAGTCCAGAACAGCACTCCCGTGATAGACGAATTCGCTTCTCTCCTTGGCATTAGACCATCTTACATCCATTCCATCCGAAAGAAGGACAACATCATATTCAAGTCATTCTGCATGGCCGATGATGAAGACTCCAGATCCCTCCGTTCACCTTCCCCAATTTCTCTGCACCCTGATGACACCACCAACACGACAGCATCTTCCTCCACTATCGATAACCACTTGCACCCCGACCTTCAACACCGATTCAAGAACCTTCCATCATTGATACCTCTATTACAGCACGACCAGCCACTCCCCCTACACCATGAATTCCCCGCACCTGCTCCAGCATCCCCGCTTCAAACTGGCACCTCTACTCTTCAAGACCATCAACCACCAACACCTAACTACGCACCCCCTTCACCAGTACAAGATGATCTCCACACACCTGTTCCTGCCTCTCCTCTTCAAAAGACTGCTCTACAAGATCTTCAACCAGCGACACCTTACTATGATCCAACTTCACTAGCGCAAGATGACTTATACGCCATTGCCACTCCAGCTGACAACACTTACAAGCCAACTCCCTCTGCCAAACTCCTCCGATTCAAGGCTAGATCCCTGCTCGTCGATGGCAACATGCCTCTCTTTCCTGCAGCCAAACGTGACTGGGCAACAGTCGACGAAGAGTCTATCGCCCTATTCCCCAATCTTTTGTGGCCCCGAAGAACTGGAGAAGACTCACCCCGGATCAGCGTCTTCTTGCTGTCGAATTCGCAAGCATGTATCTCACACAGAACCAAAGCAACTCATCACTTCTACTTCCAGATCGATCGTTCCTCATTCACAATTTTCACTTTCTCGTGCTCCCTGGCTCGGTAGGCTTTCCGCTGGATAACAAGGCAAAGGCCAGGATTTACACATACCAGTCTCTTCTGGACATTGCTAATGGGAAGGACCAGTCCCCTGTTACTCATCAAGAAGAACTTCTAAAGGCCCTCACTCCTCTCTCCAAGACATCATCACCTCTCCTAGATCTCATCAGCCACATCCCTGTAAGGATTTGAAGATAACAACTTTGAAGTGTAATTCCAGGTGAACATTCTCAGAATGGACTGTGCTTGTAATTAATGTTAAGCTAAGTAATTAAATTTAGTAAATTTGTGAACCGTCAATTCATTTATCCAAAATAATTAAGTGCGCACGCATCAGTTTACTGTGATTGACATTTTAGTATTAACTACTAACATTAAACTTGCGTTGACGGACATTTAAGTTTTAACATTGAACATTAAGTTTGAAAATCAAAATGATGAACATTTACTGTGAAAATATGAACATTATGAAACGGACTTTCACAAGTGATATTTGAACAGTGTTTGATGGAGTTTTATGTGTAATATTTTACACATGGACTTTTTACGTGTAATATTGAACAGTGTTTCATGGACTTTTTGAAAGTGTGTGTTGAATAATGAACATTGAAGTCTTGAAAAGTGCTTACCAAGTGAACTGTGTTGTAACATTACCTGAAAACTGTGAAGGAGCAGCCGCGTCCTGAAATCAGCACTTTCATGAACTGAAGCATTAATGAAATGAATTTTATTATAATACATGAAATATTTTGTTGTTTATTGTTAACTATGCAATGCTTACTTTTTGATGTATTCTCTTACTGTTGTTCATGTACAAAACTTCAGGAGAAGTTTATCTTTTTAAGGTAGGGGAAATGTAAGGCCCTGGAGTATGCACTACCTTGTTTATTATTTACAAGTTCATAATGTAAAGTAAAAAATCACTCATCCATCACACTCTCCCATTAAAAAGATGATGGTTGAAGTGTTTTAGTGTTATATGAACTGATGTTAGTCATTTAAACATGTTTTATCTAATGATGACGAACATAACTTGGATTCTAAAACTTACTGTCAATGTCCGAACTGCAAGGATGCTAGCCCAACCGTCATCTTGCAGTGATTCTAATGGTTATATTCATATCCAAGTGATTTAACATTGCATATTTATAATAATATGACTACAAGTTACTTTAAGACACTATTCATTGTCGTTAAATGTTCATATGTATTGTTATTTGCCTAAATTTCGCCATTCCTAAAAGAACTATTTAGCTGCGGCATCATTTCGGATATTTTGTTCCCGAAATATTTCTTCTCTGTCATAACTGTAAATTTGTTTAGGTCAGAGAGAAGTATATTTGTTTATTGTTAAATGCAGAATCTTTTGTTTATCTATATATGCTATAAATTGTTATTGTTAGTTAAAATATTAATGTTATCGTTGAACATTTGCCGCTACAGAACTATTTTTAGGATTTAGGATTCCTAAATGCATTTGATTGGTTGTTGTAATCCTAAGTCATTTTGATTGGTTGGTGCTCCTAATCCTAATCCTAAATTGCTGTGCGACAGGTATAAATAGCGCAGATAAACAAGCATTCGGCATCTTTCAAGATCACCAAAGTCAGATCTGTCACGGTCACCAGTCAGATCTTTCATGATCACCAAAGTCAGATCCATGGTTTAGATCATATTATTAGATCTTCATTCAACATTCCCATGATGGTAAGCTTAATCTTTAATCGAAATTAGCACAGTATAGATCTTACAGTAAGCTTCTTAAGCTCTACCGAAATGAGTTATATGAAATCCAGAGAGCTCAAAAGTATATCAGCGCTATTTTAACTGTTCATTTATACATGATAGTAAATTGCTGTATACGTGCATGATGCTCAAATATATGCAACGATTAAATATATGTTGAAACAGAAACCGGTTGTTTTGGAATAATTCGTAGTTGCCTTGTTGCCATCCTGAACAGAATAGAACTATAGTATACCAAATATGGCGGTATGCTACAATACGCAGTCATACCTATGTGAGTAGACATAACATGAATTCACTTGTAGATGTGGGCTAAATGAATATAATTGCTGTTTATTAGTGTTTATGTCGGATCTATTTCTTGTCATCTATTCATACACAGAAGGATCGATAAAGGAAGACTCACTGCTCAGCGAGCGAAGCGCAGTAATTTATCGATTTACTGACTCGTAGCCTGCAAAGTAAAGAAGTAGTTTACTCAATACCGATTCATGAATACAGCTACTAAATCCTGTTGGCTTGCGCCAATAGTCTAACAAACGTTTGCGTAAGCATAAGTGAAAGGCGGCTTGTTGCAGTGACTTGGTTAGGCAGCCACGATCACCTGGCTGGTTCATGCTAGTTTGCTCGACGTTTAAAGTGTCTCAGAACAGCGCTTGTCAGCATATTAATATTGGGGGGGGGGGGGCTGACTCAGGGGATTTTTAACTAATTTTAATTTTTAATAATCTGCCTAGATCCGAGCATTTTTGTCTAAATCCCCTCAGTGGGAGATGCTATAGGGGTATCAAATGGTCCAATAAAATCCGACCAAAGTCTATTTCCCCGGGACCTGCAATTATTCGGCGTGCCTAATTCCCGCCTGTCGGGATTTGCTTTCAAGTTCCGTATATGCCCGCCGCTCCATGAAAATACCAATGAAAATCCAGACTGCTTTGTAACAACTATTTTCACTGGTCACTGTTTAAGCCTTAATAATATATGGACGCCAAGATTTTAGAACGTTCAGTCATAGACAAAGCATGTTACCGTTACCATAATTTATAGACTAATTATTGTCCACTTACTGTACTACTACCGCAGTTGCAGGCAAATATATAACTGTAATATCAATCCACATAAACGTTGGTTGCAACCAATAAACATCTCATTGTCGTTCGGATGCGTGGCTATTAAACCTGTCGGGATAACGCCTTCGTTGTTTAATTCCTACGCATCAAAATCGTTGTTTATTGGTCGATAAACAACGATAAATCGAAAATTATTTCTTAAGTATACATGAATACGAAACAACATTCGGCAACATTTCTGCCGAAGCTGCCCAAATTGCAACTGTTCTCAAATGGGTTAAAATGCGTTGAATCATCAACTGGCTTAAAGATACACTTTCTTCAAAATCATAGCATATACTCGTGCATGCCATGGGCGCGTACTATAATGCATATTCATCTGCGCACGTGCATGCGCACAAATCGCGATTCGTACGTGGAAACAAAATAATGCAAAAACCGGTACTCTCATTTTATGCACAAGCTTGTTTACAACACGTACTTGTTTTTGGCGTCTGCAATGAAAGCCGCAGGCACAACTTTACTAATTTTAAGTTGATTCGTTCCTGTCATCTTTCAGAGGGTTAAACTGACACGTGGATGCAGGCCGCGAGCATATTATTGATTATTTCTCTATATAATGCATATACACTGCAGCCGGCAACAATTTGATATGTCGCCCGGCAATGTCGCCCGCTACCGCTATGTCGCCCGGCACTTAAATGATACGGGATTGTTCGGTATAATAAAATAAATATTGACTTCCTTGAGGGTGACAGTGCGTCTCGTCAACCCTCGACAAACACTGTCAACCTCGGCCAAAGCCTCGGTCGACGGTGTTGCCTCGGGTTGACATTACGCACTGACACCCTCAAGGAAGTCAATGTTTATATAATGTGCGGTTTTAACACACACACGCGCGCGCGCGCACACACACGCACACACACACACGCACACACACACGCGCGCACACACGCGCACACACACGCACACGCACGCGCACACACACACAACAGCACGCACACACAATAGCACGCACACACACGCGCGCACACACACACACACATTCTTTACACTATGCCAAATGCATGAGTATGGCATGTTGCCAATGACCCGCCAATAATGGCCATGAAGCGGAAATTACATTTAATTAGGCATTCGCATAGGCACATGTGCATATAATATGTGTTTAAACTTATATTCATTATGCAATATCCTCAAAATGGTTCAACGGTTGAACTTGCTATTGATCATTTATCATAAACGTCTTCGATCGTCTGGGATATCAATTTACTAATATACAGTAAACAAAACTGCGAGAAATATCGTCATTGAGAAATCTACGTGGTCATTTAGAGTAACTGTAAATCTTAAGTATCGTTCAACATCGATCGAAATTTAGTTGGTTTTGTTATGTATAGGAGATTGACCGAGTAGGACGTCAATCGTCGTAGGAAAGACCTGTCCACGGACAGCATGTGGACGGGTCTTTCGTACGCAGAAAGGCCGACGACGAGGTCAATATCCGACTTACATACCGGAAACCGACAATAATGCCGCATAGTTGAATCACATAAGACGGTGTCTAACAGATGGTTCTTTTTCTACCATGTTAGCAGGTACTTTTTCTCAGTTTACTCCTTAATATTGGTATGAAATTTATAACGTAACACGCACAGAAATAAATGTTCCAAGTCTGTAAAATATAATTCACATTGTAATGGCAGAATTTGTTTTCGGGTCATAGAATCGTATATTTGTTGTATTATCATTGTTTATCTGTAAATAAAGAACGATTTGTCGTGCTCATGCTAAAGCACTTGTGGTAAATTCCTTCGCATCGGACCTGTTAATCGTTGTTTATTAGCCGAAAGCAACTCGCAATCAAACATAATGTCTTATTTAATCGTGTATTGTCCATAAAGACATTTCTTTATAAATTAAACAATTAACGCTGAAACTGATTTGTATTTATTTGGATTTTTTATATTCGATGTAGAATGTATATACAACATGTATATAAATGGTTGGTACATTTTAAAACTAAAAATTAGTTAAAAAGGTATCACTAAATAAGAAGCTGAATGGCTTTAATGCGTGGTATAGTTTAGCGTATGTTTTTTCTCTAGGATACAATAATAAAATAATATACGTTGCATTAATTTTTTTTATATAAAATCATATATTGTGTCGTACAATTAAAAAACCAATCTGTTACAAGTCATTATATTTATAACAAAATTGTTTTCTGCCTTGACATGTAATATATATTTTGTATATTGTACAGGCAGTTGAAATAACATATATATGCAGAAAGTCCAAAAAATGAACGTGTACATGCACATGTATGTATTTTAGAACTACATCATGAATGTTCACATGCCTCTCGTGGACAAGTCTTTCTGTGAACAACACAATCCTCTGGAACGGGTCTATCTTTTTGCACGTGGACGGGTCTGATATCAATTTGGAAAGACCCGTGCACGTGCAAATAGATCGATCCGCGCACGAGGATTGTATTGTTCTCACAGATCGTTCCGAAAAAATATAGACCCGAACGAAACAAAGAAGTAGGTATTTAAATAATGGTATAGGGAATATCTAGATTTTCCAACAGCAGTTTTCAGGATTATTTTTTCATAAACATAGGGACATCTGGGACACGTTCTGGGTCATTCGCATACAACTGCAACTGCGCTACAGCCATTGATGAAACGGCCCCCATGATTCAAGACAAAGTTAGGACGTTCTATAGAGGCTCTGTTTAATATTCAGCAGTGAGCGGAATACGTCAGATGTAAACGGCCTCAACTATACTAGTACTTACATACCTACTTCTTTGCTTCATTCGGGTCTATATTTTTCGGAAAGACCTGCGAGAACAATACAATCCTCGTGCGCGGGTCTGTCTTTGTGCACGTGCCCGGGTCTTTCCGGAGATATCAGACCCGTCCACGTGCAAAAAGATAGACCCGCGCACGAGGATTGTATTGTTCACAGAAAGACATGTCCACGATAAGCATATGGTACAATAAAGTGTACATTAAACAATTACGTGGTTCTTAAAATTTACACATATACGTATGTACACGTTCATTTTTGCTTATTTCCGTTATTTCTATTGCCACTTTTAAAATACACAATAATTATAATGAACATAAATACCTTTATATGACAATGCAGAAAGAAAACAATTTCAATGAGAAAATAATTACTAATAAACGATGGTGTTTTTTCAATGTAATGCTACAATGCCATTTAAATTGAATATGATTTTTCTAATGCATTAATATAGTGAAGAGCACGACGGAAACGATTTCAATGCAAAAAAAGACTACACACGATGTTTTTGTTGGTTTTTCTTCAATTTAACGACACAATTTAGTTTAAATAAAAAAAAAATCTGACAATAATGCACTTATGTATATCCGTTTTTATTAATAAAATGTTTATGAATTGTATGTTAATTCCAGCTGATTAAAATCATATCATTCCTGCATGTTTCTGTTATTGCCACTGCCTCTGTTAAACATAACTACAGTACAGATAAAAGACGATTCTATCATAACCTGACAACAAATTCTGCCATTACAATGTGAACTATATGTTACAGTGGTCAAATTACACCAAAACGGAAGTCACTTCCTCAGGGTTACATGCTGTCAGTTAGATAATACACACATAGGGTTCAGTGTATAATGCATATGATTTTTAAAATACAGTTTAAATGATATGTTTTTGTATCAATTTAAAGGTATATATGTAAGAAATAAGAAAAAAGACAGTTTTAGGCACTACTTTATCTTAAATGTTTCCCAGCTTCATAACTTTTGGCCCATGTATTCATGCACAAAATGGCAGCTCCCATGCCTGTCAAAACCGGTGTGTTTATTCTAAGGTAAATATTTTGAGTTACAACGTATAGACATTTTTGACATGCTGTTTTTTCAAAAGGTTATGGCCTTATCTTTCCAACAATCTATGGTGATATATTGGGAAGTCGCTTGGTCATGGTGAAAATTGAGATCAAACATTGAATATTTTATATGTAACAATGAAGGAATTTATTTCGGAACAATGGTTTCGAAATGGTTATTGGCAATCTAACAGCAGAAAATTCTGTATTTGGGTCACATTACACTAAATACATAAGTCATGTAGGGCTATACTCTCTAAATAAAAGTTTAACTCGAAGAGATGTTTTTAGGTTGAGACAATTGCTTTGCAATTCATTTTTGGAGATGCTGGCAGGGTAAGCATTGGTGTTCACTAATAAATCACGGATATGTTTTAAGATTTGAGACTACAATATGACACTTGCGCTGAGGCGGATTACCAACCTGCGCGCAGAGATTTGAAAGCATAGCTCTAATCAAATCCCTGCCGAAATGTCAATGCACCTGATGACGATCCATTTAAATCGTTTAGATATTGTTTATGGTTTTAACTAGTTATTTTCGTTTTCTGTTTTCATTATTGACTGCAAACGAGATATAAAAAGTCCAATTATGTAGAAAATTGCACTGAGTTGCATTAAATAAGTAAAATTTACAAACACGTAATCCTTACAGATATGGAAAGATTTTACTTGTGATGGCAGTGGTTACAGTTAACCGATAGGGGAGGTAACAGCTGCGAGGAGTTTGGCGGATTACATTCAACTAGAAAGTAGCTGGTAAAAAGATGGTGATAAACCAGTCAACTTTGTTGTGTCGAGTATTTTCTGACATATTACATGACACACGCTTAAATCAATTCAGCTTAGAATGCTCTTTAAGAAAATGTATGGTTATGAGGTTCCCTGTGTGCAAAATGTTGAATTTATTTTTGGTAAAAGTGATCGCTTTTACATTAAATTACGTAATAAGTATATTGTAACCTTTGTTTATAGAAAACTCTGGGCGTGGCATGTTAAAATTTCGTAACAATCTTAAGGTAATACACTGAGAAAACGTACCTGCTAACGTGGTAGAAAGAACCATCTGTTCGACACCGTCCGTATTCAATTCAGCTATGCGGTTTTTGTGTCGCCTTCCGGTATGTAAGTCAGATATTGACCTCGTAGTCGGCCTTTCTGCTCCGCGCTCTCGGTTTTCACATGCTGCCCGTGGACAGGTCTTTCCTACGCAGAAAGACCTCCTACTCGATCAATACCTATACATAAAGTCATGGACCTACTCGAGCATACTTTGACCCTTTGATACTAAAACTGCATAGATCTAAGTGTTATTGTTAAAAGCATCACAACATGTTTTCAAATGTCATGTTGACCACACTTTGCAAGAAAATTACATTTCAATGTTCGAAAAAAATCAATTTTGCGTGTTTTCGTAACGCATTTCGTAAGTAGGCCAACCGTATAAAGGGGCATATTGACATCCACAGCCCAATGCCCCCTAAAGTGCGTCTTCATCATTACATAAACCAAATAAATTCAGCGTATGTTATGTACCCTCCCACACAGCTCCGTAGTGCGCACTCCAGACTCAACCTCAGGCACGCCAATGCCAGTGCGCATAATTATAACTTACTAAAGGGAGATCACTCGTCCAGGCTTGATTGGCTTCTATTGAAACAGTCCATATAAGTTTATATGTACAATACTAGTGTAAGTGTGTATTTGTGTGTATTTCGAAGTTTATAAGGTCCTTCCGCGCCTGAGGCTGCATTATGTGAGGACCCGGAGTGTGTCCCAGCACCCCTACCTAATTAGCTTAATGCAGTTGACTCACGAAAGTTGGGACGAATTTTGAATCTGTAATTTCCAGCTAATTACTTTTTACTGAAAGATTATAATTTTGGTGTGGCCTTGTGCTGTAACCGGAGTACCCGGAGGAAACCCCACCTGTCCGGTATGGTGACCACCAACCAAACTCCCTTGCGCCGGGAGCGGGAAGCGAACCGGGACGCCTAGGTGCGAAGCGGGTGCACCAACCACTGCGCTAGCCAGACAGCCGATACTAGTGTATGAAAGGGTTGATCTGCTTTCATATTGTCGTAAGCAAAAAAAACAAGGACAAAACTTATGTACAGTCATTGAAGGAGTTCCATATCACTGGTAGTTCCGGGTCACTTTAAGGTTAATAGTTCTGAAAATAATTACCACCCTCCCATTTAGAATGTTATTAACTGGTATTTGAACAGCAATACATGTACATATTTGCAGCAAATCACCAAAGTTTCAACTCTGGATGATGATCAATGAACCAAAACGGGGCTTTATGAGTAATACACGTTGAAAAATCTACATGAACATCGGTTGCAGAAACTATGCTACGGTTCATTCATCGCGATAAAACATCGGAGATGTATTGGCACATTTATGGTATCAATTGGTTAATAAATGTATATTCTATGTACTGTATAAATTAGAAAACCCTGCTTTCCATATTACTGCCGAAGACAACGGTAATATCAACACATGTGTATTGGGGTGTTCCGGGTCACTTGAACGGATCTCGATTGTTTTCGAGAGATATGTCAAGAGATTTCTAATTTATATGCTTTATGGAATTTCTCCATGGGTTGGTTGGGTCAGTAGACGAATACACAATGTAAGACAATTATTTATTGACTAATATGTATTTTTTGTTACACAAATAAGGGAATATTATAGGTACGCTGGTAATAGGTTTGATTTACCCTTCTGTAAGTAATAAATTACATATTAGCTTTTCGTGATATTTTAAATGGTGCCAGTCATAGGGCGAACCGAGAAGACACTTCAATGTTTTAATGTTTTGAGATAGTTTATCTCATTAATATCACTATTACAGTTGATCAATGTAAGCAAGATATAGTATTTGTGTATATGTATTCAAACGCTTTCAAACATTGTTAAATATGTTGTTTTTTAATAGAAGCAGGGACTGTGAGTTCCATATTGAAATGCTGTTTATACTTTTTATACAATGATCTATACTGTCCCTCACATACTAGTCTAGGATACCATTTAGCTTTATGTTTACATTTTTGACATATCATCATCTTCTTGTACTGTGTATGTATTTCGGAGTGTTGATGTAACCATTAGAACGGTGGTACCTAGCTGTATATCTTATCTTTTTCTATCATTATGTATTTTGTTACTCTTATATTCTTAGGTTGTTAATTTTATCAATATGCTTATGATTGTTATTAACGAAGGAATGTAATTTTTCGATGATAAATAGTTTTACTATAGAGGATCTAAATGTTTGCAGCGATCATACACCGTTAAAATTGTCTTTACTATGTAAAATCGATAATCGGGTATCGTCGTCCGAACAGTTTGTCCAATTTAAATGGAACGCAGAGAAACGAGATCTATTTCGCTCGGCACTGATAGCCAAATTACCCGAGTTAAATAGATTAACGGATATTAATAACATTGATATTACAAGCCGACCATCAGTGAATAACCTTTTAAATGAATTTACGTCGATATTACGGAATGTTGCGGATCCTTTGTTTTCTAAGCAAGCGAAGTGTAACTTTAATGCTAATAACGAGAGACGCCGTCCGCATGACGCTGACTGGTTTGATCTCGATTGTATTAACGCCCAAAATCGATATTTACATGCACTCGGTGTTTTTAACAAATGTCATTCTGTACATAACCGTGAACGTCTTTGTCAATTAAAAAAGGAATATAAGAATTTATTAAACAAGAAAAAGCGCATTTTTAACAATAAAAACTTAAACGACATAGAAAAGTTAAAACACTGTAAACCGAAAGAGTTCTGGAAATATTTTAAAAAGAAAAAATCAACACGAAACAACGAGATTACATTAGAAAGCTTCTATCAATATTTTTCGTCCCTTAGTAACGATATCTCACACTGTTCGAATCAAGACGCGGAGCAGTTCTGTAATAATCATGATTTTGATGCCCCGAATCATACGTTTCCGGAATTGGATAGCGAAATCACGATTCATGAAATCTTGAACGCGGTTAAATCTTTAAAGTGCGGAAAATCTTCTGGCAGTGATTACTTATTAAATGAATATTTTATTGAAAGTATCGATATAATTTCATCCCACGTTTGCGATTTATTCAATGCGATATTGAACTCTGGCTATTTTCCAGATAAATGGACCGAGGGAGTTATTGTTCCTGTCCACAAAAAAGGTGACTTAAATACTGTTAATAACTATAGGGGTATAACGTTGCTCAGTTGTTTATCGAAATTGTTTACTACAGTCATAAATAAACGTGTCGAAAGTTTTTGTAATAACAACAGTAAAATTTCGGACGCGCAATTCGGATTTCGCAAAGGGTGCAGCACTGTTGATGCTATTTTTGTATTAATGTCTTTAGTTCAGAAATATTTAAATGATAACAAACGTCTGTATGTTGTATATGTGGACATGTTTAAATGTTTTGATTCTATATATAGGAATGCGCTATGGTTAAAGCTTTACAAGACCGGAATCCAAGGTAAATTATTAAGAGTTATACGGGACATGTACCAGAAAGTTAAATCTTGTGTTAAAGTATGTAATAGCTACACTGATTTTTTCGATTGCGCCGTTGGTTTGAGGCAAGGGGAGGTTATTTCCCCTCTACTTTTCTCCTTATTTGTTGAAGATGTTGAGTTATATTTGCAAAATAATGTTGATTCGGGATTGCTTCTTGATGACATTGTTATTATTCTTTTGTTGTTTGCTGACGATATGGCCATATTTGCCAAAACACCACTTGAGTTACAAGAGAATTTGAATTGTTTAAAAACTTACTGTGACAAATGGGGTCTTAAAGTTAATACTGATAAAACAAAAATAATGGTTTTTCGTAAGCGAGGTAAACTATTTCCAAACGAACATTGGGTATATGATGACAAGCCTATCGAAGTGGTTAATGATTTTAACTACCTAGGTACTGTGTTCAATTATACGGGTAACTTCAGTCTTAACCAGGAATACCTGGCCGGAAAAGCTATAAAGGCATTACATGTTTTACTTAATAATTGTAAACGTTATCAATTGAAGCCCAAATTGTTATGTCAATTATTTGATGCTTTTGTTGGGTCGATTTTAGGATATGCTTCAGAGGTATGGGGGAATTCAAAGTCGAAAGAGATAGAACGAATTCATCTTAAATTTTGTAAACAAATTCTTCAAATTAAAACAAATGCATCATCTGTTGGTGTTTATGGCGAATTGGGCCGTTACCCTTTGTATATTTCAAGATATGTTAAAATTATAAAATATTGGTGTAAATTATTACACACTGATAATATTATATTGAAAACAGTATACCACCAAGCCCTTCTAGATTGTGAGAAAGGGTTACCAAATTGGGTTTCCAATGTAAAAAAATTGTTAAATGATCACGGTTTTTCATATGTTTTTGACAATTGTGCAAATGTTGATGTTACTTCGTTTCTTCCGATGTTTAAACAGCGTGTTATTGAAGTATTTATACAACAATGGTCAGTGGGGATAGAAAGAAATGCCGCACTCGAAAACTATAAACATATTAAACACAGATTTGAATATGAAACTTATCTTGATACCTTACCACATAATCTAAGATGCTTCTTCACGAGGCTTAGACTGTCAGAACATCCCCTCCGAATTCAAACAGGCCGGTATAGTAGGAATAGAATTGACAGAAATCAACGTTTTTGCTTATTATGCAATAAAAATGATATTGAAGACGAATATCATTTTATGTGTATATGCCCTTTATTCGAAGATTTAAGAAAGAAATTTTTATCCCGTTATTATTTTAAGAAACCTTCAATGTTTAAATTTCTTGAATTAATCAATACGCAAAATAGAACTGTATTGCTTAATGTTGCTAGATTTTTAAAGCAGGCGTTGGCTCTTAGAAATTCCACGCTATTAGCTATTCATTGATTTTGTTCACCCTCTTTTTCCTTTCTTTTTTTCTTATTTTCTCAAAAGACTGTATTGTATGGTATCTACTTTCTAAGCCTTTTAACTTATTATGTGACATATAATTGTTTATTTGTACTAAATTTGCTTTGACGATGTACTTTTGTGCAATTCACCAATACAAGTTCTGTTCTGTTCTGTTCTATTAAAATGTTGATCCGGTTGTAACTGGTGATACATATATGTGTAGAATCTGTGTACGATTACCACATTGAGTACGTGAATGCACTTTATTATTGGATTGTTTGTCGCATTTTTTGTTAATTTATTATTGGATTGTTTGTCGCATTTCTGCATAGTACTGATTTAATTTATTTCGCGGATTTTATGTATACTTTTAGCAGGTATATGTACATTTTATTTACCAGTCAAAAGCATTGGCAAACGTTGATCAATCATAAGATGATTTTACTGCCTAAGTCTAACATCTGAATGGCCATGGAATCTATATGGCTTTGTACCTTTTCATATATTGACCAACATCCTACATGCAATATAATATATAACGTAAAATGACAACGTGGGAAAATCTTCAATATGTCCTCCCTATTAAGCTGTGATTATGTGTTGTCCGGTTCAAGAAATGGATATATCTTCCTTGTGGTGTTTGTTTGACAACTAATTAGTCACATAAGAAGTTTAAAATGCTTTAAAACAAAACCTTAAGGAAACTATAGTAAATGTCATGTGACCCGGAACACACGTACTGGATTCGGAACCTCTTAATCAGTGCATACAGGTCAGCACAATATATAACACAAATATTTAATGCTGCCAAATGTTTCATACATGCATACTGTTGCTGAGATATCTGTCTTTCAAAGTATACATAGGTTTACGTGATTGCAAGTACATTTAAAATGAAGAGAGCGGAACTACCCAATTGATAGTATTTAGTTATAATAAAATCTAAATAGTCTACCTAATTTTTGTTGTATGGACACATATTTAGATCTAGGCCCGTATTCACGAAGCTCGTTAGGAGATACTTAAGTATATTCCTTAAATTTATAAAATTCCTTCAGTCTGTGGTTGCTTCACGTAGAGATCTTTTAACATTTAAATGTTACAAACTAGTAAATATTACTTTGGTATTTCAGATTTCACCGTTTTGTTAACATTTGGATTTCATATACAAAATTTTATCTGAAATTTTCACTTAAGTACAACCTTAGTTAAGATTTTCCTTAGGAGCTTTGTGAATACCGGCCCAAGACTTTAGTAAATTTCAATAATATCATATTGATAATTCATGAGTTAACGAAATGCACCTACTTCTTATTTTTTAAAAGCGCTTAAAATAAATGTATTTTTTCCAAAACATCTGAATAGTGCAACCATTGTTTTACAAAAGGCGCGAAAATGTCGTATTCTCACGCCCCCTGTTGGATACTACTGTGGGAAAGCGGTTTTACTACGACGCAGTTTCATTGTATTAGGCGGGCCTTAGGTTGTAACGGTATTTCTGATTGGTCGACCTGTTGCGCGCGAGGTATTGTGCACATATACACAAAAATTCAATACACAAATTTACCTGTTAATATAAACGACTTTCTGGTTAATAAATGCAGCAATTCTATCATCCTCGTTATAATGTATCATTCATTTACTTGATAGCGAAGTTTTGATTTAACTTTCGTGTATTATTATTGATATTATCTCGTTATCTTCTGCCACTTTGGACCGCTGAGTCATCAAAATCTACTGCGTCAATAGAAATACACTCGTGGCGCAAAACAGGCAACGGTCGGTATCGAGTACACAACTAAACTACGTAATAAGCAGTTTTTACTCATTCAAGTCGACATAACAGTTCGTGATTCTGAACAGTAAACGTTTAATGAACGTTGAAATATAGTTTGTTTGTTGGATTTAATTATACAGAGAGAATTCGGATTAAAATGAGCAAAAAGGTGAGTTATTTTAGTCGAGAAATGAATTTATCTGTTGAATGTTGTGTCCTAGTTTTGAGCCGAGTATTGCTGTGTCCTTTCTTTGTTTACGTTTTGTTTACAAGCGTTGATTTGTTTAACCTTTATTTTATTAAAGAATTATCATTTTGTATGTTAAATATCGTTATTTTACTTGATTTATTATGGTAATAATGTGTTTATAACTGATATTCGTTGAAAAACACCCGTTGATTTGTATCCTATTTATAAATGCGCAAAATCGGCAGTTTATCGCTGCTGTTTTATCTTCTTTCCATTAGCACGTGACATCGCTGATTGCCAAATTATTTTACGTCTCTTCTTCGAAACATTATTGGTGAATGTATATTGACAAAAAGTAAAACATGAGGTTTTCTTTAAATACATAATACAGTATTCAATATATAAGTATTATATTATGATTGTAATGTTTAACCTCCAGTCAACAAAGGAATGAATTCAATAGACACAGTTTCAATGACTAAAATGCAGTGAGTTGGTGTTACTCGCCTCTATATTTAGATTTTCCTTGAAGTACACCATGTCATAATGATATAAGAAAAGTAGCCATACCCATAAGTATTATTAAATATATATCAAGAGTTATTCATGAGATAAAAACATGTGACAAAATAATGTTTGCTTACAGAACTCTATACCTGCCATAGAGCTAGTTAAATTTACAGAACTCTATAATTGGTATAGTTAAAAAATTAAATACAATAAACAACTCTTATTGACATGTGTAATGTTTTATGAGTTTCACAGTTTATCGACAACAATATCATGTACAGAGTGCTGCCCCTTGCTCTTTCTTTAACCCCTTCCACAATTTAATGCTTCTGCTGCCTTTTGGACCTACGATCATAGATAACCTGAATGTCTTAGTATTTTTTACATCTTAGTTAATGACATAAATTGAAATAAAAGGGTTCAGATTTAATATTTAAAATCTTTCCTTAGCAGTCGAATTACTTTATTATATCAACCCACATTCAATAATTATATACACATTATTGGACTTTTTCACATTTCTTGTTTGCAGAATACCTAGCAAACTTCAGCTTTTTTTGTCATTATGATCCAATTTTGTTCAAAAGTACATATATATATATAAAGGGATTTCATTCAATATTTGTTGCACAGTTTTGGGAATGTTTGATTTTGGACCTTTTAGGTCATAAAATTGTAATTTAGGGAAAGTGATTAGAACCTTAAATTTATAATTAGTAATCATATATACACTGGTGTAATTTCAGTATTGTATCAGTATTTGATTGTTTTTATCTATAAACATGCACATAATGTTATAATTTACAACATCAAATATTAAAATAATATTTTCACAGTACTGGTGTATTAAGAACTTTCATTAGTAATGGAATTATAAAAAAAATAAGCTTTTTGTGAGTTGGCTAAGGTCGGTCCTTTTTGCAGAACTCATCCAAAGAAGGGTAAATAAAAATCACTGTCGGTTATTTACTTATTTTGCTTATCATGGTCTTTGTGAGAATTTACTATACATAGCAATTTTGATGTTATTAGTTTCATAAATGTATTGTATTGACATGGGTGTGGAAATATCAGAATTGTTGACTTGTCCATGGACAAGTTCATTGCAAAAGTCTACTTGTCCGCAAGCAATAGTCACATGTCCAAATAAAATATAGTTTTTATTCCCAGCCTTTTTCTTTAAATATGGAACACAATTTGTTATTTAAATGTAGAAGTATGTCATAATAAGATAATTAACTTCCAACTTTTACATTATTTCCACACCCTTAAATTGTACAAGTAGAGAGGAAAAATTTACTTCTCAGACAGTAAAAATACCCACCTTGGACAAGTCGGGCATGGGATTTTCACACCTCTGGTACTAAGACAACAGTTTCCCATATAGTTTGTCTTTTCTCCATGATATTAATTGTATAAACAACAGCTCCACAATCGTAATTTGTCTGTGTTTGTTTTAATGTCTTTTAATGAACATTTTTTTTATTTAAAAGCATGTTATTTTAACTTTGTTAATTTGTGCCTGTTCTTTCTTCTATGACAATTGTATGTGAAATCATTAGTCTTTTGTATGGACTAGAATAAATGTTTAAAATAGTATTATTTTCCATGACACAACTTATTTTTGTTTGAAGGTGGTGAGCCATTTTAAGTAAATAGTATAGTAACATGCTTATATATTTTTTATTGTAGATATGTTACTTAAATGGTTTTAATTATAATTAAACTCTAAAATACTTCTTAAATCATAGTTTATGTTGAATGATTCCATTACAGTTAATGAAAAGTATTCATTGACATTTAAATGTTTTATTTTTATTATTAAGTTATTAGTTACTTAAACAGTTTCATCAATAACTAATGCAGTTTCATCTGTTTGATAGTTGTATTGTTTTAAATCAGTTTGTTTAAAAAACTTGTAACTGTTAAATCACCTAAACAGTTGGGGAATCCAGTGTAATTCGATACATAGTCTTAAGTAAGCATTATTTTTGATCTTAACCTTAAATTCCTTCGTAATTCTGTAAGCTGTAAGGCATACACAATAAACGCTATACAGTCATCGATTTGTTTGTCAAGGCAGCAAGTTTTCACTAAGGACACCAATGTAAATATTCGAGTTCATCTAAAAATAGACTTGAATATGTGACCTAACTGAAATGGATACACTCCTAATTTATTCTATTTATTAAATCGTCAATAGTAACGATTTAGTCACACCAAAAATAATAGCTTAGGGGTTGCTTGGTTCTTTCGTGGTTATGTCTACCATTTCCAATATTGTTTAACAAACAGTACTTTAATACTGGTATACAGTTAATCTAACAGCAGTGGTAGAAATCTATTGATGTGTGAAGATATGCCAGTGCAGTTTGGTTATTCATAGTGGAGCTTCATTACCAATTCGGCTTTTTGTTTCAAGCCATTCTAAATGAACCAAAACTGAGCCACATTGTGGCATTTAAAAGAGACTGCCTTGTAAGAAAAACCACAAACTTGCCTTTTTGTCACTTGAATCAATACATTATGTTTTAAAGCCTAGAATTGCTAGCTAACCTCAGAATGCCACACATCTTGTAATTTGATTTGTTTTAAAGTACAATTGAGTGATGTGAAGTGTTAGACGAACTTCATTCACAAATTATTACAATTTGCAACAATTTCCTTCTGATGGTAAGTTATAACATATCTACAGTGCTTAAAGTTTGTCTGATTGTATTCTAGAATGAAGTATTGTGATTATATTATATCTGGTGACATTGACTTGGGTATTGGGACTATTGGGTATAATAAAAAATGCACATTTTAGATCAAATAAATGCTTGAGTTGGTTAAAAATACACCAGTCTGTATTTTGTAAGCTTTCACAAGCTTGTTTCTGTCCCCTTGTTAAATAACGATCTAATATTCTATATATTAAATTTCAGAGTTTCTTATAGATTTTTTTCTAGAAGCAAGTCTTTTGCTTTCTGCAGTCGTTTTAATTCAGTGACTTGAAAATAGCTTCTCGTAAACATGTGTGTGCTATATAGGGAAAGGCTTGATAATAGCATGCCAATAATAGTAAATGGCGTCTATTTTCATCTTTTCCATACGTGGCTATAATATCAGAGGCTGTTATTGGTCTCTCTGATCTTGGAAATGTCTAAATACTCCTAACGTGTACTGGGTAACCTGTTTACTAGTTATCGTGACAATTTGTTTTTCTAATGGGCACACCTAAATCGCTATGAAGTCAGGACGCTGGTGGAGGTGGTATTTTCCATGAATGAAAATAATGATGCACATTCAATACTTGATAGGAGTTTCACACTTAGGGGATCATTCTACCCACACCAGGAAATAGATTGTTCTTTCAGACTTACGCAATAGCTCCAGGAATGTAATGGTTAAAAGTTGGTTATATGTTGCAAAATAATAGAAGACCAGTATGTAGTAATGGCAGTCAATGAAGCTACATATACATACAATTCATCTACATTTATGTATAAAAGAACATATTCATATTAACATATTTATATAGTTCATAATAATCCCATTAATGTTTAATTAAATTACTGAGCGCAGTTAAGTGAAATTAATGGAATTTTTCCCTTTAATGATTCAGTGGTGAATCATGTGCAGACTTTGTTAGGAATTTCTAAACATGTCTGCAGCAGCATTTACTATGACAATTTGTTCAGTGACTCAACGCTTATTGATTGTTGGAGCCATGACTATACTAGCTGACTCTTCTGCAGGCAACAAGTGACAGCCCCTAGTTTTTCTCCCAGTACAGGCACTTAATCAATACCTCCTCTATGTATAGCCTGCCAGTCTATGACTCAGTCCTGTTATAGACAGTCACATCAGCATTTTTTGCTGGACCTGGTCGCATGATTCTGTTTCATGTCACATTATGTGTGCTGAACTTTTACTTGTTTTTTTTTCTGGAGTTCCATTGGTTAAAATGCATCGCTATGGCTGTGGGTTGAGGCTGGCGTCCAAAACAAGTTGAGCAGCATATGAGTCAGTGGAAGCCTTAACTGAACCAGATTTGTTATAATGGGAGAGAATGATAGAATGTGGCCTGGGTATTGATCTGTCTGCACATGAGTCAGCTGGTTAATGGCTGGCTTGTTGCTGAGGTTGGCAGAAACAGGCGGTCACTAGGAAACTGTTGTTTCTGGCGACCAAGCAGTTCCACTGCCACTGGTGAACTTTTGTGGGTTATTTCCATTTGTATATGAAGGCATAACAATATTAAACTGTATCAGCTGTATGTTAATGCCCTAATTTCACTGGTCTTGTCTTGAACTTGGCATAAGTTATGTACACTTTGTCACTGTGAACTAAGTAAATATGCAAGTTAAGTCATAATCCAAAAATAGCGTAATGAGAAAATTGAAATCTTATGTCTTTATACAGGATTGTCAGTATTAAATGATTGCTGATCAAATTCGTTTAAAATTGTGAGAAAATCTTTTTTTCTCTTTTTTTTCAGGAACTTTAAAATCGCAATCGGTAATATCAAAAGGGGGTCACTAGACCCATGGCCAAATCGCTTACATTTAGATAAACATCGCTCGTTTCGTTTGTTAATGACAACCCTGTTTGTATGTAACTGTATTGTTTTGACTAAGAAATGTACTATTGGTGACATTGTTCCAGATATTGCAGTGTTCACAATATACAATTATGGAAGTTGAATGTTTCCTGTACATGAAAAAATGAAATCTAGGCCCATTCTGTGTCCCGTTTTCCTCAAATAAGAGTACCATACTCTCAGTGAAGATCCCTTGATAACGAAGTGCTGTTGCCAGTCCAATTCTGTAACCGTGCACCATATGTTGTGGAACGTGTCAGGCTGGTCCTGGTCACATGTGGCATCTGCATTGTCAATGACGTGGAAATGCTCAAACTCACTGCCATGTGGGCCACGTAAAGGCCACGTTTTCATAGGATGTAGTTAAATATAAAATATGATAGCATTTATTGTGCGACTTCATGTTTTAAAATCTTTGTGTTTGCAGATAGTTGGCATTATATGTTTTGCAATGAACTGCATAATTGCTTTTTATTCCACTTATCTCGATCAATACTATGTACTGTTACATGTAATAGAATCCTTGATGTTATTGTTTTTCTGAAAAGATTCATTAATCAGCACTTCATAATGGGTTTTATAAATACACAAGATCATAATTATGATATCAAACAACATAAATATTACGATGACGTTCATGCTGATATGTTTGTTTGGATTTTTCGCCGTATTAATTAGTATTTCAGTCATATAACGGCGGTCAGTTAACTTACTCACACTTTTCCTGGGTAAGCTGGGTAAGTGGCCGGGCTGGGAATCGATCGCGGGTTTCGATTCCCAGTCTGGCCACTTAACTTGTGTGGGGATTGGTCATGAAATTATTTCTATGGCCATTCTCCCCCTACCTCTGATTCAAGTAGGGCAGTTGTCAGTTACTGGCGTAAGTATGTGCACTCAGTACTGGTAAACCAGCTTACCCAGGAAAAGTGTGAGTAAGTTAACTGACCGCCATTATATGACTGAAATACTGTTGAATACGGCGAAAAATCCAAACAAACAAACAAACATATTAGCATGAACGTCATCGTAATATTTATGTTGTTTGATATCATAATTATGGTCTTGTAATCAGTTCTTATGAATCAGATATTGTTTTCAAAGTCATTTTATCATTTTCTTACTAAAGTATTTAATATGTTACTGTTTTTATACTGTTTTAAAGATAGTTTAATAGACCCATCAGCTGTTTTGATCATTATGAAATAATTTTACCATTATTATACTAGTAATAGTATACTGGTATCTTCACTCCTGTAAGGGATATGGTTTATATCTGACCTGACTGTATGATGTAAGAACGTATCTGTAAAGTAGGCCATTCAACAATACAAACAAACAATTAGAACATGTCAGATGGGGGCTTCAGTTACATTATAATAACATAGCTTTTTATTAACACTTACCACTTTATGTACCATATTTTAACCTGTTGTTACTTTTCTAAATCTACTTGTGTACGTTACGTATTCATGTGCTGTTTATTTTGATACATTCTTGTTCAAAAGAGCATCGTAAACATTGGTAGGAAAGTCATATTTGAACTTTAATAATACAAACAAAAACAGAACTTGTTGTGGAATGTTTCACCAGGAGCTCTATTCCAGAAACATCTTAAGTAACATCTTATCTTTAACCTTAAATTCATGATTTAAATTTGATTTCATGTGTACAATACATTGTGCAAAGTGTTTACAAGTATTAACTATCATTTAAATTTGATTTCATGTGTACAATACATTGTGCAAAGTGTTGACAAGTATTAACTGTCATTTAAATTTGATTTCATGTGTACAATACATTGTGCAAAGTGTTTACAAGTATTAACTCTCACCTTTAGTATTAATCTTTGTTCATATAAACATAAAATATTCACAAATTGATACCTAGTTTGATAAATATAACATAATGAATTTTTTAACTTAAGTGGAAATATTTTAAGATACACTTAAGATGTTTCTGGAATACGACCCCAGGTGACCTAAAACACTGGAAACAACAATCCTGCCTTCAAATGTTCATGTTGTGACAAAATAATGTCAGATATTTATTTTAACAAAAATATCACAAACTATAGTATTTTAAACACAAAAACAACTGAAAGTCCTATAATGTAAACAAATTATAAATTTAGAACTATTTCACATCTCGATGACATTCTGGTCTTGACATTTAAGAGTGATATGGTGATAAAATCTATTGTTAGATCTTCGTGTCATTGTATGGTCCATAAATTGCTGCTTTTCTCATAAATAAATGATGACTATGCTATTCTGTGAATTTATTCAGACTGGCTGACGTAAATTTTCATATTCCCCAAGTATTTGTAACGATATTCGCGCAACCATAACGTTTCTAAAATTGTATCACTGCTACCAAATTAAGAAACATACGTCACCAGACACTTTCTTTATGGAATACTCGTAGAACATCTGACCACTGGAAATTGACATTGGGGGTGTATTGGAAAATAAAATGTTGTTCACCGTAAGGATGGGAGACAATTTTCTGAGAGAAATTTCTTGTAAACAAAACATGTTGCTCTTAAAAAATTATTGGGATACATGTTATAGGCGTTGTTCTCCAATTTTGATGTGGTGTTATCAAACAACAGTGAAGCATCAATTATGTGTTGTCTATTACGGGTATTGTGTTCTCTAGATAGTAGATATTCCTTCAGTGCTTTAATTCACTTTTCCTCCATTTCAGATTTTCCTGTCGCTGATCAAGTCGGAGGGTCTGCATTTGCAGAACACGAGCTCTAAGCCCATCTCAGATGAGGAGCTGATAGCCCTGTCTGTGAAGGACCTTAACCGAATGCTGAAAGGAATGACGCGAGATGAGGTCATCAAATTAAAACAGCGACGGAGGACACTAAAAAACCGTGGGTATGCGGCTAACTGTAGGGAAAAGAGAATTTCTCAGAAGGAAGTGCTTGAAACGGAAAAAGATGTGTTGAGAAATGAGGTTGACCGCCTTCAGCGTGAAAACGACATTGTTCGCATGGAACTGAGTGCCCTAAAAAACAGATATGATGCTTTACAACGATTTGCAGAAGCAAACAAAATTCACGTGGTCACCGCTCAGCCTTTGTACCTTGGCAATTCGATGCGCCATGAACGCCACGAACGTCACGAGCGCCACGAGACCTCGAAACAGCCCATCATGCCTCAGACAAACATTTCACAGCACTCGTTCAGTCCGAATGACTACGGGAAATATTCAGAAGCTATGCACCATGAATCAGTTATTGTGAAAAGTGAGCCACGGCTGTAGCTCAGGGCGCGTGCACAGACTGAGCGTCCTACCATCAGATTCCATCCATTGATCGTAACTCACTCGCACTTGTAACTTAGTCATGACCATTCGTCAATAGTCATATCATGCATTCAGTTCCCCTGCTGGGTGTCACAGACAATGTCTGAGCATTGAGACGTGAATCCGCAACAACGAAAGTGTTCATTTTGATAATCAAACTTGATGATTGTGAACGAAACATGCGTATGTGAGAAACATTTTGTAATGTTTAATCATGATTTCATTTATTTCAATGTGCTCTAGCTATTTAAACTGTGACTACATATTTTATACATGTTTTGTGTGTCTACATTGTAAGGGCTACATGTATATATGAATATCGGTTTTTGTTGTTGAAGCAATGTCTCTTTCTATTGTTGCAATATTTTGTACTTATATTTCATTGGCAGTTTGTAACACTGCAAATTTTAGGTAAATCATAGGTCTGCTAATGTATATGATTTGTTAAATTTCCGAAATTTCTAATTTACCACCATCTGTCCATTTCTTTTTAAATTTGGACTGGATTTAAAGAATATTCTTAGTTTAATAGTTCCAGGTACTTTGTTCAAGTTTTAAATCTAAAATTACTTTAGTAAGTGAAGAAAATTTTATGATGAGTATGTGCACATGCTATTTTACATACACATTCCACTATTAAATCAGTTAACTATTCTTTATTTTGTTCGAAGCAATATGTGTTAATTGTAAAACGTACATGTATTTTTGAAATACCAGTATTTCTTATATTTTGTAAAATAATACAAAATTTGGCCAGATTACTGAAATAATATGTATACTGTACGTATTTAAAAACTGTGTACATGCGTACACAATCTATATTGTTTTTGTGCACTTGTGAAACTAGTAATCTTTCATGATAGAATTTATGGTAAACAAGTTTTAGGTTTTATTATTTAATGATCTTATTAATGGGAATTACACTTAGTTGAACATCATCACATAAAGAAGTTGTAAGATGTTAGAAAAAAAAATGTATTTCTATTATTTCATTAAAATCACATTCAAGAGTGGGCAATTGAATTCTATCTAACAGGTGTTTACGATACTTCATGCAGATACCTTAAATGTAAGATGTGACATTTGTTTTTACTACATCTTTGGTTGTGAATATCTCATCAATTCACTTTTTATTGCACATGTATTTTGCAAAAAAAGTTTATTGCCCTTCAAATCAGCAATATTTATTATCGGAAAAACTTAGCTAAGGTAGGTAAACATGATGATTCATACTGCTTTATAGGTTTTTACGGTAAATCCCCTTTCAAAATGATTTCTATTTCCTGGTATACAGCTTTGAACTGAATAATCTCAAGATGGCCACAATCATTCAGAATGATTCGTTTTTTACCGTGCATTGCGTTGACAGTGCGACTACAATGAGAACATTCAGTTTATTTCTTCCTAAAGTTGTGTAATACATGCTGGAACATTTGTTTAGTTTCAGTTAGGTGTTGTCTGTTAATAGTCTTGACAAAGTTTAAGGTGTAAAGTGTTTTTGTTGTGCACGGGTTAGTTATTTAAAGAAATTACCCCCTTGATGCCCTTTTCGTTTGGAAATGATTATCTAAGTAACCAAAATTAATTGTTATGAAAGTATACATTTGTTACTGCAGACTTTGCCACCTGTGCTACGGTCTATGCACAAAGCAATGGATCCTAAATGCAACCTCAATAAAATTTAATGGTGTATTTGCTTTAATGGTATGGCTAAAGATTTAAAGATGTATTGACCTATTGAGAGATCTCTTTCTTTTGACAGAAGCAAGAAAATCAATAAAAACAATTATATATATTTTTAATAATCATTGTATTTTTGATTGCTTTGCTTGTCATTTACATATTAAAACCTTACACAAAAACTGGACATTTTGAAGTAAATGGAAATGTTTTAAGTTAAAGCACGCAAGTCTTAGTTACACTTCATCCTATTTGTTGGTTGTGGTGTTACATACATTGAAGTCTGGTTGTAATACTGCTTATTGTTTTCTTTTGTTCTGAATAATTAAGAATTGTCTGTAATAAATTGTGTTAATTGTATTTTTAGAAAGTTTTTAATTGTGTACAATTGTATTTTTAGGTTTTTAATTGTATACACAGATAATTACGAACAAAACAAATATTACAAACACATTTCTTCTGGACAATCAGGGTCTTGGATGGTTAATATACTTATTTCATGTACACAATTTCTATTGAATTTACAAAATTGCTGACATCTGCAGTTCTGTTTAAACACTGAACGCAATATCTCCAAGCTTTAACACTAGATCTGCTTATCAAAGCAAAATGTATGTAATATTCAACGAGAAGAATGGTAAAACTGCAGTTTGATAAACTCGACCTGTGACAGGTTATTGGTTTAACCTAGTTACTTTACAGAGCTGAAAATGTGTCTGTTCTTTGTATTATGAAATTGTATTCGAAATCCATTGAAATGTTGACCTTGTTCATCGAGCAGCAGAGAACCCATCGTATTTTAGTATTCTCTTTATTACTTACATCAAACATTACATTCCGTTGTTTGCATGTGATACGTTCTTTTACTTTACATTTCAACTTGCGTGTGTGTTTTTTTTCGTAATTGACTTATGATATGTACATGTAGCATAAAAAACGTGGCAATATATCAAGCAGTTATTAATTAATCAGGATTTCATAGGACATTTTTTAATCAAATTACTAAACGTACATGCTTAAGCCCTCTGTATTTTATGAAAAAAAAAGCACAATACATGGGAGGAATAAATGTATGTAAAAATGCATTGTTCAAATAACAGGCTATTACGTAACATTGATTATGTTGGGCTGATTTTGTACATTGGAAATAAATAATTAATTTAGTGTGAATGAAGTTTGTAATACATGATATTATTGTGCCTACACCAGTCATGTTTCAAATACAAAATATCATTTTACAAAATTTGATATGTTAATTTATCCTGATTATAATTGACCGCAAAAGTGCTGCTTGTTTATTAATACACCAGCTGTTGCCAAAAATAGATGAATAACAAAGAAATGTATTGATCCAAAATCATTTTTTAAGAAATTCAAAATGAAATGAGCATTTGTTTTGAACTATTGTATTTTTTTAAGGAAGAAAAACATGAACATTTTCATGGTGAATATCCAGTTACAAAGTTGTTTTTTTCTAAGCAAATAACTTGATAAAATGGGTTCTTGTAAAACTTTTAATTAAATAGGTTAAGTAATAAATGTGTTTTTCTTTCTTTTCCAAGAACTGTATATTAATTTCCATGATTGAAGTTCTCAGAAACTTACTATTTCTAGTTATTGACTTGGATTCAAGGACACTGGTAATATATCCGTGTACAAGTTTGCTTTAGAGCTATTGTCTAGGGAGGGGGGGTGGGGTGGGGTTGGGATGGGCTTGTCTAAGGTGCAAACGTACTTTTAACAGGCAAAGATGCATCAATAATTAGAAATATAGCATAGTTGCAGTTTTTGTCCCTCTACTCCAGAGGTGGAATAATTCACATTTTAACACAAATTTGGTGTGAACGCAAACTAGCTTAAAAATAAATGCTACATTACTTGAAAATGTTCTAGGATTTAAAGTTAATTAAACTTCCCCTTTTCACGTAATTAAACATTATAATTAGTATCCACTGTTTCGCATTTTCATTTAGAATCTAAAGTTAATGAGTTGATTATACATACCGGTATTTGATTATGAACATTCATATTTTATGACATTTTGCACGGTTGTTCCATTACAACCATGTGAAGCAATGAAACAAATTGCGTGTATACATTCAGATTGTTGTCATATTGACCATGTGTTATCGTGGGTGCTATTTCAACGGCTCGTGTTATGTACAAACCCATTTTATCACGTATCAGATTGTCATTCCATTTCACCTGTCAGCTGTTTAGTTGACTGACATTGTGCATTTGTAACATACACTGTATCAACGGTGCATCGTTTGTGTTTAGTGTTTATTTAAGGCGTGTCGTGGGAAAACTGGGCTTAATGCATGTGCATAAAGTGTCGTTGCAGTCTGCACAGGCTAATCCGGGACGACACTTTCTGCTTTTATGGTATTTTCTGTTTCAAGGAAGTCTCTTCCAAACATAAATCCACTGTAAGAGGAAAGTGTCGTCCCGGATTAGCCTGTGCAGTCGACACTTACGCACATGCATTAAGCCCGGTTTTTTCACAACACGCCTCATTTGTTAAATGTTGAGAAATTGATAACAATTTGAACTGTAAACTGTAAACAAGTTGGTTGAATATACGTGATTGGCATATCACAGTTAGTAAATACATCTAATAATTTATCATAATATTAATAGTTGTTCTTATAACATCGAATGATAATTTAAACAATTAATGCAAGATTCTGTATTGAAATTCTTTGTTAAGTATAATATTGTTTTCATTTATTACTAGTATTCATGTACACTTAAAGGTACATGTCGACATTCTGAGTAGCACTGTAACGGATAAAATTAGGACAAATGTTTTGTTAATTTAGTCAATTACTGAATTTGGTTAAGATTTGAAAAAGTAATTACACGTTATGTCTCGAAGGTCTGTTTTGATAGGTGTTGTTTTTGAGACAGATATTTGTTTGTAAATGGGTATCTGTTCAGTGCATGTGGAGTTTTAAATGTGTTATATGTTTTTGTTCATTTATGTCAATGATTGTTTCGATTTTTGTTTTAACGTCAGTTGCCCAGTGATGTGTATATGTATTGAAGTATCATTTATGTTTGATGTTTTATATTGTGTGAACTTCATGATGACTCCGATTAAATTATGTAAACTTAACGATCATGATCGAGTTGTTTTTTCTACCATGATTTTAGCCACAAAATGTCACAGCGTTTATGTTTGTTTTGTAAAATAGAGCGCCTCTCGCACTGTCAATCACGAGTGGTACATGTATTTGGAATGTTGCGTAAATTACCATGAAATTATTGCCCGCCCATAGGACACACATAATAAATAGTATGGTTTTAATATTAACAAACACGTGTCTTGCGATAATACGCATAACGTCTCGCGAGTTTAATACTTTGGTCTCGGACGTAACCTTAGTTCATCAAAAACTAATACATAATTATAGAATTGAAACATATACTGTGACTATACCTAATGGCTACGTACTATTTCCAGGTGTGGATACTGGATTTTGAGGTAGAGGGGGCGGAAATATTCAGTAACTGGCAACAAACTTCTATTGGTCTCTCTAGCGTGTTATGATATTAAAAATATCGGAATGGTGCAATATCGTCAAAAAGGAACATTTAAACGAAAATATCACAGAACGGGTTTGATAATTGCAATAAATTGATTAAAAACACGTAAGTGACTACGAAATGCATATGTTTAAGTTATTGTGAAGTTTTAAAAAATCGAATTTTGGGGCGGACGTACGCCGCTTCCGCCTCCCCCTCCCATAATTTTATCTCAATTTTATACGAGTAAACGTCACTCAGCTAAACAAGAACAGAATCCAGAACGGTTAATACGTGCATCGAAACAAATGTGGGCGAATAGACTACTCGAGAATCTGTTTTTTTAACAGGGCGAATTTCTGTAAATTAGCGTCTTATTTTGACCACACCCCGCCGTACCGAACACCTCACCGCACGCGAATATTAGTCACAGTTTACACCAGGATATATTCATTCAAACTACATCGGACCACAAGTATTTCGAAACAAATTCTGCGTTTCTCACATCTGTCATGATTATTTTCGTAATTTACAGGCTGCCTATATGACAGATTGTCGCGTACACTGCGCCGTTGGTTCGTTGCCATTACAGCACGGATACAGACCGTTATTTATTTGGCAAGGTTTTGGTTTATAGTAACAGAACAAAACGCAGTATGTATTTCGCCAACTGCGCAGTTTTCTGAACTATTCACTACCGCATAGCACAGGTACGCGGCTATTTATAGACCACGCGAGACACGATTGTATACACATTAACGGATGAAAAAGATCAAGTTCACGAAGCGAAAGCCGACATCTGTCGCGCTCTGTCGCGTTTGAGTTATATAAACACGGTCGCTATTGTGGGGTAAGATAGAGCTGATTCAGCCGTATTTTCAAGTGGGCTTGCAAAAAGCACACCCAATAACCCTGCGTCTGAAGTTTAATTGGGCCGAATTCCAGTCGCGCCCAAACGATGACTGGGTCCATCCCAACAGTAACTTATATTTCACGATTTTAAAATATCTGAAGTACTTCAAAAAAATTCGCATTGTCTGCAGCTTTGTTATTCTATGCAGGTAGATACTTATGTTACGCCACCGAAGAAAATGGGGCAACCCCAGTTCAGTTATTTAATATACAACTATGGTTAACCTTAAATTCCGTTCGTTATGCCAAATGCGCAATCATTATTGTTTGTGTGTACTTCCGTGCCTCACGGTGCCTATATATACGCGCCCCTAATCATATCGTCAGATCTGTGTTGTGTTGGCTTCTTTGTAATACTGTACTTTTATGTACTGTTGCTGTACCGGTTAAACCAAGTTCTTAAAAATATCAAATTGTGTCATATCAGCAAATATGGCGGGGTATTAACCGGCTACCCACAGATCTCTATAGGCTATACGTACCAACGTGAACTCTGTAATATATGGTCAAAAAAATAAGGTACATGTTGGTATACATATTCACGCAAACGATATCTTGCAACGTCTGATTTATAATTATGTTAGATCTAGATCTACTTGATTAGATCGGTAAATTAGTACATCATTCAATCGGTATTGATTATTAATTTATTAAAATCACGGTACACGTTGTTTTTAAAAACAACAACAACTGCGATATCCCGTGTTTAATTTGGTTTATTTTTACATTTTTTATTGTCATCATCATAAAGAAAAAGAAAGTAAAAAAGAATCGGCCGCTCACCTGAACCCTATTTACGCCGATGTAAAGCTGTTTTCTGCCACGGTACACGTGTAACGCATTAAAACGCATACACATATTATCCTGTACTAGCTATTTAAATACGTAAGTATTATATACTTTAAATCATTTTTTCCACAATTTAAACGCAAACAAGAATATTAAAAAAGTATTAAAATAACAAAATATAAATAGCTGTCAGACTACGCCACTGTGACTTCGATACAAACCCGCCACCACGTCACAAGCGAGTCTCGTCTGCTGGGAAATGCTGTCTAGAAATAGCGTTTCTAAAATGGTTTTGGATCTGTCACGAAAATGGAAATATCGGTTTAAAATTTGTAATACAGATTATGTAACTTAAACATCGCGTTTCCGTTAAAGAAAAAAGGTTATAAATAGTTTACGGCGTGGTATAAAAGTAAAACGCCCGCTACTTTCAAACGGTGTCTCATAAATAGTATGTTTTACCGCCAGTGTGTCACATATGGAATCAATGAACGACTTCAAGAGCGAATGTCGTCTTAAGCGTGGTCGACACTGGATTATTCTGTCTGCCATGATTGAGAATCAAGGTTCCAGTGGGAGCTCTACCCAGGGGCGGTCTTCCAACTGCAAACGTAAATACGCAATGCTGAGTGGTGATCCGTAGCGGATCCGTGGTCTAGTGGTAACGCAATGGCTTCACAACCCAGGGGACGCAGGTTCGTGCCACCGCTACATTGTAACCTACTTACTCGTCTTTCATATGAGACGTTAAACCGAGGTGCAGTGTACTATAGGTGCTTCACGAAGCGATTCAAGCATTTACAGACACTCAAGCTTTACGTCGGTCACTTCAGCTCTTTTTAATCTATTACTTTTGCACCAGAACGAAGGACACACGGCCGAAGCACAGAAGTACGATCACCAAACACTCTATGCATTTCCAGAATAAAACAATAGCCATACTCGTACCTATGTCAAAATACAAAACAGAGTTATGGGGATTGTTGCACCTGATGCTGGAGTTGATTAAAAAGATGTATTCCAAGTATCAAGTGAATAACTTGTGTAGTGTTGAAGTTATAAGACTTTTGAATGTAACTTTAACCAGGTAATCTATATGAAAAAAAGTGGCATAACTCTGTCGAAATACAATACAGAGTTATGTGGAAAGTTGCACTTGATGTTAGATCGAGTTGATGACAAAGGCGCATCCAAGTTTCAACATAAACAGGAAAGCTGGCTCTACCCTATTGCGCTGCCACGCGATCTTCAACATATTGGCAATGAAGTTCTGTTCGGTCCCGACCCCTCGCGAGAAGGGCGCACTGCCGGCCCAACTCGCTGGCATCGACCACGAGGCGGGACAAGAGCGCACACAGGTCGCAGTTGTGTAGTGGATATGGTGTCCGCCTTGCGACCGGGAGGTCCCGGGTTCTATCCCTACTCAGGGAGCGTTCTCAAGATCTTTCCAAAGACACCAAGTACGCTTTCTTCCCTGGGAACGGACTCGAGAGTGTCTCTATAGGCCTAAGGCTTTCGATGCAATCGAGCAAAAATAAATAGGTTTAAACTAAGTTCGCTTCGATCTCTGTGTTTATAAGGGATTTACCATTTTAAAGAACTCTCACATGTTGACGTGAATATCACGCTACGCCCCTGCACAAAACAACCACGTTACTGCATGGACGAGGCGCCGCATGTCCCAAGGAGAAATACACTTCTGAGTAAAATAACTAATTTCAGTGAAATTTAAATAAATACCTGAAAGATGTTTACTTCGTGCAATCCTTGGTGCACACGACACAACAAACGTTGTAAAATTTTATACGCAACTAATTCAACAACAACAAAAATCAAAACGCTGACAGCGTTGAAAGATTGTTGGTTAGAAAAGAAACTAAGAGCAAATGAATTATTAGAGTATTTTTTGGTGAAAGAAACATTTATTGAAGTAAGTCACCTGTCTGTTATGTCATTTCTATAAAAAAAATATTGAAACTCATAACTATACGCTCTACATAAAATAAATTGGTATAAGCTGGTATTTGACCTAAATGAAGATGGAGATCCAGGCTACTGTTTTTGTTTTGCAAATTAAAACTAATATTGGGCAAATCTAATTCAATGCTATTTATCTACGACATTTTTATCATTATTTTCAATTCGTGGGAAGCAAATATTTTTGTGCAAACAATTTAAAAAGCAAACCGAGTTATATGCATACAAGTACAGCTACAACGGGTAAAAATAGTCGATAAACCGTACAAGTTCAAATCAATATTTAGTGCTTTTTATCACAAGCGCTATGGTCGGTTAATACCAATTTAAATAAAGATAAGTTTAATTAGTAAAATACACTCAAAACTCTCTTTAGAAGTATAATACTTTTCCATAATTCGTATGGATACGTCAAAAACAATAGCAATCGTCAATCGAGTGGTTACGATCGCTCCGCTATAATTAAGTACTGACTCAATACACTGTTGTTAAACTTACACAATATAATGTAATACGCAGTTAACCAGTCAATAGCACAAACATCCATCATACTTATGTGAATAGACATATCATGAAGTCACTTGTAGATGTGGACTAAATGGATTATTATTATTGTTTATTAGTGTTTTAAGTCATATCTATTTCTTGTCATCTATTCATATAAAGTAACATCGATAAGAGGGAGCCTCACTGCTCAGCGAGAGAAGCGCAGAAATTTATCGATTTACTGACTCTTAGCCTGCAAAGTAAAGAAGTAGTTCCCTTAAGACCGATTTCTGAATACACCTAATAAATCCTGTTGGCTTGCGCCAACAGTCTAAAAACACATCATGACGTCAATAATTTCTAAATTTCAAAGTTCTAACATATCCAAATAAATATAACACTGAAATTCCATGCTTATTAGATCTATAATTTACGACGCAATAAACGTTTAACATGGGTACAGATGTTTCAACCCCTGTCCACTGGATTACGTTTTACGACCATTTAACGAATTCTATTAGCCTCACTGTTCTTCCGCTGTGAAAAAGAAAACCGTGTGACGTGTACACAAGCATTTCATCAATGTATCATATCATATTATTCAGTGTACCGCACTGTCCTCGTTTGCGGACCTAAGATCTGAATCAGTGCACGACCTTGGGCGTATGGAGTACGATTAATATGGAGTACGGTTAATATGGACTACGATTAGTGCGATTAATATGGAGTACGATTAATATGGAGTATGATTAGTACGATTAATATGGAGTTGGTTAATATGGAGTACGATTAGGGTCTTTAATGCCTGACCAAGCATCACGCTTAAAGAAACGAGCATGATGCTCGTAAGATCAAGCATTATGCTCAGTGAACGAGCATCATGCTCGTAAGAGCGAGCATTATTCTTAATAAACGAGCATCATGCTAGCCAACTCAGTGTGCATTATGCTCGGTCAGCCAATAAGGACCCTCTTCTTACGGGTTACTATAAATGATCGTCGTGCTTGAGCGCCATGCTCCAGTGATCGAGCATCATGCTCTTTAGTCGCGGTCAATATGGAGTACCGAGTTATGTATTAAAGTACTCTGTTTGAATGCGCTCACAATTCAGTAAACAGTTACTGTACCTATGAATTTCGGTTGTCAATGTCAAACTTAGTCTCAATTTAAAACATAAGCCAATCAAATTCAAGGCTGATAAAATTATGTAAGAACGTGGTCGGTAGTTTATTTCAGACCAAGTTTGAGATTGAGAATTTTGGTAGTCATGGGACCGACCAGTTAGCATTGGAAGCCGCTACGAATACCAGTAGTTTGAAGGGAATCAATAACATGCTCTTCCTACCGTGTTAAGACAAAGCGAGGGGTCTCCGTGACATTGACCCTCAAAATGATCAGCGAGGCATGTAAATATGATCAGCAAGGCATATACATTGTACCTGACATTAACCCTCAAAATGATCAGCAAGTCATATACATGTACATTGTAGCTGACATTGACCCTCAAAGTGATCAGCAAGGCATGCACATTGTAGCTGACATTGATCCTCCAAATGATCAGCAAGTCATATACATGTACATTGTAGCTGATATTGACCCTCAAAGTGATCAGCAAGGCATGCACATTGTAGCTGACATTGATCCTCCAAACGATCAGCAAGGCATATACATGTACATTGTAGCTGAAAATGGCCCTCAAAATGATTAGCAAGGCATGCACATCGTAGCTGATATTGGCCCTCAAAACGATCAGCAAGGCATATACATGGTAGCTGACATTGGCCCTTACGATGATCAGCAAGGCATATACATGGTAGCTGACATTGGCCCTTACAATGATCAGCTAGGCATCTACATGTACATTGTAGCTGACATTGACCCTCAAAACGATCAGCAAGGCATATACACTGTAGCTGACATTGACCCTCAAAACGATCAGCAAGGCATATACATTGTAGTTGGCATTGACCCTCAAAACGATCAGCAAGGCATATACATTGTAGCTGACATTGACCCTCAAAACGATCAGCAAGGCATATACACTGTAGCTGACATTGGCCCTCAAAACGGTCAGCAAGGCATATACATGGTAGCTGACATTGGCCCTTACAATGATCAGCTAGGCATCTACATCTACACTGTAGCTGACATTGATCCTCAAAACGATCCGCAAGACATATAAATGTACAGTGTAGCTGACATTGGCCCTCAAAACGATCAGCAAGGCATATACACTGTAGCTGACATTGGCCCTCAAAATGATCAGCAAGGCATATACATTGTAGCTGACTCCGATCCTCAAAATGATCAGCAAGGCATATACATTGTAGCTGGCATTGACCCTCAAAATGATCAGCAAGGCATATACACTGTAGCTGACATTGACCATCAAAACGATCAGCAAGGCATATACATTGTAGCTGACATTGACCCTCAAAACGATCCGCAAGGCATATACATTGTAGCTGGCATTGACCCTCAAAACGATCAGCAAGGCATATACATTGTAGCTGACATTGACCCTCAAAACGATCAGCAAGGCATATACATGGTAGCTGACATTGGCCCTTACGATGATCAGCAAGGCATATACATGGTAGCTGACATTGGCCCTTACAATGATCAGCTAGGCATCTACATGTACATTGTAGCTGACATTGACCCTCAAAACGATCAGCAAGGCATATACACTGTAGCTGACATTGACCCTCAAAACGATCAGCAAGGCATATACATTGTAGTTGGCATTGACCCTCAAAACGATCAGCAAGGCATATACATTGTAGCTGACATTGACCCTCAAAACGATCAGCAAGGCATATACACTGTAGCTGACATTGGCCCTCAAAACGGTCAGCAAGGCATATACATGGTAGCTGACATTGGCCCTTACAATGATCAGCTAGGCATCTACATCTACACTGTAGCTGACATTGATCCTCAAAACGATCCGCAAGACATATAAATGTACAGTGTAGCTGACATTGGCCCTCAAAACGATCAGCAAGGCATATACACTGTAGCTGACATTGGCCCTCAAAATGATCAGCAAGGCATATACATTGTAGCTGACTCCGATCCTCAAAATGATCAGCAAGGCATATACATTGTAGCTGGCATTGACCCTCAAAATGATCAGCAAGGCATATACACTGTAGCTGACATTGACCATCAAAACGATCAGCAAGGCATATACATTGTAGCTGACATTGACCCTCAAAACGATCCGCAAGGCATATACATTGTAGCTGGCATTGACCCTCAAAACGATCAGCAAGGCATATACATTGTAGCTGACATTGACCCTCAAAACGATCAGCAAGGCATATACACTGTAGCTGACATTGACCCTCAAAACGATCAGCAAGGCATATACACTGTAGCTGACATTGACCCTCAAAACGATCAGCAAGGCATATACACTGTAGCTGACATTGACCCTCAAAACGATCAGCAAGGCATATACACTGTAGCTGACATTGACCCTCAAAACGATCAGCAAGGCATATACACTGTAGCTGACATTGACCCTCAAAACGATCCGCAAGGCATATACATTGTAGCTGGCATTGACCCTCAAAACGATCAGCAAGGCATATACATTGTAGCTGACATTGACCCTCAAAACGATCAGCAAGGCATATACACTGTAGCTGACATTGACCCTCAAAACGATCAGCAAGGCATATACACTGTAGCTGACATTGACCCTCAAAACGATCAGCAAGGCATATACACTGTAGATGACATTGGCCCTCAAAACGATCAGCAAGGCATATACACTGTAGCTGACATTGACCCTCAAAACGATCAGCAAGGCATATACACTGTAGCTGACATTGACCCTCAAAACGATCAGCAAGGCATACACACTGTAGCTGACATTGACCCTCAAAACGATCAGCAAGGCATATACACTGTAGCTGACATTGACCCTCAAAACGATCAGCAAGGCATACACACTGTAGCTGACATTGACCCTCAAAACGATCAGCAAGGCATACACACATTGGCCCTCAAAACGATCAGCAAGGCATATACACTGTAGCTGACATTGACCCTCAAAACGATCAGCAAGGCATACACACTGTAGCTGACATTGACCCTCAAAACGATCAGCAAGGCATATACACTGTAGCTGACATTGACCCTCAAAACGATCAGCAAGGCATACACACTGTAGCTGACATTGACCCTCAAAACGATCAGCAAGGCATATACACTGTAGCTGGCATTGACCTCAAAACGATCAGCAAGGCATATACACTGTAGCTGACATTGACCCTCAAAACGATCAGCAAGGCATACACACTGTAGCTGACATTGACCCTCAAAACGATCAGCAAGGCATATACACTGTAGCTGGCATTGACCCTCAAAACGATCAGCAAGGCATATACACTGTAGCTGACATTGACCCTCAAAACGATCAGCAAGGCATATACACTGTAGCTGACATTGACCCTCAAAACGATCAGCAAGGCATATACACTGTAGCTGACATTGGCCCTCAAAACGATCAGCAAGGCATACACACTGTAGCTGACATTGACCCTCAAAACGATCCGCAAGGCATATACATTGTAGCTGGCATTGACCCTCAAAACGATCAGCAAGGCATATACACTGTAGCTGACATTGACCCTCAAAACGATCAGCAAGGCATATACACTGTAGCTGACATTGACCCTCAAAACGATCAGCAAGGCATACACACTGTAGCTGACATTGACCCTCAAAACGATCAGCAAGGCATATACACTGTAGCTGACATTGACCCTCAAAACGATCAGCAAGGCATATACACTGTAGCTGACATTGACCCTCAAAACGATCAGCAAGGCATATACACTGTAGCTGACATTGACCCTCAAAACGATCAGCAAGGCATATACACTGTAGCTGACATTGACCCTCAAAACGATCAGCAAGGCATATACACTGTAGCTGACATTGACCCTCAAAACGATCCGCAAGGCATATACATTGTAGCTGGCATTGACCCTCAAAACGATCAGCAAGGCATATACATTGTAGCTGACATTGACCCTCAAAACGATCAGCAAGGCATATACACTGTAGCTGACATTGACCCTCAAAACGATCAGCAAGGCATATACACTGTAGCTGACATTGACCCTCAAAACGATCAGCAAGGCATATACACTGTAGATGACATTGGCCCTCAAAACGATCAGCAAGGCATATACACTGTAGCTGACATTGACCCTCAAAACGATCAGCAAGGCATATACACTGTAGCTGACATTGACCCTCAAAACGATCAGCAAGGCATACACACTGTAGCTGACATTGACCCTCAAAACGATCAGCAAGGCATATACACTGTAGCTGACATTGACCCTCAAAACGATCAGCAAGGCATACACACTGTAGCTGACATTGACCCTCAAAACGATCAGCAAGGCATACACACATTGGCCCTCAAAACGATCAGCAAGGCATATACACTGTAGCTGACATTGACCCTCAAAACGATCAGCAAGGCATACACACTGTAGCTGACATTGACCCTCAAAACGATCAGCAAGGCATATACACTGTAGCTGACATTGACCCTCAAAACGATCAGCAAGGCATACACACTGTAGCTGACATTGACCCTCAAAACGATCAGCAAGGCATATACACTGTAGCTGGCATTGACCTCAAAACGATCAGCAAGGCATATACACTGTAGCTGACATTGACCCTCAAAACGATCAGCAAGGCATATACACTGTAGCTGACATTGACCCTCAAAACGATCAGCAAGGCATATACACTGTAGCTGACATTGACCCTCAAAATTATCAGCAAGGCATACACACATTGGCCCTCAAAACGATCAGCAAGGCATATACACTGTAGCTGACATTGGCCCTCAAAAACGATCAGCAAGGCATACACACATTGGCCCTCAAAACGATCAGCAAGGCATATACACTGTAGCTGACATTGTCCCTCAAAACGATCAGCAAGGCATAAACACATTGGCCCTCAAAACGATCAGCAAGGCATACACACATTGGCCCTCAAAACGATCAGCAAGGCATATACACTGTAGCTGACACTGGCCCTCAAAACGATCAGCAAGGCATACACACATTGGCCCTCAAAACGATCAGCAAGGCACATACACTGTAGCTGACATTGACCCTCAAAACGATCAGCAAGGCATACACACATTGGCCCTCAAAACGATCAGCAAGGCATACACACACTGGCCCTCAAAACGATCAGCAAGGCATATACACTGTAGCTGACATTGACCCTCAAAACGATCAGCAAGGCATACACACATTGGCCCTCAAAACGATCAGCAAGGCATACACACACTGACCCTCAAAACGATCAGCAAGGCATATACACTGTAGCTGACATTGGCCCTCAAAACGATCAGCAAGGCATATACATTGTAGCTGACATTGACCCTCAAAACGATCAGCAAGGCATATACATTGTAGCTGGCATTGACCCTCAAAACGATCAGCAAGGCATATACACTGTAGCTGACATTGACCCTCAAAACGATCAGCAAGGCATATACACTGTAGCTGACATTGACCCTGAAAACGATCAGCAAGGCATACACACTGTAGCTGACATTGACCCTCAAAACGATCAGCAAGGCATACACACATTGGCCCTCAAAACGATCAGCAAGGCATACACACTGTAGCTGACATTGACCCTCAAAACGATCAGCAAGGCATACACACTGTAGCTGACATTGACCCTCAAAACGATCAGCAAGGCATATACACTGTAGCTGGCATTGACCCTCAAAACGATCAGCAAGGCATATACACTGTAGCTGACATTGACCCTCAAAACGATCAGCAAGGCATATACACTGTAGCTGACATTGACCCTCAAAACGATCAGCAAGGCATATACACTGTAGCTGACATTGGCCCTCAAAACGATCAGCAAGGCATACACACTGTAGCTGACATTGACCCTCAAAACGATCCGCAAGGCATATACATTGTAGCTGGCATTGACCCTCAAAACGATCAGCAAGGCATATACACTGTAGCTGACATTGACCCTCAAAACGATCAGCAAGGCATATACACTGTAGCTGACATTGACCCTCAAAACGATCAGCAAGGCATACACACTGTAGCTGACATTGACCCTCAAAACGATCAGCAAGGCATATACACTGTAGCTGACATTGACCCTCAAAACGATCAGCAAGGCATATACACTGTAGCTGACATTGACCCTCAAAACGATCAGCAAGGCATATACACTGTAACTGACATTGACCCTCAAAACGATCAGCAAGGCATATACACTGTAGCTGACATTGACCCTCAAAACGATCAGCAAGGCATATACACTGTAGCTGACATTGACCCTCAAAACGATCAGCAAGGCATATACACTGTAGCTGACATTGACCCTCAAAATGATCAGCAAGGCATACACACATTGGCCCTCAAAACGATCAGCAAGGCATATACACTGTAGCTGACATTGGCCCTCAAAACGATCAGCAAGGCATACACACATTGGCCCTCAAAACGATCAGCAAGGCATATACACTGTAGCTGACATTGTCCCTCAAAACGATCAGCAAGGCATAAACACATTGGCCCTCAAAACGATCAGCAAGGCATACACACATTGGCCCTCAAAACGATCAGCAAGGCATATACACTGTAGCTGACACTGGCCCTCAAAACGATCAGCAAGGCATACACACATTGGCCCTCAAAACGATCAGCAAGGCACATACACTGTAGCTGACATTGACCCTCAAAACGATCAGCAAGGCATACACACATTGGCCCTCAAAACGATCAGCAAGGCATACACACACTGGCCCTCAAAACGATCAGCAAGGCATATACACTGTAGCTGACATTGACCCTCAAAACGATCAGCAAGGCATACACACATTGGCCCTCAAAACGATCAGCAAGGCATACACACACTGACCCTCAAAACGATCAGCAAGGCATATACACTGTAGCTGACATTGGCCCTCAAAACGATCAGCAAGGCATATACATTGTAGCTGACATTGACCCTCAAAACGATCAGCAAGGCATATACATTGTAGCTGGCATTGACCCTCAAAACGATCAGCAAGGCATATACACTGTAGCTGACATTGACCCTCAAAACGATCAGCAAGGCATATACACTGTAGCTGACATTGACCCTGAAAACGATCAGCAAGGCATACACACTGTAGCTGACATTGACCCTCAAAACGATCAGCAAGGCATACACACATTGGCCCTCAAAACGATCAGCAAGGCATACACACTGTAGCTGACATTGACCCTCAAAACGATCAGCAAGGCATACACACTGTAGCTGACATTGACCCTCAAAACGATCAGCAAGGCATATACACTGTAGCTGGCATTGACCCTCAAAACGATCAGCAAGGCATATACACTGTAGCTGACATTGACCCTCAAAACGATCAGCAAGGCATATACACTGTAGCTGACATTGACCCTCAAAACGATCAGCAAGGCATATACACTGTAGCTGACATTGGCCCTCAAAACGATCAGCAAGGCATACACACTGTAGCTGACATTGACCCTCAAAACGATCCGCAAGGCATATACATTGTAGCTGGCATTGACCCTCAAAACGATCAGCAAGGCATATACACTGTAGCTGACATTGACCCTCAAAACGATCAGCAAGGCATATACACTGTAGCTGACATTGACCCTCAAAACGATCAGCAAGGCATACACACTGTAGCTGACATTGACCCTCAAAACGATCAGCAAGGCATATACACTGTAGCTGACATTGACCCTCAAAACGATCAGCAAGGCATATACACTGTAGCTGACATTGACCCTCAAAACGATCAGCAAGGCATATACACTGTAACTGACATTGACCCTCAAAACGATCAGCAAGGCATATACACTGTAGCTGACATTGACCCTCAAAACGATCAGCAAGGCATATACACTGTAGCTGACATTGACCCTCAAAACGATCAGCAAGGCATATACACTGTAGCTGACATTGACCCTCAAAATTATCAGCAAGGCATACACACATTGGCCCTCAAAACGATCAGCAAGGCATATACACTGTAGCTGACATTGGCCCTCAAAACGATCAGCAAGGCATACACACATTGGCCCTCAAAACGATCAGCAAGGCATATACACTGTAGCTGACATTGGCCCTCAAAACGATCAGCAAGGCATACACACATTGGCCCTCAGAACGATCAGCAAGGCATATACACTGTAGCTGACACTGGCCCTCAAAACGATCAGCAAGGCATACACACATTGGCCCTCAAAACGATCAGCAAGGCACATACACTGTAGCTGACATTGACCCTCAAAACGATCAGCAAGGCATACACACATTGGCCCTCAAAACGATCAGCAAGGCATACACACATTGACCCTCAAAACGATCAGCAAGGCATATACACTGTAGCTGACATTGACCCTCAAAATGATCAGCAAGGCATACACACATTGGCCCTCAAAACGATCAGCAAGGCATATACACTGTAGCTGACATTGGCCCTCAAAACGATCAGCAAGGCATACACACATTGGCCCTCAAAACGATCAGCAAGGCATATACACTGTAGCTGACACTGGCCCTCAAAACGATCAGCAAGGCATACACACATTGGCCCTCAAAACGATCAGCAAGGCATACACACATTGGCCCTCAGAACGATCAGCAAGGCATATACACTGTAGCTGACACTGGCCCTCAAAACGATCAGCAAGGCATACACACATTGGCCCTCAAAACGATCAGCAAGGCACATACACTGTAGCTGACATTGACCCTCAAAACGATCAGCAAGGCATACACACATTGGCCCTCAAAACGATCAGCAAGGCATACACACATTGACCCTCAAAACGATCAGCAAGGCATATACACTGTAGCTGACACTGGCCCTCAAAACGATCAGCAAGGCATATACACTGTAGCTGACACTGGCCCTCAAAACGATCAGCAAGGCATATACACTTTAGCTGACACTGGCCCTCAAAACGATCAGCAAGGCATTATACTGTAGCTGACATTGACCCTCAAAACGATCAGCAAGGCATACACACTGTAGCTGACATTGACCCTCAAAACGATCAGCAAGGCATATACACTGTAGCTGACACTGGCCCTCAAAACGATCAGCAAGGCATATACACTGTAGCTGACATTGACCCTCAAAACGATCAGCAAGGCGTCTACACTGTAGCTGACACTGGCCCTCAAAACGATCAGCAAGGCATATACACTGTAGCTGACACTGGCGCTCAAAACGATCAGCAAGGCATATACACTGTAGCTGACATTGACCCTCAAAACGATCAGCAAGGCATATACACTGTAGCTGGCAATGACCCTCAAAACGATCAGCAAGGCATATACACTGTAGCTGACATTGGCCCTCAAAACGATCAGCAAGGCATATACACTGTAGCTGACATTGACCCTCAAAACGATCAGCAAGGCATATACGTTGTAGCTGGCATTGACCCTCAAAACGATCAGCAAGGCATATACACTGTAGCTGACATTGACCCTCAAAACGATCCGCAAGGCATATACACTGTAGCTGACACTGGCCCTCAAAACGATCAGCAAGGCATATACACTTTAGCTGACACTGGCCCTCAAAACGATCAGCAAGGCATATATACTGTAGCTGACATTGACCCTCAAAACGATCAGCAAGGCATACACACTGTAGCTGACATTGACCCTCAAAACGATCAGCAAGGCATATACACTGTAGGTGACACTGGCCCTCAAAACGATCAGCAAGGCATATACACTGTAGCTGATGTGACATTATGTTAGATTCCAACTTCCGTGCGATCCGTTATAAACGTCACGATTCGCCATTCGTCGCCGAGCGTTGACTTTCTCTGAAATGTCAGGTTTGATACGATGAAGCGAGTCTATACGTTATGATACGTTTTGTTGCGCTCGGATGGGATCTGGTCACGATTGGGTTTTCCAAATTGGGTCGATCTGGTACGTGCAGCTACTATACGTGCCGATACGTTAATCACGAATCGATGCGCTCCGTTATAGGATATTAATGTGATCACGATTAGCGCTACGACTGGACCATGATTGGTATAAATACAGCCCGACTGACCATTGACTTCGTTGTGTCTTGAGATCGCAACACGTCTCAACAGAGCGAAGTGTTTGTCTTGTCTACGACCGACATTTGGTCGTGTTAATCGTATAAAACGTTTGAACCGTTATACTATTTTCTACGACTGAGGTAAGACTGACCGCAAGATCTGATAATATCTACCGGTAATCAGCACCATAAGTCCACGATTAAGACCACGATTTCAATCGTGCCGCGAATCGTGAAAGTGGCAACCTAGCATTAAGACCGCTTAATGCCCGGTTAGGATCTTGTCTAAATTGGTCAGCCAGTAAGACACGTGTATTACTATCATCGCGAAGCATATGTAATACAATATAATTTCGGTACATAGTTCAATCTGTATACGTTGAGCCTGTTTTTAATAAACCAGCAGCTCAACCATGTCACAGAAAATTGAAACACCGTCCAAGAATAAAAGCAGTGTCCGGTTTATAACGAGGCCATGCAGGAATATCATTAAGAAATGTCTGAAAGTCGACTGTGCCGCGGTATTTTATAAGGCACTACTTTTTATTCACAACAAACAAATCATATTGTTTTATTTCCTGGAGCTATGTTATGTCTATCAGCAAAATAGAAAAAAATGGTTTGTATTAATGTTTAATTTTAAAAATATAACGCAAGAAAAGTTGAGTTTGCACTACCGATCCCGTTACTGCGAAAGTTGTTAATCACCGATCTTATTTAGTCATGTAATTTTAATTTACTCGTACAACAAAAACGGTCGTCACAAAGTGAAAAGAGCTGAACTGGCTAATATTTAAGATTGATACTTGATACTAAGATTACGTTTGACGACACTTGTAGTCATGGACTATAAGAACATGTATTACAACACGTTTTACTACCGTACTTAATTCTTAATTACTGGATTATATTGCTTACGATTTGTTTATTCGACGTCAAGCGCGATTGTCGTCAGTATCGTCGTCCAGGTGGCGTGTGTTTCTGGAAGCCGCGAAGCTGGTTTCAAAATGCATCGTGCACATCTTATAAACAACAACAGGAAAGCCCTAGTTACCAGCTTCAAGATACACACCGGTTGCCTTAACCTTGTTCTAAATTTGAAACTGCGCAGTTTTTCAAGAGGCTTAATGCGCATTTAAACAGAGATCGAAAATTACGTAAACAAAAGTGCCATTAGCCTTGAGAATGCGTTCGAATGAGTTAACAAGTACAGACGTCTTTGTTTTTTGGTTTAGGACTTCTTACAAAAATGTGGTAAACAACCACCAGTCATCGTCAATCACGTTTTGCGGTACCATTACGAATGACCCTTGCGAAATATCTCTCATCAGCTGAAAATGATAAATTAATAAAAGATGACTGTACATCAGATATCTAAAAAATGTTGGTAACTGATAATACTTTTAGGGGCGTATCGACGGCTAATACGTACATCGTAACATTTTCAAAAATAAAACTTTTTTGCTGAACACGTAAGTCTGGTTTTTATAAACAAACAAAAACTATGTTTTATATATAATTATTACAAGTTGTCACCGTGACACTTTTCGCGAGCGCAGGAAAATAAGTAGTAGTAGTAAAGTCGATATGAATGAAATGTACATGAAGTACCGCTATGCGCACCACTGATAACTGTAGTGTAGCGTAGTATTGCTATTAGAAAAATATATTCGTGAAAAATTGAATATTTCTTGGTTTAAATACGAGTCTATATCTATGGGAAACACGGTCGATACGCCCCTTTAAGGGTTTCGATACTTTAAACGGAGACTTGCACTTAGTCCACGATTGAAGTTTGTCTTAAAACGCGTTTTATTTTTGATCGTAGATTTATTACAGTATTCGTTAGCTTGCCAACGTCATTTGAAACAAAACATTATGTTGTCCCAAATTACGACAGGAACTTGAAGAATTACGACGTCACATTTCGATATACACAACGTTAAAGGCAGTTAATCTCGTTCTACGAAAAACGTCACGCAGCAGTAACACTCCTTGCTACTCATATTCATTGATCGGCTTTGTTACGAACAACACAATGAGCGAATTAATTACATGTAGTTATATAATTATTTTGTTTACTTTAAAAATTAATAGTCAATGGCAAGTTGCGGGTCTCAGGTTACATGCAAATGTGTGTTGGGCCTTTATACGCATCACATCGAAGGTTATAAAGAAAGCATAATAGGATAGGAGTGTTAGCTAACTTAAACCACGTGCATCACGTATAGTATCACACGTCAGTACGCTTGTCTGCATAACGTCGCAATTATCTAGCATTTGACCAGTTCAGAAAGTAACGTAGTTTCCAATAACATTTAACACCATGATAAAGCGGTGACAACAGGTTTTAAACAATAATTACAGGTTAAACCTATCGTCACCACTTTATTCATCAAATCGCAGTCCGGTACGTTTTTATAATTCCATGTATACAAAATGTGTAAATATTGCATTTGCATTTGCTTGCAATTGCAAATGACGGTCGTTTTCAGTTACATTACTTTCACTTTGAATGGGTCTTGTTCCTGCCCAAGATCACACATGTATGAAATTCCGAAGATGGGGGATTATTACTAGATGTGTGGTGCGCGCGCATTATATGATCGGCAAGAATAAGCTACAGCCAACAATAAGTGTGTTTCGGTCAACGGTTTCAAAAAAGGTAGGATCGGGATTGAATTTTGTTAAACCTCTTTTCTGAAGACAAATTTCTTAAAAAAAATAAAATATACACAATTATCTACGAGCTAACGAATACGGATTTCACGGAAAACAATCGTCGCTAAGAACTTAAGGGCGGGGGAGTTTTGGCTAGGTAGGGTCGGGTTGCCTGCAACACAGATTTTTGTTTGGCCTAGAGTGACTTGGACCTATGATCATATATCCCTGACACGACTCTGTATAAGCTCTGTATAAGCGGCAAGACATTTTACCCATGACGAAGACACTTTGATGTTGGTATAAGTGAGCAAAGGTTGGCGGAAACATCATTAAAAATACATTGACAACAAGACACGTTCTCCAAAATATTTTATTGCACATTAAGGGACTAGAGTCCAACAGCTCACAAATACGGAGTAAACATCTAATACAGAATAAAAATAATAAAAACACAACTTCTGTAAAATATGTTGATCTGTGTACATTGAGCAGAGACCACATTTGACAACGCTTATTTGAACATTTGTTAATTTCAATGAAAGAACAGATAATGCTTCAAATATAAAGCATGACTTCTATGCTTTTCTGAAAAAAAAAAACGATAGAAAAAGCAACAACATTGTGTCATAGTTATCCATATTATTCATACAAAGTCATGCTTCACTTACACAAGACTTAGGGATGGGGCTTGAAATTCTGATGTAAAATCTTTAACAAGAATCTGTTAGAATATCAACAAGAGCCGTCAGAGAACAGCTTGCTTGACTATTCTAAGTATTTCAGTTTAAACATTTTTTGGAAAGTGGAAGGGGCATAAATTTGTTAAATTACAAAGCTGAGGTATGGCAATTATTTCATCAATGTATTCCAAGTTTCAAGTGAATAGGTATTATGTAGTTTAGAAATTATAAGACTTCTGAAACAACTTTACACTGAAAATCTATGTGAAAAGGGGGCATAATTCTATCAATATTCAAAACATGGTTATGTGGCACCTGATCCTGTAGTTGATGACAAAGGTATATTTCAAGTGAATAAACTATCAAGTTTCGAAGTTATAAAACTTTTGAGTAAAAACTTAAATTCTACAATATATGTGAAAAGGGACATAACTATGCCAAAATACAAAACAGTAATGGCGAATGTTGCACTTGATATTGGAGTTGATGACAATGGTACATTCCAAGTTTCAAGTGAATAACTCACGTGGTCTTTATAAGACTTTTGAATATAAACTTTAACCAGAAATTCCATGTGTAGAAGGGGCACAACTCTGTCAAAATACAAACTGAGTTCTGGGGAATGTTGCACCTCATGCTTGGGTTGATGAAAAAAGGTTATCCAAAGTTTCAAGTGAATAACTTATGTAGTTTTAAGTTACAAACTTTTGAATATAAACTTAAACCAAGTTCAGATGCAAACGCCAACTCGAGTAGGAAAGCTCACCTATTCTTCGAATAGTCAAGCTAAAAATGTATTTTTTTGTAAAAATTTTTGTAATATAAATACACAAATGTGGTATAAATGGATATGTGTAGTGCCATTCATATAATTTTATTAAGTATATTATTTACATAATTTTATTAAGTATATTAAAACTCAATAAACACCCTAACTACACCATTTTATTTGCAGATGATGACTAGGTCCATTGAAAGCTACAGCGCCTACTAAAGCCTACAAGATGTAGTACAAATCATGACAAGGCAGTAACAATGAGTGTGGCCAGATCACTTAATATTCATCCTCGTTTCTGTATCCCTCTGCGTTTGCGGAGTAAGTGTCGTTCAGAAAATCTTCAAAAGGCTTTCTGGTGACAATGCATGTCACTGCTCCAAACATGTTACGGAAGCTGAAATATAAAAAAAAAATGCATGTGTACATATATAATGAATACCGTTGTTCCTTTTAAGAAGTGACAAATATTATATTTTGGTTTTCAAATACGTATGAACAACATTGTTTTATAATTATCATAATATCACGGCCATGCTTCTATAAAATGTTCCTATCGTTTACCATTTCAGATTGCTATTTAAATGTCTGCAACAGATTCAAAATAAGGTTATGGAAGTTCAGATAAAATATGATTTCAGTAATTATTATTATGATCATGTTTATTATTATTAGTAGTTGTAGTATTATTTTTATTATTATTATTATTATTATAAGAAGTAGTAGTAGTAGTAGAACTAATAGTAGTAGTAGTAGTAGTAGTTATTGTAGTTGTAGTTTATATAAAATCTACTTTCTTAATAGGAAAAAAAGTTCCTGATTTCCGTAAAATGTGTCACAGCTGACTCGACATTTCCATAAAATGATTCCCAACTTAGTACATTTTTACAATGTCAATGCTCTATGCACACACACTATCATTGGGTTGTAACCTAAACATATCAAATATCATTGGGCTGTAACCTAAACATATCAAATATCATTGGGCTGTAACCTAAACATATAAAATATGATTGGACTGTAACCTTAACATATATCAAATATCATTGGGCTGTAACCTAAACATATCAAATATCATTGGGCTGTAACCTAAACATATCAAATATCATTGGACTTCAACCTAAACATATCACATTTTCCTGCCTTTGATAAAACATGCTCCACTTGGCAGCCCAGAAGTGCGACCATTTCTGACCAAAAGACATCGTCGACTCTTCCTGGGTTTGTAGACGTTCCTTCATAAACCGCTGGTACTTCACATGATGCTTCCCGCGCTCAACCTCGTGTTTCACATGCTGTGCTTCTTTATCTGATTATTATAAACTTAATTAATATAAAATTATACAGATATATAAAATCAGAACCCTGTGAGCAATTGCTTTTATGTAAATGTCATTGAACTTGACTTTTCTGTGATGTTTGGTTAGAAAGATATATTTCTTTTGTGGTGAATATTCATACTCTTACAAACCACATCTTAAATGTCATTTTTATCCTATTACTACAGCTGAATCAATCGGATAACAACCAATCATATAAACTTAAGCTTTATCCGATCACTATTTTTAGCACACGTTTATATGATCGCTATTTATAGAACGCTATGTTTTTCAATGTGACATCAAACCAAATGATGACGTTTGTAGTAAACAAAAATCCCACTGTTAAAACTGGGAAACCAACGTTATTGTTTTATTTTTGACATATTTTCACGCCGTTTACATGTTTTGAGAGCATAGCATAATAAGATAAATAGAATATTAGGTGAGTGTTGGATAAAGATGAAGTTTATCATGCTCGGCACGAAACATCTGAGGGCTCGGCAAGCCTCGCGGTGATCTGTTTCTAAGCCTCGCATGATAAACTTCATCTTTATCCAACACTCACCTAAAATTCTCTATACATCTCTGGCAATGTGGTATAGATACAATATGCAATTATACATGAATTACTCTACAACACCACCATAATACACACTTACAGTGTGACATTCATGAAAATAGGTATTGCAGTTATAGACTTTGTTTTGTTTGTTTGGATTTTTTGCCGTATTCAACAGTTTTTCAGTAATATAACGGCAGTCAGTTAACCTACTAACACTTTTCCTGGGTAAGCTGGTTTACCAGTGCACATACTTATGCCAGTAACTGACAACTGCCCTACTTGAATCAGAGGTAGGGGAAGAATGGCTGTAGAAATAATTTCATTACCAATCCACCACACAAATTGTGGCCGGGCTGGGAATCAAACCCACGATCCTCAGATTTGTAGTCCAGCAGTCGACCAACTGAGCTTGCCGGCCCGGCTTTGCAGCTATAGAGTTAATGCTAATCGTGTTAAGTGTTAGTGTAAAGAACGTACCAGTTCCAGTGAAAGTACCATTCATGATCTGCTCGTATTTGTCAACCATTTGCTTCAGTCCAACCTCCGTTGTGTTGACAAAGATGTACATGTAGCACGACGGAGTCTCCGAGACTGTGTGGATATTGTGGAACTCGTTGGCTGGTAACTGAAATTATACAAGGGAAACAACTGACAAAAGACTGAATATTAAAAGGGACACAATTGAAATAAATTTGATAAATTGAAACAATTGACTGCAGAAGACAACAGACTGAGCTAGAGCTATCACTAAAGGTGATTAATACCCCAACATACTGCACTGACTATGTCGTTCGGAGCAGTGGTGCTCTGACAAAGTACACTTTTTTCAGTGCAAAATTAACCCTATTTAGCACTTTAGAAATGTGTTGCACTTAGATGACACTGGAAAATCCAATCATTTAGAATTTATGGAATGGAAACAATTTTGTCATGACGTACAATTGTGTCCTTGACCTTTGTCAGACAAGCATGGGTCATGTACGTGACACATCATCTAGTCATGGGGAATAATAATCGGCAGTGAAATGAAAATCCTCTAGGCATTAAACAGTTATTGAGCGGCAACGAAAAATGGACGGACGAACATGCATGAATCCAATACAGGCCCCACTTTGTCATATATGAATTACATATAATTGTTGCAAAATGTTTCGAAAGAAAATATAACCTAGGTCAGAGTGTAGCTGTTACGGTACTGTAAACACAATTTACATACAAGTCATACATAATACTTTGGCATTTGAAATATCTTTTTAATGGTCAATTGACAACAAATTTATTTATTGCCACACAAGTATTCAATATTACAATGCAATGGGTGTCATAGAAAAATGAGACTGATTTATGCAAAGTATATTACATTAAATAAACCTAATATATATACATAGATGCCTTTTCAATCTGTCTAAATGTTACCAGTGTAGACACTAGCATTACCAGTAATCAAACTAGCCAGTACTAAAATATTGGAAATTATTTGAAAATGAGGTATTTTTTCACAATTTCTGGGGAAAATATTTCAAAATGACAGGTAGTTTTGCAAAACTGAAACATTTGGCTACTAAGGTTTTTTTCTGCGTGCCAACCTAGATATAAAGCAATCTAACCCAAAGCCACTTAAACAAATACAAATACCAACAGATGTATGTAAAGAATCTTGTACTGCCTCAAAAACTAGACATATCACAGACATGGATGCCCCCATGACACATGTTTGGACATAAACAAAGAGATCGTCGCCAACAAGGATTTTTGCCTCCACAAATTCACTTTTATATTCTACAGTGGAAAAAATTATAGAGGGCCATGATTCTGCCAAAATTGGTCAAGTGCAAGAAATGACAAGGGGCCAAAATTTTGCCAAGTTGGTCACAACTAAAATTCCTTCCTTAACGATCACCTACACATTACGGTTCTTCAGCTGTGAAAGTTTGAGCGTCAAACAGTTAACGAGGAGTTGAGTCCACACAATTTCAGAAGGATATATTCTATAGTGGAAAATATAACAAAGAGCCATAATTCTGACAAAATTGTTCCATCCTTTACAATAACCTAAACGTTATGGTTCTTTAGCTGTGAAAGTTTGTGCGAAATCCACTAAGCAGTTAAAGAGGAGTTGAATCCACAATATTTCTGTTAGTATGTACATACAGATGGATCGACAAGTGCAATTCTTAATGCCTCCCACTGTGGGGGCATACAAATACTAGAAACGCACTTGTCCACTTTCCAGACACACAAATCGCCATGGAAGCACCATTGGAATACTTTCTCAGCATGACAGTTATCACCGTCAAACAATTCTCACCTGCCCTCCCATGTTCTACAAACTGTCTATTGTTCACAGCTTATGAGACTTGATTACATACATATTTAGTTGCATATATCTATATGTCAACCCTTTCCACGCAGATACTTACTAAAATTGTACATTTTATTTTGGGTTTTTGTTAATGAAAAACAACCTATCAATATACCTCATATTAACACATTTTTTGGGTACCTAAATAGAAACATGTACTGCAAACAATTATTCTACTAATACTAGAACTCCGCGAGTCAGATGTGTCGCCTGACGCCGGATAGCTTACGTGAATCCAAATAAAGAAGAACTTTAGGTTAATGCTCTTTTTTTTTTTTAAACAGATTTATTGAAATCTTCAAAAGCACTGCACTCTGGCTAATTGCAAAGAACAGACTAATTAAAACCAAAAATTTGACACAAAAATAAGTATGAAAATTTACAAAGAGCAATAACTCCGAAAGTATGAGGTGCAGAGTAACGGTTCTTGTGCAAGCACTTCTCCTGTATGAGATCTATCTGCCTATGGAGTTTCAAGTTGATAGCTTTCATAGTCTTAAGAGTTATGCTCCGAACAAAAATTAAGTATGAAAATAAACAAAGGGCAATAACTCCAAAAGTATGTGATGCAGAGTAACGGTTCTTGTGCACTGCACTTCTCCTCAATGAGGTCTATCTACCTATGAAGTTTCAAGTTGATAGCTTTCATAGTCTTAGAGTTATGCTCCAGACAAAACTTACATATGAAAATAAACAAAGGGCAATAACTCCAAAAGTATGTGATGCAGAGTAACCGTTTTTGTGCACTGCACTTCTCCTCAATAAGATCTATCTACCTATGAAGTTTCAAGTTGATAGCTTTCATAGTCTTAGAGTTATACTCTGGACAAAAATTAAGTATGAAAATAACCAAAGGGCAATAACTCCAAACGTATGAGGTGCAGAGTAACGGTTCTTGTGCACTGCACTTTCCCCTCAATGAGATCTATCTGCCTATGAAGTTTCATGTTGATAGCTTTAATAGTCTAAGAGTTATGCTCCGGACTAGCGAAAGGGGATGACGCCGCCACCGCCGACAAAAAGAAACACCTATATGTCGCCTTTTCAGGCGACACAAAAACTGGTATTCTTCCATCCATTTCTGTGTAGGCCAATTAAAATGTGAACTGCTTTTTATTATTGAGAATCTGTTAATATAGTTTGCATATAATTAAGAAAATTAAACAAAAAGCAATTTAAATAATATTCCCCATAAACAATGAAAACACAAGTAACCTTAAAATACCGGTAGTTAGAAGTGTGCATTTGTCAAGGTTTTACTTAGATTAAAAACTTCTTACATCTATTACAGACAATTTTTAATCAAACAGCTGACGTCATAGAAACACTTTCGACAATTCATGATAATGAAACTTCACACAAGAGCTGAACTTTGTTTATATCTAGAAGTCCCTGTGAATTCGAAATGATTTCAACATATCCTTAGTTTGTAATACCAGTATCCCAGTTCAGACTATTTAAATGTAATAAGTCCAAATGTTTAATAACATGTACTGAACTGTAAACAAATATCAAAAACTCAATTAAAAGTCACACTTTATCATCTTTAAAACTTGCAAAAGAGAAAGTGTGAACAAAAGTATAAACATGTTGGAAATGTGCAACAAACTTGGATTGTTCCTCAACACTTCAAGACAAACACATAGAAATTAGTGTGAAACAAGACACAGTGTTCGGTAAACACACATGCCCCCGGTTAGTGCTGGACAGCCCATTTGAATTCTAAGTCCAAATTAGCTCAAGGTCAAAGTATGGTTGGGTGATATGGTTGGATAGGGAATGGTCATAAGCAACAACTGTGTAAGTATCCAAGTACTGTAGCAAGCAGTGTTGGTGCTAGACGAAACGGTAAAATCAAGTTAACCAAGAAACAGTCCATTTGAATTATTCTAAGTGCAAACAAGAGATGTTTGTAAAACATGTATGCCCCCCGACTTGCAGCCAAGTTGTGAATATGTGAAATTGTTAAGAATTTTTTTTAATATGCAATCACAAGCAAGGTCTGGATATATGGTATCTATGTATGAAGTTTCATTAAAATATCTCGATGCGTTCTCAAGTTATTGAGCGGAAACCGTTTTTCTATTTTTAGTAATGGTGACCTTGACCTTGACCCCACCCACCCCATATGAAATCCCAAGAGAGGTCTCATTATAAGGTATCTATGTATGAAGTTTCATTAAAATATCTCAATGCATTCTCACGTTATTAAGCAGAAACCGTTTTTCTATTTTAAGCAACAGTGACCTTGACCCCACCCACCCCATATGCAATCCCAAGCGAGGTCTCAAGATAAGATATCTATGTATAAAGTTTCATTAAAACATCTTGATGAGTTCCTAAGTTATTAAGGGGAAACCATTTTCTATTTTTAGTAACTGTCACCTTGACCTGGACCACACCCACCCCATATGCAATCTCAAGTAAGGCTTCGATATATGGTATATATGTATGAAGTTTCATTAAAATATCTCGATGCGTTCTCAAGTTTTTGAGCGGAAACTGTTTTTCTATTTTAGTTATGGAGACCATGATCTTGACCCCACCCACCCCATATGCAATCCCAAGCGAGGTTTCGATATATGGTATCTATGTATGAAGTTTCATTAAAAATATCTTTATGGATTATAAAGTTATTGAACGGAAACCGTTTTTCTATTTTTAGTAATGGTGACCTTGACCCCAACCACCCCATATGCAATTCCGAGCGAGGTCGATATAAGGTATATATGTATGAAGTTTCATTAAAATATCTCGATGCGTTCTCAAGTTATTGAGCGGAAACCGTTTTTTCTATATTTAGTAATGGTGACCTTGACCTTGACCCCACCCACCCCATATGCAATCCCAACCGAGGTCTCAATATAAGAAATCTATGTATGAAGTTTCATTAAAATATCTGGTTGCGTTCTCAAGTTATTGAGAGGAAACTGTTCTTATATTTTTAGTAACAGTGACCTTGACCCCACCCCCCCATATGCATTCCCAAGCGAGGTCTCGATATGAGGTATCTATGTATAAAGTTTCATTAAAATATCTCGATGCGTTCTCAAGTTATTGAGTGGAAACCGTTTTTCTATTTTTAGCAACGGTGACCTTGACCTTTGACCTCAAAATGAAAAGACGTCTTCCTTTCCTCTTAAGTAACAAGCACACCAACTTAAATTATCGTAGGTCAAAGCGTTCTCTAGATATCGTGTGGAAACGAAATGGTCTACGGACCATCCGACCAACCTACCGACGGACAGGTACAAAGCAATATACCCCCACTTCTTTCGAAGGGGGGCATAATTAGATCAAGGTCAAAGTGAGGTTGGGTGATATGGGTGAATATGGAATGGTCATAAGCAACAAATAATGTAAGTATCCAAGTGTTGTAATCAGCTGTGTTGGTGCTAGACGAAATGGTAAAATCTACTTAACATTATCACAGACGGACAGGACTATCACTATATGCCTCCTGCATCCAGATGCCGGGGGCATAAAAAAAACTGTCTGACATAGGAAAAAATTTGAAATATCAATACCAATTTAAATGTTCGACAAAACCATATTATTTCATACAAATTTACAAAGGAAGAAAATTTGGAATTATTTTCCCACTTGAAATATCTGTACATCTAACTTGGCAGTAAGAAATGTGAACAAGTAGCCAAAAATTTAGATTTTGCAAAGAAAACCTGTTATTTAGTGTTGCCTCTGAAAGTGTGAAAATATGCTGGATTTTCAAACATTTTCAGAAATTTAAGTAGCCAAATACAATTTGGAACACCCAATGGCTATTTTGGCTACTGGTAGCGCTAACATAGCCGTAAATTTTAAATAAGCGAACCTGCATTTTCTCGCCAACATGGAGCGTGTAGTTCCGTACTTGATCCACAAGCTCTACAATCACTCGACCATGAAGCACCGTCACGCTGGTGTTCCCCAGCTCTGGCTGCACGTAGTTCTCAAGAAACAGACCTGCAAACAGTGTTATGCAGAGTTTTGGCTTAAGTTTTGTGTGTGTTTGTTCTTTTTTATCGATGTTTATCATTAATAAACAAACTTTTTCAGAACAATCATATGTAAATATATTCGAAGTTCAAAAAGGACCACCCAACTACAACTAAGCAAAACATACAATGGAAAAACAACAGGCAGTTAACAATAATCAGTTGTTAATGCTATTCATGTAAAAAATCTATTAAAATTTAAACAACTATTAAGATTTAATGAATACTTAAAGACAAAAATCATTCTTGAGTCATCAAATTATTATGTGATAGCATAGTTTACAACTTGGATATTATGTAAATCATTTTAGTGTTGTTAAATTATCATGTATTAGAACATGGCATACAACTTGGAAGTGTTCTAATGTAACACTGAATATCTAGCTCCCATCCTCGACTACCGTAACTACCTACCTGGAAAGTCAGCCACAAACACAACATCTGTATCACTGTCCTGCTGGAAGATATCACGTTCAATTTCGGAAAGTTTCCCTCGCCAGTCTGAGAGGTCCACCAGTAGGGGAAATAACCAGGAGGTCGGCTCAAATGGGCTCCATGGGGCTTCGAGCAGGTCTACCCGAGGGTCCACGGCCCTTAATTAGCACACAATAAATGTGATCACTGATTAGTCTCATCATAAGTCCGAAATCCATTACTGACCACGAGGTACGGTAATCTGTCAATTATAACTGGCCTAAACTCCATATTTACTGACCAGTCAAACATTTAGCTTGCCAGTCGGAACTTTTCACCAGCCATGAGGGCCAGTGTTCTGGTAATGTTAACATTTAGCTCATCAGTCGGAACTTTTCACCAGCCACGAGGGCCAGTGGTCTGGTAGTGTTAACATTTAGCTTGCCAGTCAGAACTTTTCACCAGCCATGAGGGCCAGTGTTCTGGTCATGTTAACATTTAGCTTGCCTGTCAGAACTTTTCACCAGCCATGAGGGCCAGTGTTCTGGTAATGTTAACATTTAGCTCACCAGTCAGAACTTTTCACCAGCCATGAGGGCCAGCGGTCTGGTTATGTTAACATTTAGCTCGCAAGTCGGAACTAATCACCAGCCATGAGGGCCAGTGGTCTGGTAATGTTAACATTTAGCATCGCCAGTCGGAACGTTTCACCAGCCATGAGGCCACTGTTCTGGTAATGTTAACATTTAGCTCGCCAGTCGGAACTTTTCACCAGCCATGAGGGCCAGTGTTCTGGTAATGTTAACATTCAGCTTGCCAGTCGGAACTTTTCACCAGCCATGAGGGCCAGTGTTCTGGTAATGTTAACATTCAGCTTGCCAGTTGGAACTTTTCACCAGCCATGAGGGCCAGTGTTCTGGTCATGTTAACATTTAGCTTGCCAGTCGGAACTAATCACCTGCCATGGAACTAATCACCAGCCATGAGGGCCAGTGTTCAGGTTATGTTAACATTTAGCTCGCAAGTCGGAACTAATCACCAGCCATGAGGGCCAGTGTTGTGGTAATGTTAACATTTAGCTCGCCAGTCAGAACATTTCACCAGCCATGAGGGCCAGTGTTCTGGTTATGTTAACATTTAGCTCGCCAGTCGGAATTAATCACCTGCCATGAGGGCCAGTGTTCAGGTAATGTTAACATTTAGCTCGCCAGTTGGAACTAATCACCAGCCATGGAACTAATCACCAGCCATGAGGGCCAGTGTTCTGGTAATGTTAACATTTAGCTTGCCAGTCGGAACTTTTCACCAGCCATGAGGGCCAGTGTTCAGGTAAAGTTAACATTTAGCTCGCCAGTAGGAACTTTTCACCAGCCATGAGGGCCAGTGTTTAGGTAATGTTAACATTTAGCTCGCCAGTCGGAACTAATCACCAGCCATGGAACTAATCACCAGCCATGAGGGCCAGTGTTCAGGTTATGTTAACATTTAGCTCGCCAGTCGGAACTAATCACCAGCCATGAGGGCCAGTGTTCTGGTAATGTTAACATTTAGCTCGCCAGTCGGAACTTTTCACCAGCCATGAGGGCCAGTGTTCTGGTCATGTTAACATTTAGCTTGCCAGTCGGAACTTTTCACCAGCCATGAAGGCCAGTGTTCTGGCAATGTTAACATTCAGCTTGCCAGTCGGAACGTTTCACCAGCCATGAGGGCCAGTGTTCTGGTAATGTTAACATTCAACTTGCCAGTCGGAACTTTTCACCAGCCATGAGGGCCAGTGTTCTGGTGTGGTTAACATTCAGCTTGCCAGTCGGAACTTTTCACCTGCCATGAGGGCCAGTGTTCTGGTAATGTTAACATTCAGCTTGCAAGTCGGAACTAATCACCAGCCATGAGGGCCAGTGTTCAGGTAAAGTTAACATTTAGCTCGCAAGTCGGAACTAATCATCAGCCACGAGGGCCAGTGTTCAGGTAATGTTAACATTTAGCTCGCCAGTCGGAACTAATCACCAGCCATGAGGGCCAGTGTTCAGGTAATGTTAACATTTAGCTCGCCAGTCGGAACTAATCACCAGCCATGGAACTAACCACCAGCCATGAGGGCCAGTGTTCAGGTAATGTTAACAGTTAGCTCGCCAGTCGGAACTAATCACCAGCCATGAGGGCCAGTGTTCAGGTAATGTTAACATTTAGCTCGCCAGTCGGAACTAATCACCAGCCATGAGGGCCAGTGTTCAGGTAATGTTAAAATTTAGCTGGCCAGTCGGAACTAAATCACCAGCCATGAGGGCCAGTAATCAGGTAATGTTAACATTTAGCTCGCCAGTCGGAACTAATCACCAGCCATGGAACTAATCACCAGCCATGAGGGCCAGTGTTCTGGTAATGTTAACATTTAGCTTGCAAGTCGGAACTAATCACCAGCCATGAGGGCCAGTGTTCTGGTAATGTTAACATTCAGCTTGCCAGTCAGAACTTATCACCAGCCATGAGAGCCAGTGTTCTGGTAATTAGCTTGCCAGTCGGAACTGTTCACCAGCCATGAGGGCCAGTGTTCTGGTAATGTTAACATTTAGCTCGCCAGTCGGAACTTTTCACCAGCCATGAGGGCCAGTGTTCTGGTAATTTTAACATTTAGCTCGCCAGTCGGAACTTTTCACCAGCCATGAGGGCCAGTGTTCTGGTAATGTTAACATTTAGCTCGCCAGTCGGAACTAATCACCAGCCATGAGGGCCAGTGTTCAGGTAATGTTAAAATTTAGCTGGCCAGTCGGAACTAAATCACCAGCCATGAGGGCCAGTAATCAGGTAATGTTAACATTTAGCTTGCCAGTCGGAACTAATCACCAGCCATGGAACTAATCACCAGCCATGAGGGCCAGTGTTCTGGTAATGTTAACATTTAGCTTGCAAGTCGGAACTAATCACCAGCCATGAGGGCCAGTGTTCTGGTAATGTTAACATTCAGCTTGCCAGTCAGAACTTATCACCAGCCATGAGAGCCAGTGTTCTGGTAATTAGCTTGCCAGTCGGAACTGTTCACCAGCCATGAGGGCCAGTGTTCTGGTAATGTTAACATTTAGCTCGCCAGTCGGAACTTTTCACCAGCCATGAGGGCCAGTGTTCTGGTAATTTTAACATTTAGCTCGCCAGTCGGAACTTTTCACCAGCCATGAGGGCCAGTGTTCAGGTAATGTTAACATTTAGCTCGCCAGTCGGAACTTTTCACCAGCCATGAGGGCCAGTGTTCAGGTAATGTTAACATTTAGCTCGCCAGTTGGAACTAATCACCAGTCATGGAACTGTTCACCAGCCATGAGGGCCAGTGTTCTGGTAATGTTAACATTTAGCTCGCCAGTCGGAACTTTTCACCAGCCATGAGGGCCAGTGTTCAGGTAATGTTAACATTTAGCTCGCCAGTCGGAACTTTTCACCAGCCATTAGGGCCAGTGTTCTGGTAATGTTAACATTTAGCTCGCCAGTCGGAACTTTTCACCAGCCATGAGGGCCAGTGTTCAGGTAATGTTAACATTTAGCTCGCCAGTCGGAACTTTTCACCAGCCATGAGGGCCAGTGTTCAGGTAATGTTAACATTTAGCTCGCCAGTCGGAACTTTTCACCAGCCATGAGGGCCAGTGTTCAGGTAATGTTTTCTGGACCTAGACTTTCCTGGCTGTGTCTGAAGTCTGAGACTGCATGATATTTACTCTATACTCGACCAAACATGCATATGTTCATACATACATTGTTGCTATTACCTTATATTATCATTTATAATTTTAAATTACAAGGGTAAAGTGTTTGAATGACAATTGTTGTGGTCATTTTATATAATGAAACAAATATTTGTTGATACAACAGATTTTATTATTAATATTTTCCAGAATTTTAGCCAAAACTTATAAAAATTCTTTATAAACTATCCAAAACTCTATTAAAAAGAGTCAAACATTGTTGCAAAGAAATTTGTACTAACTGTCCTAAACCCCAATCTAGTCCAAGTCACCTGGGCAAGGGGAAAGTACTGTACCTTTGCTGGAAGCGTCCGTTGAGTGCCCGCCACACGTCGATGTGCAGTTCGATGTCAGTCACATTGTAGCCAGCCAGTCTCTCCTTCACACATGACGCGTACTGCTTAATCATGTCCGCGTGTGAGCTCCAGCGGGCGCCGAGCGTCCACACCTGGAGCAGATATATAGGGAATATTACGTGACTGTGGTGTTCCGTTGGGTTGTACCGCTCGAGATGATTCAGTAATGTTGTATTTCATGAGTAATGTTGTATTTCGTGAGTAATGTTGTATTTCATGAGTAATGTTGTATTTCATGAGTAATGTTGTATTTCATGAGCACTTGGGGCGAGTGGATTTCAACTTTTACACAATCAACTATACAACCCACATGAACACAACAGTCATGTAATATTCCATTTATTATATACCTATACAGGGTTCTCCTGGCTAAAAAAATTATTTAACCAATTTACTGTACTTTGTTGAAATCCTTCTTATTTTGGGTATTTTATAGGGTTTTATGAAATTTGTAGCCAAATGGAAATTTCTTTAGCCAAATGTTTAATGTTGCAGAAATTGGCGATTTTGGCGAATGGCAGAGTGAGCGCAGCTATAAATAGAATGGGGTGTCGCCTAATGTTGTTAGGAGCGTTACGGAAATTTACTATACTCACTGTAACATGAAAGTAGTTTTTCCAGCCGTTAAATATAGATTTTTATTTCAATGTGAACAATATGGAAAATATATCAGGCCAGTTGAATTTTATACCGAAAATATAGTATTTTAGTAAGAAATTCTAGAGGCATAAAATAAAGGAGAATTAAATGAGCTATGTATCCCAATTGAACGATTTTTTTTAAATTATTGTGTAGATCAAATGTGAGTTTAATAATAATTTGAATAATTTAATATTTTTAATCTTTTAGACAATTCATACATGGGAATCTCACATAATTTAAGATATTACAATAAAAGAATGACACCGTCTAATTTGAATAAAGGTTACATCGAAGTTGGGTTGCACAAGGATATTGCACATATTGACATGTTTGTTAAATAAATATGTTTAAACTAAGTGACAGCCTTCTTTACAGTACAGTTAAATAGATGCTGAAAATATTTTCCAAATGGACAAAAAATACAATGGCTAAAAGGCATTAAGTAGAACCCCCGCCCCTTACCAAGGATTCTTTCTGTTAAATGACAATTTCATTTTGTTCATTTTCTCATTCTGCCATATTAAGGAAATGAACATCGCCCTCACCCTAGCAGGCAGGTATTTTCAAAGACTTCAGATTGCTTAAACAAATGTTGTAGACAGCCACCAAAAGGAACTATTGACCTGACCACATTAGTCCTGCATGTACCAAGTTGTCAGAAATTCATTTAACAAAGAATTATCAAAGGAATGTACACGTCAATTTTTGAAGAATTCCAACATGCCGTTTAAAAGTGTTCAAAGCAAACTGTAGACATTAGATGACACACAACCATCACCATAATGCTCAGCGATTTTTTTTGTCCAATTGGGAAAAGTACCTGTACCGGTCCAATTGGGAAAAATTGAGTCGTGAAAACCTCAAATTGGGAAAAATCGAGTCGTGAAATCCTTAAATTTGGAAAATCGCGTCGTGAAGTTTGGGTCTTATTGAATACATCATACTGTTCATACTTAATTGAACATACCCATTAAAATAATCATTTGCAGGCATGCCTTAATGACCATTAAGTAATAAAGTTGATATAAATAACAAAATATTATAAAGAACACACAAAATCAATAACTAGTTGTTTTAATCTCTTATAAAGCAATGTCTCTCTCTTTCATTTTTTTGAAAATTTCAACAATCTTTGATGTTTGATCATCACTCAGTTGCTCGCATCCCTCTCTGCACAGCATCATTAGTGCTGTCAATGTGTCCTGAGATAGACGGTTTCGATTGGTTCTGCAAAGATTGTTCATTAGACTGAACACCCTCTCCACAGAGGCAGTGCTGGAGGGCACAAGTCTGGACAGCAGCAACAGCTGGTACATGCAGGGGTAGGTTGTCCTAAGATGTTCATCCCCCAGCATCTTCTGCAGCAAGTCCACAGGTGGATTGCTGTTTCTGAAAACAGAAATAATATAAAACTATATGTTTAGGTCTACCAGGGTCTAATTAGATGATATATGATCATGGAGTGTCTATGAAGGAGAGCTGGAACAATTATGTATTTTAAATAATAAATATTTTTTAAATATTATGTAAGATGCATGCATTACAAACAATTTCATTTATATAAACATGATCTTGAGAAGAATAAATTGTATTGAGAGAAAGAAAAGGAAAGCAAGCAAACTCTGAAACAGTAGCTAACTAAGAACTGTATAAACCATACATAAATAAATCTGGAATACTAGTCTAAAATGAACAAAAGCTAAATAACAGCAAACAAGTAAGTTCATTTAAGTGTGTGAATCATTGTTTCCTCTGCCTTTCATTTCACAGATTTTTTGACAGTTTTATTAAAGTTTACATCATGTATGATGTTGCTTTAAACATAAGCAGTATTTGTATAACTTAATTGAAACTTGTATTTTGCAAAAATCATACTAATAAATTTGGGTAAGCACAGAATTTAAATCAATGTAATCACATAGAAAACAGACCTTTTGGAACTAAACAATCGGAATGGTCACAACAGAACTGTCCAAAACATCAACCAATACCTATGCATGAACATAACATATTTAAAGCCGTCAAACTCTGCAAGGGCAGTAGCCTTGTTGAACAATGGTGGGCTCTGCGATGTTTGACCCTTGTAGGTGTCTTCTTTTTGAAGCCCATAGTGTGAGGTCAAGTTCTCAATTTTCGCCTTAATAAAGTTAGTGTTCTTTGTAAGGATAATCATCTCAGGCCTTTCTGTCTCTAGGTAACTTAACTAATTTAAATTATTGATGACCATAATTAAAAAAAAATCTCAAAATTAAAAGTAATATAATTTGTAAATTAAAGTACCAAAGAATGAAATAAACTGTATATCTTTACTATTCTTCTGTATGTTCTTAATTTCAGGCAAAGCCAGTTATACCTTTCCATAGTCTGATTCTCGCAGTTCCACAATGGTTTCAGGCAGATTTGTCAATGTGAAGACTGAGAAGGCTTTCAGCTCTGGCGACATGAAGTTGAAACCGCTATCTAGTTCTTCTAGGAGTTTGTTGACCATAGGGATGGCAAGCTCCTCCACTACCTGAGTAGGGGTGTAACTGTCCTTGTCTCTGAAAAGAAATAATTGTTAAATGATCACAAACATTAATCAACTAATGTATACAACATGTATGTCAATCACATTGATAAGCAAATATTTCTGTAAACTACCTTAGTCTTCTTGAATAAACTGTTCGTTGATCAATTTCTGCAAAGAGGGTGCTCATGCGCGACAGATATAGGTCATCTTCCACTTCCGGAGGTTGTAGGCATGCCCTGAATCTCTGGGTTAAGATTTCCAGGTTGTCTGTCAACTCCTGCAAGAGAATCAGGTACAGTATTGATATTATTGCAGTCTTTCAGCTCGAAATAGTATGAAGCTTATGTTATAATTATGATAAAAGAAAATGCACCTTACACTATAAAATACAGTGAAGATCAGTTTGTCAGATGAACCTTTAAATGAATTCGCTTTTATCATAAAACAAATCGTATCTACTACCTTTAATTTTCTTGTCACATCTGAGAAATCAATTGCAGAACCCTGTAGAAACTTGCAGAAGATGTTCACTGGCTGGAGCATATCGCACATGACCAGAATAGCTGCCACAGTGTTTTTGCTCGTGATCTTGTCTCGAATGGCAACAATCTCAGGCTCTCCTTTTCTTTCCAGAAGCTCATCAAGTGTATCAATGATCTGCAATTAAACAAAAGAAATATGCCTGAAAGTGACTTAAAGTATCCCCACACCACTTTGAAGCAAGCATAGCAAATGACATGCCTATGGCTAAGTTTAACTCAACTCATAACTCAAGAACATATTGATCCCAGTGCATGAAATTTTTTAAATATATCTTGCGCATCTACACTTCATGGCAATGACATTAGAGTTTAAATTATATCTATTATAAATTTTATAAGAAATTTAATCTACAACCCGATAAAAAGTATATGCAGACGAACAAACCAAACAGCTGACCGACAAGCAGCAGGACTAAAAAAATACCCCAGTGTCAAACTGCATTTGCATGTTTAGAAATTATAATAGCCTAACTGTAGATTGTGAAAGGAATGTATTAACTTTTTAAAAGCTAATAAGGTCAATTGTCAAATATCTAAGATAACTTTTGACAATATTGTTTCAGATGTTAATATAATAACATATTGAACTGTTTCTTGATTTTTAAGTTGAAATCAATACGTCATCAGAAGTAAAATGTGTAGCTACCTGGACATATCGATCTATGAACCTCCTACAGGCCACGCCATGAGACAACCATCTAGTAGCTGCTGCTCTGACCAGCACCAGCTCTTTGACATCATATGAAGACTGGACATCCTGAGTAACAAAAACATTATACAACCTTGTGCAAAATGTTATACAAGTAAATTATCATATTTGGTTTGTTGTTCAAGAGCCACTACTTGAATACTATTAAATTGTTCATTTGAAGTATAAAATTTATATTCAAAACGTTGCCCTGTCATTTAGAGTTCAATAAGGAAGCTAAGCATGATTATTTTAAATTAAAGTAAATTATTTATTTAGATGGCCAGTTAACAATGAAGAAACACATGCATTTAACAAAGAAAACACACTACCTTGAACACGGCAAATTTCTGGGGTGAATACTCGAACAACTTGTAGACTGAAAGCAGGACATAATCCACCTCCCCGAGAACTTCAAAGTGTTTCATCAGGTGTTTCACGCAGAGAGCTAGTTTATGGTTTCTGCAGTTGACGTACTGGGAATGAGGAACCATATTCCTGAAACGTCTCTGCACACCTGTCATAAAAAAGCATAATGTTATGCATTTAGATGGTGTTAATTGAATTCAATGCAGTTGAATGTAAAACAATATTTTAAAATTGCATTTAAGAATCATAATTTAATCATGCAGGACTGTAAACAGAGCAAAAATTAGAAATATTATTTTTCATTTTATATTTAGTTGAGAAAACTATTGATATATACCATTCTGCTCTCCACTCATGGTATTGCAGCCGTCAAACCCTAGGAACATCACCTTGTTGATATTGATATCCTTTGACTCCAAAAAATTGACTAATGCCTGAGTGAGAGTTTCGGCATCTCCCCGTTTGACGTTAACAAGTCCAACAAAGTGGTCTTCCACATTGTCGCAGTCCAGGTAGCGAATGAGAATCGCCAATTGACTGCGACCAGCTTCGTCTGTAGACTCGTCAGCTAGCAGAGCAATGTAGTCACTTGTCCTAATTTTATCAAGTTGTTCTTGTTCAAAGTAGGAACTGAGTGCAGAAACTATTTCTGTAATGGATGTTGACGAGGTATACATGGGAGAACTTAATTGCTTATAATCAGTTATATTGCCACAGTTTGCTTTGGCCATATGCTCTACGAGATCAGGAATGCTATCCAGCGCCCAGTGATTGCGCACAACAAGGTTTGCAGTGTTAATCAAACATGTGATGTATTGTCTGTTTATCTTTATTTCTGTTTCTGAACTGTTTTTACCCTTTTGCCTCTGTAAAAGTTTGGGAATAGTTTCTGTCTCTACACCCTCTTTAGCCTTCACATACCTGCTGAGGCTGTCCTTGTGTAATTGGGTTTCCTCATGTGCAGTTAGTTTCCGAACAGGATGATCCCCAAGGACAGTGCCTGTTAAAAAAGGCGATGGTACACCACGGGCTACCTGTTTTGGTCCAAAAATTTCACAATACTTGCACAAAAAGCAATTTTTGCTGCTGCTAAAATATAGCCAATCATAGTTCCATTCATATTTTGCATTGATTTTAATTTGCTTTTTGGGGAGTGGGGAAAGTGTGGAAGGTTCATTTTCAATTTTTTGGGCAATCAACATTTCAGATGAAAATATTTCATGGCCAGACTGGGATGTATCTTCAACTTGACTATCACCAAAACCACTTTGAGTTGATACTGATTCAGAAGCCTCAGGAGCCTGGTTAAAATCGGCCTCAATAGATTGATTTATTTCAGTATCAGGGGTCTGGTGTAACTCGGCCTCAACGGCCTGGTATGACACTGTCTCGGGGGCCTGATTTGACACGGCCTCATATCCACCAGCCTCAGGGGCTTGGTTTGAAATCTTGAAACCAAACTGCGTCAGTGGAAGGGATCCACTTGCCTGATGACTCTTTTTAAGTTTTTTTGCATAATATTTGCTATTATGACTCATTTCAAATTACGATCAGGTTACAAACCGACGTAAAACAGAACGCTGGCTGCCTGACAACAGAACCGGAAACAGAAACGACTCTATTGATTGAATGCGCTGAATAATATAACCCGAAATTAATCGAGCGCGTGGTTACACACAACTATACGATTTTCTTTGTTCGCTCGCCGAAAGTTCGGTTTTGTTACGAAATTTTCGATCGTTTTGAACAAAATTCGGACGCCGATTGGGATTTTTTTCAGATGCCGATTGGGAATTTTCGCATTTTCGCTCGATTGGGAAAGTACCGTTTACCGGTACTTTATAAAGAAGGAAAAAAATCGCTGATGCTCTGGTGAAGTCACAACTGTGAGGCGAAGTAAGAGTTGTAGCATACTTTGACCGAAAAATGTCAGTTATTTAACCAGCAGGGCGAGGTTAATTAATTAACATATTGAGGTCAAAGTGTGCTACAAGTGTTTTATACCATATTTGCCAATCACATCGCAACTTTTTACAAAGCCGATCCCAATGGGCAACTCCTAGATATCACGTGATGTCTGACATGCTTGACGTCTGTGTCGTTTCCAAATTAAGCGCTGTTGCAAGGTCACATGATGCGATCCGAATGTGCGAGCTTACCATGCAATAATTAGCGTGCGTATAAATTACATCTAAATTTCAATATACCGCACGATACTTACTGCACGATAAGCTTGCACATTAGGCTCCACCCACCAGTTACCGTTCTGAAATCAGTTATTGAATACCGGAGGAACAAAGAAACCTCTCTGAAATATGGTATAAGATCTATGTGTCCTACCAACCTTTGGGTTGAGATACCCCTCCTCCCTGGTGTATTTATCAATGTACGTGACCTTGATGTGCTGCAGTTTCCAGGAGTGGACCATCATGTCCCATGAATAACCATAGAGACCCTGCGCCCAGTGGTTGTAACCCTGAAAGAAACGATATGGGACTTGCAGTGCTTTTTTTTCCCTAAAGGGGAATGGTGGTGGGGCCCTTCAGGAGTCATTTAATATTATTTTTATGCTTTTCTTGACAGGGAGTATTTGCGTTTGTTGGTCCACATGCTTTTGATTTTGAAATAAATGCATTTAATGACATGGTGGAGATGGTGGTGATGACGACACATCATTTGGCCTTGGTGCAGAATGCGGCATGTGTTAATGTGTCTGTTACTTTTAGAGACATGGAAATAATTTTCTGATCAAACAAAGGAACACAAAAGCTTGAAGTATTTAATGCGAATAATCAGCCAATTCTTCAGTGATTTAAGTTGTTACTGGAACAGTCTGCAAACTTTTATATCTCAGTGAACAAACCATTAACAGCTACTGTAGAATCACTTGAATTCGCAGGGTATAAATTTGGGGCAATTTCAATCACGGACATATTCGAGCGGTCTTAAATTCGCGCAAATCCGATTTTAAAATAAAAAGTCAGTTGTGCTTTACCAACAAAAAATGTATCAATTTGGGCGGAACGCCAGTGGAGGGTCCTTTTATGATAGCTCGTTTACTGCAATAAACACGTTTCGATACTGGATTAGGCTCTTAGTTGATAGGGGTCCACTTCTCCACTTTTGGATACTAGGGGCCGCATCATCAGACGAGACCATAGATAATTTATATCACGTTGTGTCAAACTGACACATTTTTGTTAACTGAATGCCGACTTAAATATGGGCTCCACATCGGGGATGCTAATTCTTTACAGAATATGTCAACTTGTGAAAACAAACTGTCAACTTGTGCACATTACTAGTACCCGTTTTATACCAAATTAAATGTTTGATCAACTGCATTTGCAATCTTAGTTTTAGAGCTTACTGTGCTATTATTACATTTACATATATATTCAAAACATTACTATCACGACTTCACACATACCTGAGAATGTTTATGAATGATTAACTACTTAGATATGAAGGAATGTGTTATCTCCCACCAAGGTGATGTCAAATTATTACATCGGTAAATATTCGCGGTGGTCATAAATTCGCGCAATGGCGGAAGCGCGAAAAATTAGACCTCTGTGAATATTAGTGATTCCACAGAAAAGGCATGCTTGCCAAAAATTCACTTTGTCTGCTAACATACCGCAAACAAAAACAAAAAGTGCCATCGTGGATTACCCTATGCGGACTGCACAGGCTAATCCGGGATGACACTTTACGCACATGCATTAAGCCCAGTTTTCCAACGACACGCCTCAATTTCTGTATTATCGCCCTACAATGCCTACCTGGGTGATGAAATGTGAGTACGGCAAGAAGCACTGGGTGGACACATAGGCGACACAGAACATGGCTGCTGCCTTGTGGTACCCGTGGGACTTGGTCGGTGGTACCGAATCACAGGATGTAACAGTCTGTCGGCCAGCCTGCAATCAGGACAGATAGCACAGAGATCCAATACTGCAGCGGTTGTAGTTTTTAAATGCCATAAGTTTGAACGTTTTTAAATGCCATAAGTTTGAACGTTTTTAAATGCCATAAGTTTGAACCTTTTCAGCAACAGCAGAAGTGTTACTATTTTCAACCTCTCCGAGACATTTGCCCCATTAATATATGAATCAAAATGGGCAAGTTAAGAATTGTTTTTAATCAGAAAGGTTGAAATCAAGAACAAACAAGATTCTGTGTTTGATAAACACACATGCCCCCGACTGATGCTGGATAGCCTATTTCTGAGTCCAAATAAGGTCAAGGTCATAAGTAACGACTGTGTTAATATCCAATTGTTGCAGTCAGGGATCATATTTTTCTAGAAAGTCAATCTGTCCTGAGGTCCGCCGACCACGCTCATGTTGTATCCAACTTGTGTGTATCCGAAAATGGTGCATGTCCGAACATGCCTATTTTAAAGTATAACTATTATCTTCACAGTTTTCACACCTCAGATTTCAATAAATTTTCATTTCTATGTCTTTTGTAAGTTTCAACTTCACAAAAATTTAAAGGTAATGCAATTTAAAAAGTACAATAAAAATGCCCATTCTGTATCCGAATTATGTGTATCAGAAAAATAGGGCATGTCCGAAATTGTGTATTGTAATTATACTTATAAACTTCAAAGTTTCCATACCTTAATCTTCAATAAACTTTGAGGTTTCTATGTCTGTTATATGAGTTTTGCAGAACTGAAGTTAAAATATAATGTAATACAATATGGTTACTTGGTACTTTCAAATTAACTACGTGACGTCATGAACATCAATTAAGCCAACTAACAAACAAACTTTAATGTTATTGAACTATGTGTTTACTACGATGGTTAGTTAAATGTCATATTACTATGAATATTTTATATCATTATGAATGCAGCACAGTACATAAAATTATGATGCAGCAAATGCACGTTTTCCACGAGGATTACATGCGGCTGCTATTATCAGTCTCAATAGAAACCAGACACTAATTTATCGTGGAGAAGTGCACTCTGAGATTGACATCAGAGACCGATCTGTGTCAGTGACATAACACAGTCAACAAGCTACAGCAAAAGCACTCCAATTATCGATCGATAGTGATATGACTGGGGTCATTCATGCATCACTGATCCACCAGCGTTCGCACCATTGGGGCCATAAAATGTGTGTACTGTTTACTGAAATCAGGGGATTATCACGATTTTTACAGTGACTGGATAATTTTAAGAAAACTGGTCGGACCGAATACCAGTCATTCAATCGGTCCTTATCAAACCCAATCAGTCTCAGACCCGCAAAACCGAAAATAATATGATCGCTGGTTGTAGTAAGCAGTGTTGGTGCTAGATATAACAGTAAAATCTAGATAACCAAGAAATGGCACTTTTGAAGTCCAAATTAGTTCAAGGTCAAGGTCAAAGTGAGGTTGGGTGATATGGGTGGATTGGGTATGGTCATAAGCAACAACTGTGTAAGTATCCAAGTGTTGTAGCAAGCGGTGTTGGTGCTAGACGGAACGGTAAAATCTACTTAACCTTGTCACAGACAGAAGGACGGACGGAAGGACGGACAGGGCAATCACTATATGCCTCCCGCATCAAGATGCCGGGAACATAAAACAACAGGCCTGGCTTATTTTTATCCAGGGGCATAAGTTGAACAACCTTGAACAAACCTCTGGGCCTTGCGGTTTCAGGTAAAGATTTTTTAAATCATTTTGCTATTTAAGTCTATATAAACCATTTGACCCCTCAGGGGGTGGCCAGATTTGACCCCAGGGGCATAATTTGAACAATCTTTGGAGAGGACCACTATGCAATGTTACGTACCAAATATAGGAAAGCTGTGGGCCTTGCGGTTTCAGGTAAAGATTTTTTAAGTCATTTTGCTATTTAAGTCTATATAAACCATGTGACCCCTCAGGGGGTGGCCAGATTTGACCCCAGGGGCATAATTTGAATAATCTTTGGAGAGGACCACTATGCAATGTTACGTAACAAATACAGGACAGCTGTAGGCCTTGCCGTTTCAGAGGAGGAGATTTTTAAAGTCATTTTGCTATTTAAGTCTATATAAAACATGAGATCCCCGGGGCGTGGCCAGTTTTGACCCCAGGGGCATAATTTGAATAATCTTTGTAGAGGACCTCTAGAGGATGTCACATATCAAATATGAAAGGTCTGAGCCTTGCGGTTTCATAGAAGAACATTTTTAAAGTTTTCAATTTTCAAATCTATTTTTAGCTCTGGTGACCTACATATTCAGCAGACTGGAAAGATTTGAGCAACTTTGAAAGAGGTCCACCCAAGAATCATTCATGTGAAGTGTGGTGAAAATCTGCCAAGCGGTTTAGGAGGAGATGTTGTTTGAATGAAAAGTTGACGACGCACGCACGCACACACACACGACGGACAACGGCGATCACAAAAGCTCACCATGAGCAGGTGAGCTAAAAATCATCAAAAAGTATTCAAAAGTTGAATACATAAAGTTTACAAGGAAGTACCTGTTTTTCATCTGGTTTGATATGTTCTTTATGATACAGGCAATGAGGATTAGTTGAACTGTTCGAGTCTCCTGTGAAAATCGTCTTTAACCAACTGGGAAACCGATTCCCAATACTCCGGGGCCAGCCCGGGTCACAGAACAATGGGAAAGTAATCAGGCAGATGTACGGAAACATACCTGAAAAATATAGCACATAGCTGGAAATATTTTACAAGCTGAATTTTCTGGTATTTTGTTTTAGTCTGTGAGAAAAATATCTAATGAGATTCTTACCAAATCAATGTGATTTTTCACTGGACTGGATGCTTTCAGAAATATGTTATATTTGCATGTTATATGCCTAATATACTCATATAGTATTCTATTTTTATGGATAACATTTTACTACGAACAAAGATTGATAGTCATTCATAGAAAATAACATTTTAACTAGATATTACTTTTAACTAGGATGTCTTTAAAATCACACTGTACAGTGTACCAACAACTTTGACAATGCAAGGGAGGCAACTTATTCACATATTGTAATCATGTTCACATGAGTAGTTCCCCTTGAACTCATACTGTGAAATCACTAATTTTCGCCGAGGTCTAATTTTTTCGCTTTTTGCGATCCCGCCATTGCGTGAATTTATTACCACCCCCAATATTTACCAATTTAATAATTTAAAAACACCTCCAGAGATTACCCATTTATTCAAAATGTATGTAGGCAGTCGTTCATAAACATATGCAGATAGATATGTGAATGTTTTTTATAAATAATTTACGGGTTTAAATATCCGGTAAGAACATTTATAAGTATGATCTGTTTGAAGAAATAACGCATTGATTGCTATGAAAAATTAAATTTGGTACAGGTAATGTACACAAGATGACAGCTTGTTTTCAAAATTTGACATATTGAGTAAAGAGTAAGTACCCCGATGTGTAACGCTATATTTAAGTCAGCATTTAATTAACAAAACGGCGTCAGTCTGACATGTCTTGATATGAATTCTTCAAGCATACTGCAGAGTCAGACATTACACCGATCAAAAGATACGTATTTGTTTGTAAAACACAAATGACATTTGTTTCCAAAATCGGGTTTACACAAATTCAAGACCACGGGAATATGTCCACGATCACATTTGCGCTAAATCTGTACCCCTCGAATTCATGTGATTCCACAGTACTGGACTGGAATTTAACACAAGCAAAAGTGGGGTTTTATGATCTGAATGATAAGAGCTGTTTGTAAAACAGTTATGCCCCCTCTAGGTTAAAATAGCTAAACTGGCTAATAGATAATCAAGGGCCATAACTCCACAGTGACTGGGGCGATTTGGTTGATTATCAAACTTAACCGAGATAATAAGCCCACAAAGATTTTCACCAAATTCGGTAAAGATCGGCTATGACCTGTTAGACTTGGAGAACGAAAACTGATAAAACAACCAATTTAAGACAATTCAAGGGCCATCATTCAACAATTACTGAAACGACTTGGCTGATTATCAAACTTGGCCAAGATATTTTGCCCACAAACATTTTCATGAAGTTTGGTGAAGATCGGACGAAAACTGTTGGACTTAGAGAGGGGCAACTGCTAAAAAGGCCAATTTAAGATAACTCAAGGGCAATAACTCCACAATTCTGAGAGTGATTTGGCTGATTATCAAACATGACCTAGATATTATTATTACAAACATTTTCATGAAGTTTGGTGAAGATTGGATGAAAACTACTAAACTTACAGAACGGAAACAGCTAAAAATGCTAATTTTAGACAATTCTAGGGCCATAACTTCACAATTCCTGGAGAGATTTTGCTGATTATCGAACGTGACCTAGATATTATGCCCACAAACATTTTAATGAAGCTTGGTGAAGATCAGATTAAAACTGTTGAAGTTAGAGAGCGGAAACGAAAGTGGTCTACCGACCGACCGACTGACATAAGCAAACCAATATACCTCGCCATCTTTGATGGGGGAGGGGGGGACAAAGACAAAAAACACAAGAGCGGTCGGAGGACAGCGCGCTAGACTTTACTTGTGCTTGTCAGAGTTACTGGCATTTTTTTTCTAACACAAGAAACATGGAAATTCCACGAAAACCAAATTTTCAAACGAAATGCATTAAAATCAGCACATCAATAAAATGTTAAGTAATGGTAAACTTGACCCTTGACCCCACCCGCCCCATATGCAATTCCACCCGAGGTCTCGATATAAGGTATCTATGTATTAATTTTCATTAAAATATCTCAATGTGTTCTCAAGTTATTGAGTGGAAACCATTTTTCTATTTTTAGTAACAGTGACCTTGACCCCACCCGCCCCATATGCAATTCCACCCGAGGTCTCGATATAAGGTATCTATGTATTAATTTTCATTAAAATATCTCAATGCGTTCTCAAGTTATTGAGCCGAAACCGTTTTTCTATTTTAGTAACAGTGACCTTGACCTTCACCCTATACGCAATCGCAAGTGAGGTCTCGATATAAGGTATGTATGCATCAAGTTTTAATAAAATGTCTCAATTCGTTCTCAAGTTGTTAAGCGGAAACCGTTTGTCTATCTTTAGTAACAGTGACCTTGTTCTTGACCCCAACCACCCCATATGCACTCCCAAGCGAGGTCTCGATATAAGGTATGTATGAATAAAGTTTCATAAAAATATCTCAATGCGTTCTCAAGTTATTGAGCAGAAACCGTCTTTCTATTTTTAGTAACAGTGACCTTGACCCCACCCTCCCCATATGCAATCGCAAACGAAGTCTTGATATAAGGTATACATGTATTAAGTTTCATTAAAATATCACAATGCGTGTTCAAATTATTGAGCGGAAACCATTTTTCTATTTTAGTAACAGTGACCTTGACCTCACCAACCCCATGTGCAATCCCAAGTGAGGTCTTGATATAAGGTACCTATGTATTACGAATTATTAATATATCTAAATATGTTCTCAAGTTATTGAGCGGAAACTGTTTTTCTATTTTTAGGAACATTGACCTTGACCCCACCCACCCCATATGCAATCCTAAGCGAGGTCTCGCTATTAGGTATCTATGTTTGAAGTTTCATTACAATAGCTTAATCCGTTCTCGAGTTAGAGAGCGGAAACAAAAGTTGAGAAACTAGCTTACCGAAAAACTTTAACCTGTCCATATAGCTTATATGTAAAATGTTTAAGTGTAAAAAGGCCCATAATTTTGACAAATTAGAGTTATCAAAATTGGCCTATGAGTTTATTTTAATATAGGGAATAAGTGTTTTAAGTTTGAATGAAATCCCTCAAGCCATTCCTGAGAAACCAGCTTACCGAAAAACTTTAACCTGTCCATATAGTTATATGTAAAATTTCAAAGTGTAAAAAGGCCCATAATTTTGACAAATTTCAAACTAGAGTTACCAAACTTGGCCTACAGGTTCATTTTAATGTGGGGAATTAATGTTTTAAGTTGGAATGAACTCCCTCAAGCCATTCCTGAGAAACTAGCTTACCAAAAAACTTAAACCTAGCTCGGACGCCGACACCGACCCCAGGGCGAGTTGAATAGCTTGACTTTTCTTCGAAAAGTCGAGCTAAAAATGTACAATATAGTTCGCATTGTAAATGCGGAATGTTTTGTCAGGTCATGTTAGAATCAAAATAATGTTTGCATTATTGTTGTTTATCAGCATTATCATTATTTATTGGCTAATAAACAACGATTTGTCGTTCTGATAATGCCCTCATGGTTTAATTCCTACACATCAGAACTCAAAATCATTGTTTATTAGCCGATAAACAACTCTAAATTGAAAATTATTTGTAAAATTTAGGACTCACCAATACTAAACAACTGGCTGTTCATTACATGAAATGAAAATCCAACAAATATGGCAAACTTTCTCGTCTGATCGAAAAGCAACAGAAAACCCATCAACAGGTCGATGAGAAGACCTCCAAGATGAATAATGAACATGCTTATCTGCCCCTCGGTCAGAAATAACCTGGAATATAAAAATCCAGACTCACTTTCTCACTAGCTAAATTAGCACTTTGGCTACAACGGGAACATTTTACGATAAAAAATGTAACATATTCTTCGCACAAAAAATAAAAAATCCGAAATTAGGACAAAAAATAAATTGTGTGTTTCAGGCAACGGTCTAAAAAAAGTAAGGTATGGTCGGGATTGACGGTTTTTTTATTAATTTTTTTGAAGACACATTTCGGTCAAAAACATTGAAAAAAAAACACCAAAAAAACTTACGAATACAGATTTCATGGAAAACAATCGTTGCACAAAACTTTAGGATCGGGTTTTTTTCGTTAGGTAGGGTCGGGTTGCCCCAAACACAGATTTTTTTCTAGCTTTGGCCTTATTAGATTTTCAAGTAAGTATGATGAATTTGGCTAACACTGCATTTTTTACCCTGGGAGAGCCCTGAAAATAGGCAATAACTAAAATTAACATTGAAAATTTAATATCAAACACACACATATTTTTGGTTTATGATTTACCAAGTAAAAGAAATATGTAACCTATGATCCAAGCAGACTGAATTAAAAGTAATACTTTTCATTTTCAGTGGAACATTGCCTACCTAAAGGGTGTGAAAATCCAATGGCCAGCAATGTAATGCATGGAATACCCAAACATCCAGTCTGGGTCTAACTTTTTCAGACCAGCAATAAAATACAGGAGGAAAATCTGAAATATGTCAATCTGAAATATGAATGACTTGTATAGTATGTTTTTGTGATTACATGTTAGATTGATGCAACACTAAACATATTACAGTTATAGAACAATTTTATATCAATAAATAAAATGTGCATGTGCAATAAATAAAATGTGCATGTGACGGATGTTTAATCATTTGTCTTCCTAACAATATTCATAATGTTTTGACAAATTAATAGAGTCTTGAACTAAGATGCATGTACACAATTATTTGAGATGCTGTAATTCCTAACTGTTTGGTTTTTTTAAATAAAATCCCTGCCCTTACCTGGAACCTAAATATGGCGTAGTTCCAAAGTGGGATATGGGAGTTTCTCTTCTTTTTATCCAGAAGGCCATCAAAAGACCTGCAGGTACAATCATACTTGCATGCGTTCCAGCACATGCCTGAATGAAATATCTATGTGTGTGTGTTGTTTCAGGGAAGTGTTATATACTCAGGTACATTTGCCACTCATAATTGTATGAGAAAATTATCAAATGCTAAGAAAGATGATCATCATGCAATGACAGAACTGGCGACATGGAACTATGTTTGATATCATATCATTAATAGAAATACATGGAGTTTCTGGACTTTGCTCAGACAGAAAACAATACCACTAATAAGAAATATTTGCATGACTAAAGATCATCTTTGTCAAAATTATTTCAGAATAAACAGAACCCATTTGAGACAAATGAAGAACATAAACACGGAAAAACAAATTTGGATTAAACTTCATAATTACATTATTACATGAGTAACAAAAGCACAGCAAAGTATGATCATACAAACTATTTCCCTCATTGTTTAATGAATAAGAAAGCTGTCAGCACCAGGGGCGATATTCCAGATACATGGTAAGTTTATCTTAAAATATTTTCAATTAAGTTCCAATTTGTGCAAGTTAATATCTTTAAAACTACATACACATTAATGAATTCAATAACAGTTAAATAAATAGTAGTTAATAATAAGTTGATAATTAGTATACATTTGGCAGAATTTCATGCATACATGGAATAAAATGCTGAAGAAAAATGACGATTTTAAGGCTAAGGATAAGATTTCACTTAAGATGTTTCTGGAATACAACCCCAGTATTTATAAAGATTCTTAAGCCATTCTTAACTTAAGTTAAACATAAGTCAAAATTAGAATTTGTGTGTAAAACACTATGCTTTGGAACATTTGCATGACTAATGCTAGATATTAATACACTTATATTATTATATTCAAATTAAGTGTCAAAATCTTCCAGAAATGCAGCAGTACTTTGTGAGAAAATCCAATAATTAAATTTGAGAATTTTAAGATTTTTCTTAATTTTCGACTAAGATTTTTTATAAATACCAGCACTGGGGTCGTATTCCAGAAAAACCTTAAGTGACTACAAACATTCTTAAGCAGAATCTTCGACTTAATCTAAAATATTGGCCAATGGCAATCAAAACCCATACATAACAATAGTTTTCATTGTCAATATTTTAAGCTGAAACAGCAGAACTCACCAGAAGCGGTCCGTGTCGGTGACAAGCATGAGAATTCCGAGCAGTCCATACAGGTAGCTGTGGTTGTTCCACGAGGTCTTGTCCAGGAGGAACAGGTACCAGTACGGGACCACGAACATCATGCAGCTCACTCGGTAGAATAGCCCCAGCACTATACCTACCTCACCTGTGACGCGGGTAGGCAGGGAAATAACAAGAATACAATGTCATATGAGTTGTGATAGCAGTTATATGCATGAAGATAGTATAATAAGCATAAATGTAAGTAATGTTTCCGCTAAATATCAAAATATGAAAAGAATGTAGAAATAAATCATACCAAGGTGGTAGTATCTGTGAAAAATATATAATAATAATGTTACTAGTATCATAGTACACATAGATCTAATAATTGTTAGTACCAGTATGCACAATGCTTACAAGCAAGAATTGACACAATTACCTCATATGATGAAACTGCAAAAAATACTAAACAAAGAGCGTACATTATTTGTATTTTTTTAAGGCTGATGATCATTTTAATGTTTATAAACAATAAAGAATATATAATAATGCAGCTCTTTCGATTCATCCCAGAACTTCAGTTATTCTAACAAAATACTTGTAAAAATACTGCTAAATTCCTCACAATACCTAAGAACATAATAAAGTAGACCATGTACATCCATTGCAGAGGCAACACTGGTAGGAAGTGGAACAGTGGAAACCGACACAGACTGGTATCTCCGTACTCCTCCAGGACCTGGTTCAGTCCCCTCTCCTGCCAGAGGTCCACCAGCATCAGCACGCCTGAAACCAGACGACCAGATAAGGCCCATGCACGCGTCATTTAAGCACAGAACATCACGCACAAGAATAAAATCAAGGTGTACATTTATGTACAAAATTTCAAATCTTTGAGTACACAGTCATGGAAATGTGTCAGTTTTCATTTGAAGTGAAATTTGTTTCAATGGCAGTGACTTTTGTAGCTACCAATAGGTCAATGGAAGAATACCATACCGACATCTCTGCAGATATATTTGCTTAATATAATTATACATTGAACTTGAATTTGTATATATCAATGATATAATTTCAACAACAGTATACTGATAGGTGGAACAAAAGAGATCCCTATTTCAATATCGCTTGTATAGCTGTTTTTGTGTGCTCAGAAAAACCTTCACTAAAATGTTATCACAAACAAATAATTCAATACATTATGGTGGAAAAACAAGTTCTATGGGAAATGTCAATACAAACACAACATAAGATAATTACTGTCAACCACATCAGCTTTCCTGAAATATGTTCCAAATTATTACAATCTATAGAATTTAATTGGATCCCTGAAGAGAAATATTATCAAAAGCAAATTTTCCACACTTCTGAAAATATTTCTTCCGTAATTTCAAAACAAATTGAAGAACTTCATAGTTATAAACCCAAAAGCTCCCAGGGGTCAGCATTTTATTTAATATCAACTTATTCCACAATGTTTACTGCATATGAGTTTGCCATAAAGACACGCTATCGGAGACATACCAAACATGATTCTCGTGACTCCCAGACCTGCTGGGTCCGTGGGGCGAAAGAGAAGGCGCATGATCTGATCTCGCGAAGATAAGTTGTCAACCGAGAATCCACACAGCCCTCTGAACCAGTTGGAGGAAGCTTGACTGTTGGTGCTCTTCTTGCCATGGCCGTTGACGGCTGCTTTGTCTGCTTTTTTCATCTTGTGGGACTCGTCTTAAACATGATCAAATACAATAAGTCATTACATATTATATTAAAGTGTGTATATACAGGGCAAGATCTAGAGTGAAATAGCAGGGTGCTGCACCCTGCCTCTATTTGGTTCCCCCCTGCTGCCCCTCTTGGCTATCAGCATCAACAGTGGAATGTTGAATATCTTCTAAAATTTAATACATTTTTGCAAATTTTCAAATATAAACAAAGAAACACACTACAATGTGAATAAGACGTCAAACATAGAGAAAACTGTTTTATTACAGCAATGTTTAATATGCAGTTTAGCATTTGTAATTTATGAATTTTGCAGAGTAATTAGTGCAATAGACACCTGTTTATAGAACTGCATCAGTAAAATTGATTTTACCACAAAACAGTATACTTGTATGCAATTACAAAATTTTCACAAAAACATTGAACCGTGTCCATGCGTGTATGAACTCAGTTTATCAATACAGTAAAAATGATCAAAGACACAATCCGTTTTAATAAAAACGTCATGGAAAAATGCTAATTATACCAAAAGCATTCACAGAATATAACAAACATACATAAACAACATGAAATGCTCAGTTTTATGTGAAAAAAAGGAACAAAAATCATGTACATTCTATGTTTGATGTCTTATTCTAACTTCATATAATACAAGTTACCGTAGTTAAAGGCTTTATATTAATAAATCCCAATATTAATCAAATTTTTAGAGAAAGCTTATAGAACTAGTCTGGCTTTCTCCCTGCTCCTTTTTAGCTGCACCCTGTACCTTTCCTACCCGAAAACTCCAATACATGTACACAAAATTATACTGAATCGACAGTTGTTTTTGGTTACTCAATGCTAATAAACAGTGCAAAAGTCGACAAACGTGTTTGTTTATTTATTCAATATTTTAGTGTTTCCTTTAGCACTTTTATGTTGTTTTTGTTTCTATCTGATTTCATGTTAATAAGTTACTTTCATTTGCATACATAAACATGTTAACACTACAACTAGAACTCCGTGAGTCGGATGTGTCGCCTGACGGGACATAACTGAAGTAAGAAAAGAGCAATTATGCCGAAAACCACACTTAATCTTCCTTTTATGTCTACTAATACTTCCCCGAACTTTCGCAATGATTGCACAAAGACTACTCAAGTTATTCTCTGCACAAGCCTTATTTGAACTATTTTTTTTTAAGGGGGATAATTTAAGTACAATAAGAGCAATAATGCCGAAAATCGAACTTAACCTTCCTTTTATGCCTACTAACACCTCCATAAAATTTCAAAATGAATGCACAAAAACTTCTTATGTTATTGTCTGCACCTGCCTTATTTGAAATTTTTTTTTTAAAGGGGCATAACTCAAGCAAGGTTAAAGTAATTATGCCGAAAATCCAACTTAACTTTCCTTTTATACCTACTAACACTTCCATAAAGTTTTATAATGATTGCACAAAAACTTCTCATGCTATTGTCTGCACAAACTAAAGGGGTCGCCGGTGCAGCCAACAACGCTGCAGCCACCGTAGCTGACGCCAACAAAACTAACCCCTATATGTCGCCTTTTCTGGAGAAAAAAGCAACAACACATGATACATGTACATATTTTTTCTTAAACCGTATACCTAGAAATTATTGCATCTGTGTGTCATATTTCTTCCCCCAAAAATGGTACCGGAAAATTGATGTTTTGCCTTAAATATGAAAAACATCGAAATACCATGATTTGTGATGAACAATAAACAAGCAAAATGTCTCATAATCAATAAAAGTGATTACATGGACAATTCTAAATAATAAATAAATAAATAAAACATAAATAAATAAAAACAAGTAATCCTAATATGTTCAATGTATGCAATGCTATTGAAAGATCACACATTTATGTAGTATTTATATAGAACAGCAAAATACATGAAATATTTACTTGAAAACATTCAGCTCCTGACCTGTCTCTTCATTCAAGAACAACAATTACATTCATGGCACACAAGTGTCAAATAAAAATATGATACTTCAGTTATTTGCTCCAACAGATTACAGTGGAAAGTACCATAAGGCGTAAAAAAAAAATCAAAAAATTCAGGTTACCCGACCTACCCTCAAAAAATGCCCCGACCCTAGAACATTTTATTGAGTTTGTCAGATTGATTGTTGTTTTATTTACCTTTTTCAATAATTGATTGTGTTTTTGAATAAATAAGTGTTTTGTTTTGATAGTACCCACTTATTAACAATGTTTAAGGATATTACTGATATGTTTTGAATATTTATTCAGTTTTAGAATCTTCAAGTTGACCATTTACCAAATAAAAAAATAAATAATAAAAATCCCGGCCTACCTACCCTAATTTTTTTGGGCGTGTAACCTGAAAGAAACATATTTTTTTTACGCCTAAGTAAAATTAATTTCAAAATTCACAACATTATTTTTGTACTCTTAATGAAAAATTGCAAGTATTTCTGTAGTTGTTTTTGTTTCTAAATTGTTTTGTGTTGTTGTTCTTGTTTTTGTTTTGAATAAAATATTGTTGACAAGTTTGTACTTTTCGCCGTTCATGGCAAGCACACTTGGGATCTATCTGACATGACCAGCACTAGCACAGATCAGCAACGAATATGTCTGCATCCCTAGTGACACTTTATGTTTCATGAAAGATCATTTATTGGTGTTACTTGTGTCAACTTGCTGCAGAATTTGTCAGAAAGTGCTAATAAAGAGACGCAGATGATGCATAAAAGTGGTGATATATTGGGAACTCCAGACAGGCTTTCATTTCTCATTTGAATAGGGAAAAGCTTCAAGATCATGTGAAATAAGATTATGTTGTGTTGTTTATCCAAAAATGCTAAATGCCACAGAAGAGAATGGGTTGTGTTTAGGGTATGCGGGAAGAAAAAGTTTACCATTCCCCTCTATTAGTTAGTATAATGAAACTCCAGAGATGTCACCTGGAGGGAAACCCTTATTAACATCTGCTGGTCCTTTATTTGAGGTAAGTGACCAATTGCTGGTATAAAGGCATGCCAAACCTCAATTGCTGGTATAAAGGCATGCCAAACCTCAATTGCTGGTATAAAGGCATGCCAAACCTCAATTGCTGGTATAAAGGCATGCATTGTGATTCAAATTAAATAATAAATTAAGTAATAAAAGAGAATATGAATTCAATTAAATTACAACTTACTCAATCGTTTAATGTTCACCAGACTAACAGAATTGCAACTTTCTGAGGCACGATGAAATAAAGTAAATATAATTATCAGCTTAATCCCTGATTCATCTTGTCTTGTCTTTATCTTATCTTGTATCCCTGATGTAGACAATACTACATCTGATACATAAACATTCTTATTTATACACATAAATCTATTTCTAGCATTTAATTTTCCATGCTGCCTAAAACCTGAAATTTCTGCCAAATATTTCTACCAACTCAATGAAATATTCCAATGATGTATTTTATTTAACTTTCAGTGAAATATAGAATTTTATTGGTGCAATAATATTTGATATTTATCCTGTTGGAACAGTGAAAATAAAAAAAAATTGTATTTTCACAATATATATTTTATATCACTATATTTTGAAAATATAACACAATAAGGATGTTTTTCTATAAACAGCATACCAGTAGTAGTTAATGAACACATCGGCAGTGCAATAATCGGTTTTGTAAACAACAGCAAACATAGAAGCTTCAATAAAATTATCAATTAGCGACAATGACACAGAAAGTATGGCATTATTTTCACAACATAGCAATATTTAAAGTGACAATTTTGGAATCGTTTCTGATGTCATTTCTGACGTCAGAATACACAATCTTGTGATGTTTCAGTGCGTCACGCAAAATTATTATTATTTTTTGTCTAAAAGCATGATATGAAAAGACAATGTGTTGATTTCTGTTTATGATCATATTTATTTCATTTGTGCTCACAGAACAACTAATATTTTAACTGGAAAATATTTTCTATGACCAGTCATGAAATAAAATACAATCTCACCCTGAAATAGACAAATACAGTACCTCTATTTTTTTCCACAGGTGTTTATTTTCAACTATGTACCGTTATTCATACAAATGTAAAAAGCTCATCATTTCTATTACTGCTTGAACCTGATATCCATTACCTGGAACACTTGAAATATCTATACATCTTTATCTGCATCCAAGAAGAGCAATTGTCTGTGACAACTGACAAATTTACACGTCATATGTACATTAACAGTTTATCCTTAAGCACAATAAAAAGGAGTATCAAAATTCCATAAAAATCAAAGAGTTTACATGACAATCTGCTTGATACTTATTTACACAGGGTGTTCAGGAGACTGTAAATTTCAAGGGTCATTGACCCGTTGACCAAAATTGTCAAGGGTCAAAATTCTATTTGAAGAGTCAAATTCAAATATTCACAAGTCACCAAAACAAAAACAGACAAACTCAAGGTTCACATTATACTAATAAATATAATAAATTACAAAATATTACTGAAGTAAAAAACCAACCTGGTATGATCATAATGTTAAAAATTAGCCTTTGTAAGTTTGTGTTAGGTGTTAAAAAGGTAAGATTTTGCAATAATTGATCGATATGAATGAAAGACAAAACTAAATGCTGCTTTTTTTTGTTTTATCAACAAATATCTGAAAGTGTTGTCCGAAATTATTGACTGTTGTAAATTTCCGGCCGATTTTTTGGGGTCTCTGGTGTTTTTAATCAGTATTTTTTTTAGATTATTATATTCTATGTGAAACATTGTTATTATTCAACCCTTTAAACATCATTTCGTCTACAATTTAACATGTAAATATCAGAATTATTCAGGTTGACAGTACACAAATGCCGTAACAAAAGGTGTAACAAACTGAAGTTCACAACGAGGCTAAAGGTGCATAATGAAAAATGTATGTGTTTTCATTGGTGGAAGGGTCAAATACATACACTGATACCTTCCAGGCATGGAAGATCTTATCAGTAAATGCAAAATGGATTAAGATAAGGTAGGCCTAATGTGTTAATGACAGTGTCTTGACTGGCTTCAGTTGTAAAGGAAGTGATGACGCAATTCAAACATTTACCAAGGGTCACTATGACTCTTTCGGTGATGTTACCATGCGTCAATTTCATGATTTCAATAAAAATCATGGGTCAAAACCCGGGAGCTTGGGTCAAACGAACACCCTGTTTACAGGCATGATACAGATGCCTCTAGAAATTTAAAGAGAATAAATGGATCCGCCAAATAAAAAAACAAACATTTTCAATAGAATTAACACTTCATATTATATTATTAACAATAATATTAATAAAATTAAATTAAAATGTTCAAGAGTTAAATGGTTTACCTTGCTTTTAAGTTACACAATATTCTCTTCATAATTTATTTAAAAAAAAATACATTGTGTAAATACATAATTCTGAACACATATATTATATTTACAGACAAACCACAATATAAATAAATATTACAATAATCCTAATCAATGAATTACTGGTACATACACAAATAAAATCACGTAACTGACCAGAGTTATGTTCCATGCTCGTCTTCAACTGCGACATCATTGGATACAATCCGTGGTGTTCCCATTCAGCTGATCGCTATGACAACGAGTCTGGATCACAGACGGCAATCACCAATACATCCTTCCTGTGGTGAGAGACACATTGTCGCAGAACGTCTCTCAGCTAGCGGTGTTCTAGGCCTTCACCTGAAACAGGGTTGTGAATAATCCTTGCGTAATTAATCGGTAGGAGTAATGCATGCTTGAAAATGTACTTCTTTGGAACAATGTCGAGGGGTAACTAGCTTGTTGCTTAAGTTGTTACATACAAAACCACTCAGTAAACTACCAAAATAACACATGAATATCCAGGACACTATTAAACATTACATTAAAAAAAGGTACTATGACTAGTTATCGAATCAATTACACTTTAAACTGGGTCCATTTCAACTAGCTACATTTTTTGTAAATTCCTGTAATGTTTATGTTACTACACACAAATAGTTAAGTATTTAATGACTGGGTAAGTGCAAAAAGGAGATACCGGTACTTAAATTTGCTTCAGTTATTTATGTTCAGCAAAAGGGGTTGTCAGAATCTTTTCTGGTCTCGGTGACAAATTATGGCAGGTGATTTTCACATTAGGAAAAGTAATCTATTGGCATTGTTGCACTACCGCCAAATGCACTGCTCAATAATTGTACCCTTCCAGTTCAGCAATTTAGTAATTCAGAGATTTTTTCCTCTGCTTTGGGAATGGGTCCGATACCCATCAAATTGGGAATTTCGCGATGTGAAAACTTGCAATTGGGAAAAATTTAAGAAAGAAATTTAATTAATTAGCAAATTAAAATGGTGTTTTATTGCTTGAATTTGGTATTTTAATGGTGTTTATATATACACATACAAATAAGTTCGCGATTTACAGCTGAGAATCACATTTCCTAAGTATTTAGCATTTTGTTACTTCTGATTTGGAATTTTTTTCTTTAAATGGTGAAAAATAAACCATATGTTGGTCTGTTTACCGGACCCTGTTACATGTGTAAATAAGGAAAAATATCGCTGAGTAATGGATATAGGTCAACAAACATGGAATACCTTATTGGAATAATTGCTACAAATAGGATTAATGCAGGTAGCAATATCATAGCCTGATATATAATATTAAATGGTTACTTTAACAGATGACATTTCCAGGATTGGAGAGCTCAGAGGAATTATTGATTTTCTGATTTCAAACAATTAAACTTCTTGCTTTTAACATTACTATATGTCTATACTGGTATTTGATATTTGTAAGTAAAGGTTGCAGATTGAAGAAAACAATACAACTTTTTATGTGAATTATGTCATACAATACAGGGATGAACATACATATTAAGGCAGAATTCTGGGGAAATCACTTTAAAGGTTTGAGTTTCCACATTTGCCTGTTTCTTCACAGTAACTGCCTACTGAGGTAACCTGTGCGCAACCTGTCTGTTGCCCAATCGACCATAATGTACTGTGGATAGTTATACTTACATAATTAAGTTTACAAGGAAAACATGAAAAATGCTTGTCTAGCAACAACCGAGAAAACAGAATGATATAAAATTAGATAACAACATTGTCCAAGGCATTAAAATGCTCCAGAAGCTATGTTATTTAATTAGCTTACTGGCTGGGAAAAATAATCTTGCAAAATGTCGATAGAACATTGCCTCACAATGTCTGATGGGGAAAGAAAGAGACACGCACAAAGCCTTTTCCACATCGAAACAACACTCCTTGAAAATTTCATATTCCTTTCTGGGCTTGTAAGCATTTATTAGGCATCTCCTGTATGCAGACTAGAAGCACCGAATGTGACTTGAACAAATCATCTATCATGCTGACAAGTGCTGACATTTCCCAGACTTTCCAAAACAGTCCACGCTGCACTTGATTGTTTTAAACTCTCTAGTTTTCACAAATATGATGCACCCACAAGGCTTGCTGAGGGTGCTGTTCTTTCTAACTGTAATTACTTTCTCTCTAATATGGGTTGATCAAACAAGTTGTAACAACAATCAAATCCATCAAAAGGGGCTGTAATATATTTATGAAGGAAGCAAATGATTTCTTGGGTCTTTTTACACAGAAGTCTTCAGTGACATATAACAAAAGACGACTAAGTTTAGTCAAGGTCGCAAAACTAACCATTTTAAAGTTTTATATTCTTAAACAAAAGAGTCCCATTGATCATGAATAAGCAAAGAACTTGTATATGAAATACATGAAATAAAATATATACTTTATTTAGAATACCAACATTATCAAACTAATGCTTTTGGTATGAACACATGTATGTATAAATAAAATGATCATAGCAGACATTTCAAGGTGAATTTCCATTTGGTGCATTAAAACTTTTGTTGAGTGTATTTATTTAAGCTGGATGGAGTGGAAAGCCATAGGCTTATAGAGTATGTTTCCTGGAAAGAACCAGTACTTGGTGTCTTATAAGAAAGATCCTTCAACAGGGCTTGCATTAAGGGAAGTTCGGGAATAATTTACTCCCAGTTTTTGTCACAGGAATTCCAAAATTGCAGCCATGGAAGTTGCAAAACTTCCAAAATTGCATCCATGGAAGTTCTATCATGTAAGGATGAATAATAAGTAATTTATCTAAATGTATACCCCTTTCACTGAATAAATTGCCATATAAACACTTTATGAAAAAGTACTGGCCTTAAAAAAAAACTTGAATTTTATACTTAATTTCATTTATGAAATGCTCATGACTTATGTACTGCAATACTGTCAAAACTTCCAAATATTATGAGCAATACTTCCAAAATCAGAGGCCAGAAAGTTCAAACTTCCAGTTTTTAAAAGTTAATGAAAGCCCTGCTTCGACCGCTCCCCAAGTCAGGATTGAACTCACGATCTCCCGATCGCAAGGTGGACACCATATCAATTACACCACTGCGACCTCTAACTATGGTTAACCATGGCCTACAATTAGGGTTTCTTTTAGACAATGCCAATTATCAATGAAAATGAGGAAGAACATTAATATACCCCAGTATATTTTAGGCAATACTATTTTGATCATTATTTAACATGTTATTACAAAAAGTTAACTTTACATGTTATGCAGTGTATCACCAAGGACCAAATCAGGGGTGTAAAATATCAATCGCCCCCTCGCATTGGCGACTTAAATTTTGCTCCGGGCGAATACGATATCCGAAATACTCGCCCGGTCGGGCGACCGCATTTTAAGGTCAGTCAGCAGTTTGATTTTGTAACAGGTGCTTGTCTGGTAGCTACGTGATTAGACTGTGTCGCCGTTTAATAGTACTATAATACTATTATAAATAAATGCGTTGATGTTCCTAACTGTAACCAGTCAACTTGTGTGCGCGTGGAGGTACTTTTTACATCGACACCGTTTATTTTCCCGGAAAATGTCAAAACAGCTTGATATTCGCAATTTATTTGGAGCAAAAACATGTCTTGGTGGTGGTGACAGCGAAAAAGTTGGATTATAAAATACTGTAACCGAAACTAAGGACGACCACAAAATTAGTAAGGGCGACCTGATTTTGTTAGCTGGTAGCCCTGCAGGGCTAGTGGCTTTTAACAATTTTTTACACCCCTGCAAATGTAAATGCCATTATAAAGTATCAAGGTATTGCATCAAATACAATTTCAATACTTCAATATTCACATCTTCATTCAATAGGATATTAAAATGTTCACATATTCAAATCACATACAGTTTATATTTACATCATATAAATCTATGTTCAAAATTTAGTCAACCGAAAATAACTAGTATAATGTTTTAGCAATTTTAGCAAACATCTCAAATGTAATTTTAGCAATTCTTTTTACAGTGTTTTTCCTCTACATAAAGTCGGTACCGGAAAACGGTACCATTCCCAATCCGATTTTCTGACCATTTTTCCCAATTTGAAGTTAAAAAATTCCCAAATGTAGGAAAACATTCCAAAAAGACCCTGAAAAGATCGACCATGTTCCTGTATTTTACTTTCGTTTTACCCAAGCGTAAACCTCCACGCACAGCTGCAGGGCCTTCCCCATGCCATTTTAGCTTAAATTTTAACTTCGGAACATATCCGGGGCGCCTAAAATTAGTGTTGCGCTTATAAACATCGCCCAGGGCATGTGTATTTTATCAATTAATTGGCAGTGTTGTCTGCAGCAGACCGACAATTCCTGCTGTGAAAGCTAATCTTTTACGTCACAATGGCCGTTTTCCACTCGAGAAACATGTACACCCACTCTATAAAATAGTCAGTTAATGATCAGAGTGTCACATCGTCGAAAATTTCAACAATTTACAGTTATTCCTAAGCCGCAATCAATCACCGTGAAGCACCGCCCTGTAGGCGGAGTTTCAACCTGCAGTAAAATCGATATAAGCCAATAGAAACTCTGAGTTGATCTTCGCTTTGGAATGATGTTGGCATGTATCCACATACAAGTAACCTTATACGCCAGTCAAGCGTATTATCGACCTAAAAAGTAAATCAGCTTTCGTATTTTATAATATGCACATTTATTTAATAAATTTCATAACTTCAAAAAAATAAACTGCGAAAAATCACACTAATATGAAATCGTAATCGGAAAAGCCTATATTTAGTGTTACTGCTCAGTCTTGTAGTTTTGTAAACACAAGCGGTCTTGTTTATGTATATATATATGCCATATACGTTTTTTGCAAAAGAGCGCGAAATGTCTGCTGACAACCACGACGTCACGTGGAAACGTGCGTGTACTGACCATGTGCTTTCTCATTACAGGTCTTTAACATTTGACGCGCGTAGGCACAACGTGCACGGGGAAATTCTCCCACCGTTTTTGCACGAACAAAGCATGTATAATATACATGTATTTTAATCATGATTCTTACGACGCTTTTGTTTTTAAAAGGCTAGAGGTATACCGTTTAAACGGTGATGTTTCGTTTATTTCAATTCGTTTAAACGTTTACAAAAAATTTAAAACGTGTTAGCCTTAATTTTAAGAGCTAAAACGCACCAGATAACGTCATATGACATATGTCGCAATAAATTTGACGTAAGGACCTGTTTTTTACATCTTTTATGACATTTTTTAATGAAAGTGATTAAATTCCCAATTTGGCTGAAAACAACGCTAATTTTTCCAATTTGACCGGTACCGGTACCATTCCCAAAGTGGTGAGGAAAAACGCTGTTTTACATGACTTAATTGATGGCATTATTACCGCATTACCAAACAAGAGCACCGCCTACAGGTGCTGGACGCTCAACTTTCTAATATTCGATAGTACCATGGGTTTTTGTTTATAGAATAAGTTTATCACTGTCATGAAGTATTTTGAATTTCGTGTCAATATCTCTAATAGATATTGAGAAAATTTGACCTAATGCAAAAATTCTAAGTTGAAAAAAGGGCAATAGCTCCACCAAAATCCTTGATTTGGTTACCTCATATTGTCTACAGAATGGGTTCATAACTGTGATCAAGTATTTTGTGTTTCAAGTCAATACCTCTTATAGATATTGTGAAATATGACCTAATGCGGAATTTTTAAGTTGAAAAAAGGGCCATTACTCAAGCAAAGTTCTTGATAGAGTTATCTCCTCTTGTCTACAGAATAAGTTCATGACTGTGATCAAGTACTTTGAGTTTCAAGTCAATACCTCATATAGGTATTGAGAATTTTTTTCAAAAGGAAAATTGTGAGTCGAAAAAGGGTAATAACTCCAACAAAATCCTTGAAAGAGTTACCTCCTCTTGTCTATCATAGTTATTGAGAAATTTTATATTTACCAAAAAAATTGTCAAAAATGCGTAAAGGTCCAAACAAGGGCAGATAACTCTGGAAATACAATCACAGGGTTACCTGCCTTGTTGTAATGGAGTACCCTTTTGACAGACAACAAGTATTGAAAGTTTCAAATGGATACCTTTGCTAGTTTTTGAGAAATGGATTCTGACATAAAATTACCCCAAAAATGTAACCAAAAAATTAACCAACGCAGACGCTGATGCAGACGCTGAAGTCGCGCTAATAAAATGTATGGCTCAATTTGTCCGTTGTAAATGCATGTGTGTAACTGTCGGCTAAACAATTGACATTTATCAGGTAATAAACTACACACATGTATTTCAACTGAACAGAACGTTTTTGTTTACCTATACCAAACTCCATAGCACTGGTCACTCAAAAATTTATAAACCGGTAGCTTGCAAGCAGAAACCTGACAGAATTTTTCACCAGTCACGAGGGCCAGTTTTTTGGTTATTTTTCCTGGACCTCGTACAGTTTTGACGAACTGTTTCTTGGGTTTCCAATGTATTGTTCTTTTTAAGTTGCAATGTTTTGTGTCTGTAATCATAATATTTCCAACGACTCAAACACCAGTACTTTATGTTTTATTTGCTTTTGCAAAATTATGTGAAATTAATAAGATTTTTAACAATTTTGTTTTGCATCAGATCTAAGGGAGCAGCAATGAGAAAACATGAAGAAGCCATGCATATCACTCCATTTTCCCCTAGATATTTTTAATAAATGCAGATAAGAACGATATAAATTTGAATAATATGTTTAAATTGCTGATAACATTTTGGCATAAATTCCTCATGGAAGCATACAGCATGACGGATTCTGCCAGCAAAGGTTTGGTAAAGCGATGGTAAATCTTTATTTAAAAAAAAAAGTAATACAAATGTGTACATTGTCAGATTGTGTCATTTGTTTTGTCAGTGGATGTTTTGACATGGAATAAACAGGACAATGTATGTCTGTTTTGCTTGATGTCAGTTTTGCCTTGCATACCACATGTTATTGAACCAGGGAATAGGATGGCCCCATAGCAATAAACCATATATGGTTGAACATCGAGGGCCCTCAATCTACGATTTTTGCCGCCGAAAATCGGCTCCATTCCTCTACCAAAAAAGTATGTTTTTTTCCCCTAAAAAATGGAAACATTCCCCCTTGGAGGTCTGCAAAAAAAAAATCAGGGCTTTCGTTAACTTTTGAAAACTGGAAGTTTGAACTTCCTGGCCTCTGATTTTAGAAGTTTTGCTCATAATGTTTGGAAGTTTGACAATATCGCGTGACATGAATATGAGCATTGTACATGGCCATTTTTACAGCTTATATCACTACTCTAAAGCTATTATTTTACCTTAGTCATATGTTTCACTCCCAGCTAAATAATGCATAAATTCTAGAACAACACAGATTTGTTACTTCTTTTAATTACAGACAATATCATTACCAATGACCAATGGACTATAAAAAAAATAAACAGAAATAGATATCAGATTCAATAAATAAGAACACATCAGTATTTAATAAATAAACCTTTAAGCTGCCCTCTTTGTGCATTTTATATTAGAATGCAAATCATAATGATATACAATGCATAATAATACTGAAATAGAACCCAGCATGACCCCTGAGAAGAGAGCTGTATTGTTTACGATGGAGAGGCCTATCTACACATAATGTGTTAATTCGGTTTGCCCTTAAAATTACAATCGATCTGTGACAAACACAGCAAGTGCGGCGTGTCATCTGTCAAAACAACGTTTTGTATACATGTCAGTACATTTAGCGTGCAGAATTAAATCACACAATCAGGTCAAGATTTAATAAATTAATGTACAATTCTGTACATCAATGTAAGTAAATCAGAAGATTAAACTACAGACGAATGTTTATTTGCGCAGTAAAACATGATTCCCCCCATGTTCAGAAAATGGTTTATACCCACATTCCATCTAAATTAACAGTTAATCATGATTCCCCCCATGTTCAGAAAATGGTTTATACCCACATTCCATCTAAATTAACAGTTAATCATGATTCCCCCCATGTTCAGAAAATGGTTTATACCCACATTCCATCTACATTTGAATACTATTTCCTACATTGGTCGCTTTTTTAAAATGTGACCTTTGCCCGATGCGCGCACATCACTGTACGTGATTTACGCATGTTCAATGGGAATACCCCCTGTTTCGGTTGGGCGTAAAATATAGCAAATCTCTAAATAGTAACATATCACGAAATCATTAAGAAAAATGGCGAACGCTTGTGTTTATGTAATTTGTAAACACATTTACATTGGTCATATTTCGCTTTTTAAAATGGCAGTCGTGAATAAAGGGATTATCGGGTACTAGAGTCGGGAAATGTATGTGAATGGGCAATATCTCAGTCAAAATAGATCAAGACGATACGTTTACATGTTTACAAATGGACTTTCCGATATTTTTTCGGACGTACAGAAACGTCCGCGGGTAAGATTTTCGGCGTACAGCGACAACTTTTGGACGTAAATTATGTCAGTACGCCCGCTAACGAAAGCCCTAAAAAATACAAAAATTGTTAACAGAAAACCTAGTTAAGATTCCAATAATCGTCCGCATCATGAGTATAGCCGTTTTGGTCTAGATCTTTACATCGCTAATATTTAATAAACACATGTTATGTGCGATAAACAATAAACCGATCCGTTCAACATCAAATTTAAACAGTTTGACGTCATCAGCTTATATCGCGCATGCCACCCATGACAATGTCCTTTCATTGCTGTCAATTTAATTAGCAGCCGAATTACAGGCTGTCCACGTGACAGGTGTACACAGTACCTGTATGTCATAAATCAATACTGACCTATCTGAACGACAAGAACGTTATCGATACGGCAAAAGTATTTTTTTTTTAAGAGGAAATGTTAACTGCACATCGATGGCGATAAAAAAATTTGGTTGGTATGCGCTACAAAACTTTTATTCCAAAGTAAACATCTAACAGTTCTCTGCGCTACAAAGTTTTTATATGGCCATTAATACACCCACGCTTTCCATGCGGATGACGGGACGTTGTACATGTCAGCATAATTTTCGCACGCTTTTCTAACAAAGGCTTTTCATGAAGTACATGTGTATTTTAACTGTAAATAAAATTTGTGTTTATGACATGTGAACAGTTACATTCGAATTGGCATTTCGCATTTCGATTTAGTACATGTGTTGTGATAACTGATTAAAAATTTATTACAAGGAACTATATAATATTTTTATATACAAATAGAATATTTTACATATGGATATAACACATTATGGATGTTAACCATTTTCGGTCTTTTAAATGAATACATTAAATTAATTAATAATTTAAAAAGTGGGACCGCAAATTACTTTTACCAAAAAATATGTGTTGCATATTGAATTATATTAGTTTCATATCTCCGTTATAAAATCATGCTGGGCTAGAAACACTTGGGGAAATGACACGTGTATAGCTGCGATGTTACATGTATACCGCACTTAGTCCAAATTTTAAGCGTTATCCGTAGATTCTGAGCGGTCAGTCAAAATTCCCCCTCCAGAGGGCGGTGGGCCCCTACCCCCAAAACTGATTGAGGGCCCTGACATCAGACATGGCATAATTATGTTAGTCGTTATTTATGTTTCGTGTGTCACGAGGGAACAAAAGGTGTTTTACCACTTGTTAAGTATGATTTTCTGAATAGTTTTAACTGATAATGCTTTAAATAATATAAATATGTATCAACTGTACTTAAATAGATATTAATTTGTTTTACTTTCCTAGCATTTCAGCAAAATGCCATGTGTCCGAAAACTACGTCTGTCCGGAATACACACACGTGTAGCATTGATATTGTTTTAAAAATAATCAGGAACCAGTTTGCATGGTATATGCTGTTTTATGGATAATTTGAATCATTTTACAAAAAAATCATTTCCATTCTATTGCTGAAATAATGAAACTTTCTTACCAAATTGAAATGTTTGTTATGCACTTCGCCGAATGATTTTGTTGAGGCGCAATCGTACCTAATCACCGGTATTGTCTAAATACCGGCATCGACCATCGCAGGCAGTGGGTCAGTAGAATTCGTGCATAGGTTGCAAATAAATATAGCAATTTGCTCAGTTTGAATCTGGCATACGCACTAATGCTGGTGGTTGGTGTGCCCTGATTTTTTTTTAAATGGCGAATATGCAGTTTACAGAGTATTACATACAGTACTAAAACGAACACTTATTGTTATAATCAAATACCCCATTTTCATCACATCTGACGTGAATTTTTAAAATAGGGTTTTACACAAATTTACATTTGTTCAATTTTTTAAGAAGTTTCCTCCTCCAGATGAGGTTTCCTTTTGCAGACTTTTCAACAGTTTCAAGTTTTAAAGCTACGAGATTGACTAAGCGCACGTGAGTATGACTGGGCACGCGCCTGGCAAAGTTCTTCTGATGATTTACAGTCTGCAATTCCACAAACTCTGAACTGAGATGATTTTAAGAATACATTTGTTGTATCCTGTGTGAATTCATAGTCAGAGACCGTCATTTCAGTATTACCCAGCATTGGGGACAGCAGCTCTATGCAAATTCTGCCCCAAATAAAGTTCACAGACCAGCCAACAAGTCACGTGACAAAAGAACCTGCATAAATTGTGGTTTTGAATATTCACGCAGGAATGCGCCTTGTCCTGCGCGACGGAAAACGTGCAACATTTGCAAGCGCATATATCACTTCAGCCGAGTCTGTCGCCAGCGCGATAAACAGACCGTTAGGAAGTGCAGGAAAATTTACAGTCCGATTCCGAAAGTGAATTCCACAACTACAACATTGAAATAGGCAATGTCGGTTCGAACAAAACTCCAAAAACAGTACTGAAAATCAATCACAAAAACCTCACAGCCACTATCGATAATCGTTCAAGTGTAAACATCATTGATGAACGGACTTATACTATTCTTGGAAATCCGCAATTACATAGAAAACGCTTACCAAAGCTTATGCTCTATGGTGGAGGCCCCAACTTACAAGTTATCGGGTATTGCGAAATGGAAGCTGAACAGAATGGAAAAATGCTAGTTGAAAAGTTCTACTTGGTGAAGGGCAACTATGGAACATTAATTGGCTATGAAACAGCCAGAGATCTGAAATTTGTTAAAATAAATCAAATTGTTAACTTCTCCACGGAAAGCATTGAAGAAAAATATCCGGGAATATATACTGGCATCGGTAAGCTGAAAAGTCACAAAGTGACATTACATATCAATGAGAATGTCAAACCAGTAGCCCAAACAAAAATCGACGCACACCATTCCATCTTCGCAAAAGAGTGGCAAAAGAAATAGAGAAACTGTTAAAAGATGATATCATTGAGGAAGTCAAAAATGAATCTACGCCATGAGTATCGCCAATTGTGACACCTCCAAAGAAAAATGGTGATGTTAGACTGTGTGTTGACATGAGCGAGGCTAACAACGCGATTGAACGAGAGCGCCATCAAATGCCAACAATAGATGAACTAATACACGACATGAACGGAGCATAAGTCTTCAGCAAACTGGATCTCAAATCGGGTTATAATCAATTGGAGTTAGAATCACAACATTTTCTACTCACAAGGGCTTATATCGATACAAGCGTCTGAATTTCGGAACCAATTCGGCAAGCGAAGTGTTTTAGAAAACGATTAGTATGGTCATTCAGGGCATCAAAGGAGCAAAAAAACATATCCGATGACATTACCGTGAGTGGACGGAATCAATCGGAGCATGACGTGGCATTGGACAAAGTCATTAGTGCCTTGCATAGAAACGGACTAACCTTGAACAAGGATTAATGCGAATTCAACAAATCGCAGATCACATTCTTTGGTGTAGTATTCCAAGGATCCGGAATATCACCAGACCCGAGCAAGGTGGAAACAATACGGGGAATGGACAATCCCACCAATGTGACAGAACTGAGAAGCTTTCTAGGCATGACGTCATGTTGCTCAAGGTTTATCGAAAATTACGCTTCACTAACGGTTGACAAAGGCAGATGCACAATGGGAATGGGGGAAATCCCAGCAAGAGGCATTCGAGAAATTAATATCGGAACTAAGCAGCGATACTGTCATTAAATACTACAACCCAACAAAAGACACAGAACTAATCATAGATGCATAGCCCGTAGGATTATCGGGGATACAGACGTACGATGGTCATGTTGTTGCGTATGCCAGCCGTGCATTGACGCCAACAGAGACAAGATACAGCCAAACTGATCGCGAAGCGCTAGCTGTGGTCTGCGCTTGCAAACATTTCGGTACGTACCTACATGGAGCCCCGCCATTTACAGTCGTTACAGACCACAAACCACTAGACACAAATCCGGGAAAAGAAGCAACAACCATTACGTATTGAACGATGGTGATTGCGTCTACAACCATTCAAACTGAAAATTGTTTATAAACCTGTAAAAGACAATCCGTCTGACTATATGTCACGCCATCCTTTGAAGTACGTTCAACAGAGAAATTTAGCTGAGGAAATTGTGTCATTCATTGCAAACGAGACGGTGCCGAACGCAATGACATTAGATGATGTGAAAATGGCTTCGATTAAGGACAAAACGATCCAGAAGCGATAGAATATACAAAGAATGGAAAATAGTACGAAATAAAAACATTGAATGACCCAGAGCTTGATAAGGAAGAGTTGTTATCATTTCGAAATGTGAAGGACGAATTTACAGTACATTGTGAAACTGTTTAGTTGCGGAACGACAAAATAGTAATGCCAAAATTGCTTTGAGCACACGCAATAAAGCTAGGTCATGAAGGACACCAGGGTGTATCACGCACAAAGAGCTACATTAGGTCCATAGTATGGTTTCCCAATCTAAATGAACACATCGAAGAGGCTATCAAGAATTGCTTAGCTTGTCAAGCGAATACACGGGAACCAAAACCGAGGGAACCACTGAAAATGTCTGAAATGCCACTTGGACCATGGGAGAACTTATGTGCGGACTTTTGTGGACCATTAGATACTGGAGAATATCTGTTTGTCGTGACAGATGAATACTCGCGGTTCCCAGAAGTGGAAATAGTCAAATCGGTTTCAGCCAATACTGTTATTCCAGTACTTGAAAGAGTTATATCGATGTTTGGAGTGCCAAAAGTAATCAAAACGGACAACGGTAGCCCGTTTAATAGCAAACAATTCGATGACTACGCAAATTACATTGGATTTATACACAGAAAAATCACGCCGCGATGGCCTAGAGCAAACGCGCAAGCAGAAAGTTTCAACAAGCCGCTCATGAAATGTGTTAAATCGGCATGCAACGAAGGAAAAAACTGGAAACACGAGTTATTCCGATTCCTTAGACAATACAGAGCAACTCCAGACACGGCAACAGGCTACACGCCATTTCGTTTAATGTTCCAGCGAGAACCCAACACACGACTGCCGGAAGCTGTGACAGGTACATTCAGGGACAGGAGCATCGACGAACAAGCGAGGAGGACCGATGAAGAAACAAAATCAAGGAGCAAATCCTATCAGGATGCACAGAACAATCCACGCCATAGAACGTTTGGCGTAGGCGATAAAGTGATAATCGAAAATGACAATAAAGGAAAAATGAGTAATGACCCCATTCTATAAGCCACAACCATATACGGTAACACGCAAACAAGGGTCGATGATTACTGCAGAAAGGCACGGACATAAAATAACACGGAATTCATCAGCCATGAAAAAGGTTCGTGTGAACCGAAGTCAATCCAAGGCACCCATCGCAGGAAGAGGTGGTGGTGGTTGCGACGACGACGACGACTTTATGGTAGAGGCGGAGCGACATGACAATCGTCAAAACAACGCAGATGTCAATAGACCGAGACGAGAGCGACACGCGCCGGATTACCTGCGTGACTATGTGTGGTAGAATGAACTGGATGTTAAATTACCACAGAAACGTACTTAGACATTAACTGGTGATGATAAACGTGCGAAATAGATCTATCGCGAATGAAGTTTAAACGAACTGTGTACGAAGTTAAATTATGAACGTTAAACAAATGTGTCTAAACGACGAATTCATTTGACTCTATTATTTTTCTGTAAAAAAACTATTTAATTTACATTTAAATTAACTTCATTTTCAGATTTTGATATCAGTCACATTGTCAGAACATAAAATTGTGGGAACAGCAGCTATCATAATTAACTTGTACGGTGTAAATGTTTGATATTGCTCATGTAGAAGAGATCTTTGACCAGCGGACTGCTTGCTATGCTAGTCGCTAATTAATGATATCAGCTGTCTAAATGTTGATAAAATGTTGTCTGGAATATTTAGGAATGTTGTTCTACAGTTATATTCATGTACATTATTCCAATGTTTCATAGTTTAAATATGAATGATTTAATATTGGATAACAATCTTAATTCTATACCTATATGATCTATCCATGTCATTATGCATAGTTTTGATTATGAAATTATTGTTAGTATTTGCAAGGAAACTTAAACTAACGTTTAATCTTATTGGAGGAGGGATGTTGCATGTTGTGTGAATTCCAAGTCAGAGACCGTCAATTTCTTATAACCCAGCATGCATTAAACCAGACCTGACGTCCTGTAGAATCCGCGGAATAAAGATGCACAAAACCCGCTAGGTGTGTTGTGTTCAATAAAACCCGCCTCAATGAAACAAAGACATAACAACATTTTAATGAAATTAAACGGAAAAGGTCTGTTATTTTCATATATTACTATATTATGATAAGGCTAGAGTAAAAATTGATCAATATGTGGTTCATTTTTCCCGACTGACAATCAGTTTTGTATAAACATTTCTACTCATTAACACTATCAATTGTTACCATAATCCAAAACAAGGCACATTTAAGCAATTTATTCCAACATCTGTTTTAACGAACTATTAACCTAATTTTAACACAAATTGTGATAATACTGGTACATGTATAAATTCCAACATAGATGCACAACTTCTGTCGTAAAATTAATAACTCCAACAAACATCATTTTGCCAGCAATAGGCTTTCAATTCAGTGTGTTATCAATGGTTGTTTTTTGAAGACATGCATGTACACAGAAACTGTGCCACACAATCAGTCTTCACATAAATTGTTTGCACTAGCCCCAATCATTATGCAATCATAGTCAACGAATGAAATTTCCACTAGCCCGACTATATACATTACTCAATTTCTACTAGCCCGAATTACATTTCACTAGCGCAGGGCAGTCAGGCTAGTGGTTAGCGTGAAGCCTGCACACAATGAGACTGCATTCAGGTATTATTAGTTACACTGTTAGTAACTGAGGGTGTATGGGATATACACCCTCAGTGGTTTCATACCATATGAGAGTGCAGCTCAAGTATGGTATAAAGCCACTGAGGATGATGGGATATACACCCTCAGTGGTTTCATACCATATGAGAGTGCAGCTCAAGTATGGTATAAAGCCACTGAGGATGATGGGATATACACCCTCAGTGGTTTCATACCATATGAGAGTGCAGCTCAAGTATGGTATAAAGCCACTGAGGATGATGGGATATACACCCTCAGTGGTTTCATACCATACGAGAGCGCAGCTCGAGTATGGTATAAAGCCACTGAGTATGTATATACCATACACCCTCAGTTACTAACAGTGTAACAAATATATCTAACTGCCTACTTTTCACTGGTATCTATTCATTGATATCACTTGAAGACCTCATAAAATAAAAAGAAACACCTACAATGACGTCACGAAAATAAACAAAATGATGTCACAAGACCGCGTCATTAGACTTCCATGGGGTATTGAAATATAGTCATGGTGTATGGAAAATACCCCATGGTCATGTGACCGCTCTTAGCCAATCGGATCGCGTCATTGATGTAGGAGGAGAGATATAAAAAATACTTCACAGCCAAATACAGAGCAGCCTGAAACAACAAGGTGGAATATGTTTTAGTTCTCCCCACGAACAAGCATCTTGGAAGTAAAGAACAAAATAATTACATGTATATTGGTGCATGAAGAAATTATAACACGCATATATGATTTTGGAAGCTGTCTCTGAAACTAAAACATTGTAGTAACTGTATTACCATAAATGTATTGCAATTGAAATAAGGCGTATTTTATTTTTATTTTGTTGGTTTTGCTAATGCAAGTCATCCTGAGTGTTCATACAACACTATTCGCAATTGACCATTCCATATTGCCAGCATTCTTTTATTAAAATGAACACACATGATTGTTATCAACGAGATGTTCATTAAACATGAGTATGTGCCTAGAAAAGAAATAAAACCTACTTCCATATTTGTGTAAAAAAGGTACATAAACAATAACTGGTGTTTTCACAACAACAAGCATCTATCCTAGTGATCAGCAACATTCACAAATGTGGTTCATTTAGCTGGAAGTGCTGTGCCACCTTTAAAGTCCCATTCAGATGGTAAATATGCCTCACAGTGTACTTTATCCCAATTGAAGCCTCACAGTATACTAGCAGTCTGTCGCATGAAATCAACACTATGTCAGCATATCTGGGGTTTTCACGGCATCCACTGTCCTGTCTTGGTTGCGGGCCAGTTCAACGATGGAGCGCATTTGCTCGATCTTGGGGTCTAAGTATACTCCACACCACTCGTCCACGGTGTCCTGATAGTACACAGCCTTTAGAGAGGTTTCAAACTTGGCTTTCAGCTGATTCAGTCCACCTAATATCCTGAAAAAGAACAAAACAATATTTCACGCTTAGTATTTGTGAGTACACAGACTACTTACTATGAGATACTGGGTAGTATTACAAACACCCTTATCGAAAACATTTTTAAAGTCATATAATTCCTCAACTCGATGGCTGTTTCATTTGTTTATACGATTTTCACATGGAACTTACTTTTTTGTTTACTTCAATAGAACTTAAGTATTTTCCTTGGGAGCTTTACTGATACTGTGATACATATACTGCCCCAGGCCTGTTTATCTGAATTCATTATTTTAAAATGGCTGTCAACATTGCAGCATGAGATTTGATTGGGCAATATTTCAGACTCGGTTACCATACAACTTCAACCCGTATGTATTAATGGGAGAGACAGTTTATTGTATAGGAATAAAAGATGGTTGGAGAAAAAGCATAACAAATAGTTGAATGAAAGAAGATGAGTAGCAGACAGCAGTTACTGAAAAAAACAAACATCTGCAATGCTTAGTCTTTATGAGTGCAAAGATTTATGAAGAATCCAAGGTAACTTAATGAAATACTGGACCAGTATTCAAACAGTGCCTTAGCAAAATAATTCTTAAAATCATGAAAGTCCTCAAGTCTGCACCTGTTTCATTTGTTTATTTTGTCAGGTATTTTTTCAAATAAAGAAAATTGAATTTCACATGGAACATTTTATTTCAATGTTACACTTACCGGGGTAAGTAGAGAACTTGGGAGCTTTATGTAAATTGCTGCCTGTCAATCTGAACTCGTAATCTTTAAATGGTTATTACACTGCAGTGGGAGTTTCAAGGTTTTACATCAACGTTAAATTTTAGGGGTTCACAGGACTCGGGTGGTTGATATTTAGGGGTCCTCTCAATAAAAGTGGGGGTCCTATTCATTTGTTTTGTCTGCATTTGTATCAACATTTTGAATGTTTTGTATCACTAAGATAGAATGAAGGCATTATAAAATAATGTTAATAATTTTATAAATTACATCTATGAAATAATTAATTTTAACACTGAATTGTATCAACACATCAGAAAATTCAAGATCCAAAGGGATGCAAGTTTTCACTGGGAAATACGGTATTCAGACTAGGTTTCCATTTAAATCAATCCTCATGTATAAATCGGAGGAATAGGAAATGGTTGGTTAAATGGAATAAGAGATAGTGGGATGAAATAAGATGGACACCAGATAGCAGTAATCACAGACAGCAGTAATCAATTTTTTCACAAAGTATTTTTCAGTTGTGAATGAGATAATTATTTGTCATTTTTAGACAAAAATACTAACCCTTCAATGGATAAAAAAGGCTTTTAGACCAAATAAATGAAATCTACAACCTTTAGCTTTCAATGAATCTGACATTAAGAACGAATGACAATAAATTATCTGACTGAGCCTGTTGCCCCTTCACAATATTAGCTCTGTACATAAGTACAGGTGTTTAATGAAGAGCATGATAAAACAAGTAATAATATTTGACTGAGCCCATAGCACCTTTCTACGACAGAACATAAGTACTGGTGCACTCACCGAAGTGTATGATAAAGCTGGGTCCTATCTGACGAAGCCCATAGCACCTCATCTACCACAGAATAGAAGTACGGGTGCACTTAGTAAAATGTATGATAAAACAGGGAATATCTGACTGAGCCCATAGCACCTCATCCACCACAGAATAGAAGTATGGGTGCACTCAATTAAGTGTATGATAAAACATGGAATATCTGACTGAGCCCATAGCACCTCTTCTACCACAGAATAGAAGTATGGGTGCACTCAGTTAAGTGTATGATAAAACAGGGAATATCTGACTGAGCCCATAGCACCTCTTCTACTACAGAATAGAAGTACGGGTGCACTTAGTAAAGTGTATGTTAAAACAGGTAATATCTGACTGAGCCCATATCACCTTTTCTACTACAGAATAGAAGTATGGGTTCACTCAGTAAAGTGCGTGATAAAACAGGCAATATCTGACTGAGCCCATAGCACCTCTTCTACTACAGAATAGAAGTATGGGTGCACTCAGTAAAGTGTATGATAAAACAGGGGCCTATCTGACACAGCCCATAGCACCTCTTCTACCACAGAATAGAGGTACGGGTGCACTCAGTAAAATGTATGATAAAACAGGGGCCTATCTGACCGAGCCCATAGCACCTCTTCTACCACAGAATAGAAGTATGGGTGCACTCAGTAAAGTGTATGTTAAAACAGGTAATATCTGACTGAGCCCACAGCACCTTTCTACTACAGAATAGAAGTACGGGTGCACTCAGTAAAGGGTATGTTAAAACAGGTAATATCTGACTGAGCCCATAGCACCTTTCTACTACAGAATAGAAGTATGGGTGCACTCAGTAAAGTGAATGTTAAAACAGGTCATATCTGACTGAGCCCATAGCACCTTTCTACTACAGAATAGAAGTATGGGTGCACTCAGTAAAGTGTATGTTAAAACAGGGAATATCTGACTGAGCCCATAGCACCTCTTCTACTACAGAATAGAAGTATGGGTGCACTCAGTAAAGTGTATGATAAAACAGGGGCCTATCTGACCGAGCCCATAGCACCTCTTCTACCACAGAAGTATGGTCGCACTCAGTAAAGTGTATGATAAAACAGGTAATATCTGACTGAGCCCATAGCACCTTTCTACTACAGAATAGAAGTATGGATGCACTGACTGAAGGGTATGATAAAACACAAGTCTATCTGACTAAGCCCATTGCACGTCCTCTGAACAGAAGTAGTAGTACACTCACTTAAGAGCCTGGCTTAGCAGGGCTTCCATGTGCATCGGGTTGGTGAAGTTGCGCCTCATATGGTACTCGTTCATCCATGACAGGCGCCTGCAGGGTGAGAATGATCGTTGTTGTATTTAAGAAATAATTTTTGATTAAGTTGTTTTTCTGCTAATAAACAACGATTTGGAGGTCTGATGCCTAGGAATTAAACTACGAGGGCGTTAGCCCCAGTGGTTTAATATACTGCATCAGACTGACAAATCGTTGTTTATTAGCCGATAAACAATGATAATGCAAAATTATTTCGATTCTTACATTACCTGACAACTTTTCTGCAATTACAATGCAAACTATATTATACAGTTTCAGAACTTTTTTTTCAGTTCTTTGTCTATAGAAAACTCCGCTCGTGTCATGTTAAAATGATGATTGTTGTATTGTTTCTTATAAATTACCGGTACATGTATTTCATAATAATTAAATAATCTACAGTTTTGCGCTGTGTGACATACATTCTGCACTCTGTAAATATTTTTAGTACTTTTTTATTGGATCATTTTTTTTATAGTAAATTCAGAGTAAATTTAAATAATAGTGGAGATTATGCCTTCAATATCTGAAAAATTATGAACACAACTTAAAAGCCTTCTGACTGCAAAACGACAAATGGACGAAATGTCTTTTTAATATTGGTCACTTGACTGGTCCTGTCTACAGAAGAGAGTTTCTGGTAAATAACTGATAATAAAATGTGAGACAACCTCAACAGTTTCCATGAGTCTGCAGATCTGGGGTCGTATACCAGAAACATCTTAAGTAGTGGTAAAATCTTATCCTTAGCCTTAAAATGGGCTTTTATTATTGGGTATTTTATTCCATGCATACATGAAATTCTACTAAAAGTTCGCTAATTATCAACTTATTTTTAAACTTTTATTTACTGAATTGTAATTGGAGTCACTAATTAATATGTAGTTTTAAAAACATTTCCTTACAAAAATTGGAACTTCAGTAAAAATGTGTTAAGGTAAACTTAAGATATTTCTGGAGTAATGTAAAATTACATTTAGATCTATGCGAGAAGCTCTTGATAAATGGATCCATGCAACTGTCTTCCTGATAGATTACATATACATATCAACTTCAAGAAGCTCTTGTAAGATCGTGAAACCTCCTAGTTGCAGAATAACCATGCAGGTTTACCCTTCACTGTGCAGGAAATCCTCGTATGCCGACTCCAGTCGTAGCATCTCCACTGTCTCCATGTATATATCAGACCCAGGATACTTGCAGAAGGCTATCTCTTTACTATAAATAAATTACATGGTTAGGAAACTGGTCACATATAACATCAGTAATACTTACAGAAGGCTTTCTCTTTCCTGAAAATGAAACTCATTGTTATACAACTAGAAGCCTGTTGGCAACATGTCGAGCCAGTTGTCAAGAAAGCAACTTGTATTGTAATTATTTTAAATCACATTTTCTAACAAGCAGATTTTCTCATTTGACCTCCGAGTGTGATCTTGACCTGTGAGCTAGGGACAGAGGTCTTTCGTGAGACACGCCGTCTCCACATGGTAACCATTTGTGGCAAGTCCGCATTTACGGTCTGGACAAGCTGTAATACGCCTATATTTGACCTTTGACCTCTAAGTGTGACCTTGACCTGTGAGCTAGGGACACAGGTCTGGTGTGCATCACAATGTCTGCCTGTGAACATTTGTGGCAAGCAATTTTAAATTTCCTGATGAATGATGAAATTACAGTCCAGACAAGATGGGACGGATGCACGAACGGACGTATGCACATACACCGAACCGCCATTGCAACAACTCAGTCGAGTTCCCGGATACCGGCAGAAGGCTATATCCTTACTGAAAATGAAGCTCATTGTTAGGAAACTGGTCTCTCGATTATGAAAGTGTGCAATTTTTGCTTCATCTTACAATACCAACCAATGAAAATGCTCGTTACACAATGGCTTTCATTTTCATTGGTTACAATTTAAGTGTACCAGTACCCTAAGTCAAAGTTTAAGTTTAATGACTTTCATGACACCTTTATATTTTCATGAGAACCTTCATGTGGTTTAGACATGCTAGGTTACATAAACTGTGATAGGAATGTATGAATAATTGACAGTAGGGTCATCACTAGGTTACATAAACTGTGATACCAATAATTGACAGTAGGGTCATCACTAGGTTACATAAACTGTGATAGGAATAATTGACAGTAGGGTCATCACAGCAACCTACGCAGGCGTCACCTCTCAAGTTACAGGCAGGCGTCACCTCTCAAGTTACAGGCAGGCGTCACCTCTCAAGTTACAGGCGTCACCTCTCAAGTTACAGGCGTCACCTCTCAAGTTACAGGCAGGCGTCACCTCTCAAGTTACAGGCAGGCGTCACCTCTCAAGTTACAGGCGTCACCTCTCAAGTTACAGGCGTCACCTCTCAAGTTACAGGCGTCACCTCTCAAGTTACAGGCGTCGGCGTCACCTCTCAAGTTACATGCGTCACCTCTCAAGTTACAGGCGTCACCTCTCAAGTTACAGGCGTCACCTCTCAAGTCACAGGCGTCACCTCTCAAGTCACAGGCGTCACCTCTCAAGTCACAGGCGTCACCTCTCAAGTCACAGGCGTCACCTCTCAAGTCACAGGCGTCACCTCTCAAGTCACAGGCGTCACCTCTCAAGTCACAGGCGTCACCTCCCAAGTCACAGGCGTCACCTCCCAAGTCACAGGCGTCACCTCCCAAGTCACAGGCGTCACCTCTCAAGTCACAGGCGTCACCTCTCAAGTCACAGGCGTCACCTCTCAAGTCACAGGCGTCACCTCTCAAGTTACAGGCGTCACCTCTCAAGCTCTCAAGTTACAGGCATCACCTCTCAATTTACAGGCGTCACCTCTCTAGTTACAGGCGTCACCTCTCAAGTTACAGGCGTCACCTCTCAAGTTACATGCGTCACCTCTCAAGTTACAGGCGTCACCTCTCAAGTTACAGGCATCACCTCTCAAGTTACAGGCAGGCGTCACCTCTCAAGTTACAGGCGTCACCTCTCAAGTTACAGGCGTCACCTCTCAAGTTACATGCATCACCTCTTAAGTTACAGGCGTCACCTCTTATTTTACTGTTATGTCTGTTAAAACTGATATAATTTGCTGTAGTCATTATTCAGAAAAACACGATATATTATGAATATGATGACATAAAATTCATACATGCCTAGTTGGTCTATTTGTCAGTACATGTATTTAACATATTTAGTAGTTTCTAATTGAGCCAGGCCCGGCTAGCTCAGTTGGTAGAGCGCTGGACTGTCAATCTGGGGATCGAGAGTTCAAACCCCAACCCGGCCACATAACATGTGTGGGGATTGGTCATGAAATTATTTCTACGGCCATTCTTCCCCTACCTCTGATTCAAGTTGGGCAGTTGTTAGTTACTGGCATAGGTATGTGCACTTAGGTAGTACTGGTAAACCGCTTAGATCGGCTAAGCTTGCCCAGGAAAAGAGTGAGTAGGTTAACTGCCCACCATGATATGACTGAAATACTGTTAAAAACGAAAAGAAATCCAAACAAACAAAAGACAACCATAGAAACAATATTGAAATATTCATAACTGGTTTTTTTTTTTTCAACATTCTCAACAAGAACCTCTATTTGGCCTACTGCATATCCTGACTAAATGTCTGTTAACAGCTTATCATACATGTGGGCCATATCCACAAAGCTCCTTACGAAAATCTTAATTTAAGTTATACTTAAGTCAAAATTTCAAATACCATTTTCTATGTGAAAATCTTTATTTTCTTATTTAAATATGGTACCATTAGAAGCATCTGTTGATTCTTTACCAGAATTAAACAATTTAACACACAAAAAAATTTAAATGAAACAGCCAGAGATTTAAGGAAATTTATCATTTTAAGAAATTTACTTTACATTGCCCTAATGAGCTTTGTGGATACGTGCCCAGGCCCAGTTGTCACAAAACTCCGAAGGGAAATCTTAACTTCAGTTGCTCTTCAATGAAAATTCCAGATTAAATTTTCTAAGTGAAATTTTCTTTTTTTTCTGTTTACAAAACGGTGAAACAAAAAACATCTCAGCAATATTTACTAGTTAAAAACAATTCAATATAAAAATACTTATACACGAAAGTTGCACAGACTTAAGGAATTAGCTCAATTTAATTTTCCCTAAGGAGCTTTGTGAATACGGGCCATGGTGATACGAACCCTTCGAACGGGTTAAGAGGCAGTAAACTCTGGAACTTCAGTTCTTGCGAGATGAATTCATGTGTATCTGCAGTAAATGTTTCTGGAATGCAGAAAAGAAGACACAATTGCTTTGCAACAGCATTACACTAATTTTTCATAACAGGTCAGAAATTATTCTGACCTCAGGTGTTTATCAAATAGTTTACATGTCACAATTTATTTTTTTTAATATGAAATACACATGTGGTCTATTTAGGCACAAAGTGAAGATTAATTATAAATAAAAGCAAACATTACATTAACCCCCTGTCTGTGAGATACTTGTAAACAAAACACTGAAAACCAACTTTATTATACAGCTGAACTTTGCCTCATATCGAGTCATGACCTAGTTTGTCACACATTGCAAACAACTCAACACCTATTTAAATGCGTATGTTTTAACTTTCATTGACTAATTGACCACTGGCTTAAAGTTCAGTTTATCCATACTGGATCACAATGTCATATTGCAATATATAGAACATTTAGACTAAATACTTCTAAAAGTCTGTTTTCGGATATGTCCAACTTCGGATATCTCAAAGTCATTTGTGAGATCCCGGCGTTTTCGATCTAAAAAAGCTCAGCTGTAAAAGTTCATAAAAGTTTATTATTTTTTAAGAAAATGATCGATTTTACATACATAGTAATTTTTCAATTCAAGAAATAAGAAATCCATGTTACCTCTGTCTATCACTGCTAAGCATATGGCAAGGGACGGAATAGCCTGGGGTAGTAGCTCACAGAGTATTGCATAATGATCATACCTGAATCACACAACAGTCAAGGTGATGCGGGATGGGTGATCAATATATTCGGAGACATGTAAATGAAAAACTGTTGCTGTTTGTTTTCATGTAAAGAAAAGCCAAATGCAGGCGAGTGGAAGGACATGCATAAGGACCATGGTGTGTAAATTTCATAGCAAAATAACAATCAGTACACAAACAAATGACAATTAAGTAGGACAATGTGCACATGATCATTGCCTGTCAGTGAAAGATTAATGACGCAATAGATGTGAATGTAACAATTATTCAGAGAACCACTGTTCATTCTATGTTTGATGTCTTATTCTAACTACACATAATCATGTTTTCTCATTTTACATATCCTGACCTCTGCCAGCCAGTGAGAGCAATGCCTCTAATATTTTCAAACTTGGACTTCTCCCTCTGTATGAGTGCGAGCCAGTTGAGGTGGTTGTCCACGTGGTACATGATGTTGGTGGCATACACACACGCCCCCGTGGCCCCCTTAAAGGCACTCGCTACCCAGATATTCTGGAACACCTTGGACAGTCGGTCCCACAGGTCTGAAAGTAGGATGTGAGACTTGACATTCAGTAAATGTACAGTTATAACATGGTACATGATGTTGGTGGCATACACGCACGCCCCCGTGGCCCCCTTAAAGGCATTCGCTACCCAGATGTTTGGGAACACCTTGGACAGTCGGTCCCACAGGCCTGAAAGTAGGATGTGAGACTCAACATTCAGTAAATGTAAAATTATGACCAAACTGTTAGTATTAAAGAAGCATTTTTAAACAAGGCAATTATGCACCAAATTATGGGGAGGTACCAGTACTCTGAAGTGTGAAGTGGGACGTATGGCATGTATGGACTGATGTGAGACTTTAATAACTAAACATGTCTGTGTTTAATCACATTAAAAACACAAAGCAATTCTGCGCCAATACTGGATGAGGTACTGTAACCTACATATCTCCGATTTTAGGGTTTCATTTCTATGACAATGCTTGGAGGTTAAGAAGTGGCTGCAGGCCTTAGATAAAGAGGTCAGTTAACGCTTGAACTTGGCAATAGGAAGCAAACAACCATACCACCTATGCAACCATACCACCTATGCAACCATACCACCTATGCAACCATACATAGCGGCAACCATACCACCTATGCAACCATACCACCTATGCAACCATACATAGCGGCAACCATACCACCTATGCAACCATACCACCTATGCCACCATACCACCTATGCCACCATACCACCTATGCAACCATACCACCTATGCAACCATACCACCTATCCAACCATACCACCTATCCAACCATACCACCTATGCAACCATACCACCTATGCAACCATACCACCTATGCAACCATACCACCTATACAACCATACCACCTATCCAACCATACCACATATGCAACCATACCACCTATGCAACCATACCACCTATACAACCATACCACCTATGCAACCATACCACCTATGCAACCATACATAGCGGCAAGTTGTGATGGGATGATGATCAGAAAAAATCGACTAGCTGTGTGTAATTTTATTTTAATGTCAATTATCGATGTCACAGTTATAAAATCGATTATCAGTTCGACATTCATTTTCAATTGTTCAACAGTTTTTCCATGTTAAATATACTTTTTCTATAATACTTGTTTTGTATGTTCAAAATGTTCAAGCATTGATCGGTTTAGTAAATAAAAGTTCTGTTATTGAAATTATTGTTTATATGTTTACATTTATGATTGATGCACAAAAGAAACACACATACATCCATGTTTAAGTATTTTGTCTACGTTAAAAGGAGAGAAATATGTATAATAACCGATTATAATCGGTAAAATCGCATTGGAAGTGGAAACCGATTCCAACCTGATGATCCATTGCAATTTCGAACCGATGTCAAATCTTTAGTGGCAAGTTGTCATTTCTGTGCATAATTATGTTTTGTAATTAAAAAACGAAATATAATTTTATACATAATGCACATGTGAATGACACGGAAATAATACCAAATTGTTTTAACAAGATTTCTTTTCACAAGTTATAATGTGATAATTGTAAACCTCAGTTATGGTTATACTTGTGTGAGAGCTAGCCAAGGGACATCACTCACCTGGTGGGAGTAGAAACTGGGGAAGATAATGCCAAATCATTGGTTCAACTAGACTGCCTAACCCAGATTCTGAAATGAAACATAACATACATCGTAAATTGATATTACATTGATTAAAATTGCATTCTATGAATTAATATGCATTTTGAAATGAAGCAGGTGCAAGGGTGAATCACCCTGGGTCCTCGCATAATGCAGCTTCAGAGTGGAAGGACCCCATGAACTTCTAAATACACACAAGCAGGCGTAACGTATACATTGTATGAGGTTGTTGCATGTATTAAGATTAAAATTGCATTCTAAGATTGAATTTTGATGATGAAATGCAGCAGATGTAACACCTGTTAGGGTAAGGATTATTATGAAATTCAAATTTCATCGTAAATGTATTGATCTATCAACAATTATTACATAAAATGGAGGTAAACAGCTAAAATCCATTATCATTATGTCTGTTTGAAAATGAAAATACATGAAATTAATAGCAGAAAATAATTACGATGCATTGATACATGAACATGATATTAGTATGCATTTTGGGGTTTTCTTTTCTTCTCTGTATTTGTTACTATTACTAATAGTTATAACACTTTAACATATCTCTTTTTCCATCAGAATTTTATAAGCCATACGTTTTAAGCAGTGTTAATACACATACAAGACATTAGTATGTATATGGGTATTTGCTATCTTTTATATTATATTTTTATTTGTTATTGTTAATATCTCAACAGACTGTAAAATGCAACATAAAAAATAATTACTATTATATGACTGTATAAGAATAAGAGCATTCATTTAATCTATGTTCAAAACTGTTTTACATGAATAAGAAAGACAACTGCTGCTATCATTAAATAATAGCAAGTTACTAGTTGTCTAACTTGACCTAGTTATAAAAGCTATGCTATTAATAGCTATCAGGTAAAAAGTAAACAAAGGTTGGCAACCCACTGATATAACATCAGTTGTCGAACTTGAGCTATTTATAGTGCACCGATAGGAAATACAATTAACTAAGTACACCAATTGTGAACAAATAATGGCTCATACTATTATTGTTTTGTAATTTATGTTGCATATTTATATACACAATAAAACTAAAATAAATTTCAAGTAAACTGGACCCTTTCCCAATAATGAGTAATTAACGGGGAAATCACTGTTTAAGAAAAAAGCAATACTTCACAGCAAACAGTCTCTTTCACTCAGTTAAACCCAAGTAAAGATATAACTAAGGAGTAGAAATGTTCTGCCTGCCAAAAATCAGTATCGCTTCTCGGCCTTTTGGCTAAGATCAAAGTGTAGTATCTGTTCTTATCAGCTTAATATCTGATACGTCCCCCATTGGGGGACTTCGATATTAAACTGATTTTTGGACACAGATGAGATGTCAGGGGCTTGCTCCGCTCTCGTCACGGGTTGGCCCGGTATTGCAGTACCTCCGGGATCGGCCCACTCCCCTCGGGGAGATAAAACTAAACTAATCCTATTACGAAGAGAGAACCCCCTAGTAAATATGTTATTGAAACTAATATTTCGTTCCCTTCCTTCGTAATTTTTTTTTTTTTATATTGGTTTATTTGTTTGTGAATGCTTTTGAATGATTTACTGATTTTTATTTTTATATTTCTTTTTCCCCTTTTCTAATTTTCTACTTCATAGCAATAAAGTACTAAAATACTGGAAATTTGGAATTTTAATTTTTGTAATAAATAAAAAAGAGATATTGGTTTATTTGTTTGTGAATGATTGTGAAGTATTTACTAGTGAATTCTATTTTTAAGGGACAACACAAAATAGGAAACATGGGCAAAAACATGCCCAGAGTATAATGATTTGAATTTATTTGCTTGGTACAAATACAAAATTGTACAAAAAAATCTCAGATACAATTATATTTGATTTGATTTTTACTTTCTTTAATACACAGTCTTGTTTCCAAATTTTGTTTTTTATTAAACCAAACTAACAGCATTTTGTAAGGTATAGGATAAAATGAGGCATGTTGTGGGAAACCCGGGATTTGTGCATCTGCGTAAGTCTGCACAGGCTGATCCAGGACAACACTTCCCACCTACATTGGATTTATGACTTCCTTTAAACAGAAAGTACCATAAAGCGGAAGTGCCGTCCTAGATTAGTCTGTGCGGACTGCAAAGGCTAATCCAGTACTACACTTTACACAGATACATTAAGCACAGGTTTCCCACGACAGGCCTCAAATATTTCGATTAAAAAAAAAATCATAGATCACACACCTGACAGGACGGGTTCCTCTAGGAATCTGAGCATGTCGTCCCACATGATGATGGTCAGGTGCGGGTACTTCTGCTTGATGTACAGGCAAACGGCGCGCAGGTGAGCAAAGAACAGCTGCTGGGGGGTCCAGTTCTCCAGCAGCATCTTCTTCTTGCAGCGCTCGCACACAGCCAGGTGGTAGACCTGAGGATCATATGATAAAATGATACTAATACCCAAGTACTCGGATATTCGCTAGTTAGCCCTACCATACAAGTGCAAATATTCTCATGGCCTATCCAAGAATCTTGTTCTTCTTGCATAAAATGAGATGGAATAAATGAGCGTTTTTTGCCACAAGCACCAATATATTTTACATCGTAAATGAACAAGTGCATAATGTTATCATTACTCTTCAAGTATTAGCCAATTGTAAAATCAATGAATAAATAATGATTCATATGACAGGATATAACTATGGTCAGAATAATGCATTAGTTACCTCGTCTGCCCCGATATGGAAGTGCTGCACGGAAGGGTGCAATGCGAGAACCTGGTCTACCATCATGGTCACTGCTGTCAGAGAGTCTGCAAGGGAAAATAACCATTATTTCACTAAACTGGAACTGGGAACTGTTTTGGGATAAATTAGGTAAGAAGAGGTAGAATAATATTTATTATTATTATCATAAATAACATCATCATCATCATCTGCTATCTAGGATACAAGATTTGAAGCATTACAAATGTCAAAGTTTGTGGAAATGAACACAGTTTCTTCTATGGCTTCTATTTTTCTAGTTTAGTTTTAATAGTTTTAAGATCAACAGGATAACACATGTCTAGTGTGGATAATAACACAGGATGTGATAAGATGATAGGCATGATGTATTCACCACATCATTGTTACTATGGTTACCTGGATTGGATGGACAGAGGGCGCTGGGGTACCCCGCAACTTCACACAGACTTCTGAACTTCTCATGCTTCAACACAAACTGAAAAAAAGTGATATAAAAGTGTTTATAAACAAAGTAAACAAAGCACTTTTATATTCTATGAGATGTAGGAAATAACATGGGCAAATAGTTCAAATCTACATTGACATAATAAATAAATGATGTCCATGACTAAACATTCCAAAATATCAGTCATTTGACAAAAAAAGAAACTTTAAACTATAAAATATATAAACAATAAAATGTAATTCCTGAACACTATTTACTGCATTGATTTTTCAGTCTAATCATCACCCAATTCTAATCTGTTCCACATTGGAAACTGTCTCACCTCAAAATGGCCAAAAGTCTGCACAAGGGGGATAATTATGAGGCCATTATCTTGTGCCAACTGTTGTATAACCAAGATGTTATCCTTGCTGAAAAGAAATGTAATTTGGTATAAAGCTGAATAAACTAACACAACAGATACACTTTTTTGGAAGAGGATAAAACATGCTAATGTAAAATCTTTTATAAATTCGGTTATATCTCCCCGTGACTGGCATACACACTTTAGTAAATTATTATTAGATGAAAATACTTTGCAAATTGATAGTCATGACAATACTGACTTTATTGATGCAACAGCTAGCGAGCAAAATCAACAATTTACGATGTCACAAATAGAACAATCTTTGTCAAAATTGGTTAACAATAAAAGTTGTGTTATTGATGGAATTCCGTCGGAATTTTATAAATATACTTCAACAGATATTGCATCATATTTCTGTACACTTTTTAACAAAATTCTTGAATGTGTTTTTTTTTTGTTCCATCTATAAATCGGGTGCACTTGATGACCCAGGCAATAACAGGGCTATATCAATTACAAAAACAATTTACGAAATATTTTCAGAGGTTATTAACAAACGTTCATATACTTGGGCTGATATTTGGCAGTAGACAATATATTTTGTCTACAAGCTATGGTACAAAAATATTTATCCAAAAAGAAAGGCAGATTTTATTGTTTGTACGTGGATTTTCGTACAGCCTTCGATAAAATTGATCATTTTAAGCACTGGTTATAATAATATGAATGTTGAGCAATCTGTAACTATTGTTCCCTTGTAACATCGGGACCCGACAAGGAGATAAAACAAGTTTGACCATTTTTGCCCTTTTTATTGACGAGTTGTCTACCCTTTTATGTGAAAACTGTGGTTCCAGTGTCTTTATAACTAACCGTATACCCGATATTATTTGTCTTATGTTTGCTGACTATGTTGCAAATTGTGCGGAAACTGTACAAAAACTACAACAACAAATACATTTTTTATTATATTGTTTGTAGAAACACTGGCATAAAAGTTAATCTCGATAAAACAGAGATCATTGTTTTTCGTAATGGTGGAATAATTAAAAATGTTGAGAGTTGGTATTTTTGTGAAAAAGAAATTAAAACAAAGTCTATATATAAATATATGGGGAAACTGTTTACTCCCTCATTATCACTTTCTCAATTAACAAATTTCAAAAACCATTCGGCTAATTTCCACATTTGAAATGTTTAAAATATTTGATTCTATGATCATGCCGATACTTTGCTATGGATCCCAAATATGGGGATATGAATACACACAAACTATCGAATCTGTTCGCATTATGTTTTGTAACAGGTATCTAAAATTAAATAAGCCACAAATAATTGTATAGTTATTGGGGAATGTGGTAGATTGCCGCTATGGTTAACTTATTTTACAAATTGTATTCGATATTGGTGTAATCTACTTCCAATGTCCTCACATCGTTATCCCAGAAATTGTTATTCACTACTGAAATCTCTTGATGAATCTGGGTGGATATGTTGGGCATATAAAATTCGAAATTTATTGTTTACATTATGATTTTGGATTTGTTTGGATAAGTCTGGTTGTAGGCGATAAGAACATATTTATACAAACTTTTAAACAACGTGTAATTGATTGTTGTACACAAAAATGGAATGATGATGTATCTAACTAGAGTTGATGCCATTATAAGAAACATTATAACAGTTTACTTAACACACAAAAATACCTATCAATTGATTTACCACCACAATATAAATTTGCCATGTCCAAATTTTACGCTTCAAACCACAAATTACAGATAGAACTGGGGAGACATAATAATGTACAAAAAGAAAATCGAATATGTGAATATTGTTCTTCTGACAAAATTCATTATCTGGACTGCGAATATCATGCTTTTTTTCACTGCCATAAATACAATGAAATAAGATTAAATTATCTTTCTGCCTGGTATTCGTCTGGCAATTCACTGCAAGACTTCTATAACATAATGAGTTCCAATGATGAATTACCCGTATCATGTTATATATATCATCTTCTAGAAATTGTAAATTCTCAAAGCATCTAATTTTAACTCGTGCTGTTGACAACACTGAAATTCTGAAATAAAATTCCCTGATTTTTCCCATACCGAAATGTAATTTTCCCTGAAATTAATGGTCACTTATCGGCACAATTGGTAGATACAGGTTGCAGTGTAAATACATATTTGGATGCCAATCTCCCCATCTAGCAAGTTTTACTTTTCTTTATTTTTTTATTATACACATATTATATGCTATTTTTATTGTAAGGCGTAAAAAAAAATATGTTTGTTTCAGGTAACCCGACCTACCCTAAAAAAATGCCCGACCCATTTTTATTGGGTTTGTCAGATTGATTTTTGGTTTATTTACCTTTTTCAATAATTAAATGTGTTTTTGGATAAATAAGTGTTTTGTTTTGATAGTATCCACTTATAAACAATGTTTAAGGATATTACTGATAAGTTTTGAATATTTATTCAGTTTTAGAATCTTTACCAAAAAAAAAAAAAAAAAAAAAAAAAAAAACAATCCCGACCTACCTACCCTTATTTTTTTGGGCATGTTACCTGAAACAAACATATTTTTTTTTTACGCCTTACATTGTCACAATACTATATTTATTTCTTGGGTTCTGAATGTCATTTTCCAACTTTGGATTTAATTCAATATTTTCAAATTCCCTGAATTTTCCCTTGTTTTTCCCTGCTTTCCAGAGTCGATGGCCACCCTGATAAAATTCATAACATGATTTTTTTTCCGCTAATTTTAGTGCCGTTTAAAGGTAGTTTCCCCTGACAAAATATCCTCCATTGTCCCCAAAAATTTTCCATTTACTTCCCCCAAGTAATTTGTAGTATTTTACAGGTAGGTGCGTAAATAGAAAACAACAACAGAAGTTGCACCATTGTCACAAAAGAAGTTCAGTAGATGAAAAATGTGAATATATTAATCATTAAAAAGCAAAATAACCACACATTTCATGAAAAATAAACTTTGTAAAAATTTCCCCATTTAAATTTTTGAAATGTGTCTCAATAAAGTTCCCCCATTTCATGGGCACAGGCAATTAGGAAATTTTGAAGAAAAAAATCACTGCATAAGCACACATCCATGCGTCTGACTATTATGCATATATTATTATTTGGATGTATATCTTGTAAAAAGTTAAACCGGTTAAGTTTTGCATAATGGTATTAAAATGATAAATGTAAAATCTTTTGCATATTAATGTTTAAATATTTGCTGGAAACAAAATGCACAAATGGAATACAAATTTATTATATTTATCTGTATTACATGTATAACCCTTTAATATAAATACAGATTCTCCAATGCTTAGTTCAACGGTTAAACCTGACTGTCTAGTGAGTTTAGCCTACTTTGTTTTTATATCCATTCAAATGTTAGTATGTGGATGCTTTAACAAATAAAACATATTAATATGAAGTACTGTTCCTTTTTGGTTTTTAAACATAACAAGAGGATCTTAAGTCCTTAACAGTTTGATCATAACTGCCACAGTTTTATTATTTTTCACTGTTCTGGTAATGTTCTTTTTAACTACAAACTTAACTCTGAAAAATACACTGATAAACACTGTTTTTCACCGCCCCACCCACCTGTAGGCAAATGGTTTTGCCAGCTCTTCCAATGGACCAGTGTATGGAAACATGTCCTCATATTCAATCAGAAGACCTGTCGCTCCGAACTGCTTCAGCATTGGAAATAACTGAAATGCAACGAGAATCTGTAGAAACAATGAAGTTAATCAAAATCAGAGCACTCAAAGCTATTCACCCAAATATGGACTAATGACACATTTGAAAAACAAAGTAAAGTTCAGCCAGTCAGGGTATGCAGAGAAAATGACATTGGGTACACAGATCCCATAGAAAACTCCTAGCAAGGACCTGGCAAGATAATAAGTATTGGGAGATATTTGGAGTATCAAATGGCCCGGGGGAAGCAATATTACCAGGATGTCAAATCCGACCCAAGTCTATTGCCCGGGACCTGGAATCATTCCGCATGCCAAATTCCAGCCAGTCGGGAATCGCTTTCAGTCTGAAGTCCCCATAATGTTAGGGTATTGTAAAATGTGAAGTAAATAGGTAACTATTAATTCTTACCTCTTGGCAGTATTCGACTTTTGGTGCTGCTCCCTTCAGATCCAAATGGACCAACCTGCATTCAAATATACAATACTGTTATTATCTGTAGTAATATTTCTAGTGTGAAATATAGTATTATTATTAATTAAGCATACAAAAATATCAAAGATTACTGCTATATAAAGGTATTATGTATTATACAAACAAATAATAAAATAAACACTAACTGTGTACATGCATATGATATTTTCTAAGTTTATATTATACATTTGGATATGGAAAGATATTTTATGTTCAGAAATAAAATTACAACTGAGCGAAACCTGTGTAATCTAGTTCAGTTTTCAAATACATGTACTATTCTTAATTTAATTTTAAATAAATAATTATAACTGAGTTATAATGAATAAATTATACCTGTGATTGTTCTCATTGGAAAGTGCCATATTTCCCTTGCATATGATCTGCAATGACAAGTCAACTTTTTCTAAGGATATTGTTTGTCATTGTATTAATGTTCCAGATAAAAGACCCTTTATGGTATGGCCTTTGTTGCTATGCTTCACTTAAATAGACTTTGATAGTGGTGTTATAAATGTAAATTGGCATGAATATAATATTGCATTTTTCTGAATGTATGTTATGAAATGAATAAAAAACTCTGCAAGTCAGGAGAAAATTGTTGGAAAAATCACTGTCTGTATCTCAATTTTGCTTTTTATAAATTGTTTGGACATGTTATATAACATTTTGTGGGTATCAAATTGTCTTCAGGACTGCAATAATTGCTTTACTATTTTTAACTATTAGAGGACATACCAATGATAATACTTGAACTGAAAAAAAAGGAATTACATTCTGGCTCATGCAAAACAAACGTATTTCGCGATTTGCTGAGTTTGGGGTGATTGAGACAGAGGCAAGTCGACGCAGAGAAAATCAATGAACAGCCACAGATGCACTTCATCTATATGCATATATGAGGGGCCTCATGGGAAAACCGGTCTTAATGCATGTGCGTAAAGTGTCGTCCCGGATTAGCCTGTGCAGTCCGCACAGGCTAATCCAGGACTGCACTTTCCGCCGACAGAGGATTTATGTTTAGAAGAGATTTCCTTGAAACAGAAAATACCATAAAAGCACAAAGTGCCGTCCTGGATTAGCCTGTGCGGACTGCACAGGCTAATCCGGGATGACACTTTTCGCACATGCATTAAGACCGGTTTTCTTACGACGCGCCACATATAGCCTCTAATACCAGAATCAATATAGCCTCTTTTCTTGTATATTCAGCCACTTAAGAGCTAAACTGCATTTATACCCTAAATGAGCACAATTTCAACACCAGTGAGACTGTTATCTATAAATTTAAGGTATTTTCTACTGAATAAAGGTCAGATAATTTAGAGATCAACCATTCATTTAGTGACTGACCAATTGCAGAAAGGCACCATAGCAACCACGAATTTGTCAGATGTTTCCTATCATTTGGTTCAATCTTCATTATGGTAAGAAAACAGTATTATTTATTAAACTAACACACACTAGCATACTGTTCGAAAATGAATGTTTACAAAATACTTGGCTTATGCACAAAGTGTGAGCAATTTTTAAAAATCTTAATTTTTTCTGACAAAATCTAAAAAATTCAAAATTTTTAAAACCAAAAACAATATTTATGTGATAGAATTGTCTCAATACAGATGTCTAAAACAAGATTTATATGAAATAAAAGTTAGTTTCCATTATCTGGCGGTGGCCGAATCTATACGAATGGTTGAATTTATAGGAAAGAAGGATATGCTCAATTAACAGCAACATCATCATCATGCTTTTCCTCCACTGGCATGAAATGGTCAAGGCAGAAATGGCCTGAATCTGAAGCTGTGCAACGAATTTAGTGCTACTTTTAATATACAACTGAATTCGCTGTAAGGGACAAATACAAGAAGCTCAGAGCATAACAAGTAATTGCTATACCAAAAAAACATATATCAACAAATTTCATGCTTCATTGCCCAGCCTCAGAGTCAGGCCATGTTATGATGACTTGCCACTTGTTCCATCATCAGATTTGCTACTAATTGCAGGAAAACGCAAACGGCAATAAGTTAATTGGTTTATTGCTTTGTTTAGTTCATGCTTTCTACTTACAAGATCTGCCGTAGTCTTAGGCTGACAGTTTAAATGCACTTCGACATTTGAGTTGCATAAACAGCTTATTCTTGCTGGTCTGCAATATTTACATTAACCGACTTCCTGTGAATTGACGTACTTCTCTGACCTCCGAATCTGAGAGCTCACCTCAAAAAGTAAACAAACAGAACACCAAACTGACAGATACGCGGGAATTTATCGTAACATTTCGTAGTGACAAATAAGGTATACTTTTAGGAGTCTTTATTGAATTAAATTATAACTCTTAGCTTTCAGTCCATTTAAAATTTCCATATATTCAATTATGTGTAGCAACTATTTCTATTTTTAGCCCATGAGACAACATGATCTAACAGAACCATTTTCACTTTCCTATAGCTACTGAATAACTGAAGGTGCATAATGCACAAACATGCTAGTCTTTGCTCAAATAACAACAAATGGCTTTAATTATTTTGTAAGACTTAAAGTTAAACTATCTGGCCTGCTAGTGCTACAAGTACAAGTAAACTCATACATCACAACCGTACATTCATGATCATGATTATGTGATAAGTTACAGTGACACGGTCAATACTACCAGAAAGAAATGTACCTTGAACTTCATTTTGACGCATATTTGTAAGTGGCTATACTCAAATCTGTTCACATATAATCTTTACCCACATTCAGGAATATAGACATTAACTTGATATTTAAATTATACAAAATCATTTGAGGCATGTTGTGGGAAAACCAGGCTTAATGCATTGCGTAAAGTGTCATACCGGATCAGTTTGTGCAGTCCACACAGGCTAATCCGGGTCGTCAGTTTCCACCTACAGTGGATTTATGGTTACTAGAGATTTTCATGAACCAGAAAATACCATAAAAGTGGAAAGTGCCTTCCTTTATTAGCCTGTGTGAACTGCATAAGCTAATCTGGGTCTACACTTTATGCACATCCATTAAGCCCGGGTTTCCCACCATACGGCATGTTTTTTTTTACTAATACTTTACGAAGCATCCGCTGGTCTGCTGCAGTGCTGTGTGCCTTTAAATTGGTAACGGTGGTAAGGACCCAAAGAGGAGTTCCTATATGAATGAATGAATTCTATAACCACAAGTAATAATCAACTTTGCCTTAACCAGCCATATTGTACCAAAAACAAATCTTAGGCTAAAAAAGTTAATGATTTGTTTCTCAGGCAGCGCCGCAACGTTTTTTATGGCCCTCCTTGAATTTGATTTAATGCCAACAAAATTTTTATTTACTATTTTTTGACGAGTGGGCTCAGGTTTTAAAGCATGTTACCGAACAAAATACAAAAACTATGCATTGAAATCTGTGAATTATTAACATTTTGGTAACTTGCTATGGTCTATTTTCTGGTGACTCTGGAGAAACCCAGCCTGTACATTATAGTATATTCCATTCGTACCAAGCACTTTTTAACAAAATAGTATGAAATTCCATTCATAAATAAGAAACAGGTTTAGAACGAATAAACACCATAAACGTTCATAAGAACTATTACTAAAATTACAATGTATTGAATTAGATCCATGGACAGTGGCTTGAAATTTAACGAATATGCATTTTAACATAGTGGAAGAAGAGTAACCAGGTAGAGATTTTGTATTTCCAGTAACTTTCTTCCTGTCTGATTTAATTATATAAATCAGATATACACAAATTGTTACATACTGAGTAAATCTCAACTTTGAACAAATAAATGTCATATTCGATTGGGAACCTTTATAAATATTGTCTATTTGTTGATATAAACTTTTGTTTCATACTTGCTTTTGCTTGTGTAAAAATATTCCATATTTTTTGAAGAAAATCTGTGTCAATATAAGTCCTGTGGAAACAAACAAAAATGCCAACTGCTTTGACAATTGTTGATTTTCCTTTCCAAAACTTGTTGGTGATTTATTGCAAAAATAATGCCTATTTTTGACAGTTATAAAAAATATGAATTACGAAAAGTTAAATTCTATAAATAGAAGTACTTTAATGCTGATGGTATATCAATTTGAATGCACTTATGTTAATTGTGAACATTCAAATTGATTGCCTTTTTATGTCGGCTTGCATAATTGCCCGTTTGTAACATGAGCAATTAATAAATCTATATTTAGAATTTTAGAAAAAGAGATGCTTATGTTGTTATTAAAACTTAAAATTGTCTTTAATCTGTACTTATTTACTTGTTTTAATAAGTCATTTAATACATAGTGCCAGTAGAAAAAAGTAGGGACAAAATAAATCCTTCAATAAAAAAAATTTGCCCTCCCTCCTAATTTTTTGGAAAAAGTGCATGAGAAACAATTCATTATTTTGTTTAGCCTTAGCAAGGTTTGCCACCTGTAAGAAATATATTTTAGTACATAGGTCTGCATGTTTCCAGAAAAATGGTGTACCTGACGATCAAGATTGATTCCCCTACCCGACTCCACTTCACCCGGCAACCAGGGGTCAACTCTTGGGGCCTGTTGGTTGGATGCAGTGCTGTAGGACTTGGCATTGGTTACTATGGCAATGACCCTTTCTACATAAAGTTCATGTATATGGTGCTTGGAGTGATAATTGGGCTTTGCTGCATGGAAGACTGGGAGGTATTCGCATTGTGTATTGTTTGAGTACAGTGTTTTTTCTCCCCTTTGATGGAAAGGTGGCAGGGCCCAGGGCTTTCATTAACTTTTGAAACCTGGAAGTTTGAACTTCCTGGCCTCTGATTTTGGATAATATTTGTAAGTTTTGACAGTATTGCGTGACTTAAATTTGTACATTACAACTTTCACAGCATATTCACTACTCTGTGTATAGCTATTGTTTTACTTCAGTCATGTTTTTCACTCTTTGTTTTTTAGACCTATCGTAAGCTTTGAATTATAATCAGGACTTGAACTTAGGTGAAAATTTTAATAGTCCTGACATTTCTAAGTGTTGGATTTTGAAAGTCTTAAGCATTCTTTTTGACTTTTTGATACTTCCATGGCTGCAATTTTCGAAATCCTGTGACAAAAACTGGGAGTAAATTACTCCCAAACTTCCCTTAATGCAAGCCCTGGGGGGCCCCTTTTATGCCAAAAAAGGATTTTTTTAAAAAAGCTTATAACATGTTTATATTCTACTTTGTTATAAAACATCAATGAATTGTTTTGCTACAAATGATGCACTAGCTTGGTTTGATGAAAAAATGTTGGAATTGTTTACGAAATTCAACTATCTTAGTAAATATTTGTCCGATTTTGGTCTTTTTTTTAAAATAAAGCCTATATTCTGAGGGGAATTTTAAGGTCAATTCAGGGGAAAATATATACTTTTTAAGCAGGGGAATGGGGCCAAGTTTCGACCCCAAATTGGCCCTTAAAAAACACTGGAGTAATACGTCAGTATTTTTGTTTTGGTTTTGTTGTTCATAGAGCTGGTTACATGTATATATTTGTTTGAAGAAAAAACACTGTAAATGTCAAGCATTGTCAGTAGTTAATAAAATAAAATTGTCTTTGGTGCAGATATACATTTATTACATATTCGTATGATTTGTGATATTTTTATTATTGAATGCTTATTATTGTGTTTTGTGTTGGAATAAAGCTTTATTTAAGTTTATACCTATTAATATTTAATTTGTTATGCAGTCTGATGTTTAATTTTGAGTTTGTTGTATCTTATCATTAATCAGTATGAACATAAACAACAAAATTACTTGCGCATGAACTATTTGTAGATGAGATCTTTTTTTTTAAATATGCATAAATGTGGCGCGTTGTGGGAAAACCTGACTTAATGCATGTGCGTAAAGTGTCATCCCGGATTAGCCTGTGCAGTCCGCACAGGCTAATCCGGGATGGCACTTTCCGCTTTTATGGTATTTTCTGTTTCAATGAAGTGTCTTCTAACCGTAAAATCCACTTTAGGCGGAAAGTGTAGTCCCGGATTAGCCTGTGCAGACTGCACAGGCTAATCCGTGATGACACTTTACGCACATGCATTAAGTCCGGTTTTCCCACGACACGCCACAAATTTAGTTATTTAAAAAAATGTCACAACTTGTGCTTAATAACGTTACTTGGAATTTATTGTGAAGTTTCATCATAAGCCTTTCAGCCATTGCTATTTTGTTAGGACTGTGACTTCAACAAGGAAACTGGTGAAATACGACTGAAGAAGACCAGCATTTGGGATACATTTCTTAACAAAACTGATGACATCAGTGAGTATTTGTCAAATTTTATATAAACATAGACCAATGAAAACAAAGTTGACAAACACAACTATTAAATATATCAATCCAATCATTTAATGGTAATTCAGACCATTGATTTGTTACAGGTAGGTGTAATAGCACTATTTTAAAGTGGACTTAATCAAAGAGGAGCAACTTGTTTTCTATACATATCAGCACCAAACTGAATTTTCTCCCTTGCACACAAAAATTTTCTGAAATATGTGACAGATTTGGAATAACTATTTGTTTCTTATGTTTATAATGAAAACTTCAAGAATTGAATGACTTATTCTTGTGAAATTTGTCATACTGATTCATGACAAGACCTTTTTTGGGGGGCGCATACAGGATTCATTGGTCGAGGTCGTTGTAATAAATAAAGGCTTTTTATTTACATAGCTATTTAAGTGTGAAGTGTTTCACACTTAGGTATATACTTGCATGTCGGTCATATAGTATGTGCTCTTGAAATCTTTCATCAGATTCCACTTGAGGTCATTTTGGTGACCGAAGTCAACGTCACTGATTTTACATACACAAAAATGCTTTCTGATTTACTGAAATTGGGAATGGGATTTTCTTTAATATCAAATTATGAATTTAAATTACAGCTTAGCGAAGTGTTTCAATTACATATATGTATACGGGACTTAACGGGATTTTGTACATGCAATCAAACCTTTGTTGCCTTGTTCAAAGTATATTCAGCCATTGTTCAAGGAATGCTTGCTGTAGATGCTTAGTATTACTCCAGTATGCACTACGCAGTGATAGTGACCTTGTTGTCTTAAATTATCCTGAAAAATATTACCCATTTTCTTTGTAGTTGTAATTGCTGTCAATGATGTAATCGAGGCAAGTGTAAGTGAGGAAAAGGTTAACTATGTTGGGAAAAGTTACCAAGTGGTTCTGAAGATGTCTGCAGGAATGACAGTTGGTCTCACAGATACTTTCACTTTTGGCTCATCTAGGTGTGTATCTTTCTATCGTTTGCATGCAAAATGTTACACTTGGAAAATGCCAAAAGTGGTCTTGAGTACGGTATGATTGGTATTTTGTGACCTTATTTTTGATAAGATCAACTAATCAGAGATTTGACTCCAGTCAAACAATGCTGGTCATTTATTGTGAACCATAAAATAGTAGTCACGGGACAGACATGTGCTTCATTTGTGGGACGTCTTCTAAAATTGTACTCATTGAAAATAAACCATTGATAACATTGAGAACAAATATCAGTAAATTTATGTTTTAGCGAGCATCAAGAAATAGCGAGCAAAATCAGGGCCTTCCTTAATCTCACCGATGTTGTTGAACACGATTTTGTGGAGTCCTCTTCCTCCGAAGCCGAAGATACTGCAGACGATTTTGAGTGCATCGATAAGTCCGAAATTCTAGACGAGTGCGTTGAGAATGTAGAGGAAACACCTGTCCCAGAAAATGCGGAGGTCAAAACTGACACTGCCGACAGTTAATTATTGAAGTGCAAGCATGCTTGGGTCTTTTATGGATAGCTGGAACTCAAGCGTCATTTTATGTGTTGTTGTATTTGTCTTCAAGTTTCACATATACATTTTATTATAAACCAAATTACAAGGCTTTAAAGATTTTGAATTATGCACATCACTAACAATGCAACTTTGTATTTTTCCATTTTTCTTTTCATGTCCTCTTACAGAAACATTAAAAATATTCTAATGGGAATGTTGCTGTTGAAAATGGCAATGCTTATGTGAATGTTTGACAGTCTGCAGTATTGTCAGGCATCTCATATAAGTATTTCCTTATTCAAATGCACAGATTTAAGCTACTAATAAATTAGCATTTTGTTAACATCTTGAAATATTTTTTAATAACTAAAACCACATGTTCTTGAGTCTGTGGCAGTTGTATTTATTATTTACGTTTGAAAAAAATGAATTTTACAAAAAATTATCGTCCCTTGAAATCCAGAAGAGGCTGTCAGCCGTCTTTGCACATGTGCTGATGATGCACCTTGTGGCTGTCAAGGCCGTCTTTGCACATGTGCTGGTGATGCACCTTCTGGCTGTCAAGGCCGTCTTTGCACATGTGCTGGTGATGCACCTTCTGGCTGTCAAGGCCGTCTTTGCACGTGCTGATGATGCACCTTCTGGCTGTCAAGGCCGTCTTTGCACATGTGCTGATGATGCACCTTCTGGCTGTCAAGGCCGTCTTTGCACATGTGCTGATGATGCACCTTCTGGCTGTCAAGGCCGTCTTTGCACATGTGCTGGTGATGCACCTTCTGGCTGTCAAGGCCGTCTTTGCACATGTGCTGATGATGCACCTTCTGGCTGTCAAGGCCGTCTTTGCACATGTGCTGGTGATGCACCTTCTGGCTTTCAAGGCCGTCTTTGCACATGTGCTGATGATGCACCTTCTGGCTGTCAAGGCCGTCTTTGCACATGTGCTGATGATGCACCTTCTGGCTGTCAAGGCCGTCTTTGCACATGTGCTGGTGATGCACCTTCTGGCTTTCAAGGCCGTCTTTGCACATGTGCTGGTGATGCACCTTCTGGCTTTCAAGGCCGTCTTTGCACATGTGCTGATGATGCACCTTCTGGCTTTCAAGGCCGTCTTTGCACATGTGCTGGTGATGCACCTTCTGGCTTTCAAGGCCGTCTTTGCACATGTGCTGGTGATGCACCTTCTGGCTTTCAAGGCCGTCTTTGCACATGTGCTGGTGATGCACCTTCTGGCTTTCAAGGCCATCTTTGCACATGTGCTGGTGATGCACCTTCTGGCTTTCAAGGCCGTCTTTGCACATGTGCTGATGATGCACCTTCTGGCTTTCAAGGCCGTCTTTGCACATGTGCTGGTGATGCACCTTCTGGCTTTCAAGGGACGATATATAAATAGTGTCGGTCATTTTCTATAATTAATAGAATATACATTTTGTTTCGCATAAAAGGCTTAATATAATTGTGTTTCCCTATGTGGCGCATATATAAGTTAAAAATACACATAAAACTGTCATAAAAGCGTCATAAATGCCTTCCCTGTCAAGCTATCACTCTCTAGGTTTACTATGTGTATGTTATGTTATAACACGGATCAATATTTACCACAGGGGAAGCGCGGCGTGTTGACCCAGGGGAACTTGACTAATTTAATTCTTTGGGGTCTAATTCCCCACCCTAGAGCCAAGCATTTGTGTCGAAATCCCCACAGTGGGAGATGCCCGGGGCCCAATATTACCGGGAACTAAAATCCGACCCATTTCTATTTCCCAGGATCAGAATGATTCATGTTCCACCTGTCAGGAATCGCTTTCAGTCTAAAGTCCTTATGTGACCTCCCCCGCCCCCCCCTCCCCCCTCCGGGGGTAAAATATTGAAATCTTGATAGGCGCATTAATTGTAATTTACTTTGTTAAATGTGCACACAACATTGAGAATATAATCTTTTAAGTTAACACAAAATATTTTCAGAACTGACACTCCATTTCGATGTCAGGTGTTGATGTTTGACGCATACTAATTGTATGATTACATACATAATTTTTCTGTTGCAACATTCACAGATGCATAATTACATGGTGTAGATGATTAATTGATCTGGGAGGAGGATTAGCAAATTTCTTCCATCGTATTTTCTTGTTCATTAAATTTTGGCTAGAGTTTTTTTTTTCATGTAGCTAATTGTAGACATTCAGCGTTTTTCCTATCTACATTGGGATTAGTACCCCTATAGGTCAAATTGGGAAAATTAGCGCTGTTTTCAACAAAATTGGGAATTTTATCACTTTCATCAAAAACTGCCAAAAATGGATGTGAATCAATAAGTTACATTAAATAAACTCTGAAACAACCAGTTTCATTGATTCTTTCACTTGTACTTATTGTTTGGGGGTGGTTAGTTCAAAGTTTTCACACGAACACCTTCAATCTTTCCCAGATGTTTTTATTTAGTTCCGAAATTTGGGATTTGTTAACTTCAGATTGTGAAAATTGGTATGTAAATCTGATTGGGAATGGTACCGTTTTCCGGTACCAAATTTACATAGAGGAAAAATGCTGACATTAATATTTAGTCTTACCCTCATCCTACTGTTGCTCCTCAAATTAGATTCAATTTGAATCTGATATTGGTACATGTACTTTGTTTCTATATACTATCAATAATAGTTCATTAGTTCATAATTGGAATAAAAGGAATGTATTATATTGCTTTATATTAGTGGTATTCAATATGCACATAGATAAGATTATATGTTATCCCATTTCTTTGACAACATGTACCAACCAGTTTATGAAAATAATCTTGATTATGTTCTTTTGTTTTTATTAAGATCCTACATTTAAGCTGATGGTTGCCTTTATGTTTATTACATGGATTGAATGTTGGTTTAAGATCAGGTTGATTTTGTACCATTTTTTGGCTTAAATTATATAAATTAATATACATGGGACTTAAAAAAGCATGTTAACTTTTTAACTATTTCAACTGTTGTGTTCAGTAATTTTTGTTAAAGTATTTGTTGGCAAACTGTGTTAGCTTTTGATAAAACTATTTTTGTTATGTATGAGGTGTGTCGTGGGATAACCGGATTTAATGCATGTGCGTAAAGTGTCGTCCCGCGCAGGCTGATCCGGGACGACACTTTCTGCTTTTATGGTATTTTCTGTTTCAAGGAAGTCTCATCTAAACATTAATCCACTGCAGACGGAAAGTGTCGTCCTGGATTTGCCAGTGCAGACTGCACAGGCTGATCCGGGACGACACTTTACGCATATGCATTAAGCCCAGTTTTCCCATGACACGCCTTATATAAATGTATACTGATATATATATATATATATATATATATATATATATATATATATATATATATATATATATATATATATATATATATATATATATATATATATATATATATATATATATATATATATATATATATATATATATATATATATATATATGGTTGTTGCTTGTTCATCACAAACATTTTGTTGGTTGTTTTTGTTTGGTTGTTGTTATTGTTCTTTTTGTCACAATTTCCTAATAAGCAAGCCAATTTGGGCCCAATATATGATATACCTAGACAAATATAACATAATTTTGGGACCCATGTGTGACCCATATACGGGTAATATATTTCTGCCCATATCATACCCATATCAGATTGTAAGTCCCAAAATCACTGGCCTCCAACGTGAACTCAGGTCCTTTCCCAATTAACCAACAGAATCACAAAATTAGTGTACATCATACAAAAATATGGCAAATGTTTGACAGATCTTTGCATGCATGGTGATCATAAGTTTGTAGACTGTAAATTAAATCCAGTAACTCTTGGCTGACTTCTATATAAACCTCAGCATTAAAATAATGCAACTAATAGAACTCTGCATTACTGTTAAAACCAAATGTTTTTCTATCCTGCTCATTACTACGAGTACACTACTTTAGTGAAAACATTTGTTAGCAATATGAGTATGTGTTAATTTAGACCTTTAATATAATTAAAGGGACCTGTTCACAGATTGGCAAATTTACATTTTTCAAACATTTTGTCATAGATTTCAAAAAGAAATTATACATTATATACAAACAAGCGAAATAACACTCATGACTAAGAAATATTTCGGAAATATAGTTTCATTTATGGATAATCATAAATCGAAACGGGTAAGATTATTAAGTGTTTGTAACGCTTTTAATTGCTATTTTGGAAAACATGACGTTGTGTATCACTTACATAGTGTTACGTGTTAATAAATACAAGTATGAACTATATATATGTCATTCGTACACCTTAGACAATACAACTATTAGTAAAGTTATTTTGTGTTCATACCATTAGGCATGTTGGTACTAAGTTTATACATCCACTCAGTTTCTTTTAAAAGTCGCTGCCAATTGTTATTAACTTTATCAATCGGCATAAATGAAAAGTCATCAATAGAGTGGCCATTAGAATTGAAATGTTCCGAAACAGAAGTAACTGTGTCTGGATAATGCTTGATATCAAACTTATGGCTATTTATTCTAACACTACATTTTTGATGAGTTTGTCCAACATACTGTGATTTACATTTTTTACATGTTATACGGTAAATGACATCTGTAGATGAACACGATAAATTATGTTTAACTTGACACTCTTTGCACAAAGTACTGCTAGAGAATGCATACATAGTTTTACATAGTGTTAAAAATACACAACAAAATGTATATGTCCGAATGGCTGAATGGTTAGTGCATGAGATTTTTTATTGCAAAGGTCCCGAGTTAGAGTCCCGGCAAAGGCAAATTTTTTAATTTACCATTTTTTCTTTATATAAGATTTGTTTTATATTATTCAAGATGCTGTAGTTTTTGTAGTTAAGACATTTGATGATATTTTTCAAAAATATGAACAATCTGTGAACAAGTCCCTTTAATATAATTAGCAATATTGTAAAAAAAAAAAACTTTAAGGCCATACTGTTTTGTAGTGTCCCGGTGGTGGTTGTTTTGCCTTAATGTACATTTATTAATTAAGTAGTGTATGTTGTTATTTTTGTTAATATTTAGCGGGTAAATGCATTTTTGAATCTCACAGTTTTATTAAATTGCATGTTTGAGCTAAATTGTTGTATAAATATTGTCAGTGATTATATGAATAAGTTAGTGTATTTTTTCACATATTATTTTCTATTAAATGTTGCACCAATTTTGCTCCTTTGGTTTAACTCGAGCTAAATATTTAGTTTCTTTTAAAGGTCCCAATTATATTAAGTGTGTTGACAATAGCAATAATTAAATTAAGGCCTGCATGTAATTAATATTAAACTGCTTGGTGTTCTATGGATTGTTGTCTGTTGCTGTTCTGCAATAATAACTCACTTTCCTTTGATGTTCATAAAATCTGAACAATAGCAAACCCTTATAATGTCAAGAATCTTTTCTTAATGGGGCCCCATATTTTTCTTTTTTGTCATGCAAATGATACAATTGTGATTCTTTCCTTGTACATGTAATTTGCATTTGTTAGTGACCTGTTATCACACTTATTGTACTTCTGTTGATAACATTCCTTAAACCTTAATTCATGTATTTGTTGCTTGCTTTGAGTTACATTATATTATATACCTGTTTAATATCTTAACAAAACATATGCTGTATCAATCGGTGAAATACATGTAGACAGAAAAAAAATCCCTTGTTTTGCTACTCGCAATTTTTCCGATTCCTTATTACCATACTAGCTGGACTATTTTTTTAATGACGTCATCATAAAGTTATGTAAACAAATATAATCTATACCTACAAATGACTAGTCATTATTGCAGTTTTTAAACAGATATAACAAGGTTAATGCACATTCGGAGTTTATCACGGTGTATAAATAAAAGGAATATTATGCCTTGAGTGTGATACGAAATAACGCAAGCCATGAGACTAATACATACCGGTACTCTTGGAACAATTGACTAGCAATATTCCGTATGTATTGAGCAGTGAAGCAACATGACTTCCATTGTTAATTTATGATGAGCGCTGGGACAATCAGTTGGCTACCCGGGTTTCAGGTTAGTTGGCTACCCGGGTTTCAGGTTAGTTGGCTACCCGGGTTTTAGGTAAGTTGGCTACCCGGGTTTCAGGTTAGGTTTGGCTAATAATCATTACCCCTGGTACTCACGCTATATGCGGTTTAACCTTTACATTGCATATTATATTTAAGTTTTCAAATATGTAGGTACTATATACAATAATATCTTAAGACCAACAGTGTATTTCTTTACTTACTATTTATAATAAACTCAAGATTCCATCAATGACAATTTCAAATAAATACCTCTTTTGACACAATGTCTGTATTAAAGACAGTAGCCGTTCTTGTTTTGTCACAGGGAAATAACGATATCAGGTACCCTGAGTCCCATGGGTAAATCGGCGTCAAATACCCGGATGGTAATTTGCTACTCTTTCCAGCACTATTAATTTTATGACTTGTACTCTCTGAAATCTATTAGTTGTATTACATTTATAAACATGTGTACCATCAGTAATATTTTTCACCAAAGTAACTGCTGTCTGGATATGTTAATATGAAATTGACCAAATTGTTGATACTTACAAAGTAAGGCATTTATGTATACATGCTTAGTTAACGGCATCTGTTTTCAGACATGAATACATGTACAAGCATGTTTTTGTTTTGGAGGTGCTGCCCAACTGCAGTTGTTTCTTTGCCACGTGTGCTAGTACGGTATACAATTTGCTGCTATCACTGTAGTTGTTGTACCTGTGTTCGTCTATTAATAAACACCTTCTAGTCTAACCATTTGGCTTATGTTTTAATTCCATCTCACATGAGCTGAAAGCAGGGGTTTGCACAACAGTATGCCGTATTTATATTTTGCTTGGTGCACATTGAAGGAATACTGTTTGACACAGATGTTGTAGAAAGGTCAAAAGACATTGTACAAAGGTCAAAAGACATTGTACACTGGTCGGAAGACATTGTAAAAAGGTCAAAAGACATCATAAGAAGGTCAAAAACATTGAACAAATGTCAAAAAGACATTGTAGAAGTTGCCAACACAATTGTTAAAAGGTCAAAAACATTGTAGAAAGGTCATTAAGACGTAACAATTGCCAACAGACATTGTTTAAAGTTCAAACAGACATTGTATACAGGTCTAAAAGAAATTGTAAACAGACACTGTTGAAAGGTCAAATAGAGATTGTGAAAATGTCAAACAGACATTGTGAAAGGGTCAAACAAAAATTGTGTGAAGGTCAAACAGACATTGTAAAAAGGTCAAACAAAAATTTGTGAAGGTCAAACAGACCTGTTAATCACGTGAATACAAAATGTATTTTATTTCTAATAAGATACTTTTTGCATTGCACTCGGCACATGACCCAATGATAGGAAGTAATGTTTAAGGTTAATGTTTTCGAGCTATACACATCGCTCTTTATTTTAACTAAGTACTGTTATTTTACTGTTTCAAACTAAAACATATGAGGTGCGTCGTTGGAAAACGGGGCTTAATGCATTGCGTCAAGTGTCTTCCCGGATCAGCCTGTGCTAATCTGGGAAGGCACTTCCCGTTTTTATGGTATTTTCTGTTTCAAGGAAGTCTCTTCTAAACATAAATCCACTGTAGGCGGAAAGTGTCGTCCTTGATTAGCCTATGCGGACTGCACAGGCTAATCCGGGATGACAGTTTACGCATATACATTAGGCCAGGTTTTCCCAGGACACGCCTCATATGTTGCCTAATGATGATTTCTATCACTAAATCAAAATAGTGGACAAATATGTACACACTATATTTCATTCATCTCTGCTTTACAAATGGCCGTACTTCTACAAAATACCAAGCAAATTTCTGTTTTCATAACTGATCATAATAACCTCTCAATTATGTTTGAATTCTGTAAACTGATTCACATCGACTGTGACCATTAAAAGTCAATTTTCTTTAGAAATCTTCATCGAATGTTAAAGGTTATCAGTTTATTTTAAATATCTCCCAAATTATGCAATTTCTTTAATGATAAAATTTTCTTAATTATGTTTAATTGTCTAAAAGTGTGTACACAATGGCATTACATACCAAAAAAATACAACTGGAGTTTTTCTATTTTTATTTTCTGCCACTACTTATTGTATAAATGCAGAAAAGGCTATACATGTAATTAAATTTATCAATTTAATTTGTTGATAAATCATTATATTGTTTTGAAATTACAGGTTCAATAATTAAGCATAATTACAACGTGTGTACATAGATTAGGGTGTTGCGCAACATTATGAAGAGACGTTTAAGTTCTTTGAATGTTATTCAAAAGTATTTTTAAGTAATTTTGTATGATGAAAAAATTTCTACTTTAATAAATAAAACATCATTATTTTCATATATGGCAAACCAAACTTGTGTTTCTTGAATAAAGCTTATATGGTAAAAAAAAAAGTGTCGAAATTGAGGATTTTTCAAAGGATTCTGAATGTTAATTCAAAACAATGAGATTCTGTAGAAATTTATTGCATCTATTTTCAAACACTTATTTTTACCGTCAATTTGTTTACAACATGCAGATATAAAAAGAAAGCTAGGTTTTATATTTGTCCACATCCAGTTGTTAGAGCTTTTTAAGTGTTTGAAAGCAACACGTTTTATGAGCTCTTATTTTTCATTAAAATATTGAAATTTTTATGTAGTTTGATAAAAGCCTAAATTCAGTAAGGAGTTTTACAAATGGATTTTATTGAAAATGTTTTCGTTTGAACATTGACTTCAATTGATTTGGTCAGCTGATAACATCTGCTATGGATCTTAGTTCAAATAGAAGGTAAGAAAAATAGCGAATACTCGTATTTTTGCTTATTTGAAAAGTAATACATCTTTTGGTACCATGCACCACTGTACCATATTAATTGCTTAATTTACTGATTTTTTGAACATGTTAAATGTATTGGGTTTTGATTTGTATTTTCCATGTATCTTTCATACCAACAATTTGTTGCATTTTATCATGAAAACCAGTATTTTGTTGCAATATAATTATGTTAAAAGAAGGAAGCACTTCAATACTTCAATTGTAATATGATACAATTTTTTTAATGTTAAAGAATCTGTTAAGCAATTTTACAAATATATAGAGGATATTTGTTGATTTCGGTGTAAGATCGTATTTTATTTCATGAGTGTTCATAGAAAATGATATTTCACGAGTGGCGCAGCCACGAGTGAAATATATAAATTTTCTATGATCACGAGTGAAATAAAATACGATCTTACACCGAAATCAACACATTTTCTTTTTATTTTATGCATTTTGAAAATAATTAAAATTGCGCAAGATAAGCTTAAACGTCACAAGTAAGTGTCTTCAGACTGCAGTGAAAATATAAAATCTTATATTTTCACTGCTCGAACAGTGAAAATATAAAATTTTATGCCACCAATAAAATTCGATATTTCACTGAAAAGCATATAATAAATGAATATTCAAAGCAGTATCAGCATTTCACTTAATGTTTTTATGCACAATACATATTTATAATTCTGTGTGTTTATCTCAGAGTATTTGGGATCCATTCAATTTAGTATGTCGTATATCCTGTTAAAATAGCTGTTTACACTTGCAATATATTTTGTATAAAATAGTTGAATCAATGAGTAATTGGTTGTTGTTGTTTTTCGAAGTTTATGGTCCTTCTGTGTCTAAGGCTGCATTATGTGAGGACTGAATGAATAATTGCAAATAAATAATCACTTTATATGTTTCCATGCAGCTAGCACATATTTAACTTTAAAGAGCATGGTATTTGCATCACAACAAAACTATTTTTATTTGTTAATTATATCAGTGTCTGGTCATTTGTTTAGAAGAAACACAAAGATGGCTGCCTGAATGGCATTTCCACACAATCTTGCAACCTTCCAGACAAAACATGTGCTATTGCAGTCCATTTTGCATGTTTACAAACTTAATTGTAATGACACCCAGTTTTATTTCTACCAGTGGCTGGTTGTTTGTCCGAGACAATCTGGAAGATGGCCGCCTGAATGGCGTCTCCACCCAATCTCGCAGTCTGCCGGACCGGGACGAGTCCGTTCCGATGAAGTCCGAGCTGTACCAGGCCTCGCTCGTCAACTCCCTCCAGCACAACCCCCAGATGCTGAAGACCTGCAGGGCTGTCCTAAAGGCACTGTTTCCTCTCACGCTAAGGGTTGGTGGCTTTTCTACACCACTTGCTTGTTCATCAAGTCTAATTTAAATTCTGTTACTTGAGTAACTTTGTCACAAACTGTTTTGGGTAATGTTATATTTGAAACAAAAAATTATTGGCATTGCTACTGCAATATAATGCAACTATAAATATTTTCCCCTACGATGGGCTGACCCAGGGAAATTTGACACTGGGAGATGCTTGGTGTATCAACTGGCCCGGGGAGGGTGGGGACAATATTACCTGAGGATCTAAAATCCCACAAATTTTCTGGGAAATGCTTTTCTCAGAATGCCTGCTGCTCCCCACTGGGAGAAATATTGATATTTGCATTAAAAAAAGTTCATGATTTGTAACATGGCGATCTGATGCCATCACAAAAGACCTTCAAACAAGTATAAAATAATGTCTAACATTACGATGCAATATGCTGTGAATATAACATTTTGCAATTTTCTGCAAAAAGAAAAAAAATTTGGTGCAAAACTAAGGTGAAGAAGACCACTGAAATATGAGGACCACTGAGTATTGCTTATTACTGTATATATTAGAAATATTGATCCAGAAAGACCATCGATATATCAGGATTAATGGGCTGGAAATACTGTTAAAACTAAGTTGTTTGTGAAAAAAAAACTACTGACCACAAAGGATATTGAAATATGAGGACCAATGGCATGAAATAGAAACACTATTGAAATACCAATCATCTGTAAACTACAAACACTATTGAATTCCAATGGCTGTGAACTAGAAACACTATTGAAATACCAATGGCTGTGAACTAGAAACACTATTGAAATACCAATGGCTGTGAACTTCAAACATTATTGAAATACCAATGGCTGTGAACTTCAAACACTATTGAAATACTAATGGCTGTGAACTAGAAACACTGTTGAAATACCAATCATCTGTGAACTAGAAACCCTATTGAAATACCAATGGCTGTGAACTAGAAACACTATTGAAATACCAATGGCTGTGAACTACAAATGCTATTGAAATACCAATCATCTGTGAACTAGAAACACTATTGAAATACCAATCATCTGTAAACTAGAAACACTATTGAAATACCAATTATCTGTGAACTAGAAACACTATTGAAATACCAATGGCTGTGAACTACAAACGCTATTGAAATATCAATCAGCTGTGAGCTACAAACACTATTGAAATACCTATCAGCTGTGAACTACAAACACCATTGAAATACCAATCAGCTGTGAACTAGAAACACTGTTGAACTACCAATCAGCTGTGAACTACAAACACCATTGAAATACCAATCAGCTGTGAGCTATAAACACTACTGAAATACCAATCAGCTGTGAACTACAAACACCATTGAAATACCAATCAGCTGTGAAATAGAAACACTATTGAAATACCTATCAGCTGTGAACTACAAATACTATTGAAATACCAATCAGCTGTGAGCTACAAACAATATTGAAATACCTATCAGCTGTGAACTACAAACACTATTAAAAAATATAAAGACCAGTGAACTAGAAACACTACTGAAATATCAAGACCAGTGAACAAGAAACACTATTGAAATATCAAGACCTGTGAACAAGAAACACTATTGAAATATCAAGACCTGTGAACAAGAAACACTACTGAAATATCAAGACCAGTGAACAAGAAACACTATTGAAATATCAAGACCAGTGAACAAGAAACACTATTGAAATATCAAGACCAGTGAACGAGAAACACTACTGCAGTATCAAGACCAGTGAACAAGAAACACTATTGAAATATCAAGACCTGTGAACAAGAAACACTATTGAAATATAAAGACCTGTGAACAAGAAACACTATTGAAATATCAAGACCTGTGAACAAGAAACACTATTGAAATATCAAGACCTGTGAACAAGAAACACTACTGAAATATCAAGACCAGTGAACAAGAAACACTATTGAAATATCAAGACCTGTGAACAAGAAACACTATTGAAATATCAAGACCTGTGAACAAGAAACACTACTGAAATATCAAGACCAGTGAACAAGAAACACTATTGAAATATCAAGACCTGTGAACAAGAAACACTATTGAAATATCAAGACCTGTGAACAAGAAACACTATTGAAATATCAAGACCAGTGAACTAGAAACACTATTGAAATATCAAGACCAGTGAACAAGAAACACTACTGAAATATCAAGACCAGTGAAAAAGAAACATGACTGAAATGTCAAGACCAGTGAACGAGAAATACTACTGCAGTATCAAGACCAGTGAACAAAAAACACTACTGAAATATCAAGACCTGTGAACAAGAAACACTATTGAAATATCAAGACCTGTGAACAAGAAACACTATTGAAATATCAAGACCAGTGAACTAGAAACACTATTGAAATATCAAGACCAGTGAACAAAAAACACTACTGAAATATCAAGACCAGTGAACAAGAAACACTATTGAAATATCAAAACCAGTGAACGAGAAACACTACTGCAGTATCAAGACCAGTGAACAAGAAACACTATTGAAATATCAAGACCTGTGAACAAGAAACACTATTGAAATATCAAGACCTGTGAACAAGAAACACTATTGAAATATCAAGACCTGTGAACTAGAAGCACTATTGAAATATCAAGACCAGTGAACAAGAAACACTACTGAAATATCAAGACCAGTGAACAAGAAACACGACTGAAATGTCAAGACCAGTGAACGAGAAACACTACTGCAGTATCAAGACCAGTGAACAAAAAACACTACTGAAATATCAAGACCTGTGAACAAGAAACACTATTGAAATATCAAAACCTGTGAACAAGAAACACTATTGAAATATCAAGACCAGTGAACTAGAAACACTATTGAAATATCAAGACCAGTGAACTAGAAACACTACTGAAATATCAAGACCAGTGAACAAGAAACACGACTGAAATGTCAAGACCAGTGAACAAGAAACACTACTGAAATATCAAGAACAGTGAACAAGAAACACTATTGAAATATCACAACCAGTGAACTAAACAAACACTATTGAAATATCAAGACCAGTGAACTAGAAACACTATTGAAATATCAAGACCAGTGAACTAGACACATACCACTGTTGATACCTGGAACTAATTAACCAGGCACACTATTGAAATATCAGCACCCCATAACTAATACTACTACCGTTATTGAAAGATAAGGACCTTAAAAGAGAAACTTAATGAAATATGATAACCACTGAAATATGACAAATATTGCATAAAGATAATGTTAACTATATTGATCTAAGAAGACTTCTCTCTCAGTTTCTCCATTTAGCATTTATAAAACGTTAAATGTGTACAGCATAAAATATACATGTAACGGAGACCATAAACACAAACTTTTACAATAGTATACCATTGTGTAAATTTGTTATTGTCGCAACTATTTTTATAAATATAATATTGATTTATCAGCATTAAGTTATTTATGTCAAATAATTATTGATCTTCCATCAAGTGCACATGCATGTATTTATTTTGTTTGCTTATATGTCTTGTATACATTTATATTTGACATCACTTATTGATAAGAAAATTGAGATGTATTTTGGGCCGGTGAACATACGATTGGTATCGGTATTAAAGAGGGACTGTCAGATTTTTTATATATTTATTTCAGGGCCCAGTTGCTCAAACCTGTTAACTTTAGATGTAAATAAAACTAATATTTCAAGCATCTCGCTTATGAAGCCTTTAAAAATTATTTGAGCATATCAGTTTATTTAAAATAAATGCAAATTTTAAAATTTTAACATTCAATTTACATCAAAAACCTCATCCAAAAGTTAACGGCTGTCAGCTTAATTGCCCGTTAAAGTTTTGAGCAACTGGGCCCAGGTCTCTTTCATTACCAACTTACATAAACACCCTTTTATATAACATATAAAACGTGAACATCGACATAAACTATTAATTTTATCGAAAAATGCAAATATAATTATATTTTCTGTCGATACAGATCCGTTTATCCTACAACAACAGCTACATATGGTTTTGAATGAAAAAGTAACAATTGCGCATGCGCCATCAGCCGGTCTGACTCGTTTAGATGCTGTTTATACACGTGTATAATAAATCGCTGCGCAGTGAAGTATCATTTTAGTTTTAAATATCTCAATTGATACGCATATCTCAACATAAGTTTTTCTCTCAACATTTATTATAATATTATTTAACAAATATACTGACATCTTTAGAATCAATGGATGGTTTTCCATTATAAGTTTTGTACAAAATCATACAGTCCCTCTTTAAGAAGACTTTAAAATGCCGGAAACCGGAAACATCAATTTAATACCATTATTATCAAATTTTAAATGTTCATAACTCCTTATATACAAACAAGCCACCTGGCTCAAAGGAATGCTAGTTGTCAGTTTAACAGTTCCTTCTGAAGCATTAAGAATGAAAGAAGTACAAAAGAATTGATAGAAAGTAAACCTCTCTACATTGTTTGAAAAGCGAAAAAATTCTTCAGGCTGTACAAAGTTGTTATCTAAATTAACTAGCAAATTTCGAGATATATGGATTTGTGCAAATAGGGAGAACTCTTGAAAAATGACAATATAGACAGTTTTATTTACTGTTGAGTAAATACGTGCTGCTTTAAGATACCATCATTTTGTAGTTGTTTTTTATCCATAGAAGAATAATCTGTGTTGGCCTGTACAGACCCATGTTTGGACTGTTAAACAATGTTACACATGGACCATCATAAATCAGCGGATTTTGTGGACCATTAATTTTATTGTTTTTTGGGTTTGTTTTTTTTCAGTATTGGGGAAAAATGTATAGAAGTGTGTCATGTGATGATAAAATTGAACTTGTGATATATCATATGAGGTGTTCTATTGAGGTTCTTTTATTAATTTATTACATTGTAATTGCATGTAATATAATTGAAACGTTAGGCTTAATTGTACATGAAACATATATTTGATTAAATTTTAACAGCTGAAAAACATTTTATTGACTGTAATCGATTATTATTAATTTAAGAAATAATTTTTGATGCTGAGTTGTTTATCTGTAAATAAACAACGATTTTGAGTTCTTTTGTGTATGAATTAAACCAAGAGGGCGTCAGCACGAAAGGAAAATGTGTCGTTTATTTACTGATATCTACAATGACAACACAAACTATATTTTACAGTTTCGGAACTACTTTTTTCACGTTGTTTATTGGCAATTTTACAATGGAAATTTTGCGCCTGTCATGTTAGAATATGTTGTTTATTATTAGTTTTTAAATTTATATGTTCTGCTTCTGAAATCCAATGGTTGGATTCACTATGATTTTAATGCATTTATTATCATGAAAGTAAGAAGTGCAAGTTTGAATATCATGACCTTTTCCCAAATGCATCCATCGTTTTGATGAAGAGTGTGATTAGAACATAATATTTTTTTTTAAAGAAACTCAAAGTAGTCGGGTAGTTCACAGCTTTCAGTGTATGATCAAATTTTGATTTTATCAGTGGAGCTTCATCAGTCGTTTTTTTATATAGTTAAAAAAAAGAATTGAACTTAATTAAAATGTTGTAAAAAAATAAGAACAAACAAATAAGAAAGACAAACAACACAACACTATGTCACTGAGGCCATGGACAGTGGGTGCGTTGGAAAGTTCTGCAGAGGCCCCGCCGCACGGGCTAATGTGGAAGAACCGTCGGGCTAAGACCTCTGTCAATACCGTGAGGTTTCTTACAAAAGACTTGGTTGAAAAGGTACATCCATATCACTGGTGGCTTATCAGTCAGTCGAAAATTGTTGAAAGAGTTTGTTTATAGTTTATCTTGTACAACCATGTTATTGCAAAAGTTTAAAAATCATTCACAATAAGTGAAGTATAATTATGTTTTAAATATAGGTAGGAAAATATCTTGGAGAACAGTATTTTTAAGTTATTGACTTTCCTCTATTTTATGTTTATGTTTACAAAACAGTAATTTTAAATATTAGAGAAATGTACAATCCATCATTTGTGTTTTTTTATCATTTATGATTAAAGATCATGGACAGCTATATGTTAATGTTCAGTTGTGTTTCTGTTTCAGTTACCACGGATATCAGAAAGTCCACAGCGGAAGAAGAGCTTTAGTAACCCAGAGAACATTGAAAGGTTAGTGTGACCTTTGTTTTGCAATCAAATAAGGCCAGAATTTGTTGAATTTTAGTTTCTCAAATCCGCTGACCCGATTTTTTGGAAAATACAAAAAATAAAAATTCGAACAAAACCAATATTGCAACAATAATTAACCCAAAATTGATATAAAAAAAATTGATTTCCATTGAAATTCTATTCCTTATGGATATTAAAAGTGTTCAACTCACAGGTAAAATCACAGTTAAACATATGAGAGGCATCTTGGAAAAACCGGTCTTAATGCATGTGCGTAAAGTGTTGTCCTGGATTAGCCTGTGCAGTATGCACAGGCTAATCCGGGACAACACTTTCCGCCTACAGTGGATTTATGTTTAGAAGAGACTTCCTTGAAACAGAAAATACCATAAAAGCGGAAAGTGTCGTCCCGTATTAGCATGCGCGGACTACACAGGCTAATCCGTGACGACACTTTACGCACATGCATTAAGCCCGGTTTTCCCACGACACGCCACATATATTAACTGAACGTAAATCATGTTGATGCATGTTTATATAACAAAAGTTGCATTGAATTTTTATTGGTATCATCACGTGTACTGTGACAAAAATGTGTCTATAATAGAATTTCCGCTAGCTGACTGGACAGTTTTCCAAAAATGTATCAGAAACTAAAAATAAAAAAATTCTGGCCTAATTATATGAAGCACATCTTGATATTGTAAGAAAACTGACATGTACATTGCATTGCAGCCCTGCAAACATATCATTATTTCTATTTTCCCCCAGGGTTGGGAGTGGTGGGCATAATACTGGACTTAAGACTGAAAGCGATTCCCGACTGGTGGGACTTTGACATGCCGAATAATTCTTTGTCCCGGGAAATATACTTTTTTGGATCCCGGTAATGTTGGGCTCCCAAGCATCTCCCACTGTGGGTATTTAGACAAACATGCTTGGCTCTAGATCCCCAAGGAATAAAATTATCGGTAGTCGAATTCCCCAGGGTCAGCCCGCTGCTTTCCCCCTGGGCGAAAGTATTGATAGGTGCATTATTCAATGCGGAGTAACATGTATTAATTACCTCTGCCAAGGAGGTCATGTTATTGCCGGCATTGGTTTGTTTGTCTGTTTGCTGGCATTGGTTTGTTTGTCTGTTTGTGGGCATTGGTTTGTTTGTCTGTTAACGAAAACGTTATGAACAGATTTGCACACAATTTTCTGGAAATAATGAAAATGGGCCAATGAACAACTGATTAAATGCTTGTACTGAGTCAGATCACTGTCTGTATCCAGGACATACAAACATTCATGGACAGTATAGAAAAACTGTGGCATATTTTTGGAGCATTTCATTGAAGTGCTGTAAGATCTATTGTCATTTTATCACTACTGGGCTTTCAAGCCATATATCAAAGTTTGTCACACATTGCAAACATCTTCATACAGGTTTTAGTGAATGAAACATGTTTTTGAACACTGGTTATCCGTTCCATATACTAATATACAGGATCACTATGAATCATGATTTATTAAACATTTGAACTTTGTCAAAAGGTCTGTATGCATACATGTGAACTACAGATGCCTCATTTTCATTTTCTGTCAACTTTGAGATAATGGTGTTTCGCTGTTATTGACCACAAACACTCCATTTACAGTAAACTCAGATATGTCTATATTTTCATTTTCATAGCATTGGTGCAAATAAATACACACAAAAAACACAACTTTTCTACCACATACAATGTATGTGCCAGCATAAATGAACATGTCCTTAAATGAACTGCTTAACTGAAGTTCTTACAAGATTTTTGGTGTTTGCATGGTATATCTCTGCAAACCAAGATGGAGACTATTTAAATATTTATGGCTTAATTTCTCATACTGCCAGTGCCAAAACAATCTTGATTGCTTGTAAGATTTCTTAGTTTTATCGTTCACCACACTGTCAAGTATTTGCTTAGATTTGTGAAACACTTGTAGATGTTTATATAGTTTTCACCAGAACAAAAAAGTATATAAAACAAGAATGTGTGTTATGCAGAGTGGGACATAAGGGATACAACTTATATATATTTTTATAATGATTTGTTTATTGAAAACTTGGTGAGGTGATCTCCCCTGTTCCCCAAAGTAACAGCTTTTAGTACATTACTATTTTGTTATTTCATCAGTTCATCAGAAATTATCAGTTTGAACAAGCAAGCCTGAATTCTTTTAGTGTATTATAACTTGGGTGCAAGAACATTTTACCAGCCTGTGTATTTAAAACGGAGAATCTGGGCAAGCCTGGTTAACAATTTACCACTGTAAAGCTTTTCAGCTTGTTCTATGGTGGAAATTTTTCTCTTATATCTAAAAACAGTTTTCAAATTTCAGTATTCCGTACAGTGTTTTAGTAGTGTAATTGCCAGATTCTTACCCAGTGTAAGTTCAGACATTAATCTTTGTGGAACAAAAAAGAACTGTGAAAATGATGAAACTCAATATTTTATATCAAACAGAAACATTCAGTGTGACAATACTTGAGGTTTTCTGCAGAAAATTAATTTGAAATTGCGCCTAATTATACATGTACTATAACATAACATACAGTAAAATTTGTGTGTAAGTGTTCAATGGAAATAGTCACTACCAGTACCCGGGGACAGGCGGGTAATTCAGTGCCCTGTATATCTCGGACAACCAGACACTAACCTTATTGCATGAATATACTAAAAACCGTTACGATATATATATATGAGGTGTGTCAAGGGAAACCCTGGCTTAAAGCATGTGCGTTAAGTGTCGGCACAGGCTAATTCAAGAGGGCACTTTCCGCTTTTATGGCATTTTCTGTTTCAAGAAAGTTTCTTCTAAACATAAATCCTCTGAAGGCAGAAAATGCCGCCCTGGATGAGCCTGTGCGGATTGGAAGTACCTTCCCGGATTAGCCTTTGGGTACTGCACAGGCTGATCCGGGACGACACTTTACGCACATGCATTAAGTCCAGGTTTCCTACCACACGCCTCAAATAATACTTTCCGTACAGGATTCTTGTTAAAACACTGAACGATTACTTCGCTGATACCTACTGTTATGGTTTCATTAAACTTGTGAAACACCTGCTTGGACAAACCCGAGTATAAATAGAAGAAACGATTCGAGCGCGTAATTTATGCTAATAGAGTTCAAGAGTGTCTGGTTAACGTGTCCCAGCTATACCCGGGCACTCGTCCTAGACCTATTTACAAAATACATAAGGCTATATTTTTGGCCATAATAAAAACTGTTTGCTGAATACTTATGTCAAGATCTGAAATCTGTGGTATGTTTTTGTATTGTTTATCTTCACCACAGAGTACAAGCCATAATCATTTCCCTCAAGGACCCTAAATAACTGCTCATATTTCATAAGGGTTAATCCATAATAACCTCTGTAAATACCGACAAGACACAAAATTTGGGCTCACTTTGCAGTTTATTTACTCATGGGTTTATTTGCTGTAAAGGATTAAGGCAAAGCGCTTTTTAATTGGTTCAGATTCTGTCAGATTGAGCGAATTCAATATATTTGCAATTAATTTTGACATGGCATAGTAAATGGATTCTTGTTTGTTGTTCTTTTGTTTCATAATTATATCAAATGTTTTCAGATATTCACAATTAAGAATTTCAGGACAAAGTCTGTACATAGATACAAACAGTTACTTTTGTTTTTTGTAATCTAAAAAAATGTTGGTTCTTCTTAGCTTCGCAGAGGTCTTAAGGATTAGATGTCTGCCTTGCAATTGGAAGACCATGAGTTTGATCCCTACTCATTGTGCATTCAAGCGATCTTTCTCAGAGAGATACCAAGACAAAGTACTGGTTCTATCCAGAAAACGGACTCAAAAGCCTCATGTTTTGTTGCAATGAACCTCAAATTTGACCCAATGGTATGTCATACAGGCACAATTTCAACCAATAGTTGTGTGGCTATTATATGATAAATTTCTCTTTACTTGAGAAAACCAATACCACTGTTTTTTATACCAAGTAATGGGATGCATTGTTGCACAATTTGTCATAATTATACAATGACACTTAAAGGATTAACAGTATACAAGTATAAAAGCTGAAGGATCTGTTGTAGTAACTACCTGTATGATATAATATATATACATGGTTATGATGTTCATAGAAATAAACAATGTTCGGTGGCATGGTTCTAAAATAAATTGTGTTTATATAATTATTGGATTTGAAATGTATATAACAGTGAAAAAGAATTTATTTTGTTAGAAAAGCAGACAAAATACAAATAGTCAAGTAGAAGGTTGAAGGCAAATTGAACTGAATTATTGGCAATCTTTTCCTAAGTTTAGAGTGTGGAATAAGTGAAATAATTTGGACTGAATTTGTAGCAATATTTTTTAAGTTTAGAGCATGGAATAAGTGGAATAATTTGGACTGAATTAGTAGCAATCTTTTCCTAAGTTTAGAGTGTTACTAAGTGAAATAATTTGGACTGAATTAGTAGCAATCTTTTTCTAAGTTTATAGTGTGGAATAAGTAAAATAATTCGGACTGAATTAGTAGCTATCTTTTCCTAAGTTTAGAGTGTGGAATGAGTGGAATAAATTGGACTGAATTAGTAGCAATCTTTTCCTAAGTTTAGAGTGTTGAATAAGTGAAATAATTTGGACTGAATTAGTAGCAATCTTTTCCTAAGTTTAGAGTGTGGAATAAGTGGAATAAATTGGACTGAATTAGTAGCAATCTTTTCCTAAGTTTAGAGTGTGGAATAAGTGAAATAATCTGGACTGAATTTGTAGCAACCTTTTCCTAAGTTTAGAGTGTGGAATAAGCGGAATAATTGGGACTGAACTAGTAGAAATCTTTTCCTAAGTTTAGAGTGTTGAATAAGTGAAATAATTTGGACTAAATTTGTGCACAGATAAAATATTAATCAGTAGAATGAATTAAAAGCAATCCACAAAACTTGAAAGAATTAATTATAGAAATAAAGTTGCGGTAACTAATATAAATTTCATTATCACTTTAATGCAACCGTTTCATGACGTTTTTAGTTCTAATAGCACAAGTTAGCCACAGTTTCTGCAGTCGACATACATTTACATGCCAATTGCTTCCGAACAAATCAATGAAAAATGAATGATGTTTTTGTATTGTTAGCTCTACACCTACAAACTCGGTGTTTATTTTGATGGTAATATGAATAGGGCATTAAAGTTAACAGTGGCTATTCTGATACTAAAAATTGATCGGCACTATTCAGAATTGTCAATAAGGGTTGGTGTTTAAAATGCAAGTTGAATACAAATTGTTCTCTTTTTGTGAAGGGTTATGCAACAGGAATAAAATAAGCAGACAGAAGAGTATGTATAATAAATAAAATGAATTTTAATTAATCATTAATAAAACTTCCAAAGAAAACTGGACCAAATTTTCAATCAGACTTGAATGGAAACTAAACATTGCGCCTGCATTCATTTAACCCCGTAAGATAGATTACATCTTGCGTACTAAGAGTGCTTATAGTATCTTGAAACCCAAAGTTGTTTGATAAAATTAAACTGTTTGCTTAATATACAGCTTAATAGATGTAAAGTATTATGTTTGTTTATGGGGAATGCTTTCGTGTTTTAGTGATGAAGTGAGATTTTCACATTTGTGGATTTTAATTACAGGCAAAAAAAGTGGTATAAAAAATAATTTAACATGGAAACTTCTGTGAGGATTTGTAAGTTTAAATTTCATAGGGCAATGGTAATAATTTATTGGTTTAATTAATATATTTAAAAAAAAAAAAAAAAAAAAACATTTTTGGTATTAATGTGTGTGAAATTGAATTCATTATTCAGTGAATCACTTGCAGGTACATTTTTATACAATGTATGTCAAAAAGTTGTGTCTATTTTTGCAAAATACATTATATGAGCTGCGTCGTGGGAAAACCGGACTTAATGTATGTGCATAAAGTTACTTTCCGCATACAGTGTATTTATGTTTAGAAGAGACTTCCTTGAAACAGAAAATACCATAAAAGCGGAAAGTGCAGTCCTGGATTAGCCTGTGCGGACTGCACAGGCTAATCCGGGACGACACTTAACGCACATGCATTAAGACCGGTTTTCTCAGGACACGCCACAAATCAGGAGTATGTTTCAGATCTTGATTTTTAATAACATACCTTATGTTAGCAAAACTCATTAAAAACAACAACAAAAACAATTGTTAAAAATCATGTTAGTTGTTTTATAAATGCCTTGTAGCTGTTGGTATAGATAAAACATGTTTGTGGTTTGATATAAAGAACATGAAAAGAATCAGGATTCTTCGAAATATATAACGCTGCCAGTTGTTTTGACTTTGACATTTTTTTCAATTCACTGTTTCATAAATATCTGTAAACTTATATTTATAATACTGGCATACATTTTACAGCTTTTTCGTTCACAATTGATTAATTGGGTAAGCGAGTATCAGATTAACCCTTTCAATACAATATAATTTCACAGTTTCATTGGGCAATAATGAAAACTGAGAGTCATGGTTTTTTATAGCATTTTTAAATGGATGAGTGCGTGATAATTTAACCGATGTGCAGATAATTCAATATAAAAGGCATTGCAAATAGAATTGAGAGGAGAATAAATCAGTAATACAATAAGTGGCATGAAATAAGTGCCAGTGTGTATTAATTTTGCTAAACTTCTATAGTTCTATTTTATGAAAATAATTAGATAAGAGAAATAATACTTTATAAGAAATGCATTTCAAAATTACATGTTCAGATCTGTATTTAAACAGAAACATACAAAATTAATGCTTAGCTTACAGGCTTTTGCTTGCATAGTTAATTCTTATGTATGTTCAGAGTCACAAGAAGATATGAGTTTCTGATCGTGTACTCAAAAAAGGACAATTTTTGTTGCTGAAAAGAAATTGGATAAAAACAGTTGTGTGTAATGGCAAGCGTGACATTTGAAGGTAGATTCTCTGTGCTTCCACCAATCAGAAAAGAGGAAAATATGGATATAAATATTAACATGCTGGACGCTGATAGTAATAAGGATGGGGCAGATGATTCAAAATCGCCACAAAAACTTAGTACCATTGATGAAAATGAGGTGAATGGATCGGTGAATTTGGACATTCCTGAACAACCATTCAGTTCCATACTGAAGAAGACGAGGAAATATCAGGATTTTGATAGGTTCGTAATTCTGAATATATCAATATAATTATGAGTGTAAGGATTTTAATAAGTTCCTAATTTTGAATATATTAATATAATTATGAGTGTTAGGATTTTGATAAGTTCGTTATTCTGAATATATTTATATATGAGTGTCAGGAGTTTGATAGGTTCGTAATTCTGAATATAATAATATATGAGTGTCAGAATTTTGTTAGGTTAGTAATTCTGAATAATATATTAATATATGAGTTTAAGGATTTTGATAGGTTTGTAATACTGAATAAATAAATATATACTAGTGTTAGGATTTTCATATGTTCGTAATTCTGAATAATATATTAATACATGAGTGTCAGGATTTTGACAGTGTGGTATTTCTGAGTAGGGCTGCAACAATATATTGATATATCAATATATTGCAATACACGAAAAAAAAAGCAATACGCTTTACTGTATAGCAGTATAAATGGTAACTTTATGTACAGATGAACAAAATACATTGTTACATGTTAATTTCAATCAAGCTGAGGGTTGCTAATATAGCAATGATTATCCTTTGTCATAGCTGAGGGTTGCCAATATAGCAATGATTATCCTTTGTCATAGCTGAGGGTTGCCAATATAGCAATGATTATCCTTTGTCATAGCTGAGGGTTGCCAATATAGCAATGATTATCCTTTGTCATAGCTGAGGGTTGCCAATATAGCAATGATTATCCTTTGTCATAGCTGAGGGTTGCCAATATAGCAAGGATTATCCTTTGTCATTAAATAAAATTTAATGTTAATAGTGATTTCTCTTGATATAATAGGTGTTCAAAAGTCAGCACATCAACTTGTACTACAGGATTTAACTTTTTTTTAACAGAATTTGTTTGTTGTTTTGTAATACAACACCAAACATTACAAAATGATTGTAGTTTAAGTATGTAGAATTTGCACATATTAACTTATACATAAAACAAATATGAAGGGAAATTGGAATTCACATTGACATTTTTTTTAATTCACTCATAACACAGTGTCCTTTATAATTCTGAGATGAACAATGCATATTTGTCGTCAGTCACAAATATAATCTCCTACTGAATCTATCCAATGCCCATGATTGTGAAATATCACATCGTTTTGTGTTAAAAAACGTAAGTCCAAAATTCATTTTTGCTGGAATTGTCATTGTTTTGCCTTGATTCTGAATACATTAGTGTATTATATATGAGTGTCAGGATTTGTTGTTGATTTCATTGCATTTTGCTTCTTGTTGAAAGCAATAATTAAGTAACTTCAGTGTATAGTTGAAGGTTGATTAATCGCCAGTGAAAGATTATTCGGGTTAGGATAACTTGTGCAAAGGTTCACTTTGACTTTAGCCTTAATACTAGGATAAACTCATTGAATATCCTTTAATGTGCTCTTACGTTACATTAACCATTTCATTTAAAGTGTGACCGCAGTTTCCAGCAGTTTGTATTAAAGAAACATATTGATTTTGTTGTTGGGAGTTCCAATTCTATAGAAAAAAATCAGATAATTTCTGATTTTTATTGAACATATTGTTTAGGTAGCAACACTATATTGACAGAATCGTTCAGAAAAAAAAATATACATATAGACCTAGGATCTGGCAGGAGTTGTCCTTTCATACCATATTTTATTAAACGAGTGCAGGAATTTTGTTAGTAAGTGAGCCTTTTGCAAGCTTACTAATGAATTTCCTGGACGAGTTTAATAAAAATATGGTATGAAATGTCAACGAATGTCAGATCTTTTTTATCACATGCTTTTAAACGAAAAAAACAACATATTATTTTATCAAAACATGTTGATAAATCCTAAAAGTTGTGCATTGACATGATATCGTTTCATGTTTACGACGTCATTTCACCAAAATGACATCATGCGATTGGTCAGTCAAATAATATGTAGCCAATTAAAATGCTCAAAATGGTTTCTTACACACGTGTAAGATAGAAATATTCGTAATGGTTGTATTACACGGGAAACAAGGTATAGCATTTTTTTTATTGAACATATTGTTCAATATTCAATATTCAACAACACTATATTGATAGAATTGTTAAGAAAACAAAATATACAAATAATTTTTTTTTTAGATAGACAGTTCCAGTAGGATTCAAAATCACGCCTACAAAATCATGCACTTCAATGAAACATTTCCTATGCTATGCATCATGTAAAGCTCGCAAACATTAAACTGATACTGACCTTTATTCATGAATATATATTTTTTTTAAATCTTACGATGCAATATATTAGTTTCCGTTCTCGACTCGAGTTAAATCAATCAAAGAGTATCCCACTGTAAATACTGTTATGGTATCGTTAAACCTGTGTAACACGTGCACGGACTAAACCGAGTATAAATATAGCTAATAGTGTTCACGAGTGTTGGGTTAATGTTTGCGAGCTATATCAGTGGAGGGCAAGATGTAACCGTACATCATGTGCATTTCATTCTTATTGATTTTACTATTACCATTAATTTTCATTTTATTCATATACATTTTACTACTACTACTAATTTGCACACACCCATGAACTAGCATCGATGACCACTCTTTATAATAAAATTAGATCTGTTTGTCAACCGGTTTTTTAAGATGCAAGGCCATCATTTTTAACACTGCTAAAATATGAATTCTGTATTAGTTCTGTGTAAGTGGACTTTCTTTTTGTGAATGTTATTGACAACCTGTAACTGTCGACACACCCCTTTAATCCTTTATCTTAAATGTTTGCTTATTTAAAAAAAAAGAAAAAGTAAACTAATTTATATTATGTTGTTTGAAATGCAAGATTAACAGTACATTAATTTGCAACTTACACACAATTGTTTTCTTTCAAGGTATAAATTTAGCATTCTTTAGTTTATTTTACAAATACAATTGCATCAATTTAATTTCATCAGAACCTTTTCTCTAATCTATACCAGAGCAAAACATGCACTGCATCAATTGGGCTTGAATTTGAAGAAACATTCAATTACATTTCAGTTCATTGAGAATTATTCCTGCAGTTAATCTTTGATTTAATTCAATGAGTCTATACAAGCTCATGTTGAACATGGATTGAGAATTTCATTTTCATTGAATTGGTTTTTAATAAGGTAAAAAGAAGAAATTGTCAAATTATATATGCTCAGTTGGAAGGCGTTCCTTAAACCAGGCCTTACTTTTTTCCTATTATTTGTAGCACATCTGTACATCAAGATGGATTATCATTTATAAAAAAAATATATCAATTTTCAAGCGTATATTTTGGTGGGAACTTTGCTTCAGTATGGAAATCTCAGATGAAAGGTATTATAATTATGTATTTCAATGTATTTATTTGTTATATTATTATCTTATAATTTCTACCATTAAAAGTAACTTATGCCATTAAAAGACAGCACATTTTCAGTCACTCTGGTGTACTTATTTATTAAACATAAACATTGTATTCAAATACCTTGAAAAATAACAAGACTTGTTCATGGGGAAGACTGTCCTTAGTTCTTAGCACAGGCTAGTGCTTATTTGTTAGATCAACAAGCACGTGACTTGTACCAAGTTCCAAGTAACAATAACTCTTGCTCTTCAAATTGTCGTCTTCGATAGCTCCTGTAGTTATAAAAACATCCTGGAAAAATCAGCACCCTAAACACTTGCAATGTGTGTTTGGTTCGTGGTAATCATTGCCATTAGTTCATAAGGTACATTCCATAGGCGGATTTACAGGGGGTGGAAGCAGCGTATGACCCTCTAAAATGTTCCAACATTCGATTTTTAAACCTCATTTTGTTGCCAATGCCATGTTTGTCAATCACATAATTGTAAGAATCAAACCCATTCTTTGGTATTTTCATTAAGTTGTTCCTTTTTGATATCTATCCCAAAGAACAAAGCAGTTTGTTGGCAGCCTTTTTCAGTTACTGAATATTTCCGCCCCCTCTAACTCAAAATTCTGGTTGTACATGAAATAATGGCAACTTGTAATGTGAATTTAGCTGTAGTTATTGCCCTTAGTTGTGAGCACAGGCTAGTGCTAGTCGGATATGAACACCAGCACATAGCTTGTACCAAGGACCAAGGCACAATGTATGAACACCAGCACATAGCTTGTACCAAGGGCCAAGGCACAATGTATGAACACCAGCACATAGCTTGTACCAAGGACCAAGGCACAATGTATGAACACCAGCACATAGCTTGTACCAAGGATCAAGGCACAATGTATAAACACCAGCACATAGCTTGTACCAAGGACCAAGGCACAATGTATGAACACCAGCACATAGCTTGTACCAAGGACCAAGGCACAATGAGTCTCCATTTCCCAGGAATGAAAACAGCAGATTTTTGTTTCAAAATTCAGAAATGCATGTTAATAAATGAGGCCTGTCATGGGAAACCGGGCTTAATGCATGTGCATAAAGTGTCGTCCCGGATTAGGGATGACACTTTCCGCTTTCAGTGGATTTATGTTTAAAAGAGACTTCCTTGACACAGAATATAACATAAAAGCGTACACTTTACACACTTGCATTAAGCCAGTTTTTTTCCCACATGTCTCAAATTATCTTTCTTTTTATAGAAAATATTGTTTACTAAATGTAGCAGCGTCACATAGACATATAGTTTCAAATCCCTACGTTCGTATACCTAGCAAAGAAATGTAAGTTGTATTTATACCCCTTTGCTAGCCCCTTGTTATCAACCTGCCAGATTATGTCATCAGTTGTTGATTGAAAAAATTAATAATTCATTTCCAAAAACACAACATTGATAAGGTATTTTCTGTTTGTCATCTGTTGATATGTTACCAATGTTTCACACATTCTGTCATCACACTATAATTATATAGTGTGAAGAAAATGTTTCCATTAATTTATGTGGCTTCTGTTTAATTATTAAAAGCTAGTAGTGATCATTAATATTGGCACATATATCTCAGAGTATAAATTCTAACATGATACTCCCTCATTTTTCTATAGACAAACAACATAATTATCGTTGTTGAATAACCCAATAAACAATGCAAAAAGAAGTTCTGATTCTGAGGGGAGCATAGTAAAAAGTAGTTCCAATTACAAGAGCAAAAGTATTTTTCAAATCATGTTAGAATCAAAATAATATTTGCATTATCATTGCTTATTGGCCAATAAACAACTCTTTGTCATTCTGATGCGTGGCTATTAAACAACTCAGGCTCATGACCTTATGGTTTAATTCCTACGCATCAGAACTCCAAATTGTTGTTTATAGGCAGATAAACAATGATAAAACAAAAAATCATTTCTTAAACAAAATATAAATTTATATACTATATAAATATACATCCAAATGCATTATTGATTATTAGCACACAATCTGCATGTATTTATAACTTTGGTTCATATCATTCTATAAAAAAGAAATTAATAAATTAGCACCAAAATTGTGCAGACCTGTCAGATACACATTTAGGTTGTCACCTCCCACAGCAGTGTTTTCAGGAAAAAGGAATTAACACAATAAATGCTTTTGACAGAATCTGATAAATGGTCCCCACTTCTTTGATTAGAGCACTTGCGTCTTGTTTGCATAAATGTCACGAGTCTGAATTTGGTGATTGCTAATTTGTTGAGCAATATATAAACCTGCTAATAATGATGAATGCATGTGGCGATGTAAAACATGAATTTATGACCCCTATTCTTTATAGATATGTTTGATAAATATGCCGACTCAATTGAAAGTAAATGAACATGAAATCAGTTGAATATTATCAATTTTGGGCTATATCTGAAGGATTTTGGCACAATAGATATGATACATTCCATGGATGCAGTTAACATAGGGCCTTAATATATTTGATTTAAAATGCTCTGATAATGCTCGTAGACATTTTTTAAAATACAAATTGTCACCGATGTGATGTTATGAATGGAAACAGCATGTTGAGGTAAAATTTATATATTTAAAAGAGTAAGTTAGTGTCCTTTGCTATTGTTATTAAGTTGTAGAATCTAAAAGTAAAAATGTCTGAGAATTGTATAGTTTATCGGTAGTCACTTAGTATTCATAATGTGTACTGGTATTCAGGACTGAACAATCTCATGCTTAAGTACATTATTTTCTGACACTGTTTACCCCTGTCAAAATGGAATTCATGAGTTCAAGAATTTGTCATGCCATTAAGTATTATTCGTGAAGTCTTCTTGAAAACCTCTAATAACAAACTTCATGAAGTTTTATGCCTGAAGTGATTTAAGGTACACTTCATGAAGGCGTCATGCATTACTGAAATTCTAGAATCATTCATGAAGCTTTAAAAAGAATAGATCAAGATTTTTTTATGAATACCACCCTTAGCTCAGATTTCCGCATTGCATTTCAAGAAGCGGAGAAAATGCTGAATAGATGCGGAAATGTTGCGGAAATCATCAGTTTCCGCAGATTCTCCACATATTTTCCGTAAAAATGATTTTGGCTTTGCGGAGAAATTTCTTATATGCGGAGAGTATGCGGAATATTGACACTTAGAAATTTTACAGTTGCGGAAATTCAGACTTAGACATTTTCATGATGCGGAAAAGTTATACTTTGAAAAAATCACAAGCTTGTTAATCTATTTATTAAAACAAGAGCTGTTTGTAAAACATATATGCCTCCTCTAGGTCAAAAACAATCTTTAATATCAATTTGGTGAGAATTGGTGAACATAAACTCATGAAACCAAAAGTCTGAATTCTGTCTAATCTCTGTCTGAATAAATACTGAATACAGTCTGAGGACATAACCTGGACATAACCTGAACATCTATGTGAAAAAAGGGGCATATATCTGTCAAAATACAAAACAGAGTTATGGGGAATGTAGAACTTGAAGCTGGAGTTGAGGACAAAGGTATATTCTAATTTTCAAGTGAATAACTTATGTAATTTTGTAGTTACAAAAGTTTTAATTATAAACTTTAACCTGAAAATCTATGTGAAAAAGGGACATAACTATGTCAAAATATAAAACTGTAAAACTGAGTTATTGGGAATGTGGTACTTGATGGAGTTTATGACATTTAAGGTATATTCTAAATTTCAAGTGAATAACTTTTCTAGTTTTGAAGTTGCAGTAGTTTTGAATATAAACTTTAATCTGAAAATCTATGTGAAAAAGGGGCACAACTATGTCAAAATAGAAAACTGAGTTATGGGGAATGTGGCACTTGATATTAGAGTTGATGATAAAGGTATATTCCAAGTTTCAAGATTATAACTTATGTAAATTTGAACTTACAAAAGGCATAAATAATGCAATTTTATGACATTTACCATACCATGCAATGCTATGCAGGATATGATGTAATTTATGATGTCATCAGTTGACTTTCATTGCTCAAGTCTGAAATGATTTAAACATGATTGTGATTTTAAAACAGAAATATCTATGAATACTGAAGACTTGGAACCTGTGTCTGTAAGTATTATTTCATTTAAGTTACAAACAAGTCAATAAACTATAACTGATTTTGCACATTTGAAAGGGTTTGACATTGTTAAGCAATGGTAATATATTTTCGCGACCATATGCCCAGAGGCTTAAGCTGCATGTCTTCTTACTACTCACAGTTATGTTCCTTTAAACAACAATCGTTTGACTTATTATTATTGTTTTCCTTACAATATAATCCTTTCATCAATGTTCTATTATATAATGAGTTTGCAAAATGGAAAATCAGTACTTTATCATTTGTCTGTATTTTAATGTTAACTATGGAAGCACAATTGTACCATAACATTGTGAAAAGTTGCATAATCATTATACTGTTTACTGTTCCTAACCACATTGTACTTTAAGGAGATTTTTAGACATAATAAACTGGAAAATGGAAAATAATGTATCTGTTATACTTGTCTACACAAAAGTATGTTGTTTTGTTGATTTATATTAGCACAATTGTACTGTATCATGAAAAAAGTTGCATTATAATAATTTCCAGTTGGATGTTTATAATATTCACATATTATTTAATGTCTGACAAACCATTTTAGGGGAGTTAACCATTCAACCTGAATAAATATAAAGTGCCACCTGAGTACTTAGTGTAAAGGTCATAATAATTACTGTATCTGTGGTTATAGTCTGAATGCAGTCTGAATAACTTGTCTGAATAGCCCTTTGAATATTGTCTGGACTCTTATGAATTTTGTCAGAATTGTTCCATTTTAAGTCTTTTCAGCAATGTCAGCAATAATAGACGCATCCACAAATGTCAATTACATTCAAATTAATCTGCAATATTATCCAATCATCGCACTTGGATATCATGTGTTTGGCGATTGAAATATTTGATACAAAAGAGCACGTGCATAATATTTGTGATATTCAAATGAGCACGTGGCAATGTTTATGATTTTCGATGAATGGAAATTAATTCTTTAACAATAGCTGGGGTGTAGTTTTAACTATTTGTGGAAAAATCCAGATCAGTCTATTCAAAGATAAGTCCAACTCAATTCAGACAGTACTTTTTCATGAGGGTAGAGAGCGGGAACAGCTTAAAAGGCCAATTTTACATAAATTTACCCTTTACCAAATTTGATTAATACCATTCTGCACCACTGAACAAGATGGCAACCAGAGCTAAAAATAGAAAAATCCAAGGGAGGATCACCCAATTATTTCTCGAGTGTCAATTTTCTGTGGATTATTTCCACCTGCTGAAAAACAAATGCATTAATTTTCCGCAGAAGTTCCGCATATATGGAAATAGAAATGTGCGCACTGAAAGCGGAACAAATGATGATACTATGTCCACTTTTTTGATAGCTCTATTATTTTTAGAAGTCTTCATGATTTTTGGAATTCTTCATGAATGTTGAAGAAAAGCACAACCAATTTATTATTGAAATTACCAAAAAAAAATTCATGAAGTATTCATAAATATCCGTGAACTATAAATGAGACATTAGAATAAAGAACAAAATTATTCATGAAATCTTCATGAAATATTGTTTCATGAAGTCGTGCATGAAGTCTTCATGAAGTGCATAGTTCATGAAGTTTTTATGAACAAACCCATTCTTTATTTCATGTATTTTTCTGCATGTGAAAATGCATCAATTATTCATGAAGCTATGTTTTATGAATGTTTCATGCATTTGTCTCATTTATAGTTCACTTCTTTTCCATGAAGTCTTCATGAAGCCACTGCATGAAGTATTCACAAAGATTTTAAGAACAATTCATGAAGTATGCCTAAACATTTCACAGGGGTATGTAGGTTAAACATTTATGTATTGAGAAAAGAAATAATGTTGCACAAAGTGACAAATACTATATATGTTGGCTTTGAAAAAAAAAGCTTTAAAAAATGTATGTATACCAAACACACTATTATGTGAAGTTGGAATAAGATGTCAAACATAGAATAAATTGCTTTGTTACAGCTATGTTTTATATGCAGTTTACCATTTGTAATTTCAGAAATTTGCAGAGTAATTAGTGCAATTGACACCTGCATATATAACTGCATCAGTAAAATTGATTTTGTCACAAAACTGTATAGTTGTATGCATACTCAAAATTTTCGCAACAAAATTGAGCTGTATCCATGCGTGCATGAATACAGTTTATAAATACAATAAAAATGATCAAAGAAACAATCAGTTTTAATGAAAAAGTCATGTAAAAATGCTAATTATACCAAAAGTATTGACAGAATATAACAAACATACATAAACAACATGAAATGCTCAGTTTTATGTGAAAAAAGAAAAAAAATCATGTCCATTCTATGTTTTATATCTTATTCTAACTTCACATAACACAGCTGGTCCAGTATTTTTTTAAATACTGCATATTTTCATAGATATATGATACATCATAATTCTTATAGCATTGGGTTGATGTAGTTATTTTTCAGAATCACTGGTATTTAAATGCTAATATTACTAAGTTTTACTTTTACCTGCAACTTTTTGTTATCGCTACACCCTTGATTAAGTGCATTTTATTGTTGTGCTAATATTGTTGGAAGGGAAGATTATGTCTGTCTAACTGTGTTAAACATTTAAACAAATGAAAGAGATAATACAAAGGAATCCATTTGTCATTCTGTCTTTCATGTTCATTTACCAATTTTTGATTAGATAATATACTATAATTAAAGTCTGTGATTGCAATACCCTATACCAGTAATTGTCATTCTGTCTTATTTATGCACACATAGGCGTATTAAGAGGGGGTGGAGGCAGCATACGCCCCCTCCAGAATTGTCCAATATTTGATTTTTAAACCTCACAGTATCTTAAAACATACATATTTTGCTGTTAATTACATTTTTGTTTACTCATTGAATTGTAATAATCAATTCAGTTTTTGTGGTATTTTCGTTATATCGTTCCTTTTTGTTCATATCACACCTTACTGGTGTCCATCCCAAATGTAAGAGACAAAACAAAACGTAGTTCGCCAACATCTTTTTGCAGTCAACTGAATACTTCCACCCCCTCTAACTGAAAATCCTGTACCAGCCCCTGGCACATGTGTATGGGTTTGAAACAGATGTTCTCTTTCAGCCAATATTAATATTATTGACCTATAATTACCTAATTGTCACATTCACGCCCTTGTAAACAGTAATGTCTCATGACAATGTTATCTTAAATGACATTATTGTAAAATTTGTAGACATAAACAGTGAAAGTAAGGTAACTCGATCTAGTTTGTATTGTCCCAGTAGAATACTTTAACATGCCAGAGACAAAGTTACTCATATTTTATTTTACTACTTTAAATAGGTGTACGCCTTGTTTTAAGTGTTTTCAGTTGTCTCAATTACGTGAGGACATATAATTTCCAAATTGATCTTGTACTGGAATGGAATATTTATAATTTTATACGGATAACATGCATCTATGTGGTTTGCAGTTCTTCTTGAAATTTTATGTGCAATTTCTGTCAGTTTGAATTAAATTTTATAATTCTTAGTGCCATTTGAAGGACAATTTTAATCTCAGACATCGGCCATAGTGAATCTAGTATCTGTAGCGTTAGTATTAAATTGTGTATATCTATTGATCTGGTTTGCTTTTGTTTTTCATAGGAGTTTTGTGAACCAAATCCCCATTACCGATAATTAAATTTTAATTGAAATACAATGACGTTATCTTAACCCTATGGTGATGTCAGCATGTTGGGGATTTAAAAAAAAATCTATCAAAGCAAATGTTTGCCAACGCTGATTATAGTATTTAAAAAATACAATCCTAATGGATGAACTTTACAGGAAGCTTGCTGTTATAGTTAGAGACATTTGCTTAATAAATGTCCATGCATATAGATTCATACTTGATCTGATAAAGGTTTGTTTAGGACTTAATGATAGGTTATAAAACGCTAAAAGCTGCACTTGAAAATATTCATAGGTGATATGTCATAAATAGTAATTATAAGAGAAATAACATATTTTGATGTTTTCCTTTGAGTTAAAGAGAATGTCATTATCGATCTGTTACATGTTCTACATCTGATGATTGATGCATTGGGATTTTCTTGCAGTTCCAGTGGTGTTCCAGTGGTGTAATGGATATGGTGTCCGCCTTGCCATCAGGAGGTTGTGAGTTCAGTCTCGACTAGGGGAGCTTAGAATGATCTTTCTCAAAAGACACCAAGTACTGGTTCTACCCATGAAATGTACTTGGCGTAATCCTTAACAAGTAGAAAAATACGTCATTTTGGCAAAGTGAATTCCAGTGTTATGAGTTGAACTTTGCAAATGCCACAATAATGATTACATAAGTTGACATCATTTTGTGAGAAAGAATGAGTGGTGAGGATGCACATATATGAAACTATAGGAGGAGTGTCATGGGAAAACCGGGCTTAATGCATGTGCGTAAAGTGTCGTCCCGGATCAGCCTGTGCAGTCCGCACAGGCTAATCCAGGACAGCACTTTCCGCTTTTATGGTATTTTCTGTTTCAAGGAATTATTTTCTAAACATAAATCCACTGTAAGCAGAAAGTGCCGTCCTGGATTAGCCTGTGCGGACTGCACAGGCTGATCCAGAAAAACACTTTACACACATGCATTAAGCCCAGTTTTCTCATGACACGCCTCACAGGTTTTTTTACAAATTTATGCATGAAAAATGCAGGATGTACATGCAAAATCATCACTGCTTACATTTATATAAGTCTGTCAGTGCGCTTCTTTACAAAAAGTTGAACAACAACAACAAATGATGTTGCTAGGCTAATTTCACAATCGTCATTGCATTGGAAATGCATCAATTACTTTCTAAGGACAGACCAGGATTGTGATTTGACTGGTTTCCAGGTAGAAATGTGGTGCTGGTAAAGCCAGGATTAATTATTCAATACTTCTCATTGATCACTTTGTAGAACAAATTACAAACAGTGCTTCATGATACCTGTGGGATGTACATGGCAATGCATGACATGTTTTGATTTGGCATTACATACATTTTATACAAGGCCGGGATGGAGTGTTCAAATGCAAAGTCATACATTGAATAATTATGATGTCTTTAATTTAAAATATTTGGTTTTTATTTATTAAATTTATATATGGATATTTCTACCAGACTTTTAAAGCAAATAATATCAATGAAACACTTTTACCATATTTAGTGGTGTTGCCTGAAATGGAACACCATAACTGCAAAATAAGATACTATATTATCTGTTCTTAATACATTAGTAACTTTTGCAGTTTGTTGGAAATCAGTGAGTGTGACAACAGAGATAAAGTTTTGTTGATGTATATTAAGGACTTTATAATTGGAAAAAAATGACAACAAAGACAAAACTTTTCACCAAGAAAGATGCTAAAAGCAAGGAAGAGAAGAAAATAAAGTAAGTCTTTCACAAGTGAATAACAGATCGTGAACAAGAAATCATGGACAGCAACCATAGTTTTGCCCCCACTCTCAGGGGGGGGGGCATATAGATTTGCCCTTGTCCGTCTGTCCTGTCCCATCCGTCCGTCGGATTTTTGTGTCAAAAATTATAACTGCTAGAGTGATGAAACTTTATGACCATTTTTATCAGCATGTGAACTTGCGCAACTTGGTATAGTAATTGCATATGATTTTGTGACAAAGGGCGTAATGTGTGTCATCCGTGTCCTTTGGACACATGTCTAGTTTTTTTATTATATTTATTATTATATAGGTTACCATATGTGACGAAGGTGTTGTTATTTTGTGCAAACATGTTAATGAATCATTAACTACTGGTACATTGTAACATTAACCAAAAGCAAATATTATATTATTTTCTTCTGCTTTGTCAAATTTTGCATAAAATAATTAAATTGTCCTTTATTAATTAATTCATTTATTCATTAATAAAGTCAATAATTGTACCTTTCTTTCTCCATAGAAATTGGGCAGTTCAGGTAGCATAATTATCGTTATAATATCCATAATAAAAGCAATTTTGCCTTGATGTTATTTTTTAAATATACAAAACAAAGTATAATTACTTAATCCTAATTTACATCTGGCCTGTGATGGGTTTACAGAGCCTGTATCCTGCCCATACTCCCTTTTCCGTGCAGCCTCCTTGTGGAGGTAAGAGGCTGTGAGATTTCCATATGGATTCACAGGCTCCTAGGCCTCTACGATATTGTTTGGGGGCATATAGTAATAGCATCGTCCGTCCGTCTGTCTGACTGTCCGTCACGCTTCTTGTGTGGAGCATGACTCCATTAGTATTGAAGGGATTCAAATGAAACTTCATATAATGATAGAGGACAATGAGAGGAAGTGCAGAGCACAACGACCACAACTATTTCTTCAATATTTACAGAATTATTGCCCTTTGTTTAAATTTCTTGTGCGGAGCATTACTCCATTAGTATTGAAGGGATTCAAATGAAACTTCGTAAAATGATAGAGGACAATGAGAGGAAGTGCAGAGCACAAGGGCCTTAACTCTTTCTTCAATATTTACGGAGTTATTGCCCTTTGTTTTATTTCCTTATTTGAAGCTTTATTTTTCTTGTGCGGAGCATTACTCCATTAGTATTAAAGGGATTCAAATGAAACTTCATGTAATGATAGAGGACAATAGGAGGAAGTGCAGAGCACAAGGACCATAACTATTTCTTCAATATTTACAGAGTTATTGCTCTTTGTTTAATTTTCTTGGTGGAGCATATCTCCATTAGTATTAAAGGGATTCAAATGAAACTTCATATAATGATAGAGGACAATGAGAAAAAGTGCAGAGCACAAGGACCACAACTCTTTCTTCAATATTTATGGAGTAATTGCCCTTTGTTTATTTTTTGTGCAGAGCATAACTCAATTAATATTGAAGGGATTTTAAATAAAACCAAATATATTGATAGAGGACATTGAAAGGATGTTCATAGTACAAGAACCATAACTCTCTCTTCAATATTTTGAGAGTTATTGCCCTTCAGTTAATTTCTCTTGTGCAGTGCATAACTCCATTAGTATTGAAGTGATTTAAAATAAACCACATATATTGATAGAGGATGTTGAGAGGAAGTGCAGATTACAAGAACCATAACTCTTTCTGTAGGTAGCGTCATTTTTGCCAAATATGTGATACACTATTAATGCAAAAATGTAACTGACATTGTGTTGCCTTCCTCTGACAAGCAAGCATATGCTTTTGGGGCATACGTCACATCCTGTGACAAGCCTTGTTTAACAAAAAGTTATACAGCTTTGAAAAGAATCGTAAGACTCAGTAGCCCGTAGACATGCCGTAGGTGGCATCGCACAATTACACACGGGCATTGCGTGGAGGCCGCGGGATCATCATGCAGCAAACACACAATTGTTAGGAGCCAAAATAAAATCATATGGAGATTGTAGACCAGTGGGACATTCGCACAGCCCTCACACAGCTTTCGCAAGGTTGCTTAATGGCTCGATTTCCATGCAGTGACCGCATGGCAACTGTACTAAAACTACATGATTTCTGTACATGTTCCGTGCAGCCTCTGTACTGATTTGTCTCGGCCTACCACCAGAGAGCTCTTACTGTATACAATCTGGACAAATATGCCTTAGCCCATAGCCATCATTTATGCCATAAAAGCCAAAAGGAAAATAATAGGCCAATTAATGGCAAGACACCCAGTCAGCTAGTGAGTCAGTTCACAAATCACTGGTCAGGGATGCTTTTCTAAACAATAGACTTTCTTACAGATTTGCGTAAGTTTTAAAATATGTGATACACTATTAATGCAAAAGTGAACAACCTGCTGTTTTCAATATGTTTAAATTGTGCATAACTAAATTATCAGCCACAAAAGCTAGCTTGCCACAAAAGCTAGCTTGCCATACTGTTGAGTCGATGGAGAAAGCTCCCATAGCCACTATATAATACACTTTTGGAATATAAGCTTTGTTAGAAACAGGGTGTTGCTTATAGTTTAAGACCTTTTCAAGATCTGTTACATAAATTGTTATGTAGGCCATTGCCGGCCACTTGCCATAACAGATCATATTTTTAAATATTTTTTTACTACTGATTCAGCGGGAAATTCACTGTCTCAGAACTTTTGTCTTTCCAGTTTTGACAAAGAGGAAAACCTTCGCCTGGAAGAAGAAATAAAGTTACATCATCTAGAACAGCTTATGAACCGGTTCCACAAACACAAGCCGGAAGCCATCTTGCTCCAGGCGGGAACTGGATTCTTTCCCGCCAAAACTCTGCCCCGCACCCCGGGGCGGATGAACCTAAAGGAGTTCAAGCAGACGGTATCAGATGTTCTTATAACGGATGAATATGATGACTATCTAGAGAAATTGTTCATGAAGGTTTGTACACATTAGACATTGATTTCAATTTTAAAAAATCCTACAGCCTTTATATATTTTTTGTTTATTATTAGAATGAAAATTCGACCAAGTGATCTTTTACCATTCCTACTGGTAATGACATTCCCAGATTTCTGAAAAAGAACCGTTAAAAGGAGAAAATAATACAAAATTGGACATCATGCTTACTGTTTACAATATTTTACTCAACTGAAACCACCTCTGACATTAACACTTCCTACGGAATCCGGTTAGAGCCATATGAAATATCATGCCTCTTACGACAAGGGCGAGACACGAGAATTGCACGAAACACGAAGCGAGACATGATATTGTAACACGAGATCTCGCACTGTCGCAGTAGCCCATACCACAATATCTCATGGCAAAATATCGTGTCTCGCTTTGTGTTTCGCGCAATTCTTGTGTCTCGCTTCGTGTCTCGTGGTAAAATATCATGCCTCGCTTTGTGTCTCGCGCAATTCTCGTGGCTCGCGTTTAGAGGTCGAGGCACGAGATGCGAAGCGAGACATGAAGCGATACACGATATTCAGGCGAGACACGAAGCGAGGCACGATATTATATCGTTCAAATATCGCCCGAATCTCGAGTATCGCAGTAGATTTTCAAACCACGATACTCGAAACACGATGCGAGACACGAGAATCGGGCGACACACGAAGCGAGGCACGATATTGTATCGTCCAAAAATCGCCCGAATATCGAGTCTCACGGTTTGAAAGCAGGGAAGCAAAGCAGGGAAACACTCTTTTTCTTAACGAACGAATGCAAGTCAGGACGGCCCAAGTCGTTGACGGCCCAGACCATGACGGCCCAGTCCATGACGGCCCACTGTCTGTCTGTCTGTCTGTCTGCCTGTCTGCCTGCCTGTTTGTCTGTTTGTTTGTCAGCCTCTTTGTCCATCAGTCCACCCATTCGCCTGGAGGATACTGCTGCTTTGTGGCTATTTCTACTCGATTTGATAACTGTTTCTGTTTGAACTATAATGATGACTACGTTTTATTTATGCTCATTGTTTATATTTATAAAAAGCCTGTTGCTTTAGAAGCAACGGTCTGTCCCTCTGTCAGGCTGTCTTTTTGTCTGTCTGTCCGTCCGTCCGCCCATCCGTCTTGAGGAAACTGCGGCTGCAATTACTTCTGTTGCGTTGTTAAATAGTTGTGTACTAAAGGCCTTTTTCAATTTAAATTACACACACTGAAAGTAGGTCAACACGACGTGGGGTTGCATCATGCACTAAAGCAGATAGGTGCATTTCCCTATTGTCCTACGTAGCAACACACTTTGGTGTCAACTCAACTTCGGTGTTACTTATCATCATCATCATTATCATAATCATCAACAACAACAACAACAACATTATCATCATCATGATATTTTTACAAAATAATATCAAACAACTTTAACGTGATAAATTCCTGGTGCACCAGTAGACGCAAGACTCGATATTCAAGCGATATTTGAATGATACAATATCATGCCTCATTTCGCATGTCGCCGGATTCTTCGTCTCGCTTCGTGTTTCGAGTATCTTGGTTTGAAAATCTACCGCGATACTCGATATTCTGGCGATATTTGAACGATATAATATCGTGCCTCGCTTCGTGTCTCGTCTGAATATCATGTATCGCTTTGTGTCTCGCTTCGCATCTCGTGTCTCGACCTTTGAACGCGAGGCACGAGAATAGCGCGAAGCACGAAGCGAGGCATGATATTTTACAGCGAGACACGAAGCGAGACACGAGAATTGCGCGAAACACAAAGCAATACACGATAAATGCTGCGCGATATCGTGGTATGGGCTACTGCGACAGTGCAATATCTCGTGTTACAATATCATGCCTCGCTTCGTGTCTCGCGGGAATATCGTGTCTCGCTTCGTGTTTCGCGCAATTCTCGTGTCTCGCCCTTGCCGTAAGAGGCACGTTATTTCATATGGCACTAACCGGATTCCGTAACTTCCAAATGAGGTGGTGCAGTGAGTCTCCTACACGACTGTACACCAAACTTGAACATGTATTATATGAACAGAGTTTAATACTGGAAGTTTCGTTCACAGTGCTTTTAGTTACAGTTGTGTCCAGTGTTGGTATCACTACATAATTTAATACTTTGAAATGACAACTCTATTTACTTATTGTATTGTATTTTTATATTTGATAGGGGCAATGTGTGATTATTTACATCTCTGAAGCTGTTCCTTCACAGAATTCAAATACAATACCGGTATTTAATTAAATATAGGAACCACCAAATTAGGGTGTACACAAACATTTATTTATTTATTGAATTGTATTTTTATTGAACTTGGTGAATGTGTGATTATTTACAATCTCTAAGGCTGTGTCTTCACAGAATTCAAATAAATCCTTTGGTATACATTCCGGTATATAATTAAATATACGAACCATCCAATTAGGGTGTGTACACACGGTTATGTAGCTTTTTATAGTAAAACATTTGTCTGAGATTGATTTAAAGATGTTAACAATAAAAGATCTTTGCATTTTTGTGTCAACTTTATGTGCATCAGACAATCGACTATTTGTGCTCCTTTAATTCACCTTGATATGCAGAAACAAGAAAGTGTGTGAAAACTTGACAGATCCCATATTTTATTTATAAATGAGGCATGTCATGGGAAAACTGGGCTTAATGCATGTGCGTAATGTGTCGTCCCAGATCAGCCTGTGCAGTCCGCAAAGGCTAGTACGGAGAGACACTTTCCGCTTTTATGGTATTTTCTGTTTCAAGGAAGTCTCTTCTAACAAAAAATTCACTGTAGGTGGAAAGTACCGTCCTGAATTAACCTGTGCGGACTGCACAGGCTGATCCGGGACGACACTTTACTCACGTGCATTTAGCCCAGTTTTGCCATGACATGCCTCAAATATATTCACTGGGCAGATGTACAGTGTTAGTGTTTTACATTTTGTAAAGACCTTTTATTTGAAGAGAATAGGTATGCAGTTTCTGTAAACAAATTAATTTTGTGCAAAATTCTTCGCTATTGAACTGGTGACAACAGTTCTGTTTGTTTTAATGCCATGACGAAGTAACAAAGCAACTGCCTGTCACCGCGATATTCAATCAATAGCATTGCAACGAACAATGGATCAAGAACTGGCCAACTTGAACGACCTTTCAGGACTGAGGCTTTTGTTTTCATTTGTTGTGTAAAGATTGACTACAAATAAAAACAGTCTTGATTTTGTAGACTGATAACGTTTTGTATCAATGGTCATCGAAAAGTTAGGTTATCTAAGTAATAAATGCTTATGTACACATAATTAAATGAAACAGGGCATACTTATAATGAATCAACTAATACTGAAATGTATGTATTAATGGTTAAAATATATAATAAATGTAGCTTACTATTGTTTGCTTCAAAAGAATAAAGATCAAGACTTGACAACTTACTTGCATCAGCTTAGATTTAGTAGTTTTGTAGTCTTCATAGTGCAATACTATTTTTAATAAATAAAATCCATGATGCTTTGATCTTTTCCTAAAAGCAAGATCTGGTGGTAATATGTCATAGGTTCTCCTTTTGAACAAATCCAATTCTACACAAGTTTTTCAGCCATTTAAATCTTAAATATCCAATTTCACTTTTAAACCCTTAAATTTAAAGGCTCTGATAGGCTGGTAGATGGGTTGATTAATCCTGACCATCTTTTGGCCATCCTTTAAAGGGACCTATTCACAGATTGGCAAATTGACGGTTTTCTAAATTTTTGTTCATAACAGATTCCAAAACGAAAAGAACATTATATGTAAAGTAGAAAAATAACACTCCTGACACGGAAATATATGGGAAATATTGTGTGGTTTACGAATAATTATCCATTTAAATACTACAGCGTTTGTAACGCTATTTGTTGGTATTTTGCAAAACTCGTATATCATATACATAGCTTAAAAATTACACATAAGTGCCTGTAACTCTGGCTGGCCGAATGCTTAGTATGAGAGACTTTTGATCTCGTAGGTCATTGGTTCCAGCCCCCAGCGGAGGCAAATCTTTTGCTTTTATATATTTCATAATTTTTTGTTTTGGTTAGTTCAGGAGCATTAGTTTTTGCAGTTAAGACATATAATGACAGTTTACAAAATAACCAAATCAGTGAATAAGTCCCTTTAAGTCTTCGTGTAGACCAGTAGTTTTAAGACATTTTCTATTTTAATTAGTTTGCTTGTAGATAAACTCACACTGCTCGTTATGTCCTTTTTCAGCTCGACTCATCTGGAAGCGGCTACGTAGACTGGAACGAGTTCTGCACGTACCTGCTTCTTCTGTACAGAGAAAACGATTACATGCGCACAAAACGGGAAATCCCATTTCTTGTCGAACCAAAAATCAGACACATAGTTCAGAACCGGGTAAGCATTATGCTTGTTACGACTTATCTTTCATTATCTCTATTGACGTACCACTTACCGGAGCAGTTTACTACTTGTCGTAATTAAAAATGCATTCAAATGTTTTAAAGAGAGAAATATTGGATTTAACTTTGTGCGTAACTTGTTGAAGACATTTTCACTCTGCCACAACCTTTTTTTCGAACCATAGATATAACCTGATTACAAGCCAATCTCCTTTTGTTAATTTAATTTCGACATGCGTCATTATGTGCATTGGTAAATGTAACCACTTGACACCTGTACATCAATCATTGCATACATTTTCAATGCACTGTAGACCATATGCCATTTGCAACAAAAGCCTTAGGCCTTGTTTGGGCATGTAACTTTTAAAAAACATACATTTTGTTTACGCCATATGGCTTTTATTTTTACTTGTCCTATCTGAAAAAAGAGGCTATACGAAACAAAATGTTAACATATGTTATGTATTATTCTTTTTGAACAGTGAAAACTATCAAACAAGTGAAAATGTAGGTCTGACGATATTGATCACTTATAAGAACTGAATGGGCCTTTCCACCTATGTCACTAACTTGATTATTGGCAAAACAATGCTACTATCTAAACTGATCAATTCTTTAGGTGGCTTTCAGCCCGCAGTTATTCTCATTCTTATTTCGCTATCACATTCTCTTGTTTGCTTTATTCATTATTTTCTGCTTGTTGACAATAAATTGTATCATTTATTTTTATCAAGTGCATATTGCCTTTTTATATAAGGAAAATAACTGTCAGAAAATACCATAAAAAACAGAAATCAAATATATTAATATATTTCTTTTGTATAATAATACAATCACTTGGACATCTGACCAAAATTCCCTACCGGGGGGAAAACTGTTTCTTATTTACGAAAGGCATTTCATAATGTCTATGTTCAAAAAAGCTTGGTACTAACGGAATATACACTAATGTACATGCTGATTTAGTCCAGAGACATCACCAGCTATCGTGTACAGATAACTTTGCGATAAAACGTTACCAAAACGTTATTATTTTACTGATTTCAATGTGCTTTTTTTTTATTTTGATAGGTAAGATGTCCATAAGAAAGGATTTCTGCAAAGTTTTATTTTTATTTACATATTTCTGGACTGCTGTTTTAACAGTAAAATACTTGTGTGATCTAGGTTATCAGACTTAAATGGTGGTTGGAAATTAAAAATTCAACTTCACTTAATGATTCTAAGAACAAAGAGTTGTTTCAACTTTATTTTCCAACTAGCCAATTATTAAGATATGCGGCGTGCATGTGCGTAAAGTGGAGTCCGCACTGAGGCTAATCCAGGATGGCACTTTCTGCTTTTATGGTATTTTCTGTTTCAAGGAAGTCTCTTCTAAACATAAATCCACTGTAGGCGGAAAGTGTCATCCTGGATTAGCCTGTGCTAACTGCACAGGCTAATCTGGAACAACACTTTACGCATATGCATTAAGCCCGGTTTATGCACGACACGCCTGATATGTTGTTTTCTGTTTCAGCAAGAACAAACCACGAAGATTGTGGCGGTGGATGGGCCCACCAGATATGTAACTGTCAGCAGAGTAAGTGATAACAATAAGATCATTTTCCTAAACAAAAAGCTAATGGTCTGGATTCAAGCAGTTAAAAGGATCTATCCACAGATGAGCAAATTAACAATTTTGAAAATGTTTGTCACAGATTTCAAAAAGAAAACTACACTATAATACAAGTTAGCGAAATAACACTCCTAATGCAGAAATATACTCCAAATAATGTGTTGTTTAAAAATACACATTGATTGAAATGGCAACAATAATAAAGCAGTTGTAACACTTTTCAGTGCTATTTAAAAGATGTGATTCACTTACATAGCATTAAAAATACAAACATTTAATATACATGCCCCTTTAAACTAGTAGTAAGCATGTCAGACTTTAAGTCCAGACGTCATTGATTTGACCCCCAACAGAGGCGAATTATTTTTTCTTTTTTTAATGGTTTTTTGACAGAGAATATATGGGTTTGTTAGTCCAGGGCCCACATTTATAAAGATTCTTAAGCTATTCTTAACTTATGTTGAACATAAGTCAAAATTATAATTTGTGTTTGAAACACTAAGCTATGGAGCATGTGCATGTCAAATACTCAGATGTTAACACACTTAGTATTATATTGCAACTTCTGTGTCAAAATCTTTAAACAATGCATTTCTTTATCAGAAAATCAAATGATAAAATTGCAGTTTTTTAAGATATTTCTTAATTTTTGTATAACATTCTTTATAAATACCAGCCCAGGGCCCATATTTATAAAGATTCTTAAGCCATTCTTAACATAAGTTGAACAGAAGTCAAAATTAGAATTTGTGTTTAAAACACTATGCTTTGGAACATTTGCATGACTAATGCTAGATATTAATGTACTTTGAAATATATTGCTAATTATGTGTCAAAATCTTCCAAAAAATGCAATAATTTGTCAGAAAATCCAATAATTAAATTTCAGAATTTTAAGATTTTTCTTAATTTTCGACTAAGATTCTTTATAAATACCAGCCCTGATGTTTTAGCAGTTGAAGTAATAATGTTCTAAGATTCTTTATAAATATGGGCCCAGATGTTTTAGCGGTTGAAGTAATAACGTTTTAAGACATTTCTGGAAAAATATGAAAATCTGAGAAAATGTCCCTTTCACTCGTTGGCACCATTTCTTCTCTCTTCTCATACCTTTTTTAGCCAACAGTCTTTAGTAGGGCGATTTTGAGAGATTGAATTATGTGACCTACTAAATTGCAGGCTACGAAGCACTAACATTCGATACCCCCAAATTTATATGCTCTATCAGCTATTTCCGCCCGTTTATGATTAGTCGACACGTTGACTGTTATGCATAGTATTTCGTTCGCATTAGGTAGGTTGCCTAAGAACTTGTACCGAGATGTTTAAAGTGGGGAGTACTTACCAATGAGAGTAAGAACTTGTACCGAGATGTTTAAAGTGGGGAGTACTTACCAATGAGAGTAAGAACTTGTACCGAGATGTTTAAAGTGGGGAGTACTTACCAATGAGAGTAAGAACTTGTACCGAGATGTTTAAAGTGGGGAGTACTTACCAATGAGAGTAAGAACTTGTACCGAGATGTTTAAAGTGGGGAGTACTTACCAATGAGAGTAAGAACTTGTACCGAGATGTTTAAAGTGGGGAGTACTTACCAATGAGAGTAAGAACTTGTACCGAGATGTTTAAAGTGGGGAGTACTTACCAATGAGAGTAAGAACTTGTACCGAGATGTTTAAAGTGGGGAGTACTTACCAATGAGAGTAAGAACTTGTACCGAGATGTTTAAAGTGGGGAGTACTTACCAATGAGAGTAAGAACTTGTACCGAGATGTTTAAAGTGGGGAGTACTTACCAATGAGAGTAAGAACTTGTACCGAGATGTTTAAAGTGGGGAGTACTTACCAATGAGAGTAAGAACTTGTACCGAGATGTTTAAAGTGGGGAGTACTTACCAATGAGAGTAAGAACTTGTACCGAGATGTTTAAAGTGGGGAGTACTTACCAATGAGAGTAAGAACTTGTACCGAGATGTTTAAAGTGGGGAGTACTTACCAATGAGAGTAAGAACTTGTACCGAGATGTTTAAAGTGGGGAGTACTTACCAATGAGAGTAAGAACTTGTACCGAGATGTTTAAAGTGGGGAGTACTTACCAATGAGAGTAAGAACTTGTACCGAGATGTTTAAAGTGGGGAGTACTTACCAATGAGAGTAAGAACTTGTACCGAGATGTTTAAAGTGGGGAGTACTTACCAATGAGAGTAAGAACTTGTACCGAGATGTTTAAAGTGGGGAGTACTTACCAATGAGAGTAAGAACTTGTACCGAGATGTTTAAAGTGGGGAGTACTTACCAATGAGAGTAAGAACTTGTACCGAGATGTTTAAAGTGGGGAGTACTTACCAATGAGAGTAAGAACTTGTACCGAGATGTTTAAAGTGGGGAGTACTTACCAATGAGAGTAAGAACTTGTACCGAGATGTTTAAAGTGGGGAGTACTTACCAATGAGAGTAAGAACTTGTACCGAGATGTTTAAAGTGGGGAGTACTTACCAATGAGAGTAAGAACTTGTACCGAGATGTTTAAAGTGGGGAGTACTTACCAATGAGAGTAAGAACTTGTACCGAGATGTTTAAAGTGGGGAGTACTTACCAATGAGAGTAAGAACTTGTACCGAGATGTTTAAAGTGGGGAGTACTTACCAATGAGAGTAAGAACTTGTACCGAGATGTTTAAAGTGGGGAGTACTTACCAATGAGAGTAAGAACTTGTACCGAGATGTTTAAAGTGGGGAGTACTTACCAATGAGAGTAAGAACTTGTACCGAGATGTTTAAAGTGGGGAGTACTTACCAATGAGAGTAAGAACTTGTACCGAGATGTTTAAAGTGGGGAGTACTTACCAATGAGAGTAAGAACTTGTACCGAGATGTTTAAAGTGGGGAGTACTTACCAATGAGAGTAAGAACTTGTACCGAGATGTTTAAAGTGGGGAGTACTTACCAATGAGAGTAAGAACTTGTACCGAGATGTTTAAAGTGGGGAGTACTTACCAATGAGGAGCTAGATTTTTCTTGCGTAAAAATGTCTTTGCAGAAATTCAATTTCATTCAAACAAATGTGTCCTATCTGTCTGAACATTTTTGCTGTCTATTTTCCTTTTATCTGCAACAGTCTTCGTACACTATCAGCATTTTGATCTCTTCTGAACTGAAACCCTTCTATAAGTAACGTGTAGAGATTGCTGCAGGCAAGCTTAAAGCCGCACAAAAGGTGAAAATGGCCAAATTTAGACTCTACAATAAAACGGTTATCTTATAGTCTGTCTTAGCATGTGTTTACGTTAGTATATTACCTACGTCAGAAACAGTTGGTTTGCTGGATACTGTTTATTGCAAAAACACTGATCCTCCAAGTAAAACTGTTTACAAACACTAGCTTTATTTACTGCTGAATTGTGTGGCGATGCGGATTAAATCCGATTATTCACAGTTAACATTCTGCGAGCTGCACTATATTCTACATACTGGTAAAACACGAGGAGCTTTGGCTAGTTTCGTAGTGTTGAAAATGTAAACACCAAACTGAACTTCAAACTGTTAAAATTCCATTTATTTTATGAAAATGTGTATAAGGTTTTAGTCCATAATGCATTATTTTATATGTTTGTTATCTCCAGATTAAACTTTTAATGTTTAGTTTAACATGTTTCACCTTGTTAGTGCCTGTAATATTAAACTTTTAATGTTGAGTTTAACAAGTTTCACCTTGTTAGTGCCTGTAATAGTGGAACCTGTCCCAAACTAGTCATGCTTCTTTACCAAACTACAATACGACAACCCTACTGATGAAATTTTCTAAGATGTTCTAATGTGGGGAAAGATTCACAACAATATTCACAACAATATGTAATCTCCTAAATAAATTGAAAAATAAATAATAAAACAATAAAATATTATTTATTCATGCTACAACAAATGCCTGTTTCATCAGATATTGGTTAAATTATGAATTCTTAGATAAATCTGAATGTCAATACAGTGACCTAACCACAATATTTGTTCAACTCCATAAATTAATTATTGTTAGAAAGTCATAGTGGCCATTCCATTACAAACTAGTTTTTGTCCTTGAATGATTTATTGACGAAACTTTAAAACTTCAGGAAACGCCTATGTTTGTACAGTGTAAGTATGAGTTCTGTACACAGCGTGGTTTGCTTTAGTTGTAACTATACACAAATGCAAATTGTCTAAATGCTAATGGAAACCAAACATTGCTTTGACTGTTCAAACATAGCCATTATTATGGTCTCCATCATCATTTCCCTTGGGTGGTTTAAATTTCTTGTTACGCTCATTAATAATTCATTGGTTCAATAAAACCTTGACATGTTACTTAATAACCAAATAAATAACATTCATTATATAATGGGGATCCTGTACTTTTACCTTGTTTGGAACTCAGCTGAAGTCTATAAAAGTGCATGTCAAATGCTCAAATGTTTGATTTTTCAGATGCAGTTAAGAAAGAAGGGGTAAAGCAATTTGAACAAGAGCTGTCTCTTAAACAGTTATGCCCCCGCAAGGTTAAATGCAATCTTTAAAATATCAAGTTTGGTGAGGATTGGAAGAAAACTAGTATTATGGCCATAAACATTTTCCTGAAGTCTGGTGAAGATTGGATGAAAACTGTCGAAAACTGTTGAATTTCGAGAGCAGAAATGTATAAAATGCCAATTTTAGATCATTCAGTTGTCATAACTCAACAATTCCTGGGGCGATTTGCTGATTATCGAGGGGCGATTTTGCTGATTATCGAATTTGGCCGAGATATTATGGCCACAAACATTTTCAGGAAGTTTGGTGAAGATTGGATAAAAACTGTCGTACTTTAAGAGAGCGGAAATGGCAATAAATGCCAATGTTTGATAATTCAAGACCATAACTCAACAATTCCTGCGATTTGGCCGATTATTTCACTTGGCCAAGATATTATGGCCACAAACATTTTCATGAATTTTTGTGAGGATCCGATGAAAACTGTTGGACTTAGAGAGTGGAAACGAAAGTGGTCTACCAACTGACATTAGCAATCCAATATGCCCTGCCATCTTCAATGGGGGAGGGGGTGGGGGGGCATAATAACAATACCAACCAATTTTCATTTCACCATTGATTACTTGGAAAGGTCCCAGTCCCAAATATTATTGGACAAAAATCACTTTTAGAAACACACATTTTATGATAAGTGATGTTTATGGGAAAAATAATTACTGGTAAACATACCGATCAAGTTGTGCTGGAGAAATCATTTATTAAATTAAGCAACTGGCATATAAAAGCTCTATGTTAAAATTATTTTAATAGTTTTCCTATCAGAAATAATTGAAATGTCAATTTAATCAATAAAAATGCTTTGTATGCATTAGATTAGAATATAAAACTTTCATATGTAAATGGAATCATTGTGCATTAAAACTCAATAATGAAAATGCACTTACTTGAAGATTACTTGTTTGAGGTACAAGATTGTTTGGAAAGCAATTAATCTGATGCAAGACTTCTTTTATCAATTTTTATTCAATGATTGATGTTAACAAGGTTTTGAAATTGCTTTCAAGAAGTTTGGAGTACTGTACGAACCATAAATTATTTTTGACATGGTCCCACCCATTGTAAATTGGGCCTGGAATAAAATGCTTCGAACATGCAGTGTCATATCTGAGGTCGAATATACACAAATACCCTTGTTATATTTTGAATTTCTAATCTTTTTGGAGTATTTGCACGATATGATTTATAAACACCTAAAAAACGTAAATTAGTTTTTGCATGAACAAGCATTTTGATGAACAAGCAGCTCTGTGTGATAAGGGTCAGAAATATAGTAAGCATCAAAGCCACTTGCTCACAAATAAGATTTCAAATTAATAATGCCAATACTGTAAAATCATTTTATTTCGTTGTGCATTCTTGAAAAACTGGTAAATCACGTGTTCGTAATTCGCGCATTTTTCTTCTTTTTTTCGATATATAATCATGCAAAAACCATGCCAAATTTTTTTGTTACATGGTTTCTTAAATTTGCAGTATGATTGTGTCACCAAATCTGTGAAAATTAGACCACCGCAGAATAAAATGATTTTACAGTAGTAGAAATTACAATGATTTCAAATAAGGAATGCAAATAGTACAGCTTGACCTTGATGTGAAGGATAATATTTGGTATTTACACTGAACAAAAACAGAAAATGCTTTTCCCTCACATTCTTAATATGTGTCAAACATTAAAAATGCACAATAAAGTGGTGTGTAACCTTCAGGAAGGTGCTATCAGTGTATGGTATCCCAGTATGCAGTATGACAAGTACTACGTCATCAGCGACGATGAAGCGGACACGAGTCAAAAGAGACGTTTTAAAATGTGGGTCACAGACGCCATCTACATGCCCAACTGCCACAAAATTGCCATAGCATCCACGTCGCGGGATATTCGCTTCTTTGATACCTCCACAGCCCAGTACTTTGAAGAGTGGCATTTATTTGGTGAGCTATTAAGACATGATTATTGTGTTGAGACATTACTAGTTTAAATAAATATGTGAATGACCAACACATTTTCTGGGAAGGATATCAAAGTGGACTGGTTGATACATTGTGCTAAGCTATTCTGCTACTATAGTAACTAAATTAACATAATAATTTTTTAGTTTGCCTCTTAGTTTGCAAATTAAATTGTGTTTTGTCTTCTTTAATTACATTTTGAAAACTTAAACATTAATTGAAAAGCGGGGTTATGCAGTTGGTAATATTTGATAAAAAGAACAATATCAGCATGTCTGACTGCCCAATTTGCAATATTCCATATCAGCAGAGCTCATTATCCAATATGCAATCTTCATCATCAGCAGAGCTCATTGTCCAATATGCAATATATCACATCAGCAGAGCTTATTGTCCAATATGCAATCTTCATCATCAGCATAGCTCATTGTCCAATATGCAATATATCACATCAGCAGAGCTCATTGTCCAATATGCAACCTTCCACATCAGCAGAGCTCATTGTTCAATATGCAATCTTCCATATCAGCAGAGCTCATTGTCCAATATGCAATCTTCCATATCAGCAGAGCTCATTGTCCAATATGCAATATATCACATCAGCAGAGCTCATTGTCCAATATGCAATATATCACATCAGCAGAGCTCATTGTCCAATATGCAATATACCACATCAGCAGAGCTCATTGTCCAATATGCAATATATCATATCAGCAGAGCTCATTGTCCAATATGCAATCTTCCACATCAGCAGAGCTCATTGTACAATATGCAACCTTCCACATCACCAGAGCTCATTGTACAGTATGCAATATATCACATCAGCAGAGCTCATTGTCCAATATGCAATATATCACATCAGCAGAGCTCATTGTCCAATATGCAATCTTCCACATCAGCAGAGCTCATTGTCCAATATGCAATATATCACATCAGCAGAGCTCATTGTCCAATATGCAATCTTCCACATCAGCAGAGCTCATTGTCCAATATGCAATCTTCCATATCAGCAGAGCTCATTGTCCAATATGCAATCTTCCATATCAGCAGAGCTCATTGTCCAATATGCAATATATCACATCAGCAGAGCTCATTGTCCAATATGCAATATACCACATCAGCAGAGCTCATTGTCCAATATGCAACATATCACATCAGCAGAGCTCATTGTCCAATATGCAATATATCACATCAGCAGAGCTCATTGTCCAATATGCAATCTTCCACATCAGCAGAGCTCATTGTCCAATATGCAATCTTCCATATCAGCAGAGCTCATTGTCCAATATGCAATCTTCCACATCAGCAGAGCTCATTGTCCAATATGCAATATATCACATCAGCAGAGCTCATTGTCCAATATGCAATATATCACATCAGCAGAGCTCATTGTCCAATATGCAATATACCACATCAGCACAGCTCATTGTCCAATATGCAATATATCACATCAGCAGAGCTCATTGTCCAATATGCAATATATCACATCAGCAGAGCTCATTGTCCAATATGCAATATATCACATCAGCAGAGCTAATTGTCCAATATGCAATCTTCCACATCAGCAGAGCTCATTGTCCAATATGCCATCTTCCATATCAGCAGAGCTCATTGTCCAATATGCAATATACCACATCAGCAGAGCTCATTGTCCAATATGCAATCTTCCTCATCAGCAGAGCTCATTGTCCAATATGCAATATACCACATCAGCAGAGCTCATTGTCCAATATGCAATCTTCCTCATCAGCAGAGCTCATTGTCCAATATGCAATATACCACATCAGCAGAGCTCATTGTCCAATATGCAATCTTCCATATCAGCAGAGCTCATTGTCCAATATGCAATATACCACATCAGCAGAGCTCATTGTCCAATATGCAATATACCACATCAGCAGAGCTCATTGTCCAATATGCAACATATCACATCAGCAGAGCTCATTGTCCAATATGCAATATATCACATCAGCAGAGCTCATTGTCCAATATGCAATCTTCCACATCAGCAGAGCTCATTGTCCAATATGCAATCTTCCATATCAGCAGAGCTCATTGTCCAATATGCAATCTTCCACATCAGCAGAGCTCATTGTCCAATATGCAATATATCACATCAGCAGAGCTCATTGTCCAATATGCAATATATCACATCAGCAGAGCTCATTGTCCAATATGCAATATACCACATCAGCACAGCTCATTGTCCAATATGCAATATATCACATCAGCAGAGCTCATTGTCCAATATGCAATATATCACATCAGCAGAGCTCATTGTCCAATATGCAATATATCACATCAGCAGAGCTCATTGTCCAATATGCAATCTTCCACATCAGCAGAGCTCATTGTCCAATATGCCATCTTCCATATCAGCAGAGCTCATTGTCCAATATGCAATATACCACATCAGCAGAGCTCATTGTCCAATATGCAATCTTCCTCATCAGCAGAGCTCATTGTCCAATATGCAATATACCACATCAGCAGAGCTCATTGTCCAATATGCAATCTTCCTCATCAGCAGAGCTCATTGTCCAATATGCAATATACCACATCAGCAGAGCTCATTGTCCAATATGCAATCTTCCATATCAGCAGAGCTCATTGTCCAATATGCAATATACCACATCAGCAGAGCTCATTGTCCAATATGCAATATACCACATCAGCAGAGCTCATTGTTCAATATGCAATCTTCCATATCAGCAGGCTCATTGTCCAATATGCGATATACCACATCAGCAGAGCTCATTGTCCAATATGCAATCTTCCTCATTAGCAGAGCTCATTGCCCAATATGCTGTATTCCACATCAGCAGAGCTCATTGCCCAGTATGCACTATTCCACATCAGCAGAGCTCATTGTCCAATATGCACTATTCCACATCAGCAGAGCTCATCGTCCAATATGCAATATATCACATCAGCAGAGCTTATTGTTCAATATGCAACATTCCACATCAGTAGAGCTCATTGTCCAATATGCAATATACCACATCAGCAGAGCTCATTGTCCAATATGCAATATACCACATCAGCAGAGCTCATTGTCCAGTATGCAATATTCCACATTAGCAGAGCTCATTGCCCAATATGCAATGTACCACATCAGCAGAGCTCATTGTCCAGTATGCAACATTCCACATCAGTTGAGCTCATTGTCCAGTATGCAATATTCCACATTAGCAGAGTTCATTGTCCAATATGCAATACACCACATCAGCAGAGCTCATTGTCCAATATGCAATATTCCACATCAGTAGAGCTCATTGTCCAGTATGCAATATTGCACATTAGCAGAGCTCATTGCCCAATATGCAATATTCCACATTAGCAAAGTTCATTGCCCAGTATGCAATATTCCATATCAGCAGAGCTCAGTTTCCAATATGCAATATTCCACATCAGCAGAGCTCATTGTTCAATATGCAATATACCACATCAGCTGAGCGCATTGTGCAATATGCAATATTTCACATCAGCTCATTGTCCAGTATGCCATATTCCACATCAGCAGAGCTCATTACCCAATGTGCAATATTCCACATCAGCAAAGCTCATTGCCCAGTATGCAATATTTCACATCAGTAGACCTCATTGTCCAGTATGCACTATTCCACATCAGCAGAGCTCATTGTCCAATATGCAATATTCCACATCAGCAGAGCTTATTTCCCAGTATTTAATTTTCCATATCAGCAGAGCTCAGATTGCCCAATATGTCATATTCCACATCAGCAGAGCTCATTGCCCAGTATGTAATATTCTATATCAGCAGAGCTCATTGCCCAGTATGCAATAGTCCACATTAGCAGAGTTCATTGTGCAATATGCAGTATTCCAGATCAGCAGTACCCATTGTCCAATATGCAATATTCCACATCAGCAGAGCTATTGCCCAATATGCAATATTCCACATCAGCAAAGCTCATTGCCCGGTATGCAATATTCCACATCACCAGAGCTCATTGTCCAATATGCAATATTCCACATCAGTAGAGCTCATTGTCCAATATGCAATATATTCCACATCGGTAGAGATCATTGCCCAATATGCAATATTCCACATCAGCAAAGCTCCTTTCCCGGTATGCAATATTCCACATCATCAGAGCTCATTGTCCAATATGCAATATTCCACATCAGCAGAGCTCATTGTCCAATATGCAATATTCCACATCGGCAGGGCTCATTGTCCAGTAGGCAATATTCCACATCGGCAGAGCTCATTGCCCGGTATGCAATATTCCACATCACCAGAGCTCATTGTCCAATATGCAATATTCCACATCAGTAGAGCTCATTGTCCAATATGCAATATATTCCACATCGGTAGAGATCATTGTCCAATATGCAATATTCCACATCGGCAGGGCTCATTGTCCAGTATGCAATATTCCACATCAGCAGAGCTCATTACCCAGTATGCAATATTCCATATAACCAGAGCTAATTGCCCAATATGCAATATTCCATATCACCAGAGCTCATTGCCCAGTATGATCTCTGCTCATTGCCCAGTATGCAATAGTCCATATCAGCAGAGCTTTTTATTGAATATGCAATATTTCATATAAGCTGTTATCAGTATTTTCACTGCAGCTCTACCAGATGTTCCCTACTGCTTTGACTACTGGTTCGACAAGAAGAACCCAAATTCTGAGTCGTTGCTGATATTCGGAAATGACACCGGGGACATCAACATCCTCCGTTTCTACAAACCTGTCACACAGCTCTTCAATGTTCCTTTTAAAAATGAAGGTGGTGCACATAAAATATTTATGCAGGTATGCCTGAAATCAATATTTTATTACTAAGTTGATAACAATCTGATGTTTTTTTTACACATACTCATAAATTACTAAATGTTGTTTTTAATGATTCTACTATCTACTATACATTATAACCTGCTGTAATTCACTTACTGGTATAGCTTCAAATTTAAATGTATGTATGCAATATTAGGTTACTCAACAACATTCTGTACAATGCGGTGATATATTTGGACAAGTACAAAGCTGACAAACCATATTGGACAAGTCCAATCTGAGTATGACAGCTGCTGTGTAAGAGTCCAAATGTATCACCTTATTGTACACGGCGCTGTTAAATAACCTTTTTGTTATATACCTTTTTATCTAGTTTTATTACTTGCAGTTAGCACGTAATATTAACATTTCACTTTACAGACCGCTGAAAAGCGCATGCCCTCACCTCATTAATATATGACGTCGTAACAAGTTAGTTCCAAAATATACATGTTGTGAATTCTCGGTAGATAAGCCTTCACAAGTTTTTTAGAAGGTAACATAAGAACTGTTTAAATGAAGGGAATTATTATTTAAGCGTAGTATTGTACATTTGAGTTACTGTGAACAAATGGTAAAGAAGTTTTAGGAGGGTCATGTTCGGAGTACTTGGACATTATCATATGTTTAGCCTCGAAGGAATAAGGAAAAATATTGGACGCATGCGCTTCCAATATCGTGAAATATTGGATGGTCATGTGGTACAAATCAGGACAGCTGATTGGAAGATATAAATAGGTATATAATAACAATGGGTTTGTTTCAATGTATATATATTACAATTGCATGTCGATACTTTTTAACAGAATCTACTTGAGATTTCCAAGTCCTGCTTCATTTTCAAATGTATCTATATGCAGTTTCAATGATTTTCTTTCAATATATATACTACATATGTGTATCAATACCCTGAACAGAATCTACACGAGCATTCCAAGTACATCGGTCACACCGTCCTGCCAGCGGTCCATCCCGAGTTAATACGCCAGGTCCAGTTTGTGCCAGACAATGACATGATCATATCCTCGTGTGCCAACCCTAATAAATCCATCGTCATTTCCGATATCACCACCCTGAGGAAAAGCTATGTGTTCAAAATAGACAAGGTACATCTACTGTTGCAATATGAATTATTATTGTATATGTAATTTCATTTCATTCTGTAAATTTATGTAAAGTTTCTGTTTTGTGATGTATATGTAATAGAACATCCGTTTTTGCCACATTTTAAACTCCTCCCACAGCTCTTGTTAACGGATTATTCTAACATGATACGGGCAAAATTTCTGTTGTTAAATTGTTGATGAACAACTTGCAAAAGTAGTACTGAAACTGTAAAATATAGTTCTCATTGTAATTGCAAAATATGTTGTCAGGTCATGTTAGAATCTAAATTATTTTCGCTTTATCATTGTTTATCTGTAATTCTACCACTGCACGCGGCTAGTGGTCCATAGATAAAGAAGGAAAATAACTGTGGGTTATTCTGCAACAAATTATGGGCGGAGCTTAATGTTTTGAAAATAGTTCCGGAAATTCGAAGAAATTGTTCTGTAAAATGCACGTGCTTAAACGCGCGATAGCAAATGGTGACAAACAAATCATTTTTGCATTATGTAGGCTAGCGCAATTGAACCACATTTGTACCACATATTTTATACTTAAGTTCACTAAAACGTTTATGTTTTGTTAATATGTTTTTTATTTGCGCTTTTTGGCGTGATATTTTCACTGTATTATATCGATAAGTATGACGTCATTCGCTCAATGTTTATCAATAAAGCTCACGTAATTTTGAATTGTTATGATATTTATTGACATCACAGAAAAGCACATGTGAATGCACTTCTCTGAAAGTGGGCGGAGTATAAATAAATATAGTTCTCATTCATAACCTTTAAAAATATGAATTTTATGTAAGATTGTGTTAGAATCGAAATAATTGACGGGTAACAGTTTGTTTTTGCATTAATAACCAACGGTTTGTCGTTACGATACTTGTTATCAAACCACTCGGGCTACCGCCCTCGTGGTTTAATTCATACACATAGGAACTCCAAACCGTTGGTTATTACCGCAATAACCAACAGTTACCCATCAATTATTTCTTAAATAAACAATGCTTTTTCGTTCTGATGCACGTATATTAATTATCACGGGCTAATGCTCTCATGGTTTAATTCTTGCGCATCAGGCCACACGACTACAAAAATTCTAGATCTCAAACCTAGTCTCAACTTACAATATTAACCAATGACAATGCCTGTTACATTCTAGCTATGATTTTTATTGGTTAAATGTTTAAGACTAAGACTAAGAGTGAGCTTAAGAATGTTCGTAGTCAAGGGGCCAGAACTCAAAATCGTTGTTTATTTACAGATAAACAACACAAAATGCCAATTTATTACTTAAACTTACATTCCTTGTGCTTCACAAGCCCTTCTTCAGCTTTACCACATGTTCTTCGTGTAAAGTAGGTAAACAGTTAAACATGTGATTACCAAGTGCAAAGATTGGATAAATTGCTAGATTCATTTGCATACGAATGGCATTTGTTGAAACGTTGAAATGTTTTTTAAATAATCAACACTGATTCTCTTGATGTCTGCCTCTGCAGGGAGTGGAGTGCTTCAACTTCAGCAAGAAGCTTAACATCTTGGTCACTGGAAGCTTGGATCACAGCATCCGTCTCTGGAACCCGTACGTGACCTCCAAATCCATGGCGGTGCTAGAAGGTCATGCAACCGGGGTCATTGGCGTGAAAATACACGAGGGACTCATGCAGGTGTTCAGCTATTCCAAGGATGCGGTGAGTATTTAGGAGTTAAAAAGTGCATTGGTCTAGTTCAGTAATCTTTAAAACATGAGTAATATAGGCAGGGGCCTACTTCAACATTGTCTTAAGTCTGTGAGAAACTTTGTTCAGTAAATCACACATACAGCTCAGAAGAAAAGACATTGAGTTGATTAATGTGACACATTAAAACATTTATATAATTTGTTTTATGTGAATATGGGGGACATATAAAATATTTAAATAGTTTGGATTTATGTTGCTATTTTGATTTTTGATGTTAATGAATAACACTTGAACACTGATGAATATCGTAAATAAAAAACTGAGTTTTTGTGTGGTGAAAAGTTATAATACAAGTGATGATAAATTTTATTACTGGTATATTTGTATATGAAGATTTCATTTCTATGTACAGGTGGTGAAAGTCTGGGACATTAAAGAACATGCCCTGCTACAGACAGTCATCCTGAAGTTTCCAAGCAGTATTCACGGTCGCATGCCAGAGCACGGTCAATTCCCGATACACCTACAGCCCTCGCCCCAGAGTTCCCTGCTGGTCACGTGCAACGATTACATCGGCCTGCTGAAACTGGGTCGTACCAGCATCCCTCAGAGCGACACTGTCAATACTCACGATACCCAGCTCTGCTGTGCCATATATAACCCAATGTTTAAACAGGTATTGTGGTTGATACATAATTCATGACACGCGCACAATTTCCATTGTAAACTTGCCAATAAACATCTTGAAAAAGTACCGGTAGTTCCAAAACTGTAAAATATAGTTGTAATTGCTGAATACGTCGTAGGTCATGTTAGAATCAAAATAATTTTGCTTGATTGTTGTTTATCTGTAAATAAACAACGAATGTTCATTCTGATGTGCGAATATTAAATCACTCTGGCTAATACCCTTGTGGTTAAATTCATATGCATCAGAACTCAAAATCATTGTTTACTTACAGATAAACAACTCAAAATTGAAAATCATTTCGTAAATTAACACAGAATGACTGATGTGATGTATTTTACTCTTTTTTTTTCAAGTCCAAGTTTTGTTAGCATCTTCCCTAAGACTATTTCCAATAAATACATTATACAAAGATGACATAAATGAAATATAAGTTTAATTTCCAATTTTGAAAAAATGTGCAGCATGTATAAGAAATATATTCAGGGAAAATAATCCATTATTTTGTGGGATAACATCATATTATGGTACCAGATTGTCATAGACATAGTAAAGTAAGTAGGTATTTTGTTTGATGTTTTTCATTTTTACTGTATTCTTTATTTATTGAGTTAAGCATTTTGTGATGTATTTGTATCGATATATTGATTATTTTTTTAGTAAAGCTTTTTGTGGCAAACATAATTAAATTACCCAAATTTAATGTTGATGCCAAAGCAATTTAATCTTGGACTACAAATGTTTAGTGATAACAGATAATAATTATGTAAAAAAGTTGTCTAGGAGACTTACATACAAGTATTTATTTAACAGGTTGCGACAGGATGTGACTCCTCTGTGATTGCATTATGGGACATTGAAACAGGCAACAAGTCGGTGGTGCTGTCTAACGCCCATATGGAAGAGGAGATCACATGCATGACCTTTGACACGTCCTACCGACGCCTGTTCTCTGGGGCGCGAAATGGAACCATCAAGGTGAAGCGATTATTTTGAAGGATAGACATAGACTAATTTACTTTCAATGTAACAGTGACCATCAAGGTGATATTATTATTTTGTTAAGGATCAACAATATATATGAGCCGCGTCATGGGAAAACCGGACTTAATGCATGTGTGTAAAGTGTCGTCCCAGATTAGCCTGTGCAGTCTGCACAGGCTAATCCGGGATGGCACTTTCTGCCTACAGTGGATTTATGTTTAGAAGAGACCTCCTTGAAACAGAAAATACCATAACAGCGGAAAGTGCCATCACGGATTAGCCTGTGCAGACTGCACAGGCTAATCCGGGCCGACACTTTACGCACATGCATTAAGACCGGTTTCCCACGCCACGCCACATACGTAATTTACTTTTACTGGTATATAACAGTGAAATGATTATTTGGAGGATTTACATTGTACTTTAGTTTGCACGTAACATTAATGCTTCAAATGGTAACAGTATGTTGTTTTAATTGTTTATGTCAATTCTGGTAAAGTTATCGTTTAAGTGTAAAATGGTTGCTTATACTAAACCTTAGACTTAATCTGAAACAGTAGCCTTGAATTTCTTTGGTTAACACCAGAATATATAAGGTTGATTCTGTGAATAAGTTAAATTTTCTGTTGACAGCCAGAGACATATGTACAGGAAATTTGAGTATATTCACAGAAAAAGTAAAGAATTTGAGAGCGTGGTTTATTAACTTGTTTTTGTAAATCTAATAAAACATTTAAAAAAAAATTCATTCCATTTGTTTTCCCTGAAAGTGTTACAATTAATTTGCACACTCCAGGGGACTCCCACTGACATCTGTTTAGAAATCACTTGAATTCCTTATATCATCATGCATCTAATATAATTAGAATTTAGATTTTGGAAACCATCTAATTCTCACGGTCACATGTACTCATGTTTCTGCAGGTGTGGAACTTCCAGAACGGTCACAACCTACACAAGCTGGAGGCGGTGGCGGAGGCCGAGGTGACGGGGATCATGCCTCTTCTCGATAAGAAGATCATCCTTGCTGTAGGCTGGAGCCGACAGATCACACTATATGAGGACACTGATCCAGACGTGAGTTCTGGGCCCATATTTATAAAGATTCTTAAGCCATTCTTAACTTAAGTTAAACATAAGTCAAAATTAGAATTTGTGTATAAAACACTTCGCTTTGGAACATTTGCAGGATTAATGCTAGATATTACTACACTTTGAATTATATTGTAATTATGTGTCAAAATCTTCCAGAAATCCATTGCTTTGTCAGAAAATCCAGTAATTAAATTTGAAAATTTTCTTAATTTTCTTAATTTTCGACTAAGATTCTTTATAAATACAGCCCAGATTTTCAATGTGGCCTAAGTTTTCTGGGTCCATATATTCACCAACTCATTCTTAGAGTTAAGAATAAAAGACAGACTTAGACTCAAGCAAAAATACTTCTGGGTTCGCTAATATGCTGGATGTCAAGGTCACTTATGTCCTTCATAAGTCAAATAAAGAATGCTGTTCGAGTTAGTGAATACAAAGAGAGCTTCAAATTAAAAGCTTTCATAGAACAGAACAGTTTCAAGAATTAATAAGTCAAATAAAGAATGCTGTTGGAGTTAGTGAATACAAAGAGAGCTTCAAATTAAGGGCGTTCGTAGAACAGAACAGTTTCAATAATTAATAAGTCAAATAAAGAATGCTGTTGGAGTTAGTGAGTACAAAGAGAGCTTCAAATTAAGGGCGTTCGTAGAACAGAACAGTTTCAAGAATTAATAAGTCAAATAAAGAATGCTGTTGCAGTTAGTGAATACAAAGAGAGCTTCGAATTAAGGGCGTTCGTAGAACAGAACAGTTTCGAGAATTAATAAGTCAAATAAAGAATGCTGTTGCAGTTAGTGAATACAAAGAGAGCTTCAAATTAAGGGCGTTCGTAGAACAGAACAGTTTCAATAATTAATAAGTCAAATAAAGAATGCTGTTGCAGTTAGTGAATACAAAGAGAGCTTCAAATTAAGGGCGTTCGTAGAACAGAACAGTTTCAAGAATTAATAAGTCAAATAAAGAATGCTGTTGCAGTTAGTGAATACAAAGAGAGCTTCAAATTAAGGGCGTTCGTAGAACAGAACAGTTTCAAGAATTAATAAGTCAAATAAAGAATGCTGTTGGAGTTAATGAATACAAAGAGAGCTTCAAATTAAGGGCGTTGGTAGAACAGAACAGTTTCAAGAATAAATAAGTCAAATAAAGAATGCTGTTGTAGTTAGTGAATACAAAGAGAGCTTCAAATTAAGGTCGTTGGTAGAACAGAACAGTTTCAAGAATTAATAAGTCAAATAAAGAATGCTGTTGCAGTTTGTGAATACAAAGAGAGCTTCAAATTAAGGGCATTCGTAGAACAGAACAGTTTCAAGAATTAATAAGTCAAATAAAGAATGCTGTTGGAGTTAGTGAATACAAAGAGAGCTTCAAATTAAGGGCATTCGTAGAACAGAACAGTTTCAAGAATTAATAAGTCAAATAAAGAATGCTGTTGCAGTTAGTGAATACAAAGAGAGCTTCAAATTAAGGGCGTTCGTAGAACAGAACAGTTTCAAGAATTAATAAGTCAAATAAAGAATGCTGTTGGAGTTAGTGAATAAAAGAGAGCTTCAAATTAAGGGCGTTCGTAGAACAGAACAGTTTCAAGAATTAATAAGTCAAATAAAGAATGCGGTTGCAGTTTGTGAATACAAAGAGAGCTTCAAATTAAGGGCGTTCGTAGAACAGAACAGTTTCAAGAATTAATAAGTCAAATAAAGAATGCTGTTGCAGTTTGTGAATACAAAGAGAGCTTCAAATTAAGGTCGTTGGTAGAACAGAACAGTTTCAAGAATTAATAAGTCAAATAAAGAATGCTGTTAGAGTTAATGAATACAAAGAGAGCTTCAATTAAGGTCGTTGGTAGAACAGAACAGTTTCAAGAATTAATAAGTCAAATAAAGAATGCTGTTGCAGTTAGTGAATACAAAGAGAGCTTCAACTTAAGGTCGTTGGTAGAACAGAACAGTTTCAAGAATTAATAAGTCAAATAAAGAATGCTGTTGGAGTTAGTGAATACAAAGAAAGCTTCAAATTAAGGGCGTTCGTAGAACAGAACAGTTTCAAGAATTAATAAGTCAAATAAAGAATGCTGTTGGAGTTAGTGAATACAAAGAGAGCTTCAAATTAAGGTCGTTGGTAGAACAGAACAGATTCAAGAATTAATAAGTCAAATAAAGAATGCTGTTGCAGTTTGTGAATACAAAGAGAGCTTCAAATTAAGGTCGTTGGTAGAACAGAACAGTTTCAAGAATTAATAAGTCAAATAAAGAATGCTGTTGCAGTTTGTGAATACAAAGAGAGCTTCAAATTAAGGGCGTTCGTAGAACAGAACAGTTTCAAGAATTAATAAGTCAAATAAAGAATGCTGTTGCAGTTAGTGAATAAAAAGAGAGCTAAATTAAGGGCGTTCGTAGAACAGAACAGTTTCAAGAATTAAAAAGTCAAATAAAGAATGCGGTTGCAGTTTGTGAATACAAGGAGAGCTTCAAATTAAGGGTGTTCGTAGAACAGAACAGTTTCAAGAATTAATAAGTCAAATAAAGTATGCTGTTCGAGTTAGTGAATGCAAAGAGAGCTTCAAATTAAGGTCGTTGGTAGAACAGAACAGTTTCAAGAATTAATAAGTCAAATAAAGAATGCTGTTCGAGTTAGTGAATACAAAGAGAGCTTCAAATTAAGGTCGTTGGTAGAACAGAACAGGTTCAAGAATTAATAAGTCAAATAAAGAATGCTGTTGGAGTTAGTGAATTCAAAGAGAGCTTCAAATTAAGGTCGTTGGTAGAACAGAACAGTTTCAAGAATTAATAAGTGAAATAAAGAATGCGGTTGCAGTTTGTGAATACAAAGAGAGCTTCAAATTAAGGGCGTTCGTAGAACAGAACAGTTTCAAGAATTAATAAGTCAAATAAAGAATGCTGTTGGAGTTAGTGAATACAAAGAGAGCTTCAAATTAAGGTCATTCGTAGAACAGAACAGTTTCAAGAATTAATAAGTCAAATAAAGAATGCTGTTGGAGTTAGTGAATACAAAGAGAGCTTCAAATTAAGGGCGTTCGTAGAACAGAACAGTTTCAAGAATTAATAAGTCAAATAAAGAATGCTGTTGCAGTTTGTGAATACAAAGAGAGCTTCAAATTAAGGGCATTCGTAGAACAGAACAGTTTCAAGAATTAATAAGTCAAATAAAGAATGCTGTTGGAGTTAGTGAATACAAAGAGAGCTTCAAATTAAGGGCATTCGTAGAACAGAACAGTTTCAAGAATTAATAAGTCAAATAAAGAATGCTGTTGCAGTTAGTGAATACAAAGAGAGCTTCAAATTAAGGGCGTTCGTAGAACAGAACAGTTTCAAGAATTAATAAGTCAAATAAAGAATGCTGTTGGAGTTAGTGAATAAAAGAGAGCTTCAAATTAAGGGCGTTCGTAGAACAGAACAGTTTCAAGAATTAATAAGTCAAATAAAGAATGCGGTTGCAGTTTGTGAATACAAAGAGAGCTTCAAATTAAGGGCGTTCGTAGAACAGAACAGTTTCAAGAATTAATAAGTCAAATAAAGAATGCTGTTGCATTTTGTGAATACAAAGAGAGCTTCAAATTAAGGTCGTTGGTAGAACAGAACAGTTTCAAGAATTAATAAGTCAAATAAAGAATGCGGTTGCAGTTAGTGAATACAAGAGAGCTTCAAATTAAGGTCGTTGGTAGAACAGAACAGTTTCAAGAATGAATAAGTCAAATAAAGAATGCTGTTGTAGTTAGTGAATACAAAGAGAGCTTCAAATTAAGGGCGTTCGTAGAACAAAACAGTTTCAAGAATTAATAAGTCAAATAAAGAATGCTGTTGGAGTTAGTGAATACAAAGAGAGCTTCAAATTGAGGGCGTTCATAGAACAGAACAGTTTCAAGAATTAATAAGTCAAATAAAGAATGCTGTTGCAGTTAGTGAATACAAAGAGAGCTTCAACTTAAGGTCGTTGGTAGAACAGAACAGTTTCAAGAATTAATAAGTCAAATAAAGAATGCTGTTCGAGTTAGTGAATACAAAGAGAGCTTCAAATTAAGGTCGTTGGTAGAACAGAACAGTTTCAAGAATTAATAAGTCAAATAAAGAATGCTGTTCGACTTAGTGAATACAAAGAGAGCTTCAAATTGAGGGCGTTCGTAGAACAGAACAGTTTCAAGAATATTCTTTATTCTTATGTTAGAAGTCCAAGTTTTTTATTAAACTACCCACAATTTACCACAATAAAAACAACACTATTTTATTTATTTTCTTCAACACATATTTACAAGATTTTGAAACACTCTAAATCCTAACTAATTGAGAAGATCATATTTCACTCTAGCTTTAGTAGCAGGTACACTCTGTCATGTAAAATAAAACAAATGTCAGCCGATTTATTTTACATTTTTATTGAGAACATGTATTTATATAAACAGTTTAGTTAAATTATTAATCATTGACATCAGCACCAATGCTAACGTGTATGTTTCTTTCAATAGAGTATGTATATACAAGCTCAGAAGACATGGAAGGGTGGTCAGCTTCATAAAGACGATATTTTGACGATAGACTTCTGCCCTCCCAATCTGTTGTGCACAGCCAGTTTTGACGGAGAGATTATTATATGGGATGTAGAAACAGAGAAGGTGTTCAACCGGTTGCGAAAAGGACAAGCTTCGAATCTGTAAGCTTTCTGCTTGAGGCCTTTTATGTCTTTCTTTTTCCAAAAATGAGTTTCCGGTATTAAAAAAACAACAGCATCATAATTGATCCTCTATTCATTGTTGTACCAAATTCACACTTCTCACTTAATATTTAGTCTTCTTTAAAGTAAAGTATTGTGTACATTACCGATATTGTTTCACCATGTTGTTTTATCGTGCTTGACTTCATTGTCGTTTGGCTACCATGTTCAAACTCCCCACAGTGATCTCCCCTGAGTCATTGCAACATGGCAGGGGCGAACACTGTGAGCAATTTTTGCAATGTCATGCCACAAAATTGTATGTTTGATGTGTAATAACAGCCAGAAAAAGATTGAGGATATGGCATCTACAACTGATCCGTCTGCTGAAAATGGCCGACCAAAGTCTAAGAATTCCCGCCCAAATTCCAGGCATCAAAAATCCCACAAGCTGGAGAAAGGGTAGGGAACCTGATTTCAAATTTTGCAGCATAATGTCTATAATCGGTAGAATAATTGTATGTCTATAAAAGCCACACTTTGTTGAAGATACTGCAAAGCATTGATATTATTAGTTCAGTTAGCTAGCAATAGAAACTATTACATTTTTGTGTGTTTTTTTCTCTATCAAGATTTTAGTCTTAAAATATCAATGACATCCATATACAAGTCATTTTATATGATAATATTAACATATTTCTTATATATATTTAATTTATATTGTGTTTTTTAATATTGTGTATTAAATATTTTGCATGAGTCATAGTAATTCTGGCACATGTACGTAATATAAAGTTTTCTATTAATTTATGCTTTTCTGTTTTGCGTCACTGTCCCAGCCAGCAAGCATAATTTATATCAGATAGATATCGGTATATCGATATCGCATTGAAAGAACGGCCCGATATCTATCTGTTATCGCTAGCGAGCATGTAGCCTACTGTGCATATCGGATAGATATCGGCCAGTTGTCGGCTATCTATATAATAGTTCGATAACTATCCGTTCTCTTTCCGATTTAGTTATGGTGAAAAATAGAAAGTAGATGTATATATTTAGTGTATATGATATATGTTAAACAAATCCATTTATGAGTGGCATTTCTTCAATATGTGTTACTTTGTTGCCATTTTAAATAACGATGTCGGATCGATGTAGGGCCGATATCGTTCATGGCAAGCAGTAATTTCTCTTTATTTTCATAAAATTATTTATGTGTATCAATCCAGAAATACTAAAGAGTATTTTACTAAAATGAATGTGTGTTCTATAACTCCACAAATCTTATTTGAAATAGCTTCGAAATTATTTTCGTCCAACAAAATCGTTTTCGGTTGGCGCAAAATTCTTGTTCGTTTAAACTTGAACCGTTGATCTCCAGAAAGTAAAAGTAACATTAAAATGTTCAGTTTCCTCTTCGACGCAGAAAAACAACAAGAAGTAAGTACTTTTGACTATTAGTAGACATTGTGTTTCTTTATATCGGCTAAAATTTATTAAGTCTTGTAGGCATAGAAAAATCCAGGTTATTGAAATATAACGTATTTTCGCGAGTATTGTTTATTATTATTAGTTTATTACGATACTGTTTTGTCATATCTATGAATTTAAGTATTTACAGCTAGATAAGTTATTTTTACATGTTACAGGTTCAAAATACTTCAAATATGTATGTTTTAAAGGCTTTAAGTTTAAATTTATTTAAATTTTAACAGTATTGTGTACATTATATTTAAAGGAAATTGTTCACAGATTTTTGCATTTTTTTAGTATGCCATTCATTGTCTTAACTTTACAGATTTAAGCATCGAAACTAAAAAGCTCAAGTATAATGACGGGGAAAAAAATATTTAAAAAAAGAAAAGAAAAAAAGTTGCTCCCACCGGGGTTCGAACCTCAGACCTATAATTCAAAAGGCTACCGCCTTAACCACTCGGCCATTCCAACTTTTATATATGTGAATGCATTATATATTTTATTATAGGATTGCATACTTTATATAAGCGATCCACATGTTGTCAGCAATTTAAAAAAAACAAACAGAAACACTCCAAATTATTCCATCGTTTAGCATTACAAACGCTTTATGATTTTCTCAATTTCCACTGATGATTACTCATTAACAAAATGGTATTTATAGTATATTTCTATGTCCTTTGTGTTATTTAGCTCCTGTATATATGCTATTCTTTTATTGTGGGAGTTTGTGACAAAAAGTTGGAAAATTGTCAGTTGGCCAATCTGTGAACAGGTCCTTTTAAATAAATGAATACTCTAAACTAATGAACCCACCATTAAAACAAATTATACAATTTTGTTTTCAGACGAATTACCTGCTTCCATTGGTGGCTCTTGGGCCTCTTTGGATGACAATAAGGTCTTGGACTTGATAACGTTCATCAGTGACAAACCGGCTGAATATTATTATTGGACAGATTCATCCAATTTGAATTTGTCATTTGGAAAGATGAAGTTAATCAATATACATTGGATGTAGTAATACTTGGTCAGAACATGCAGTTCACTTCTGTTGATGTGAGCAAGTTAGTAACACATTGTTTAAGCAGTCTCTGCATAACACCATTACAGAGATCAAGTTCACTTTCTCCAACTCTGATTTAATAATTATTATAAAAAAAAAAAAATACTGCATTGCTTTATATGACTACAATTATTAATTGAACTACTTTCTGTGATCTAAACTTCTCACACACAAAATAAGAGTAAGTTTAATTTACATAAATTCCAGCTGCCAGTGCCATACAGTGTCTGCTTTCAACAATGCCATTATCATTATCGGGTGGAGTGCTGCATCAAACACTGGCTAAGGATTGACTGAGATAAAGAACAGTGGATGAAAAACATTCTACTAATCATTAATATTATGAAGACTCTTATAAATGTGTGATAGGGACTGGAAAGTTCCAATTTATGAAGTTATTTTTAATTACTATAACCACAATTCTTAATAACAAGTGTTCTATGTGGTTTATTAAAATAACTTAATTTAATGACACACACTGTTTAGTGTTACTTAAATGTTTTACATTTTTCATGTTTTTGTGAAGACAAGGTCTTAGAATTCTGATTCTTTTTAAAGATGTGATGCAACCTTTATATATGATGCTAACAAATTACATTTTAATTAATATATATAATCTTGACTGAACCATAGTTTTATTTTATTTGCAATAATAAATGTAAAAAACGTGTGAGGAGAACAAAGAAACCATTTCATCTAGGAAGCATAATATTGTCAAATATGTGTTGTTTTTTGTATTTCAGTGTGTTTACATTTTTTACTGGAAATGTCTTTGAGTTTGTTTTCATTTCAAGTTTGGATTAGATTTCCGTTTGTTTATATGATTTTTAAATATTTAGTTTTATCTAAATTAAGGTCATTGAAATGTGGAAATGTCATTTTGATACCAAATGTTTAATACAATTAATTGTCGGTTAAGTATTGCTGAATTATTCATAAATAACTTCCATATTGATAGAAAGCATTTGTACTTGTTTTCAGTGGCAATTCAACTTACAATAAATAATTGCATTTCTTAGCTTTTCCTTGGTTACTATCATATCACTGACATGTTGTAAGTGACTTTTTATACAAACCTAAGATCACAATGTGACATGTCCTTTAATTTTTTGTTTTAGCTATAAACTCGTAACTGATTGAAATATTAATTAAAACTGAAGACGTTGAAAGATCATATAAACCTTTGTTTAAATAAATAGTATATACATTCCCTTGATGATTTTCTATTGCTTCTGTTATATTTATCACAGCTTTTTGGGATTGTTTTATTATAATTTTGTAGTCAATGTTTTGAGAAGATAGAATTAGATGTAGTTATTAAAAATGGAGATATGTACACTTTCTTGAGTTTTGTTGCAAATTGCACATCATTTTGAAATTTAGCATAAAAATAAACAAGTGTGGCTATCAATTCCAAAGATATTGACAACATCGTGGAATATATATCGGACCAATGTAGGCATGCTAGCTGGAACGATATTGGCCCGATGTCTATCCGATATACGTCCGATAAACAATTCTCCCATATCTATCCGATCCAATGCCGATGGGCAAAACGTTGATCGGACAGATATCGCTCACGATATCTATCCGATATTCCTGAAAACATATCGAATAGATATCGGACCAATGTAGGCTAGCTAGCTGGAACGATATTGGCCCGGTGACTATCCAATATACGTCCGATAAACAATTCTCCCATATCTATCCGATCAAATGCCGATGGGCAAAACGTTTATCGGATAGATATCGCTCACGATATCTATCCGATATTCTTGAAAAAATATCGGATAGATATCGGGCCAATGTAGGCTTGCTGGCTGGGGTGGATATGAACAATCATGCACAATAATGTTAGAAAATGATAGGAGGCTTTTAATGAGAAAATCCGGCTTATTGCATGTGCGTAAAGTGTCGTTCCAGATTAGCCTGTGCAGTCCGCACAGGCTAATCCGGGATGGCACTTTCCACTTTTATGGTATTTTCTGTTTCAAGGAAGTCTCTTCTACATATAAATCCACTGTAGGCGGAAAGTGCCGTCCTGGATTAGCCTGTGCGGACTGCACAGGCTAATTCGGGACCACACTTGAGCACATGCATTAAGCCTGGTTTTCCCACAACACACCTCATAGAAATGTTTGGTTTCTTTGTATCAGAACTCTTTCTGATAAATGTATTGTACAGTGTAGCTTCTGCTTGTTGGTAATGTAAACTGTACTTTACTGAATATTATAATTGGCTGCATCTCTCACAAGTTTGAAATAATTTAGAACTATACCATCATGGCAAGCTATGTTACACATGCATAGGTAAGACTTCTACCACAAGAACTTCCTGTATCCAAGATGAGAGTTGTGTACATGCGAAATCAGATTGCTTTCCAGCTAGTCTTGTGCAACATTTGTCAGATATATAATTTATAATCTATGTTTTTATGTCTGTAGAATTATTCCAGATTATATTTAAGTTGTCCCAGCTTTCCCAACAGACTTGGCATATTATCCATGCATGCTGTTTGTAATTTGCATAGTATGGCTATGTGGATTCATTGTAGATCTTTAAATAGGAATCCTCACAGATTTTCCAGGAAATCTTGTTCATTCCAGTTGTTGCTTTTGTTATTTTGGCTTGGATAATGTATGTTCGGTTTCTTTTATTGAAATCCTAATTGGAAGTAAATTTTGTGAAATGTTTAAAACAAAAGTTTTAGATCAAACCTGTTTTAAATTAAATATAATGTTTATACTGCCGCATCCATGAAGACATTTTATTACACAAATGTTCCAACTAATAATTTTGCAAGAAAAGATGTCATTTGCCTAAAGTAGACAGAATGTTAATTTAGGGTGTTTCGTTGTACAGATAAGAGTTGCTTTGACAGATTTATCATTTATTACCTTTTTTACCCCCCCCCCTTTTTACCCCCCCCATGACCCCCCCTAACAACTATTTGGTTCTAATTCTGTAAGAGCTGTATGGAATCCCAGGTGTCCAATTTTGCTTTTACTTTTGAAGTGTTTATTCTTCCCTTTGTGATCTGTTGTTCGTTTACCACATTTCATTGTACAGTGAATCCAGGCTTTTTGTGCATGTATGATACTCGGATTAATACACTTTCTGTAACTGATATTTGGTACCATGCTTTGGGGAAACCTGGCTGTTAAGCAATATAAAAAAACAAACAGTTGAGCATGTTAAGACCCTTTAAGATCTTTCATGCTCAATGATCCAATAAAACAGGAACTAATTATAATACTGTCTAACGGGACATTAGACATTAGGGCCTCTTCTCTAGAGCCATTGTCGATATCTGTTTACAGAGATTTAATTTTTCTGATTAAGTTTTTAATCATTTTAATCATTTTAAATCAAAAGTTAAAAACAGTTTTTCTATGACGTGATTTAAATTTCAAATGATAATGCAATATAGGAACTTCAAACTTGCACATTATTTATGCATGAAACAGCACCAAATTTAGTCATTTATCACATGCTATACCTTGTCTCCTGTGTAATACAACCATTATGAATATTTCTATCTTACACATGTTTAAGATAACATTTTGAGCGTTTTCATTGGCTACATATTCTTTGACTGACCAATCGCATGACGTTATTTTGGTGAAATGACGTTGTTAACATGAAATGATGTCTAGCCAATACACAACTTTAGGATTTATTAACATGTTTTGGTAAAATTAGACGTTTTTTTTTCATTTAAAATCATGTGATAAAAAAGATCTGACACTCGTTGTCATTTCATACCATATTTTATAAAACTCGTTCAGGAAATTCGTAAGTAAGCTCGCCAAAGGCTCGCTTACTAACCAATTTCCTGAACTCGTTTAATAAAATATGGTATGAAATGACAACTAGTGTCAGATCCTATATGTCTACATTCAAGGCCTGAAACCTTTGTTTTGATTTGTAGCCATTTCCTGTATGATTCTAGAACTTGTTGTAATAATAAAATATTATGTAAATTAGCTACCAACTTCAAGCATTTAATTGATCAAATATATGAAATCTGAGTGAGTGTTAATTATGGAATAAGTAATTTTATGATTAGACTTCTGATTTAGTGCTCTACATATCTGTAAATATTGTAAGCAGTACTTTGCATGCAGGTTGCATGTTACGGACAGAAATATCGACAAAATATAATCTGCCACAATCAGCAGAGACTGAATAATACTAAATAAAATGTGTTTTCGCTAATGTACATTTATAAGGACTCTTAAATAATTCCATTTCTGTTTTTTTTCCATTATTGTTATTTTTTTAATTGATTATAATTTTTTTCGAGTGAGTGTGCAGTGCTCCATATTTGTTAAGTATTATTGTTTTTGACTATGCTGATTTCAAGATATGAGGCGCGTCGTGGAAAAACCGGACTTAATGCATGTGCGTAAAGTGTCGTTCTGGATCAGCCTGTGCAGTCTGCACAGGCTGATCTGGGACGACACTTTCCGCTTTTATGGTATTTTCTGTTTCAAGACAGTCTCTGCTAAACATAAATCCACTGTAGGCGGAAAGTGCCGTCCCGGATTAGCCTGTGCGGACTGCACAGGCTAATCCGGGATGACACTTTACGCACATGTATAAAGACTGGTTTTCCCACGAAGCGCCACATATTATTTTTGCTCGTTTGATTTTTCCTTCAGTTAAGATTCATCTTGGATCCATATCCACAATGCTCGTTAGGGGAAACTTAGCAAATTCATTAAAATCATAAAATTCCTTAGGTCTGTGGCTCGTTCATTTAACGTTTATTTTGTAGAAAATGGTTTCAATTGGATTAAGTAACAACAACAGATACTTATTGTTTTACCATGTTTCAAATATAAAATAATGATTTTGACAAGGAATTGTGTGCATTTTTTACTTTAATGTGATTTAAGATTTTCTTAAGATGTGTGGATACGGACCCATTATTATGAAATTAAATTGAAGTGTGTCATGGGAAAACCGGGCTTAATGCATGTGCATAAAGTGTCATCCTGGATCCGCCTGTGCAGTCCGCACAGACAGATCGGGGACAACAGTTTCCGCTTTTATGGTATTTTCTTTTTCAAGGAAGTCTCTTCTGAAAATAAATCCACTGGGCATTGCACAGGCTGACATTGACAGGGACGACACTTTACCCACATGCATTAGCCTGGTTTTCCCACGACACGCCTCATTTGCAATTGATCTAATCCAAGTGTACGTATTTTTTATTTTATTTTTTAAAGTCTACTTAAATTTAATGTACATTTTCTGCCATCTTTCAGCCAAACAGCTCCAGTAGACAAAGTGCTCTTCTTGAAGGGCCGTGCAACGGGCCGCAATATGGAGGTGTCCACCCTGGTTACCAGCGAGGGAGGCTATATACGCTTCTGGTGCATGTACGGGGCGCGAAATGAAATGGGTACGTTGTAATGTATGCATATATGGTTATTTAATGATCTGGATGGGTTTCTAATAAAAAATCCTGAATAAAAAATGGGAAGGAAAATGCAAATTTTGTAGGATATGAAAGAAGGCCTGAGTTGGCAATGAACTCATAGAAATTGAAACATGTTTGAAATGATGATTATGATTTATTGAAAAAAAACAACAACAATGCAAAATGTTTATTTGGGACATGCATAAAAATCAGTGTCGTTCAAGTTATCATGTATGACCAGTTACTTGTAACCACTTCCTATGACAAGTTCATGTGTCATATGACAGGTTACTATTATGTCCCTTCTATGACAGGTTTTTGTGTCAAATGACATGTTACTTCTACCCCCTTTCTATGAAAAGTTTTTGCGTCATATAACAGTTTACTTCTATGCCCCTTCTATGAAAAGATTTCATGTCAGGTGACAGATGACAGGTTTGTGTGTCATATGACGGCTGACAATTATTTGTGTCATAATTATTACAGGACTCTTATACAGTACGTGCCACGCGAAACCCGCAAAGTTCGCGAAATGCGATGAGCCAAATTGATCGCAAAGAGCAGATCGCTTGCTCGCGATGTCACGAAATTTCGCTAATTCTCGCGACGAAAACTCACGCTTGTTCGCGAACTTTCGTGACGAATAATTTTGTCCCGCCACGAATCGTGACGAGAAATTAATTAGTAAAATGCACACCTATATGCAATATTTTCACTTAGCGGTGAATACATCATTCGTGTCATAAAACTTTGTGGAATTGATATTTGAATGTATTCCTTTGAATTATATTAGCTGCAAAATATTTCAAATTAAGGTGTGACATTTGTTGCAGAAGATTTAAAATATAAAAGAAATACACTTTCTATTGTGTACATGAAAAAACAGCATTCAAAATGAACGTAATATTGTTTGTTTGAAATTTTGAAATCGGTATGTGATAGGGTGTGTTTGTTGTTTGTAAATATGTTCCGTTTATTATTTTCACGGCATGCTATTTATTAGATTTTTCTTAATAGGTTTCTGGGTAAAACTTCGTGTTCATTATTGTATATGTGCTTCGTTTATTTATATGTTGTTTCTTTTTGAAACCCTTACTTTTTATTACTTCAAGTACACGATCAGTCTTGGATTTTTTCTTGTATTTTGTTCTGGTTCAAAATGTACATGTATAAAACATTCAACATGTTATATGTGTTGTGTTTATATATGAATATGACCTACATGTACATGTATGTACATCTACATGTATGTCGAATAGTATTGCTCTTGCATTGGTTGTCCCATCTTCAATGATAACTACATAAATGCACACATTGATAAAAAAGAAAGAACAATTATACATTAAAATCGAACACAATAAAATTTACCTTAACATTCATTATAAATGTAGTAACTGTAATACATGTACGACTTAATTATATCTCATTGTATCGGGTCATAATATTCAAATATTATAAAACGAAACAGTAATAAAAGTAAAACAATACTGCAGTATATATTTTAGTTATTCGATAAAAGGCGTTAAATGGATGCTCGTTTTTCGTGCCTACATTATATCAACAACGACAACAACATTCATAGTTTAGTTTATTATCAAGATAAATGAAGCGCAAATAAAATGAGGCGTGTCGTGGGAAAACTGGGTCTAATGCATGGGCGTAAAGTGTCGTCCCGGATTAGCCTGTGCAGTCTGCACAGGCTAATCCGGGATGGCACTTTCCACTTTTATGGTATTTTCTGTTTCAAGGAAGTCTCTTCTACACATAAATCCACAGAAGGCAGAAAGTGTCATCCCGGATAAGCCTGCGGACTGCACAGGCTAATCCGGGACGACACTTTACGCACATGCATTTAGCCCGGTTTTCCCACGACACGCCTCAAATTTTGTGCTAATTGACAAGAATATGTTCTAACACATAGTTTCACTGTTTTGTTGTTGTTTTTTTACGCAAATTAATTAGAACCAATACAGTGTTTATTGTCAAACAAAAACAGATAGTTGCAAGAGATGTTTGCTCCCTTTAGGCTTTCACGACCCCTGCCATTTTAAACAATTAAGAACCGCTATCGCAGATCAGTCCACAGTTGCACAACATGTGCCCCCGGGTCGGTAATTGACACTGATTAGCGATAAGATAATGCAGATTGGCGACACAGGAAGACTTTTTGAATCTATATTTTGTTCAACAAACATCGCGTTGTGAACGCAAATAATCGAATATTCAATGTATTACCAGTTAACCGCCTTAATAATTGGAGAACTGGTTATTCGTTGACATTTAAAAACACAACGTATAGTATTATGATATAAAGACTGAATACACTATTGCTATGTACTTCTATCTTATGTAGGCTATATGTAGCTTCATTATCATTCGGGATGTGAACTGGAGTTTTAAATGACTATTAGAAAAAAAGACAAATCCCAAAATACATAAACATGAATAAAAACAATTAAGATAACACTATCAGTTTGTTTGCTATATTGACATGTCAGTTAACACATTGGTGACCTGTACACACAACATGTGAAACACAGAAAGGTAGCTGTGGCCAACACGCAATCACCCCCACCCCTAATCAGGAACCGGTGGTTTTCGCTTGATACACATTTGTATTTACATTTATTATGTTTACCGATGAGATACAATAAGTAAATTTTATAAATACATGTTACAATGAAACCATACATTACAAATAATTATAGACACGTGTATATAACCACCTTCAATACAACTGAAGTACATGATTATTATAAAATATCGTGTCAAAACGTCGGTAATTTGCATCTTTATGATGATTATAAATACGATGCACGGGTGAGGATGACATATATGTACATGTAAACAAATAATTAGAATAGATATTCTAAAAAAACGAATGTTTTAAATAATCACGCCCATGAAGAATAAGATAATAATGCGTTTTAATAATCATCACAAGAAGCTCATTAGTGAAATGTGACATATACGTGAAAGGGGTGATTATTTGTAGTGAACATAAGAACAATCAGTGATTTATAATTTTCAGTTTATTTTAATGAGTATTGTTCGAATTGTAAATGTAAACTTAAACGTATATACACACTATATAAATTCATTGTGACTTTTATACGCGTTTTCACTGTTTTCTTTGATTAATACTGTCAAGTAATAGTGCTTTATTATATAATTATAATTATTTATTAATAAACCGTAATATGAAGGATACAAAATAAATATATCTACATTTAACATACACTGTGCGACACACAATGTTGAATGTTGCGATAAGACCGTATAAACTGTACAACTCTTAATTTTTTAAGAGCAGATGCACATATACCTGTAAAATCGCCGCGAATCGCGACGAAATTTTGTGCCAAATTTGTCGCGAAATCTCGCGCTGGGGCTGCCCGCTATATTTCGTGAATCGTCGCGAACTTTCGTGATGTCGCTTCGCGAATATTGATAGAAGGCTCGTCACGACAGCGCTAATTCTGCGGGTTTCGCGTGGCACGTACTGTATGCCGATCTCCTGTGGCAAGATTTCATGTCATATGACAGGTTACTTCTACGCCCCGGACCAGCCAGACGAGAGCATCCTGGGCATGTGCACCAACCAGAACAACAGCCTGCTGGTAACCGGGGATACCACAGGCCACATCAAGGTCTGGGACATCCTCCCCTACTGCACCAAGTTCCAGGAGAAGGGGGTAGGTGATGCAAGATTTCCATATTTTATGGCTTTTTGTGATATATCATCTATTAAAAGGTATCATAAATTTACAAAAATGTCTTTATTTATTGGAGCTCTATTGTGATAAAATTCTGTTACTCTAAACCCATATAGGAGTGTGTTACTTTGTCGAAGCAATATTAATCTTTGGCACACTTAAAGGCACTTTATATAGTTGTCATTCTTGGAACCTTACAAGCAGAAGACATAGTTTTATCAATGACAGTCATTTTTAGCTGACATGCTTAATGTTAAAAAATGATAATTGAAGAGTTATGCTGCAAACAAATATTTATTACATTAGATAAACAACTATGTGTAGCATTTTTAATATACAAAAAAATTACATTAGTATAATTGCCAGTATACCAATTTTGTACTGGAGAAATTTTCATACAATTTGTACAAATGAAAGAGGGCACATAACATTTTTTAATTAAAAAAAAAGAATAACCACCACTTTGTTGTATGATTTAACCAATTGAAAATGATACTTAATTTTGAACCATATATACAACCTTGGATATATAACTATAAAAAAATATTATTGTTTGAGACCACTAAAAACACCAGACTTGATACAGTTGCAATGTAAAATTAACCTTGCAAGTTGCAAGCATCATTATTAGCTCAATCACTATAATCCAGAGAATAAAGTCCAAACCCCCAGTAGAGGCCTGCTGGCGTGCCCATGATTCTGCTATAGTTAGCGTGGAGTATGCTAAACACAACACAGGCGACTACATCATCACAGCATCCACAGACAAAACAGCTCGACTCTGGACACTACCGGAGGGCCAGTACATTGGAACATTTGGACAGGTGTGGTGAAACAAATTGTTAAAGGGACTTGTTCACAGATTTTTGCATTTTTTTAAAGAATGCCATTTAATGTCTTAACATGACAGACTTATGCATCGGAACTAACTAGCTCAAGTATAATAACAAGAAAGGATTTAAACAAAAATAAAATAAAGAAGTTGTTCCCACCAGGATTTGAAGCGGGGACCTCCGGATTAAAAGGCTTTTGTTTTTACCTCTTGTCTATTCCGACTTCTGTAATTAGTTCCACATTTTTTCCGTTATGGAAAGGATCCAAGTGTTGTCTCCAATTTTAATGAAAACATCAAAAACACTCCAATTTATTCCAAATTTAGCGTTACAAATGGTTTATAATTTTACCAACTTTATCTGATGATTACTTATAAACGAAACGGTATTTACAGTATATTTATATGTCCATAGTGTTATTTTGCTCGATTGTATACACTGTCCTTTTATTTTTGGAATCTGTGACCGAAAGTTGGAATATTGTAAATTCGTCAATCTGTGAACAGGTCCCTTTAAGGCCAAGTGCATTAATGGAATTGTTCTCTCCAAGAGATGTAGATAATATTGTAGTTCTAAGTTCAGTCTTCAATACCGATCACTTAAAACTAAGACTGAAGATCGTTTCATATAAAGCACATTTTTCCAAGGTATGAAGAAGTTATCATGTTTGTGAATACATGTATTCTACACTATGTAGCGTTGGTCACCAATCTTCATGGTGCTTTTGAATTCTAGACTTAGTCATGAACATAATTATGTTAAGAAATTATGAAAATGAATAAAATTTAAATTTATTAAATCATATGAGCATCTTCAAAATAAAACAGAGTGAAACTCCAGGTGCGACATCAGGAGAGATTTTTTATTAGCAGACCGAGGTCCTTTATTTATGGCAAGTGACAAATTGCCTCAAGACCAATTGCAAAATTGAAGATTTTCTACGCAATGATTTAAAAGCCAGACATTGTTTATAGACACAAGTCATAGTATTGAAAAAAAGAGATGGTTTTATGATTACCCTGCATTAGCTTTATTTTGCAAGTAAATTTGTACAGAAAAATTATCTAGTACATTTTATTTTCTTTCAATGAGTTATAATATTGAAATAATTTTTTTTTTTTTATCAGAAGCGTTCGTGGAATCTGAAGGAACCATCTTCATGGGCCCATCCCAAGACTCCCTGGACGGTGAATGCAGACAGCTCCAAGAAAGACTCGGGTATAATTTTATTTTGATGTTTGAAAGTGATATTTAAATGGTTACTCTGTCAAAGTCATCTATGCATATACAGTAAGTAAGTGTATTTGATATACAATGGCTTTTTAACATAAAAAATGTGTTTACCTGAAACAATTACCGAGTTTGAAGGAAAGAACAAACAGTAAAAACAACAACTGGGGGTATCTAACATAACAGATTTGGAACAAGAAGTCATTCAAGAAATAGTTAATTTCAACTACCATAATTACTCTATATGTTGGGACACTCTTAATGTTAGGACACATTTTAAATCCAAATAGTTATTTTTTGTGACTCTCACTTTTGGGATACTTTGAACATTAGATTTTTTACTTTTTCTAAATTTGGGACACTGTTTTCCAAATTGGCAATTTAGTGTTAACTTCAGTTAAATTGGCAATTAAAAGTCGCCATCTAACTGTTTATTTACGGGCAATGATAAATGTTTACAATGTATTAGCAAACTGTCAGAGTTGTGAATGCCCAAGTGTATATTCCATATTTCCATATCTCATGGCAGCTGACCCCATCAATGTGACCAATTACTCCCTTGGGCAAAGATCTATATCCACTGTGATTTGCTTGTTTTATAGGGATTAATGTACACACCCATTACACAATTGAACCTTACAAATAATAATGGGTGTACCTCAATTGATGATTCTAAATATTGGGGCACATTCAGGGGGAATTATGTTTTCTGCTTCTAAAAATTGGGACAGCAAAATAATTAAATATTTTTTAGTGTCCCAACATATAGAGTAATTATGGTATTTAAGTTGTTTTTTTTACGAGTAACTACTCAAAGTTTTAAAAATTGCCGTGGTTTTTAAAATGTATTGTTTTGAATGAAGAGCAAAATTTGTATATACTATAGTTTAAATACTTTACAAATTAAAAATGTCATCTTTTGGTTCTTGTCCTACAGAGCTAATTCCTTAAAAGGATGTAATATTCACAATTGGCCAATTAATAATAAAACGTTAAATTGCGACATAGCACTTCTTAGAGTCAAAATTGAAATTGTTGCCAGACTATCATTACCTTGACAGATTTCTTTGATTTCTTTCGGACCGGCACCTTTGAGTCTCCAGGTACTTGTCGTATATTGTGCTATATGCATGTGCATTACCTGTTGTGAGAAGAATCACATACATCCACTTGTAGAGCATAATTTTATGTCACACAAATTCACTGGATGTCGTGACTTTTATTTTTAAAGTAACACATATGGAAATCACATTTAAATGATCACATGTGTATTGCAATGTTTTCTCTTGTCTGTAGTTTTTGAAAAATCATCGTTTCAAGAATATGTGTGTTAGTTTTTTAAAATATCCATGATCAATGAATAGTACATGTATTCTACTAATAAACTGTCGAGAAATTTACAGTTACCAGTGTTGTTTAGGCCTGAACGGATTATGATCAGTAAAATCGCATCAGAAGGGGAAACCAATTATAACTAATAATAGATTAGGATTTCTAACCGATGTCTCAACACCAGTGGAAACATCTGTTGTCTCCCTTGCAGATGCCTCCACAACCACATCAGACAGTAAAAGCCAGCTGACAGACGGGGGTGACCTTGAACTTCAACCCGAAGGTGAAAAACTGCATGGAAAACCACCTGCCAAGTCACCTGACCAAGTGCTGCCACCTCTGGAGGCCAAAACTGTTGATACGTCTGATGAAGTATGATAAATATTTTATAAATAAATATACTAGAAATCAGGGCCCGTAATCACAAGTCCATTCTTAGACTTAAGACTTACTGAGTAGGAATAAAGCATATTTTTAAGACTGTTTAGTTCTTAAAGAATTTGAATTTTACTTTCTATTCATCAATGCTAATTTTAGCATTTTTTTATATACAATAAATTGCATTCGCAAATATGCCGAGTATTATTTCTTGACTAGTTCTTAATTCTTAAGTCTAAGAATAGTTGGTGAATATGGGCCCAGGTCTCTGTTTTCTTAAAGTTAAACAATTTGAGGGGCGTCGTGAGAAAACCGGTCTTAATGCATGTGCGTAAAGTGTCGTCCCGGATTAGCCTGTGCAGTCCGCATAGGCTAATCCAGGACGGCACTTTCAGCTTTTATGGTATTTTCAGTTTCAGGGACATCTCTTCTAAACATAAATCCACTGTAGGCGTAAAGTGCCGTCCTGGATTAGCCTGTGTGGACTGCACAGGCTGATCCGGGACGACACTTTACGCACATGCATTAAGACCGGTTTTCCCACGCCACGCCACATTTAATGTTTCCTAATGAGTTCTGAACATTATAATATCATTTAGCTACCATACTTTCTGTTTATTTAAATTTGCATTAGTCTTATTATTTCACCTGGTCATTGGTTCGGTATTCTAACAATTATGAATTTCACCATTAAAATATATATTTTATAAGAAACCCACTAAAACGTCCAAACGAGAGTACCGGGAATTACGGCCTGTTGAACAGGTAACCCTTCACATTGTGTGCCCGTGGTTTTGTGCCTCGGCATATGGTATTGGTATTGCAATGCACTGTATTCTGACATTTATGCACCTATCAATATTTTCCCCCAGGGGGGAGCGGCGAGCATATGCAGGACTTTAGACTGAAAGCGATTTCCGACAGGCTTAAGGGTCCCGGAAAATAGACTTGTTGGATTTTAGATCAAGTAATTTGGTCCCCCCTCCGCAACCCCCTGAGCCATTTGATACACCAAGCATCTCCCACTGTAGGGATTTAGACAATAGTGCTTGGCTCTAGAGTGGAGAATTAAACCCCCACAAATAAAATTAGTCAAATTCCCTGGGGGAAGATATTGATAGGTGCATTATTGCTCTTCATATACACCCAAGCACTACACTAAGTTTAGCATGGGCCAATGAATTATGTGTGATATAAATTTTGTGATTTCATTTTTTTCTTTGTCTTCTCCACTTTTTTTTAGTTTATTTAATATTTTCCTTGTTCATTAAATCATAATGCACAATTTTTAATTTTTGACTTATTTAAATACATGTAATAATGACAAAGCTAATATCAATAGTTGCAGCAATCTCTTAAGTGGTTATTTCACTCGAACGTCTTGACATTAAGGCTTTACAGTGAACAAAAGAGTTCATACATTTGAGATGTAAGTTTAAAATAATGGAATGATTAAGTTCTGGCCCCGATTTCTTGAAAATTCTTCAGTTCGTTATAACAAGATTAGCTTAAGCTCACCATTTTCATGTTGAAATAAAGTGTGCATACATAATATTGTAAAGACAAAATTAGATTCAGAATAAAAATTGTATGTCAGATAACCACAATAAATAATGTACGAACATTAATTTTAACAGAATAATTTGATCTATGGAATAACGCTCTTATGCCGGTTATCCGTAAGAAAAGTCGAGAAATTGGAGCCCGAATGTTACACTGAGTAAGTCTAGCAAAGTTTTCAATTTTGAAATAATGAATTTACTTCTCAATGTTAAGTTCGTTTATATTGCTGTTCAACAAAGCCCCAATGTACACAGCCTAGTATAATCACCTATATGGCATGGACCATAGTTGATTGGCTTCTCAATGCTTCGCAAATATAACAGTTATTCACATACTATATGGTTGTTGTTATTTCCAGTTTAATACTGCTATTGTTCAAGTTTGTCTGCAGAATTGTTGTTATTGTTTTTCGCACATCAGGACAGTAAATCAGATGGCGACTTGAACAAACTGAGGGTGAAATTTCGCTCTCAGACTTTCGCATACAATACGATGCGTCCTGAGAGGTCCCAGGTAGCGTAGTAGAGGATTTAACCATGAGCTTCACGTGTGCTTGCCTGTGTTTGCTGTGCAAAATGCAATTGCTAATTATACGCCCATCGAAGATGGCAGGAGATATTGGTTTGCTTATGTCGTCGGTCCGTTGGTAGACCACTTTTTTTCCGCTCTCGAAGTCCAACAGTTTTTATGCGATTTTCACTTACCTTCCTGAAAATGTTTGTGGGCATAATATCTGTGCCAAGTTTGATAATCAGCAAAATCATCCCTGGAATTGCAGAGTTATGGCCCTTGAATTATCTAACATTGGCCTCCAACAGTTTTTATCGATCTTCACCAAACTTGTTGAAAATCTCTGTGGACATATCTTGGTTAAGTTCCATAATCAACAAATCACCCAAGGAACTGCAGAATTACTGCCCTTGATTTATCTAAAATTGGCCTTTTTTGCAGTTTACACTCCCTATGTCTAACAGTTTTCATCTGATCTTCACACAACTTGATATATTAAAGATTGCTTTTAACCTAGAGGGGGCATAACTGTTTTACAAAACCTCTTGTTAATTTAACTTGATCTGAACAAAACAAATCCTTATCACGCATGAGTACTAATAAAATTATGTGATATATTCATAATATCTCACTCCTGTATATTTATAACTTTAGTAGGCACAACTGATATAAATATATAGTTACTTGTTCAACAGTTCATACATAAAACGTTTTTGAGAATTTTGCACTTTTTGTTTTGAAAATTGCATTACAAAAATGTAACTATTTAATGTTTTTATTCCTGAAATATTGTTACAGAATCTTCAGTAAATAGATCATGAAGATTTTAGCTGTAAATGTCATGGAACTTAGCTAGTTTTGTCTGTGTTACAACATAGTTTGCCAGAGTCAGAGAGTGTCTTTGTGTTTTGTGTACAATAAACAAGAAGCTTATATGTGTTTATACAAATGTCTTCACAATATTAGCATTTCGTTTTATATTTCACCATTCAGTTTAAAATTACCCATGCCTTGACAAACGATAATACTATGTTCAGAACCCTAGATTTGAACCAAACTATGGTGCAATGTTGCTATGAGAAAATGATGTTATGTTCTGGCCGATATTTCCAGCATTTTGTTATAGAATTTGAATGAATCAACAAAACAAACTTTGTGGGATTATTACCAGTAACAGATTTTCTGGGTTGTATTGGAATCAACAGCATATTATTTTGCTGTGAGAAATGTACACCAAAAGTACTTTATAATCTTACAAAATTTTAAACTAACTGAAGGTGTTGTAGTTATCTTAAGGCAGTGTGAAGTCTTTTAGTAAAGATTATTAGTTTATTTCGGAATGCCAAATGTATAATCAGGTTATATGATAAGTTTGTGTACTTTTTTAATAGCAAGAATATTAAAGGTTAATCAACAATGAATTTTATTATACCCAAAATATAAAATAACAACAATAAATCGAAACTATCTCTATTACTTGCTAATCCATAATACCACCATCAATATGTGTCACTGATTCCTCTCCTATACACCAGTAAACAAATGTGCTGTTACGTGGTGCAATGTTTGCTGTAATAACTTGTGTCGTATATTTCTTAACGAGTCTATGTTTACAGCCACTCATGTTTAATTTATATTTATCAAAATTTATTACAAAAACCAAGTTATGGAAATATGTTAAACAGATATACAGGTATATAGATCTATAGAATATAATGTGGTAGTATATTATTTAAACTAAATGCAATATTTTTTGTAGAGCAAATTATTAAGAGAAGTCACATATTGCTAGATGTTTATTTAGTGTTAATCCTTGATTAAACAAAACTTAAACAACGAGACAAAGTTTCATTATTTCTTCATAAATGATACACTAAAATCTGGACATGGAATTTAAAACTACCTGTGATCATAAATCCAATACATAATAAAAAATTTTTAGTTAATTTGGAATGTTCTTTGTTTTTAAAAATTGTCTTATAGTCTATCTTAATTTTTGATTAAATTTTAAGATGTTTAATTTATTGTTGCTGTTGTTGTAGATTTTCTTTTCATGCAGTAGTTTTGTAATACCATAATAAGGATTTCAAAAGTACCTTGTGTGTTGTCATTGCTTTGCAGAATTTCTATGACCTTAAATTTCAGATACAAGCCATTTTATTGTTGTTGCTGTTGTTGTAGACGTTCCTTGGTATCCGAGTGGAGAAGGAGCTACAGAGGAAGCAGAAGGACCGCAAAGAGCGGCGGGAGAACTTCGGGGACATTACACTGAAGAAAACGCAGCAGTATGGGAAACTCTGCTCACCTTTCCAGGCCCTCTCCGTTCCGGTGAGTTTGTTGTTTGAACTTAACTGTGACTCTCTCTGTTCAGGTGTGTTTGTCATTCAAACTAAACTGTGAGCTGCTTGCCCTAAACCTATACAAAATTTATTTAGACAATGTGCGTGACATAGTTATATCATACATACAATAATGGATAAGAAAACCAGTTACTTAAATCCGCAGTCCATACATTATAATTCAATGCATCTCAAATTGGCATAATTCTTATGAAGGTTAATGATGTTTATTCTACTGAAAACTGTTTCTGATTTATGAAAGACATTTTATAATGTTTATGTTCGAAAAAGCTTGGTACGAACGTAATATACACTAATGTACATACCGATTTACTCCAGAGGCATCACCAGCTATCGCATACTGATAACTTTACGATAAAACATTACCAAAACGTTATTATTTTGCTTATTTAAATGCGTTTTTGTAATTTAAGAAATCCATTACAAACGTTTTCTGCAAAGTTTAATTTTATTAACATATTTCTGGACAGCGACTTTAAAACTAATATGAATTCCTCTCCGTAGTTGTTTCTAGCACATTTTAGATAGTAACATGTGTTTAGTAGCCATATAATAATAATATTACAATTGGTTGTCTTTTGTTATAAACTTCATAAATAAGTTATATTATATTAAGAACTTGTAAAAAGCTTAGTTAGTTTAGAAAAAATTGTTTTGTGATGTACAAAGTGGCAGGACTATATCAACTAAATATTAATACAAAATGATAATATCTGATTGCTACGGTATCAGAAGAAATTTATTGTATACACATCAATTGTTAGTAGTAATTGTTAAATGGTAACATATCAGAAGAATTATTTGTCTTCTTTTGCAGACCGTAGTTGATATCAAGATTCCTGAAAACATGCCCCTAAGCTCTCGTATGATCAGCAAAGGTTACACATCAAACAACCTCACTGAAGACGCTGTTATGAACATGGACTTCAGCTATGGGGGCCGGGACTCGCCCCAGGGTGGGGACCAGGCGGGGGAACCAGCCGCTAGAAAGACAGTGGGGGCCAGCAAGGCTGCGAACCGAGAGAAGGAATCTAGGTCATCCCTGAGATCGACGCCGAGAGTGTTTGCACCCGGTCTGAAGAAGCATCACACGGTTGCATAGTAACAGTGGAACTTATAGCGATTGTGTAACTGTTACTATAATGACCATAATGATTTCTACAAACATTCCCAATCTTATCTGTATTATTAATCTTATATATTATGTACATTTCCAAATGTATTTGTATTATGTGTATCATATAGTATTACATGTATATAATGAAATTCAGGGCTGTTAGGTAACAACTACTTTGAAATGCTTATACCGTATACATGTTGTATTTCCTAATAAATGCCACTGGGGACTTTTCATTTCACCAAGGGGGGCATTTAATAAGAGCCCAGAGCTGGTATTCACAAAGCATCTTAAGTACTTTCTTAAATATTTTCACTTAAGTGCAAAATTTGAATGTATTATATTTCTTTACTTAATAAACAGATGCATATGTTGTTGATATTCCTCAAATAACATGTTCATAATGATGCTATTTTAAAGTGTTACCTAGTGCGAAACTGTTTATGGAATTATACAATTTGGGAAATTTCCAAATTTAAGGATAAGGATAAAATTTAACTTAAGATGCTTCGTGTATATTGCCCCAGTTCTTGGTGTGGTTTCATGTATATTTATCAATATGTGGAAAACATTATTATATTAGACACGGTGGTTTACATATGAGGCACGTCATGGGAAAACCGGACTTAATACATATGCATAAAGTGTCGTCCCGGATTAGCCTGTGCAGTCCGCACAGGCTAATCTGGGACGGCACTTTCCGCCTACAGTGGATTTTTGTTTAGAAGATACGTTCTTGAAACAGAAAATACCATAAAAGTGGAAAGTGCCGTCCCGGATTAGCCTGTGCGGACTGCACAGGCTAATCCGGGACGACACTTTACGCACATGCATTAAGACCGGTTTTCCCACAACGCGCCACATATTTACTTCATTGAAGACTCAAGATTATGAATTATACATGAACAAGTGAGTTAAGGTATAAGCTTTATCAGCCATTTTTTTTCATTGATATCTTACAAAATACAAGGTTACAATTCAGGGCTTATGGGGGCGTCATAAAAATTACGATAGTTGGAATGCGTGTATTGTGTAATGTACACTTTGGATATAAGTTGTAACCTTCCCTTATTACAGATATAATCATATGTCTATTTTGTGGTAGATTTTTGTTGACCACGTGTTTTATTGTACATGTACAATAAGGAATAGACCAATAGTCGTATTTTGTTTTATATATGTTTCAGGTGCATACTGAACTGGTATAAACATAATATTATTTTCAATATAATGTATAATTTTATTAAATATTCGTGTCAAGATGCAATTGTTTAATGTTTTGTATCAGAGCCAATGTTGTGTGCATGAATACAAATTGATGTGTTAAATTGTAAGAAAATTACTCCGAGATAATTCCATGTAGTACAAGGTATATGGGATTGCACAGTTTAATGGATGTTGTCGTATTTATGACTGTGTGGTACGTGTTGTCTATATAATACTTTATGAGACAAAATAATCAATGTAATGAAAAAACAAATTGTCCACTATTTATAACTTAACGTAGGTAATATATATAATCATACACGTTTTCACCTTACGATTGTATATGCCTTTATGCAAATGCCAAGTGCTGTGATAATTGTTCTTGTTTTGCGTAATGTTGTTTTGCAAATAAAATTCAAAAGACATTTCCTTTTGTTATACCATATTTGTTGTGATAATATGGGATTTGTTGTGACAACAATAATATTGAGTCGATTTCTTTGTGCAGGTAACAAACTGTTCAAATGTCTTGGCAGTATATGGTCAAGCTGAATAGATAATAATTGGAAAACCAGTACCACTTTAATGAATTTTATTAAATTCGCAATTTTACTCCATTGAATATCAAGCATATAGTGGACATAGGCTGTTGCGTTGGTACGCTTAGAATGCAATAGTATCCTTCGTCCTGCACACTTGCGATGGTTGTTATACATAATCAAACTACTACATTGCCATCAGAATTTCTGATCTTTACCAACATTATGAAGGCATTTAGACAGTCGAGGGTGCATGCACATATAAAATCCATATTAAATCAATTACTTTTATAAGCAATAGAGCAGAAAACACCAAAGATATAAAGAAAACAATAAAAGATAAATTAACGAAACTTCACACACTAGTAGTTTGCATGGGGCCGTGGCTGCCTGAACAATGGTCGGCTCCCTGGTCACGTTAAATAGATGTTAACCCTATCAATATATGAGGCGCGTCGTGGGAAAACCGGACTTAATGCATGTGCGTAGTGTCGTCCCGGATTAGCCTGACGACAGACAAAGACGCGCTTATCTGATTTTGTTTTTAAATTGTTATGTTATCAATTATTTATTTAATGAACATTAAAACATAATAAAAAAATAAAGATAGAAAAAAAGAGAAAAGAAAGACATAATAACAAATATCTGTAAATCTAAAATCTATTATTAAATTAAATTGAACATTTACAATATTACCTTTTTGCTCAAAATATTTTTTTAAGTGACGGGACTCGAACCAGCAAAAGCTAGGTTGACGTGACAAGCATAATACCACTAAGCGATTTCCTCTCTAATATTTTATAGGTAGTAATTATTGCTTCATTGAAAACCCTGCTTTAAATATCATACATCAACTGCAGCATTTTCTACCCGAAACCCGAAGCATGCTATCGGAAAATCACGAATGCTGGCCGAGGATATAAATAATGCATTCAACCACCGTGAAATTATTAATGTTTTGACAGTTCAGAAAAAATGTACTATATATAATAAGATGCATTTATCCGCTGTTGCTGCTAGCCAGTACTTCGTATGGTGTTTTAATTCGCATGGTTCCAGTATTTATGTTGGTTAATATTTAAAAAAAAAATGATAATAACAATAATAAATACTTTAAAACATAATGAACTAATCTGAAATATATTTTAAAACATGTTTATGCATGCCCATATAAGAAAATCTGTGTAAAACCGTCACACCGGTCCAGTGTTAGTTAAATTAGAGAAATCCTTTTATGCTGCTGAATTAACTACAAAGATTAAATATATCATATTTTATACTTAAAGCATTTGCTGTCACCATTTAGGACAGTATATTCAAATTTCTGTTCATATTACTGATAGTCTTAAAATAAAATAATACAGCACCATTTGATGCTTTGTATCAATACGTCTGTTTTCGTTTTACTTGTCTTATCTACTTGTATGTTATACTATAAAACGAACATAATTCAAGCGATATTAAATTGATTTTGTCATGTAACCTACAATCATAGTTCAGTGTAGCCAATCATCCATCATTATAGTCGTCCAACTGCTATATTTCCATGTTCCTCCAAATAAAAAAACACACTTATATGAGTCAACTTTTTATTACCAAATGTTTATAGTACTAACAATGCCTATAGAAATATGTCTACATGGAGATACAACTGTACATGAAAATAACAAGAAATAAACAGTGCTTCTACTGGCTGTATTTGTATAAGTGCAGTTTGTATCAAAAGAATTTTACTATCTTAAGTAAAGAATTTAAAGGCTTTTACTTTTACATTTCAACTATTACTTATCCATATACCATGTTCATTAATTGTGGTTTACACACATCATCAAATGATTCTACTTATTTATAATGAAAGTATATAGCAAAACCACACTTAAATATTAAAATCATTATGAATGTAATGATTATTTAAGTATTCTACACTACTAGAGTGTCAACAACTCATCTGGACTGGTATTCATTTAAGTATTCTACACTGTCTAATAGAGTGTCAACAACTCATCTGGACTGGTATTCATTTAAGTATTCTACACTGTCTAATAGTGTCAACAACTCATCTGGACTGGTATTCACAAAGCTCCTAAGGACAATCTTAACTTATGTGCAAAATTCAGAAAAAAAAATATTTTAAGAAATTCAATGATTTCTGTTTAGAAAAGGTTAAAATATGAAACACCTATACAGCACAAGTTACTAGTATGAAACATTTAGTGTAAAAATAACTTATACATGAAACAGTCAGAGAACATTTTATGAATTTTATAAATAGACAAGTTTTATCTAAGGAGCTTTGTGAATACAGGCCCTGCAATCCACTCCCAACGTTTTGAGGAGACTCACACTCGAGACTCACTCTGCAAGAACGAGGCTCGTATTCACCAACCAATTCTTAGACTTAAGACATAAGAATCATAAATATTCTAAAAAAACAGCTCTGTTCTCAGAATGCTGTTAATTTGATTTTTACTGGGTTTTCACCAACGCAAATTTTAGAATAATTGTTATTCTTAAAACTGCTCTCTTCTCAGAACGCTGTTAATTTGATTTCGAATTCCAACAATTCACCAACATAAATTTATGAATACCTTGTTTAGCAAGATTTATTAATGATATTAGCGACATTGGTACTCGGCATAATTGTAAACGCACAAATATGTTTTCTATTGTCTAAGTCTGTTCTTTATTCTTAAGTCTAGGAATGAGTTGGTGAATACGGGCCCTGGGCTGGTATTTATAAAAAATCTTAATCAAAATTAAGAACAATCTTAAAATTCTCAAATATAATTATTGGACTTTCTGACAAAGTAATGCATTTCTGGAAGATTTTGACACTTAATTTGCAATATAATTTAAAGTGTATTAATATCTAGCATTAATCATGCAAATGTTCCAAAGCATAGTGTTTTAAACACAAATTCTAATTTTGACTTATGTTCAACTTAAGTTAAGAATGGCTTAAGAATCTTTATAAATATGGGGTCTGGTCTGAACAAAAGGCACATTCCAGAGTTCTATTCCAGCTTATGTACCATCTCCTCCTTCGTGATCAGGTGTGTCGTCTTGCTAACCAGCTGCATGAGAGTGTTAATGTTGAATGACCAGTCATTGAGAATGTCATTGGGGTCCTTCTGTTCAGCGAAATTAACAATGCCCTCTAGTCGGTCTATCTTCGCCTGGATTGTCTTATTTACAACTAAGGTAGACAGGAATTCTTCTATTTCCTGAAGAAAATAGAATCAAGTTGTAAAGCTCTTACAAATGTTATTCCTGAATAAAGATATATAAAGACCATAAATTCAATACTTTTAAAGGGTTAGATACTAATGAACATATTTAACAGTTGAATCGAACTGATTTGCTGTCAGTTGATGTTCATATTATATGCTAATACATATTTAAACTGTGCAAACAATGATGAAAACTGAAATTCAACCACAGTTATATGTACTAGACACCGATTTCAAATACAAAATGTAATATGCATGAACCTAAACAGCTTTACTTTTGAAATGAAAACACTGATTAAGATGTAACGACTGTTAGAATGCTTGACTAAAGTGTTAGGTGGTTTCAGTCTTTGAAATAAACCATTTTGCCTAAAGCTGGGATAATTAGTTAACAAAAGTACCAGTTTCATCATTATTTACACTTCATAATTAAACATAGAACAATGTAGTACATGAATCTAAATGTTAAGAAATTCTGCTTCACACATATATCCGAATAATCATTATTACAATGTACTTTCCATTAAGGCTAACACGTTTTCAGTTTTTTAAATGTTTAAATGAAGTGAAAAAAACTAAACGTCACTGTTTAAACGATATTCCTCTAGCCTTTTAAAAGCAAAAGCATCATTGTTGTTGCGGAACTGAAAGTAAGAATTATTTCCGGATGTTTATGTCCAGTGCGCATCACATTCGCGCAATGACGTCACACTGCAACCCACTTTTCTCGTCGTTCTCCAATCATTAGGTTACACTCAGTCTACTTATAGGGCCTTTTATTTATTCATTGAATTATGTTCACATGCGCATGTGTTTAGTGATTTAACTGTAATTATTAACAACTCGTAGTACTTATTGGATAATTGGCAGTATAAACATCTTGATACAAAAATGCTTTGTTCCAGCAAAAATGGAGGGAAAATTTCCTTGTGCACGTCATGCCTACGCGCATTAAATGTTAAAGACTTACGGTTCAGAACATTACTTTCTGCGGAAAATGTTTAAAGGATTAAAGGGTATACTTACAAAAGAGGCTGTAAGTAATACTTGAAATAACAAAAAGTTGTTAGGTTTATGGTAGAAGGAAACGTGACATTTTTGTCACTCGTGATGATTGTGGACCCCGACTAAAAACGGCTGGTGGAATTTCAAGTCTTTTAAAATACCATTTAAACGTTTCTGACTTTTGCAAACATTTTCAGCAAAACATGTAACGATTCAGTTTAAACATGTAAACGTGTGAGCCTTACTTTCCATATGTCTTCTTTAACATAATGACTATCATTTGCACTGATATCTAGTTATATCTAGACATATTTTCTATTTAGATAAATTCTAAATTGAGTTAAACAAAATGAAATTCACTGGTTTATGTCTGAATGGGAATATTCTTCAAAACACTTATTGAGAAGACCAAGTAGCCTGTGTTTATAACCTATCTTCCTATAACAAACTTACAGCCTCTGTTAGGTCTAGAAGCTCTCCCATTCTCCTCATACGGATTCTTGTGTAGTATTTAGCCATCACACGGATATTCTGTAAACAGAAACATATTAAAGTTACATGAGGCATTTGTATTATATATGTAAACGGCTGTAAATAATTTTGCCAAAGCTTCAACAGTGTTAAAAAAACTATACTTTTCTGCATGCTCAAATTATTAATTAACCTACTGATAACAATATAGAGCAAGAAAACAAATACCATAAATTGAAATTTTCATAAACAATTTTAAATATTAAAACAAACAGTTTAATTTCTTACATAAATACAGTAGCATCATATAAATGACAATCTATTATAATTCATGGATTAACAGGAACTTGAACTTTCCACATCAAAATCAGTGATTGTTTTTAGTTTTGGGAATGGGTCCAGTACACTTCAAATTGTTATTTTTCGCTTTGTGAAATCTTGCTAAGGCGTAAAAAAAATATTTGTTTCAGGTTACATGCCCAAAAGAATTAGGGTAGGTAGGTCGGGTTTTATTATTATTTTTATTTATTTTTTCATTAGGTAAATGGTCAAACTTGAAGATTCTAAAACTGACTTAATATTCAAAACATACCAGTATTATCCTTAAACATTGTTTATACGTGGATACTATCAAAACAAAACACTCATTTATCCCAAACACATTTAATGATTGAAAAAGGTTATTAAAACAAAAATGAATCTGACAAACCAAATAAAATGTTCTAGGGCCGGGGCATTTTTTTAGGGTAGGTCGGGTAACCTGAAACAAACATATTTTTTCTTTTACGCCTAATTGGAAAAAATATGTTAAAAATTGTATTCATAATCATTTCAACTTCTATAGTAGCATATTCATTAAACTCACAATCTTTATGTTTTTTTAACCAATAAATGTGCAAGAAATGTAACGATTTACATCAAAGTTCATATTATATATGTACCGGTATTTGTTATTACAGACCTGGCAATATTTTTGCAATCCCAAAAAATATTTACTATCAGCACAAGTGTACGCACATGTTCAACGACCCTGTTTTTAAGATCGGCCCAGCGTTTGGCACCTCCCTCCTGTTTTGTGTTAAACACATTAGTAGCAGGACTCCCGGCTGAGCCGAATTTCAGTTCAGACTCAAACTGCTGACAGAAGGGCTTCCACTGGATGATCTCACTGGTCACAAAGCACTTCAACAGCTCTCTATAAACAGAACATAGGCAACACACGGTCACTTATTGGTCATAAACACTTCAACAGCTCTCTACAAACAGAACATGGGCAACACACAGTCACTTATTGGTCATAAACACTTCACCAACTCTCTACAAACAGAATATGGGCAACACATAGTCACTTATTGGTCAAAAACACTTCACCAACTCTCTACAAACAGAACATGGGCAAAACATAGTCACTTATTGGTCATAAACACTTCACCAACTCTCTACAAACAGAATATGGGCAACACACAGTCACTTATTGGTCATAAACACTTCACCAACTCTCTACAAACAGAACATGGGCAACACACAGTCAGTAATTGATCATAAACACTTCAACAGCTCTCTACAAACAGAACATGGGCAACACACAGTCACTTATTGGTCAAAAACACTTCACCAACTCTCTACAAACAGAATATGGGCAACACACAGTCAGTAATTGATCATAAACACTTCAACAGCTCTCTACAAACAGAACATGGGCAACACACAGTCACTTATTGGTCATAAACACTTCACCAACTCTCTACAAACAGAATATGGGCAACATACAGTCACTTATTGGTCATAAACACTTCACCAACTCTCTACAAACAGAAGATGGGCAACACACAGTCACTTATTGGTCATAAACACTTCACCAACTCTCTACAAACAGAACATGGGCAACACACAGTCAGTAATTGATCATAAACACTTCAACAGCTCTCTACAAACAGAATATGGGCAACACACAGTCACTTATTGGTCATAAACACTTCACCAACTCTCTACAAACAGAACATGGGCAACACACAGTCACTTATTGGTCATAAACACTTCACCAACTCTCTACAAACAGAATATGGGCAACACACAGTCACTTATTGGTCATAAACACTTCACCAACTCTCTACAAACAGAATATGGGCAACACACAGTCACTTATTGGTCATAAACACTTCACCAACTCTCTACAAACAGAATATGGGCAACACACAGTCACTTATTGGTCATAAACACTTCACCAACTCTCTACAAACAGAACATGGGCAACACACAGTCATTTATTGGTCATAAACACTTCACCAACTCTCTACAAACAGAACATGGGCAACACAGTCAGTAATTGATCATAAACACTTTAACAGCTCTCTACAAACAGAACATGTGCAACACACAGTCATTTATTGGTCATAAACACTTCAACAGCCGTGAGCACTTCGTGCTCAGGTGAGCTAAAAAATGATTAAATGAATTTTTAAGAACCAAATCTTGAATACTGAAGACCTACTTGTACTTGGGTATATCATTCAGCATTTTATCCTCCTGAACTCTGTGGATCATGTCTGACTGCTCGTTGTCGTAAGGGGAGAGAACCATGTACAGGACCACGTATCTCAGAGCCTGTTCAGTAAATTAGGATTGAAAAGGCATATAATGTAAAACACCCAAACTCAGGTACATTAACAGCTAAAAGGTAAACAATGTCAAACACACAAACTGTATACAACCCAGATGATGCAAACACATTACTTCAAAATACATTTCTGATTATGTAGAACAATTAACTTTTCAAAGACTTGATTTATGGTGTTCAAGCATAAATATAATCAGTTTTTTTCTCAAAAATATTCTTTACTGGATACATGTATGTGTAACACATTTCTTCTTTATTCCCTTTCAATATTAAATTGCTATATTCCTTCCCAATATCAAGCAAACAAGAGCTGTTTGTAATAAAACAGTTATGCCCCCTCTAGGTTAAAATAGCTCAACAGGCTAATTTTAGATAATCAAGGGCCATAACTCCACAGTAACAACGACAATTTGGTTGATTATCAAACTTAACCAACATAATACGCCAACAAAGATTTACACAAAATTCGGTTAAGATCGGCAATGAATTGTTGGACTTAGCGAAGGGAAACTGGTAAAATGGCCAAATTTAGATAATTCAAGGGCCATAACTCCACAATTACTGACGCGAAATGGCTGATTATTAAATTTGGCCAAGAAATTATGCCCACAAACATTTTTCATGAAGTTTGGTGAAGATCGGATGAAAGCTGTTGGTCTTAAAAAGCGGAAACTGCTAAAAAGGCCAATTTCAGATATTTCAGGGCAATAACTTCACAATTCCTAAAGCGATTTGGCTGATAATCGAACTTGACCTACATATTATTATTACAAACATTTTCATGAAGTTTAGTGAAGATTGGATGGAAACTACTGGACTTAGAGAGCGGAAATGGCTAAAATTTTAGACAATTCAAAGGCCACAACTCCACAATTCCTGGAGCGATTTGGCTGATTATCGAACTTGACCTTATTACAAACATTTTCATGAACTATGGTGAAGATTGGATGAAAACTGTTGGACTTAGCGAGCGGAAACGGCTAAAAAGGCCAATTTCAGATAATTCAAGGGCCCAACCTCTACAATTCCTGCAGCGATTTCGACCCTGACCTAGATATTATGCCCACAAACATTTTCATAAAGTTTGCTGAAGATCAGATGAAAACTGTTGAACTTAGAGAGCAGAAACGAAAGTTGTCTACCGACCGACTGACAGACATTAGCATGCCAATATACCCCGCCATCTCCGAAAAGGGGGGCATAAATATACTTACAGGGCACCTTGGCTGAAAAACTGTCTTTACCCAAATTTGCCTTACTTTGTAGAAAACATGCTGATACTGATATTTTCGATGGTTTTCAAAAAAATAAAAATAAATAAATACAGTAGCCAAGAAAGTGCTTTTTTCAGCTGTTAGGGTAATGGTGACAGGGCTCAATGGAAATGCAAAATCATTGTCATATGGGAAATACATTAAGGGGTGGGGGGGTGGGGGAATTTTGAGATTTTGGGGGGAAAATATATACTCCATAGCTGGGGGAACGGGGCCCTATTTTGGCCCCAAACTGGCCCTAAAAATCACTGCGAGCACAAGTTTCTTTACCCAAATAATGACATTTGTAGCTATTGGCTAATTTTGCAAATGGTAACGCGAGCCCTGAAAAAATCGACGGATACCTCTCTGGCCTTGTCTGCACTCTCCTTGATCTCTGCAGTATCGTACACGGCTCGGTAGTGTTTGCAGATGGCCAGGTAGGAACCCTCGTGCTCATCAAGTTCAATCATTAACTGGTAGTATTTCAACTTTAATTCCTGCAAGGAAAGAACATCTTTAAGTGCTTGAGTACTTGCCACTGTATGTTTACTATATGCTATTTATTTCACTTATTCACAAGTTCAATCATTAGCTGGTAGTATTTCAACTTCAATTCCTGCAAGGAAAGAATATCTTTAAGTGCTTGTGTACTTAATTGCCCACTGTATGTTTTCTATATGCTATGTTAAATCATTAACTGGTAGTTTCAACCTTAATTCCTGCAAGGAAAGAATATTTAAAAAAGTATTTGTGTACTTGCCCACTATATGTTTACACTGTTATCTATAAACTATGGTATTAGGCCAACCTGAAAAAATTGTTTGTTTGCCATTGCCTACCCAAGGTTGCTGGTAATGGGTAGGTAGGCAGGCATTTTATTTGGGGGAAAAACAAAAGTAAATTTATGAATTATCCATCTAGCGTCGAAATATAACATATAACAGAGACATTACTTTCAATAATATAATCAAGTGTCTGTTGATACAACGAGAGCTTGCTAGCAATCATCTTTAATTAGACAATGAATGCTGACAAACTGCCTGTTGTATTCACAAGTTTGATAAAACATGATAAGAATTGCATTTTGATATGGCCAATTATAAGCCAAGGTTTAGCTGATACAGTTAATTTATTAACCCAATGGAAAACGACCGAAATGAAAGAAAAGTTAGCTTTTATTTCACTCAAAGAAAAAATAGAACATTCAGAATTAACCCCCCAAAAAACTGGCTTGATTTAACGAAGAAAAAAACTTTTGAGTAGAGACCTTTTCGTCAGGTAGGAAGGCAATGGCAAACAAAGTTAATTTTATTTTTGGCCTTATTGTCAGATTCACAGGTTGCAACAAATAATAATACGCGGTAGGCTCACAACATAAAAACTACATGTATATATATAATCAGCCTGGTAACATTTACAATTAAACCTTATGGACAATGCAATGGTGTTTGGTCACATTACGATCAAATTTTAATACAGGTTTCTAATCATCATGTTTCATTTGATATTGAATATTTCCAAATTAATATATATAGAAGTATTTAAATATTAAAAATTTCTGTGTTCACCAACCCTTAGGTGTGGCACGAGTGAGCGGACAAAAACAAGTAAGGTGCAACACTTGGATATTCCGCTATCTTTCCACAAGACGTTCACATTCACGCACAAATAGTTCAACAACTACAACTCAAATGAAGTCTTTACTGTAGTGTTTGCATCCTCAAAGAACTTTGTGTTGATCTTCTTGCTGATGATCTGTGTTCGAATGAAGTCCTTCTTGGCCAGACAGAGCCGCATTTGTTCCAGGATAAACTCCACCTTCTCTTTTTTCTCCATCGAGCCAAACGTCTCAACCTGAATGGAATAGTACCGTATTACATAATGTATTTGTGGCGCGTCATGAGAAAACCGGTCATAATGCACGTGGGTAAAGTGTCGTCCCGGATTAGCCTGTGCAGTCCGCACAGGCTAATCCGGGACGGCACTAAACATAAATCCACTGTAGGCGGAAAGTGCCATCCCGGAATAGCCTGTGCGGACTGCACAGGCTAATCCGGGACGACACTTTACGCACATGCATTATGACCGGTTTTCCCACGACGCAGCTCATTTTTAATTTATTCTTTGAAAATAACTAGATGTGTCACAGACACAAATGCCCCCATGATGCATGTTTGGACACAGACAAAGGGCGTGTCGCCAACACTAATTTTTGCCTTCACAAATTTATTATCATATACATTCTATGGTGTAACAAGATTCTGTGTTTGATAAATACACATGCCGCCGGTTGGTGCTAGGTAGCCCATTTCTAAGTCCAAATTAGGTCAAGGTCAAGGTGAGGTTGGGTGATATGGGTGGATTGGGAACGGTCATAAGTAACAACTGAGTAAATATTTAAGTATTGTAGTAAGCGGTGTTGGTGCTAGACGAAACGGTAAAATCTAGTTAACCAAGAAATGGCACTTTTGAATTATTATAAGATCAAATTAGGTCAAGGTCAATGTAAGGTTGAGTGATATGGGTGGATAGGGAATGGTCATAAGCAACAACTGTGTAAGTATAAAAGTGTTATAGTAAGCAGTGATGGTGCTAGACGCAACAGTAAAATGTACTTAATCTTGTCAATGACGGAAGGACGGAGAGACGGAAGGACGGACGGACAAGACGATAACTATATGCCTCCTGCATAAAGATGCTGGGGGCATAAAAAAAGGACAAAGGGCCATAATTCTGCCAAAATTGGTTGCAGCCAACATTCCTCTCATAACGATCACCTACACGTTAAGGTTGTTCAGCTGTGAAAGTTTAAGCGCAATCCGCCCAGCAGTTAAAGAGGGGTCAAGTCCACAAAATTCTAAAGTGGAAAAAAACAACAAAGGGCCATAATTCTGCACAAATAGGTCACAGCCATAATTCTGTCAAAATTGGTCGCAGCTAAATTCCTTTCATTATGATCTTCAACACATTAAGGTTCTTAAGCTGTGAAAGTTTGAGCGAAATCTGCCCAGCAGTTAAAGAGGAGTTGAGCACACAAAATTCTATAGTGGAAAAAACAACAAAGGGTCATAATTCTGCAAAAATAGGTCACAGCCATAATTCCTTCCTTAACAATCATCTACACATTAAGGTTCTTCAGCTGTGAAAGTTTGAGCGAAATCGGCCCAGCAGTTAAAGAGGAGTTGAGCACACAAAATTATATAGTGGAAAAAACAACTAAGGGCCATAATTATGCCCAAAATTGGTTGCAGCCAAAATTCCTTTTTTACGATCATCTACACATTAAGGTTCTTCAGCTGTTCAGCTGTGAAGTTTGAGCGAAATAGGCCCAGCAGTTAAAGAAGAGTAGAGCACATAAAATTTCAGGACAGACGGATGGACTAGTGCAACGCTTAATGCCCCCAACTTTGTGGGGGCATAAAAATTGACCACAATGAAAACAAATTATTTTTGCCAAGTAGTATGTCTGACATTGTTATGTTTACAGATCTTATGGTGACAGCAATATACAAACAGAATTGATAAATATAAGAGATTTGACTTTAGTGGTTGTCATGTTGCGCTATCATTTTGATAATAAATTAGTTTTGCCAATATTAATCACTAAAAGATTTTGTGTTAAAGAAATAATAAAATCGTGCTGCCCATAGTTTATTGCAGATTAACCCATACTTGATGACCTTCCTTGTTTACATGAATGTTTGCGTGTGCCAATTGTGGTTTTACCATGTACCATGGCCGATATCTAAAACAATGATTTATAGATATGAGACATTTTCTCTGAACTACACAACAATACATTGTGTTAATGTAAGAAACAGTTCAACTTAACAGAGAAACAATAACTGATGTACCTGTAACTCTTGCAAGATGTCGGCAGCCTCAGCAATTTTTCCAGCATCCTCACGAATCTTGGCCAAGGTCCTGGTCAATCTGGCTCGCTCTATTTCTACATAGATCTGAAATAAACACGAAATACTGCAATAAGCTCGTTATCGAATAATAGCAAAGCTCGTATAAATGAGTGTTGCACTAACAAGACATTTCAATAATTCTTCAATATTCCTACTAGATACGCACCATCCAAGCATCCACCATACTTAAAGGCAGTAACAGTAATTATTGAAGATGACTGACTTCAGTATGGTTGTACAAAGAACACACATAATGGGGTGGAAATTTATTACAGTTAACAAGCATTGAACTACAATCAAACATGGCAATAGGTATTATGGCATAAAGCGCCTGACAAATCCAATGCCTGGAGCCCAGGGGCTACCATTGGGCTACTACAATTTCAAATCATAAGCCCACTGGGCTACTTCACCTAAGTGGTGCTGTTAATTCCCACTCATGTATCACATGATTTTATTGTTAATAATTTTCTTTATATATTATATTTATTTATGATAAAATAATTACCAGGGTATGTACTATAAATACTACTATTCTTATTGTTCAATGCACTTTTGAAACGATTATGCATATTTCTGAATTAATTTCATTTATTTGAAAACTACCGGTATTTTGCTTCCTTTTCTGAAGGGATATGTGCAAAAAGTATAGGGCTACCAATAAAATATTTAGTAGCACACTGGACTAACAGTCAATTTTAAAAAATTTCGGACACTGCATAAAATGAAATGGGATAGGTGTACCAGCTAATGCTATCAATACAAAATGCGCTACATAGAAAAATCCAGTTAAGGGTGCCACAACAAACCTTTCCTGCTGTGACTGTCCGGAGTGTGTCTATCAGTTTCAACTTAATGTCCAAGTTTGGTGTCTTTTCTACATATGAGCAAGCCTCCTGAATCATTTTTGTCACCGACTGAAACAGAAGCACAGCAAAATGACGCATAGCGGACATATCTTTCTATTACAATAATGATGGTTTACCCATTCGATCTCTGCATAAAACAAATCAAATTACTGTTTTCTAATAGTAAAATTATGAATATTATATTGCGTCTCCATAGCAGTAATTTAACTTGCTGAAAAAATCAAAGAACCATTGTACCTCAAAATGATTCAATAAAATAATCAATGTATATTTATGTATTTGACTTGTGAAATGATTATGCATAATAAAATTATAGCTTAAAGCTTATAACTTAGCAATATGTGGATTTTTGAATGTAATTGCTGTTTAAATAAACAATAATACTTTATGTTGTGTTGTTGTTAGGGATACCTGTTTGACTTGTCCTCTCTTCTTGGTAAGTAAAACTATATTTTCATTCAATGCCTCCCAGTTTTTGGTCTCAAAACACAGCCTGACCACAGTTTCTAAAACCCTGCTTAGAGAGTGTGTGTCAGCTCCCTGGAAGACAAGAGAAAATTTGCTTTTACTTGTACATGTAAAGTTTAAAACTTGACCTTAGCCTGCAGCTAAAATCTAGAATATACTTCTGAAGTTCAGTAATTAAAATCAGCTGTGGCTCTTTTTCATTTATTACTCTACGAAATTATTAAACAATCGGTTTGTATTTAGTTATTGAATTTGTTAATAAAGTTATTTAATGTGTTAAAACAACTCCTTGATATTTTACTTCTTTATATATTTTACTTTAACAAATTTGTGCATATAATATCATACACTATATAATATTTTTAAACAAGTTAATTATGATACATATATCTTTTTTTTTAAATTAATGTCATATGTGAAAACAGAAAACTAGAATTATGTTTTTTAAAGTAATACAAATAAATGATGATAGATCATAAACTTACAGTTCTCGTTTGCTTTTCTAAAGTAAGGAGTATCTCAAGAGCGTCATTCAGTTTTCCTTGCTGAAAAAAAAATCAAACAAATTTCACATATTTGCTCATTAATCAACAAGTACTTTGTTCTTTCTTCAATATGATATACAATAAGATTTACATGGTTATGAATATGTACATTTGATAAATGATATCGGCCATGGAGATAATTTTACGCCCAAAAAGTTGAACGGATTTGCAAGAAATTTTCTGTTTGAAAATCTGTCAATTAACAATAATTACATTTTGGCGGTGATCTGGATCGCCGGCTGGATTTATGAATCTTTTAAATGATTATTTATTATTGAAAGAAAGTTCAGGTAACCTATCACTGGAAAATGTATGTGTTAATGGGATTACATATATCGGAGGGTGTCTGAGGGTGTCTCCATAAGCTTTCTAGTTTAGTTTATGTATTTTTAATTTTATATATGTTTGTGAGCCGAATAAGAGTTGTCACTTTGAAAATTAAAGAATTGTGAGGATATTAATCCATGTCAGCACATGACCAACTGCTTTATCTTTAAAGGCATCAAAGAAAACAACTAGCACAGACTTTAAGTTTAAACAGTCATTTATAAACAATCTCATGCCATCATGGTTCATGCCTTCCAATATTTTGTTTAGGGCTGATCCGGGTAAGAACGGACAGCAGGGGCTTCATTAAGACCCGGTAGCCAGGTAAATTACCCAGCTATTTTGACCGTATTACCCCCAAATTTTTAGCTATAGAGCTTTTTTATATTTAAAGGAGGACCCCCACCCCCCCACCTTCCTACTTTTACAAAGTATCCTTCTACTCCAAAACTTAATGAAACCCCTGGGACAGTTGTGTAACTTCTGAGTATGATTTTACCGTAAGTATATAAGAAGAGTATCGTTTTGGGTAGAACATGTCTTAAAATAACATGAGGTAAAGAATTGGTTATTGTAAATGGTGCATTATGGGAGCAACCTTTTGATACTGTCTGTGTTTTCCTGAATTAAAAATATAAGTTTGTGTCTGTAGTTTCCAAAAAACAGTACTGTCCATAGTTTTCCTACTCTGTCTGAACGTACCCAGTTTTGGGTGGCCTAGTTTTTGAAATAGTTGAAGTACTTTAGACTACAGATAGCTATATGGAATCAACCACAACGATAAAAATCTGATTTAGACTGGGATTTCCTAATTTCACCATCATATACTTTATATACCTATTACCGGGATATCCCTATTACTGGGAATTTCCAAAAGACATAAATTTCGCCCACATGCACAAACAATTTATTTTCAAAGTCCATCCCTTTGTTAAAATGTTGCTGCTAACTGCAGTCAACTTTGGTTTCCATTCAATAATGTCATTTTTAAAGGTAACTCATTTAAACGTCTAAGTCTTGTAAAAGTTTGTTTTCAACAGCATTGTTAACATAAATTATCAGTTACTATAAATATGTACACAAAATAGATTTAAAATTTTAGCAAATATAATGTCATATGACTGATGTTTTGTACAGTATCATTTGTTTAACCCTGAACATGATTTTTCTGAATTCTGATTAGATTATGTTCAGATTCACGGTAATAGGTGTATTGCCAGAACATAAATGGCTAATGACATGCACAAATTGTTGACACAACAGTTGTTTAAACTAGTGATTTTGTGTGTGGATATTTTTGAATTATTTCAATAGAAGAATGTTGTATTGTTACAATATGCAAGCAGTCTTTATTTATTTCTTTTTTGTTATATGTTGCAAGCCAGTAAAAAAAAATAACATTCCCGGTAATTGGTATACCCAGTCACGATATCCTGCAGAGCTAGGTGCAGCATATTGACAAGGGCAGTCCTTGTAGAAACTGTCCGTACTTACCCGGATAAGCCCTACTGTCTAAAATATTAGCCACATGCTAGTAACAAGAACTCTGGATTCTTTTCTTACATTTAGTTCTCTAACCATTGCTACCCCACCCACTTGTTTTGAATAGAATGACAGGCACTTTTTTATACGAAAATAACAGTGGCGTTTTAACAAAAAAGATGATGTTTTGTAAATGGATAGTAAGACTTATGCGATTACCTTTGCCAGTTTTTCACATTTTGGGATTTTCTCATCAACAGTGGAACTGTAGTCCACTTCCATTTTTTGGACACGATCTTCGTTACCGGCGTCCGCCATCTTTATTATTATAGACTGTGTCGAATTGGCGGAGTGTGTTTACAGGTAGAAAATCAAAACACAGTCTAATGAAATTTTGTCAATAAACAAGGAAATGGGCATGACATATTGATCTTATTGATTTTTTACATTGAAGGAAGTCTGTAGAAGTAAAATCACGACTTGACGAGTTTTGTCGAAATGTATTTGAAGGAATACCGATTATGTATGCCGTTGACAGTGGAAGAGGCAAGTTTTATCAAGTAGCCAAATATCTAAACTGGTCTAGATCATCAATAAAAGTTAAAACATTGTTTTTAAATCAATTTTAATTTATTAAAATTATTATGATTTTGATGACTAAAAGTATCATTATAAATAAATAAATATAACATGATGGCAAATTATATCTCAAATATTTATGATGGTCCACCCAGTTTTCGTGGTACTAAGCTACATAATGAATGGTAGAAAGTGTTTTATCTTGTTACTTGATATACATTCACGAAAATATGATAAAACAAGGCTATTCACTTTTCCTGGTATCTTAAAAACATTCACAGTTCTTTCCACATCGTTGTTTTTAACCTTTGCATCAGGTCATGGTTGGGCATTTTGGCTGTGACGAAACAAACATGTTTTTGTGGGTCATCTCAAAATGCATTTGAAATGTCATAAATGCTCAGATTTATCTTTGATAAAGTTAATCTCAGGCTGCTTGCGTCATCGTTGAACAGTTATAATACAGCGTTCATTCTCTGGACTTCTTAACACATAATCATGAATGGAAACAAATGTGGAGTGATATATTGGAGGATAAATTATATAAAATAATAGACAGAACATCAAATTTAATCATTTATTTCTCATTCCTATCTGTTTAAAACGCATTTTGCATATGTAAACGCAGAGCTGTCAAACTGAAACAATCAAAACAAAATATTTCAGTTAAGCGCGCAAGCTGCATAATATTATATATATTACTAATCGATTACAATGAATATTAGTTGGTGCATTGGAATTGTGTTAAATCGCTGTAAGATTTAATTAAATATTTCAATGATAATACAGTTATTTTATCAATAAAAATATGAAATATCTATGCTAACAAAAAAAAGTATATATAATACAGTAAATAATTCAAGCATGAAATAATGCTCATATAGTTCACAAGTTTTGGGTCAGTTTGTCCGAGCTGTACAGTAATGTTTAATAATGATATACAAGGACAAAGTGTACCTGACTTCAGTTTTCATCATAGCCCATAGCCTCAGACTAGTGCTTTCTGAGTCAGGCTAGTGGACATTTGTTGTCGATGCTAGCCCGCTGGGGGCAAGTGTTTTTAGCAATACATTATGAACAGTGAACAATTTATAATTAAAATGTGGCGCGTCGTGAGAAAACGGGTCTTAATGCATGTGCGTAAAGTGTCGTCCCGGATTAGCCTGTGCAGTCAGCACAGGCTAATCCGGGACGACACTTTCCGCCTAAAGTGGATTTGTGATTAGAAGACACTTCATTGAAACAGAAAATGCCGTCCCGGATTAGCCTGTGCGGACTGCATTCAAAGTTAACCAAATGGAGATTTTACATTTACAAAACCCACATTTAAATAATAAAATTGATACAGGGTCACTGTTAGAAACAACATGATTCAGTGTATGTTGTTTCATTTTCATAGTTCTTCATTGCAAGTACATGTATAAGAGCTTTAGGACTAGTGATATTGCTTCAGAAGTAGACCGATTAGACTAGTGCTCTAAAAAAATTAAGGCGAGGACTGGTGCCACTTGGTACTTAGGCCAAACATACTTAGTATACCCTTATTAAAATTTGTATAAGGTGGCATGCTTGGATCACCATAAACAATCATATACACTTATATAATGTGTAAATGTAAATTGTAACGCATAGACATTTCATAAACATTATAAAACAATGCTTATTGCTGCAGTAATGCATTTCATAAAATCCAGTCCTAATAACTATTACTCGGTTGTATAAGTAAGATTTTCCTATAGTTCCGGCACTTGTACACTCTGTCTGACCGTGATTTAGTCAAAGCAAATCACTGTCTAGCATATACCAGTATAATACAGCTTGTATTGATTAGAACTACTGGTAACTTGACTGAGATGGCTGCATGTCAACAGCAATACCGTGTCTCATTAGCTTTACAAAATCCATTGTCTGCATTTGTATGTGAAAAAAGTATTACATAGACAGGTCATATTGGTATTGAGACGTCCATGGACAAACCAACCTTTACAGTAGTAGGCATTTTACTGCAACATCATTAAGGTCACCATTTTTAGCTCACCTGAGCACAAAGTGCTCATGGTGAGCTTTTGTGATCGCCCGTTGTCCGTCGTGCGTGCGTGCGTGTGTGCTTTCGCCGTCAACTTTTCATTTAAACAACATCTCCTCCTAAACCGCTTGGCAGATTTTCACCAAACTTTACAGGAATGATCCTTGGGTGGACCTCTTTCAAAGTTGTTCAGATCTTTCCGGTCCGCTGCATATGTAGGTCACCAGAGCTAAAAATAGATTTAAAAAGTGTAAACTTAAAAAATCTTCTCTGAAACCGCAAGTCCCAGAGGATTCATATTTGGTATGTAACATCCTAAAGTGGTCCTCTACAAAGATTGTTCAAAGTATGACCCTGGGGTCAAAACTGGCCACGCCCCGGGGGTCACATGGTTTATATAGACTTATATAGCAAAATTACTTAAAAAATCTTCTCCTCTGAAACCGCAAGTCCCAGAGGTTTCATACTTGGTATGTAACATTGTATAGTGGTCCTCTACAGAGATTGTTCAAATGATGCCCCTGGGGTCAAAACTGTCCACACCCCGGGGTTCACATGGTTTTATAGACTTAAATAGCAAAATGACTTTTAAAATCTTCTCCTCTGAAACCGTAAGGCCCAGAGGTTTCATATTTGGTATGTAACATTGTATAGTGGTCCTCTACAAAGATTGTTCAAATGATGCCCCTGGGGTCAAAACTGGGCACACCCCGGGGGTCACATGGTTTATATAGACTTAAAAGTTTAATAGCAAAATGACTTAAAAATCTTTTCCACTGAAACTGCTAGGCCCAGAGATTTTGTATTTGGTATGTAACATTGTATAGTTGTCCTCTACAAAGATTGTTCAAATGATGTCTCAGGGGTCAAAACTGGCCCTGCCCTGGGGGGTCACACTGTTTATATAGACTTAAATAGCAAAATGACTTTAAAATCTCCTCTGAAACCGGAGTGTTTCATATTTGATATGTAACATTGTATAGTAGTCCTCAACAAAGATTGTTCAAAGTATGCCCCTGGGGTAAAAAGTGGCCATGGCCCGGGGGTCACACAGTTTATATAGACTTATATGGCAAGTGGGCTTTAAAAATCTTCCTTTTTGAAACTGTAAGGCCCAGGGGTTTTATATTTTGCGTGAAACATTGTGGAGTGGTCCTGTACAAAGATTGTTCCAATGATGCCCCTGGAGGTCACATGGTTTATATACATTTAAATAGCAAAATGACTTTAAAAATCTTCTCTGCAACCGCAAGGCCCAGTGGTTTCATATTTTGTATGTAACATTGAATAGTGGTCCACTACAAATATTTTTCAAATTATGTCCCTAAGGTAGAAAGTGGCCATGCCCTTTGGGTCACATGGTTTATATAGACTAAAAAACTTCTGTACCTGCAAGGCCCTGATTTTTATACTCAGGTAAGGGGTTTAGTGCCGTTTTGTCCTCTTGTTATTAGCCATTATGATGCGTTAAACTCAGGTGAGCGACCTAGGGCCATCATGGCCCTCTTGTTTATGTTTTGTTTTACTGGAACTTAAAAAAAAATTGAGTCGGCGGGAGTTATACAAATAAAAATAAAATCACTTTTTTATAGCAGTCGACAAAAAAAAACCATTACAATTTAAAAGAAGCTCATTTCTTATTTTCAAATCTTTAAAGACATGCTAGTTTAAAAGTTAATTAATTAGTTTGAAACTCTTTAAATAAGTATTTAACAGATACAATTATTACTTCATACTTTTCCAAACATCTATAATATTATGTCCTTGTTAGTAGTACATGTGGTATAAATAAAATACCAAGTCGGCGGGAAAATTATAAATAAAATGCACAATGGTTACTTTTATTTTTATTGTTTTTGTTCAAAATTAAGGTAGGGATACCCGTAACCTGTTAGTGTTAACGGATGACTTATGACCCAGTGATCAGGAGGGAAATGTGAAAGTTGCCTAAAATGTATATCAATTATCAGACTATAAAATCTATCCTTTACCTTAACCTTTAACCTTTAACTAAGGCTGCTGTTTAGCAGGTCTATTGTAGGCCTCGCTGCTATTAATGAATTAACAGGTAGGCAATGGCTACAAATTTAAACATTTGGCTGAAGAAAATTATATTTGACTAAAACATTTTCTTCATAACACCATGTAAAACAGCAAACATACGGTGGATTTCAGCGTATATGTAGTAAGGTGAATTGGCCTAAATATATTTATTTTTATGCCCCCACAAAGTGGGCGGCATAAAGCATTGCACTTGTTTCTCCGTCCGTACGAATGTACGAACATACATACGAATGTATGTCCCAAAATTTTTCGGACTCAACTCCTCTTTATCTCCTGGGTGGATTTCGCTCAAACTTTCACAGCTGCAGAACCTTAATGTGTAGGTGATTATATGGAACGAATTTTGGCTGTGACCAATTTTGGCAGAATTATGGCCCTTTGTCATTTTTTTGACTATAGAATATATACTTCCAAAAAATTTTGTGGCCCCAACTCCCCTTTAACTGCTTCGCAGATTTCGCTCAAACTGTCAAAGCTGAAGAACCTTAATGTGTAGATGATCGTAAAGGAATGAATTTTGGCTGCGACAAATTTTTGCAGAATTATGGCCCTTTGTCATTTTTTCCACTATAGACTACATACTTTGCAAACTTTTGTGGACTCAACTCCCTTTAACTGCTTGGTAGATTGCGCTCAAACTTTCACAGCTGAACGACCTTAACGTGTAGGTGATTGTAAAGAAAGGAATTTTGGCTGTGACCAATTTTGGCAGAATTATGACCCTTTGTCATTTTTTTTACTATAGAATATAATTTTATATGAAAATAAATTTGTAGAGGCAAAAATTAGTGTTGGCAATACGCCCTTTATCAGTGTCGCGGGGGCATCTTTGTGTGTGACACATCTAGTTTTGCATGGGTGGGGAAGGTGTTTGAGTGTTTTCTTAAGCAAAAGAATTGTCATTTATATGCAAAGAAGGGATGAAAAATAATCAATATGAATTGCCTTAAATTGTAAATTTCAGTTACTTATTCTATGTTAGCATTACCATTAGTCAAAACAGCCAACAGCTTCAGCAATTCCTGAAATTATTTAAATGTGAGACCTATTTTTACATTGTCTGACATTGTCATAGCGCCTGGTTTTTGTGTAAATTTAAGTATTTTGATTGCTCGGCGTCTTTCAGTATCGCACCGGCCAGCTGTTTATGATCGCGAAGCACAGTCATGAGCAAAGTGAGCGAGGTGAAGGGGTGGAGGTCGTGAAGAATGAGCCTTGCGAGCATGAGGTTCACGGAAATGGACGGTACACCGAGAAACGCATACATCTTTCCAGGTAAATATACCGTATTTATGCACGGGGGGGATTGGGGGGGGGGCATATATAGGATTTTAGACTGGAAGTGATTCCCCACAGGCGGGAATTTGACATGATTGCATGTCCCGGAAAATAAACTTGTATAACTGATTATAGATCCCGTTATTACTGGTCCCAGGGCCATTTGATACATCAAGTAAGCATCTCACACTGGGGGAGTTTAGACAAAAATGCTTGGCTTTAAGGTGAGGATTAGACCCCCAAAATATTGATAGGTGCATCAGATGTTTATGCTATAATTGTTTTGTTTGTCTGGGTTTGCAAATCAGTATTTCAATAAACAGTATATTGAATAAGCATTTGATGTCTGTTTTCGCATCAGTATTCCGATAAACAGTATATTGAATAAGCATTTGATGTCTGTTTTGCACATCAGTATTGCAATGAACAGTATATTGAATAAGCATTTGATGTCTGTATTGCACATCAGTATTCCAATAAACAGTATAATATTGAATAAGCATTTGAACACATTTTTTTTTCATTGGAGACCAGTTGTTCCTGAGCTAGATTTTACAACTCTGTATTCTGAAATCTTTGTGGCATTTTGTTGATCAGACTTTTACACTGTAACAAAAAGTATATACTGTTTATTCCATAATAAACGCTCTTGGGGGCTTGTACATGTTGACTGTAGTTCACTTTCCAAACATTTCTTTTAAAGATTGACAAAAAAAGGTGTTGAGTGTACATTTGCATGGAGTGTTGATAGCAAAAGCAAGGCATTAATTAGGCAGGGAGGTTTGGGTATTATCAAAAATTCAGTGGGGGTGGGAGGGGCATGTGTTAGGAAATATACAGTATGTATGTTTTATTTTGCTACTGGGCCATATTACTTTAACCAACAGCAACAATAATAACAGCAGCTACATGCAACAATATACATACACGATGTATATGTCCCTACTTTTCAGTAATTTACGTTTGCAAGTTGATAAATGAAATAGTGGCCGATGAATTAGACTGAATATCTGCTGTTTGTGCATTACATTCTATTTTATCTGCAGGCATATTTCTATTTCAGCAAACTGCCCACATGGATACGGTCAATGATACCTCAGATATTCTACATCACCGAGAAAGCTTGGAACTATTACCCCTATACAGTCACAGGTATAGTAATGCACATGTTTACATGCCGAAGTTTTGTTTTGGGATGTGATGTTGAAAACACTAGATATAGTCAAACACCCGTTAACTTAAGGCCGTGTCACACTGTGGCAAATTTGAGTTACGAGTTCTGGCGAGTTGTACTTTTTTGCCACAACTCGCCTGTTGTCGTGTAGATCTTTTACACATTTTGTTCTATGTCGCAGTGATGTCTTCTTATGGCTACATATGTTGCCACAACTCGCCAAGTCGCCAGAACTCTCCAAGTTGCTGCGATAATTTTTAACCGTTTTAAATTGTCGCTGCTTCTGGTCGACTTTCGTTTTAGTACACATTGTCAAAGACATGTTGAAGGTATCTCACGCAATCTCGAACACATTCTGTAGACATGCCTTCCCATGTCGTAGCATTTTGCCGTATATTATCATTCTACAAAACAACACGAGTTTGCTGCGAGTTTGGGAGACTTGCCTACGACCTCTGCTTGTGCACATGTTGTCACAAGTTGTACAGACGCGTCCACATTTCGTAGTTCACGAAGACAAGTCATTGATTGTTGAAAAGATATCATACGCATATCATACTAATATGTTGGAGAAAATTGTGCACTTTACGGCAAGTTATAACTCGCCAGAACTCGTACAAAAATAGAAGCTCAAATTCGCCACACTGTGACAGGGCCTTTTAGCATCTTCACCCTGCTACTGTCTGCACTATAATGAAAATTTACTAAATCAAGTTTATCTATTTGACTGCATTCTCCTCTCTACTTTTGAATTAAACCTTTAAATAAATGTTTTAGCTACGCTACACCCCTGTACATGCATTTCAACTTGTAGTGACAAATCTTAAAGATTAACAAAGCTTTTACAACCCTCATAAACTTTCGGGCTTGAGTGATAAGGTTTGCATTTAAGCTTTTACAACCCTCATAAACTTTCGGGCTTGAGTGATAAGGTTTGCATTTAAGCTTTTACAACCCTCATAAACTTTCGGGCTTGAGTGATACGGTTTGCATTTAAGCTTTTACAACTCTCATAAACTTTCGGGCTTGAGTGATACGGTTTGCATTTAAGCTTTTACAACCCTCATAAACTTTCGGGCTTGAGTGATAAGGTTTGCATTTAAGCTTTTACAACCCTCATAAACTTTCGGGCTTGAGTGATACGGTTTGCATTTAAGCTTTTACAACCCTCATAAACTTTCGGGCTTGAGTGATACGGTTTGCATTTAAGTTTTTACAACCCTCATAAACTTTCGGGCTTGAGTGATAAGGTTTGCATTTAAGCTTTTACAACCCTCATAAACTTTCGGGCTTGAGTGATACGGTTTGCATTTAAGCTTCTAGTCATGCTCCCGGTTAAAAATGGGAACGAACGGTTTTGCACAAGAGATTTAATGTTTGCATTGTACATGTGGTAGCATAGTTGTTTGACCTCATGTTAATTGTGTTTATTTCTTTGTGTATATAACTTTGATTGTTCTGGCACCTTAATGTTGGTAAATCATTTGGGACACATCACAGTTCAAAATTGTAATGCACTTGTAACACAATTCTCAAATTGTCCAGCATCAAGAATATGTGTCATCTGTCAATTGCCAGACATAAAACAATGAGAATTTACATTTAATCATTTTAAATTTTAATTTTTACCTAAAATGATTCATTCATTTATGTTACCATTAAAATCACTGGAAACTTTGTCATATTCCTTGATATCCCCACTATAATAATATAAAACATTCTACTGTGTTTAATAATTGTCTTTTCGTAAGTCTTAAATTTGTAAATTTTTTCTTTCATGGCTGAATCTGACAGAATACACGGTGAGTATATACTGGTATATGGAAAATCAATTTTATTGCGTTAAACATTTGTAATATTTTATTATAAACTAATAATAATGATAATAATAATAATAATAATAATAAATAATATTAATAACAATAAATAAATAAATATTATTGAAGTATTTTGTGTACTTCATTTACCTTATACATTAAAAATAATTACATGTACATTAATTAGAGTGAAGTTTTTAAGTAAATTGTGTGGAAGATTGAAATAAAAAAAACAACAAACAATTTGATGATAACTGTGTCACAATATATGAGGCGTGTCATGGGAAAACCGGGCTTAATGCATGTGAGTAAAGTGTCGTCCCGTATTAGCCTGTGCAGTCCGCACAGGCTAATCCAGGACGATACTTTTTGCTTTTATGGTATTTTCTGTCTCAATGAAGTCTCTTCTAAACATAAAACCACTGGTTGCGGAAAGTGACGTCCCAGAGTAGCGTGTGTGGACTACACAGGTTAATCCGGGAGGAAACTTTACGCACATGCATTAAGCCTGGTTTTCCCACGACACACCCCAAATTATTGTTTCATCTAATTCTTTTTCAGTGCTCCTTTATACCCAGATTTTCTGTACATATCACCACAAAATATGAGAACAACAATGGAACAACTGAAAATGTATGTTTGAAAAAAGCTTCCTAATTTTATTGCACATTTAAATATACGTGTATAATGTTCAAAGTCGAGATATTTCTCAATTATTTTCATGAGCTATAAATTTTTAAGCAATTAAATGTATTCAGCCTTAACTTTATGTTCTTTCATGCTTTACATTGGTACATTAGTTACTACATTTGTACGGGTTAGGTATTTTCATAGCCCTGAGCAATACTGTGAAATGTCATAAATCCTTGTTAGCCTGTACTGCTATGTTAATGTTGTTGTTATGAAAACATACATGTACTTACCTGAAGATGTGCAGATTTGGTTAAATATATCATCTTGACATATGCACCCAATATAAAGTAAAAGCAAAGAAAAGAGCTGTTTTATTTTGTATTTTTTCATCGGATAGCAATTATTTACATAGCCTTCTCTAATTGCTTCCAACTTAACTTTCAATAATAAAACAATAATCTTAATATTTTAACTACAAGGACACTACTTAGCAAATTAAGTTAACTACAAATTTATTTCCAGTGTTCAAACCCCAGTGAGGACTGCATGCATGTAATTCGCATATTTTGTACTTGCAGTGTTTAAACCCCAGTGAGGACTGCATGTAATTAACATATTTTGTACTTGCAGTGTTTAAACCCCAGTGAGGACTGCATGTAATTAACATATTTTGTACTTGCAGTGTTTAAACCCCAGTGGGAACTGCATGTAATTAACATATTTTGTACTTGCAGTGTTTAAACCCCAGTGGGAACTGCATGTAATTAACATATTTTGTACTTGCAGTGTTTAAACCCCAGTGAGGACTGCATGTAATTAACATATTTTGTACTTGCAGTGTTTAAACCCCAGTGGGAACTGCATGTAATTAACATATTTTGTACTTGCAGTGTTTAAACCCCAGTGAGGACTGCATGTAATTCACATATTTTGTACTTGCAGTGTTTAAACCCCAGTGGGAACTGCATGTAATTCACATATTTTGTAATTGCAGTGTTTAAACGCCAGTGGGAACTGCATGTAATTCACAAATTTTGTACTTGCAATGTTTAAACCCCAGTGAGGACCGCATGAAATTATCATATTTTGTACTTGCAGTGTTTAAACCCCAGTGGGAACTGCATGTAATTCACATATTTTGCACTTGCAATATTTAAACCCCAGTGAGGACCGCATGAAATTATCATATTTTGTACTTGCAGCATTTAGATCCCAGTGAGGACTGCATGTAATTCACATATTTTGTACTTGCAGTGCTAAGACCCCAGCCCAAAAGATTGCATGTAATTCACATATTTTGTACTTGCAGTGTTTAGTCCCCAGGCCATGGATTGCATGTAATTCACATATTTTGTACTTGCAGTGTTTAGTCCCCAGGCCATAGGTTGTATGTAATTCACATATTTTGTACTTGCAGTGTTTAGTCCCCAGGCCATGCATTGCATGTAATTCACATATTTTGTACTTGCAGTGTTGAGTCCCCAGCCCAAAAGATTGTATGTAATTCACATATTTTGTACTTGCAGTGTTTAGCCCCAAGGCCATGGATTGTATGTAATTCACATATTTTGTAGTTGCAGTGTTTAGTCCCAAGCCCATGGGTTGTATGTAATTCACATATTTTGTACTTGCAGTGTTTAGCCCCCAGCCCATGGGTTGTATGTAATTCACATATTTTGTACTTGCAGTGTTTAGTCCCCAGCCCATGGGTTGTATGTAATTGACATATTTTGTACTTGCAGTGTTTAGTCCCCAGCCCATAGGTTGTATGTCATTCACATATTTTGTACTTGCAGTGTTTAGTCCCCAGCCCATGGGTTGTATGTTCACATATTTTGTACTTGCAGTGTTTAGTCCCCAGCCCATGGGTTGTATGTAATTGACATATTTTGTACTTGCAGTGTTTAGTCCCCAGCCCATGGGTTGTATGTCATTCACATATTTTGTACTTGCAGTGTTTAGTCCCCAGCCCATGGGTTGTATGTAAATCACATATTTTGTACTTGCAGTGTTTAGTCCCCAGGCCATGGATTGTATGTAATTCACATATTTTGTACTTGCAGTGTTTAGTCCCCAGTTCATGGGTTGTATGTAATTCACATATTTTGTACTTGCAGTGTTTAGTCCCCAGCCCATGGGTTGTATGTAATTCACATATTTTGTACTTGCAGTGTTTAGCCCCCAGGCCATGGATTGTATGTAATTAACATATTTTGTACGTGCAGTGTTTAGTCCCCAGCCCATGGGTTGTATGTAATTCACATATTTTGTGCTTGCAGTGTTTAGTCCCCAGCCCATAGGTTGTATGTAATTCACATATTTTGTACTGGCAGTGTTTAGTCCCCTCCCATGGGTTGTATGTAATTCACATATTTTGTACTTGCAGTGTTTAGTCACCAGGCCATGGATTGTATGTAATTCACATATTTTGAAATCGCAGTGTTTAGTCCCCAGCCCATAGGTTGTATGTAATTCACATATTTTGTACTTGCAGTGTTTAGTCCCCAGCCCATGGGTTGTATGTAATTCACATATTTTATACTGGCAGTGTTTAGTCCCCAGCCCATGGGTTGTCTGTAATTCACATATTTTGTACTTGCAGTGTTTAGTCCCCAGCCCATGGGTTGTATGTAAGTCACATATTTTGTACTTGCAGTGTTTAGACCCCAGCCCATGGGTTGTATGTAATTCACATATTTTATACTGGCAGTGTTTAGTCCCCAGCCCATGGGTTGTCTGTAATTCACATATTTTGTACTTGCAGTGTTTAGTCCCCAGCCCATGGGTTGTATGTAAGTCACATATTTTGTACTTGCAGTGTTTAGTCCCCAGCCCATGGATTGTATGTAATTCACATATTTTGTACTTGCAATGTTTAGTCCCCAGCCCATGGGTTGTATGTAATTCACATATTTTGTACTTGCAGTGTTCAGACCCCAGCCTAAAGGATTGCATGTAATTCACATATTTTGTACTTGCTGTGTTTACACCCCAGCCCATAGGTTGTATGTAATTGACATATTTTGTACTTGCAGTGTTTAGTCCCCAGGTCATGGATTGTATGTAATTGACATATTTTGTACTTGCAGTGTTTAGTCCCCAGGTCATGGATTGTATGTTACCGGTATTCACATATTTTGCATTTGCAGTGTTCAGACCCCAGCCGAAAGGATTGCATGTAATTCACATATTTTGTATTTGCAGTGTTTAGACCCTAGGCTATAGGTTGTATGTAATTCACATATTTTGTACTTGCAGTGTTTATACCCTAGGCCATAGGACATCATGTAATTCACATATTTTATACTTGCAGTGTTTAGACCTCAGTCCATAGGACATCATGTAATTAACATATGGCCTACTTGCAGTGTTTAGACCTCAGTCCATAGGACTGCATGTAATTAACATATTTTTTACTTGCAGAGTTTAGACCTCAGTCCATAGGACTGCATGTAATTAACATATTTTCTACTTGCAGTGTTTAGACCTCAGTCCATAGGACTGCCTGTAATTAACATATTTTTTACTTGCAGTGTTTAGACCTCAGTCCATAGGACTGCATGTAATTAACATATTTTGTACTTGCATTGTTTAGACCTCAGTCCATAGGACTGCATGTAATTAACATATTTTGTACTTGCAGTGTTTAGACCTCAGTCCATAGGACTGCATGTAATTCTCATATTTTGTACTTGCAGTGTTTAGACCTCAGTCCATAGGACTACATGTAATTCACATAGTTTGTACTTGCAGTGTTTAGACCTCAGTCCATAGGACTACAGGTAATTCACATATTTTGTACTTGCAGTGTTTCGACCTCAGTCCATAGGACTGCATGTAATTCACATATTTTGTACTTGCAGTGTTTAGACCTCAGTCCATAGGACTGCATGTAATTCACATATTTTGTACTTGCAGTGTTTAGACCTCAGTAAGGATGAGTTGAGTCAACGTGAAGTGGACTTCATCGACATCGTGGACGATCCCATCGATGAACGCCATTATAAGGAGTCGGAGGTAGGCCTATTATAATAAATGTTTAGAATAACCTATGTTCAGAAATGCGTATTGTGAGAGAAATTTAAAACTAAAATAATACTTCGCTGCACAGTGAAATTTCATATATATGTATACACAACATCTAGACGTGTCAGTTCAGTTGATGATGCATGCGCAGACCTTATTTTCTGATTAAAAATCGAATGTAGCCATTGCTGTAGGATAAACGGGTCTGTATCGACAGAAAAATTATATTGGCATTTATTGCTTAGAGAAATACTTTTTGTCAATGTTGACATTTATATATGGTATATAAAACGTTTTTTTGTAACTGGGTAACGAAAGAGACATGAAATAAATCTATAAAAATCAGACAGTTCCTCTTTAAAATCATTGTTTATGGAATGATCTCTGATCACAATCAAATTTAATGGATTGATCTTGGATCACAAAAGTTACACGCTAGGGTGCTGCTCAATAGGAGTCGGTTGGAAAACTGGACAACTTCTTTAGCATCAGCAAATAATTTGATAATTCCAGTGATATTATTATATTTATGCTTGAAATTGCATATTTTTTAAAATTCATCACATTGTTTGCCATTTAGTAATGGCAAAATGTATTAAATTCAAATGATATTGAGCATTCTTTGGTAGAAAACCCTACACTGGCAAGGTACGTAAATCCGGACAGTACTTAAATCCGGACACTGGCAAAATAATGTGTTTGTATGATCAATACCAGTAATTCAATTGTATTGATTGATGCACAAGCCTGTCTCTGCAACATATGTCAAGTTTCAACAGAATCAAATGGGTATTAATACCCTTACTTACTTTTGTTTTTATCCTCCTTTCAAATGTTAACATTTACACTTGGGGGGTTGAAGTGAAAACAGTACCTGCAATAAATAAAGCTTTACGAAGAAAATATTGAAAGTAAATACGAGAAAAGGGTAAACAAAGGAAGAAAAACAAGAAATCTGACGAACACGTTGTAGTTTAATGTTTATTTTTATTTGTTATTTTGAAATTAAATATATTTAAAGAAAATTGTCCGGATTTTGGTACTTTCCATCCGTATTTCAACACATGTTACATGCCATTTTTAAACACGTCTTTAATTTGCTTTTAGACAGTAGTTTTCAATAATATTTTGACAAAAGCTTAAGTTTAAACCCTACTTATTATGTTGAACTTTTTATTTTTGTTTGATGCAAACATCCAGAGAAATAGTCCAAAACCCAGCAAAAGTGTCCGGATTTACATACTTCGCCAGTAAGGGCAGCAGGATCGCAACAAAAACGCATGAGGGTTTCAGCTTGCAGTGTCTCCCTGGATCTCTAAATCCTATATATTTGCCCATTGCATTCTCTCCATTTCTCTGGTTTATTTTAAAGGCGTGACATGACAACTGTGACTAATTCTTGCCATTATTTTTAGGACCTTACGAAAGTGAAGTCCACCAAAGCCAAACGAGGACCCTTCAATAAAAACTGGCGTGTAAGACATTTTGTGTTTATATAAAACCCCTAAATTAAAACACTAATGCAAACAAGATCTGCTTTTAACAACAACAAAAAACAAAAAAAACACACAAAACATTTGAAATTCAATTATAGTTTAGCACAAATGTTATTGCAATCCGTTGAGATGAACTGCCTTGATTATCCAATAATGTCCATTTTATAAGTCTCTGTCATATTGTTTAATTAAAATAATTAAATATTTAGAGGCTTTTGTGTGTATACATGCATGAGAATTGAAAGTACCATTAATACAGTGAATCATTTCTTTACAAGCAGCATGAATCTTTGCAGTTACTAATAGATATATTAATTAACCTGGAAGGTTACAAGTATTATCAGCCCACTTTATCTAGCCTTCTAACCATTGATCCATCGTGTTTCAGGATACCACACAGCCTGTCATGTGTTCATACAAAGTTGTTCGCTGCTTCTTTGAAGTGTGGGGCCTTCAAACAAAGGTGGAGGGATACGCACAAAAGGTACCCCACTGACACTTCAGTCGTATTGTCATGTTGATGTTTTTTTAATATAAAAATTCATTCATATATATTGTATTTGAAATATAATTGTAAGTGTGTAAATAACAAGTGAGCCTAGTTTTTGATGCACCTATCAATATTGTTCATATATATAAAAATATAACATTTTAATTAAACAAACATGTGTTGAATATGTTATCTTGATTCAGTATCAAATATTTCGAAAGCATTTTAGTTCACCATATTGCACACAGTCTTCAGAAAAAAATATCTGGAATGTAGGAAGCTGTTAGTTTAGTTTAAACCTACCTCGCTCATGTTGAAAGCCAGAATCTTACTGAGACATTCTCGAGTATGTTTCCTGGGTAGAACCAGTACTTGGTGTCTTTTGAGAAAGATCATTCAAAGACTCCCAGAGTATGGATCGAACTAACGAACTACAGATCGTGAAGCGGACACCAGATCCATTACACTACTGTGACTAGGAAGCGTTTATTCATGATGCTGTATCACATAAACGATTTTGATTAAGCAACTAGCTACCTGTAACATAGGTGTGTACTTAGCCAGTGTCTCGCTGTTGCTAATCCCATTTTTATTTCTCTATTCGCCAGTCTTGCCGAGATGTGAATCTCCTGGGACACAGACAAGCAATATCCTGGATGGACGAGTGGATAGGTAGGCAGATAGATCTTACAATACACTTTTCCTCTCTGCTACCTGTCGAGTTGACTTTGGATTTTATGGGTGTTTTCTGTTGGAGGTTCGGTGTTGCTTGCAATTTGTGCGTGCGCACAGAAACGCAGATATCGGAGTATTGGTTACAATAGCTATTGATGCAATGCAATAATTATCTGTTGACTTCATTGGATTGCAAAATTTGACAACTGACATTTGTAATTTGATATATCCAGTTTTGCATTGACAGTTTAAGGTCATTTCCAGCTACTTTTTAGCTCACCTGAGCACAAAGTGCTCATGGTGAGCTTTTGTGATCGCCCGTTGTCCGTCGTCCGTGCGTGCGTGCGTGTGTCCGTCGTCAACTTTTTATTCAAACGACATCTCCTAAACCACTTGGCAGACTTTTACCAAACTTCACAGGAATGATCATTGGATGACCCTCTTTCAACGTTGTTCAAATCTTTACGGTCCGCTGCATATGTAGGTCACCAGAGCTAAAAATAGATGTAAAAAGTGTAAACTTAAAAAATCTTCTCTGAAACCGCAAGTCCCAGAGAAATCATATTTGGTATGTAACATCCTAAAGTGGTCCTCTACAAAGATTGTTCAAATTATGCCCCTGGGGTCAAAACTGGCCACGCCCCGGGGATCACATGGTTTATATAGAATATATAGCAAAATGACTTTAAATCTCCTCTGAAACCACAAGGCCAAGAGGTTTCATATTTGGTATGTAACATCCTGTAGTGGTCCTTTACAAAGATTGTTCAAATTATGCCCCTGGGGTCAAAACTGGCCACGCCCTGGGGGTCACATGGTTTATATAGAATATATAGCAAAATGACTTTAAAAAGCTTCTCCTCTGAAATCGCAAGGCCCAGAGGTTTCATATTTGGTTTGTAACATCCTTTAGTGGTCCTTTACAAAGTTTGTTCAAATTATGCCCCTGGGGTCAAAATGGGCCACGCAGGGGGTCACATTGTTTATATAGAATATATAGCAATATTGCCTTAAAAATCTCCTCCTCTGAAACCACAAGGCCCAGAGGTTTCATATTTGGTATGTAACATCCTATAGTGGTCCTCTACAAAGTTTGTTCAAATTATGCCCCTGGGGTCAAAACTGGCCACGCCCTGGGGGTCACATGGTTTATATTGAATATATAGCAAAATGACTTTAAAAATCTTCTCCTCTGAAACCACAAGGCCAAGAGGTTTCATATTTGGTATGTAACATCCTGTAGTGGTCCTTTACAAAGATTGTTCAAATTATGCCCCTGGGGTCAAAACTGGCCACGCCCCGGGTGTCACATGGTTTATATAGAATATATAGCAAAATGACTTTAAAAATCTTCTCCTCTGAAATCGCAAGGCCCAGAGGTTTCATATTTGGTTTGTAACGTCCTTTAGTGGTCCTTTACAAAGTTTGTTCAAATTATGCCCTTGGGGTCAAAACGGGCCACGCGGGGGGTCACATTGTTTATATATAATATATAGCAATATTACCTTAAAAATCTTCTCCTCTGAAACCACAAGGCCCAGAGGTTTCATATTTGGTATGTAACATCCTATAGTGGTCCTCTACAAAGTTTGTTCAAATTATGCCCATGGGGTCAAAACTGGCCACGCCCTGGGGGTCACATGGTTTATATAGACTTAAATAGCAAAATAGCAAAAAATGTTCTTTGAAACCGCAAGGCCCAGAGGTTTCATATTTGGTATGTAACATCGTATAGTGGTCCTCTACAAAGATTGTTCAAAGTATGCCCCTGGGATCAAAACTGGCCACGCCCCGGGGGTCAAATGGTTTATATTGAATATATAGCAAAATGACTTAAAAAATATTCTCCTCTGAAACTACAAGGCCCAGAGGTTTCATATTTGGTATGTAACATCGTATAGTGGTCCTCTACAAAGGTTGTTCAAATTATGCCCCTGGGGTCAAAACTGGCCACGCCCCGGGGGTCACATGGTTTATATAGAATATATAGCAAAATGACTTTAAAAATCTTCTCCTCAGAAACCGCAAGGCCCAGGCAAGGCCCAGAGGTTTCATATTTGGTTTGTAACATCCTTTAGTGGTCCTTTACAACGTTTGTTCAAATGATGCCCCTGGGGGTCAAAACGGGCCAGGCCCGGGGGTCACATTGTTTATATAGAATACATAGCAATATGACCTTAAAAATCTTCTCCTCTGAAACCACAAGGCCCAGAGGTTTCATATTTGGTATGTAACATCCTACAGTGGTCCTCTACAAAGATTGTTCAAATTATGCCCCTGGGGTCAAAACTGGCCACGCCCTGGGGGTCACATGGTTTATATAGACTTAAATAGCAAAGATTTTTTTATGCCCCCGAATGGAACTTTGGGGCGCATATAGTAATCGCATCGTTGGTCCGTCCCGCTTCTTGTGCGGAGCATAACTCTATTAGTATTGAAGGGATTCAAATGAAACTTCATATAATGATAGAGGACGATGAGAGGAAGTGCAGAGTACAAGGACCACAACTCTTTCTTCAAAATTGACAGAGTTATTTCCCTTTGTTTAATTTTCTTGTGAAGAGCATTTCTCTATTAGTATTGATGGGATTCAAATGAAACTTCATATAATGATAGAGGACAACAAGAGGAGTGCAGAGCACAAGAGCCACAACTCTGTCTTCAGTATTTACGGAGTTATTGCCCTTTGTTTTATTTTCTTATTTTAAGCATTAATTTTCTTGTGCGGAGCATAACTCCATTAGTATTAAAGGAATTCGAAAGAACCTTCATTTAATGATAGAGGACAATGAGAGGAAGTGCAGAGCACAAGGACCATAACTCTTTCTTCAGTATTTACAGAGTTATTGCCCTTTGTTTAAATTTCTTGTGCAGAGCATAACTCCATTAGTATTGAACGGATTCAAATGAAACTTCATATATTGATAGAGGACAATGACAGGAAGTGCAGAGCACACAGACTTTATCACTTTCTGTAATATTTATGGAGTTATTGCCCTTTGTTTAATTTTCTTGTGCGGAGCATACCTTCATTAGTATTGAAGGGATTCAAATGAAATTTCATATAAAAAAAGAGGACAATGAGAAGAAGTGCAGAATGCAAGAACAACAACACTTTATTCAATATTGACAGTGTTATTGCCCTTTGTTTTACTTTCTTGTGCAATGCACAACTCCATTAGTAATGAAGGGATTCAAATGAAACTTCATAGAATGGTAGTGGACAATGAGAGGATCTGCAGAGTACAAAAACAATATCTATTTCTTCAATATTACCGAGTTATTGCTCTTTGTTAATTTTCTTGTGTGGAGCATTGCTCTATTAGTATTGAAGGGATCCAGATGAAACTACATATAATGATAGAGGACAATGAGAGGAAGTGCAGAGTACAAGGACCATAACTCTTTCTTCAGTATTTATGGATTTATTGCCCTTTGTTTATTTTTTGTGTGCAGAGCATAACTCCATTAGTATTGAAGGGATTTTAAATAAAACCACATATATTGATAGAGGACGTTGCGAGGAAGTACAGAGTACAAGGACCATAACTCATTCTTCAATATTTACGAAGTTATTGCCCTTTTTTGCAGATAATAACTACCTTAGTATTGAAGGAATTTAACATAACACCATATATATTGATAAGGGGACAATGAGAGGAAGGACAGAGTACAAGGACCATAACTCTTTCTTTAATATTTATGGAGTTATTGCCCTTCAGTTAATTTTCTTGTGCAGTGCATAAACCATGTATATTGATAGAGGATGTTGAGAGAAAGTGCAGAGTACAAAGACCATAACCCTTTTTGTAGGAAGCGTCATTTTTGCCAACATGTAACTGACATTGTGTTGCCTTCCTCTGACAAGCATATGTTTTGGGGGCATACGTCACATCCTGTGACAAGCCTTGTCGTATATTACTGTTATTCATTAGAAAATCTGCTGTTCCGTAATATGACTTTCTGTTTTTCCTTAGTTACCAATGTTCTGTTTTCAGACATGAGCATAGAAGACATGCGAGAGTACGAGAAAAATATGCAAAAGAAGACAAACGAGAAAGTTCTCAAGAACCTGGATGTTACAGCCGGGGAAGATAAATCTTAACATCCATTGTCAGCCGTCGTCCATTTTTTTTTTTGTTAACATCAGGACTCAGTCGCTCAAAACTTTTAACAGTCCAATGAAGCTAACAGCTGGTAAAATTTCGACACAGTTTACTTAGACAAAGGATTTACAGCTAATTATAAATAAATTGTCATTATTTATAAAACATATATTGTTAGAAAAGTTTATCATTTAACAGGCTGTTTGCTTAACTGAGCAACTCAGTCCAGTCTTTCATAAGAGTTTAGTCATCGTGCAAAGCCTCTACAATCGATATGCTACTCTATTAGATGAATTAGATTGTAGAAAGTAAATTTGCTAAAAAAACTGTTTAAATCCATTGGACAGAACTTAAATGCGTAAACAAAAAATTGGCTACTGAAACTGTTTTGAAATTTTGACCAGCAAGATTTTGCATGGATCATTTGTAGAATATTTACAATAAATACTTGTACATAAACCCACGTTAAGTTCATTCAAATAAAATTAAAATAAAATTGCTGTTGGAGGAACAAAACAACAATGAATTTTATCAATATTTGGCATGTTTATTTTGTTCTTGGAAATCTAAGAAATAATATGTAGTGTTTGATGGAAATTATTGAAAGGGACTTTTTCACAGATTGGCAAATTTGACAGCACGCAATTTCCTGTCACAGATTTCAAAATTTGAGAAAATTATATTAAATATACAGAAGGGCAATATTATTCCATTACACAGGAAAATAACTGAAATAATGTATTATTATTGAACTAACATCTGTTGAACTGAATAAAATTATAGTACTTTCCACTGATATTTTTGAAAGCGTATGTAAAACTTACATAAGGCTAACAATCACATAAGTCTGTCGATGAGGAGGTAGTAGGTTGAGACCTGGCTCAGACACTACATTTTTTTCTTCTTTTTGTGTGTGGTTATCTTGATAGAATATTTGGCTTGGTTAGTCCAGATACTTAAGTTTCAGACATTTAATGGTGTGTTTTTTTCTAAACTATAAAAAAAATCAACAAAACTGAAAAAGTCTCTTTTTCAACATTGTACACACATAAATCTGTTTGTGTTTTGTTTTGTGGTCTATGTTGTTAATATTTTCTGGTAGGTACAGTACTAATTTCACCTATTTAGCATTCCTGTGTTATAAAATAAATAGTGTGTTTTGGACAATTGTTACAAAAATGTCAGGGGTAGGGTCGGGATTGAGTTTTTTTAAAACCTTTTTTTTAAAGACACATTTTGGTCTTAAAACATTGAACATTTTATGGTATATTATGTACGTATATTATGGAAAACAGTAGTCGCTAAAAACTTTAGGGGAGGGGGGGGTTGCTCATAGGGTAGGTTTTGCCCAAAACACAGATACAATTTGTTTTGGTCTGAACCTCAAGTAGCGTCAGTTGTGATCATGAATTTGCTCATGTTAAACTTCTGTTTCCTTTAATTATTTGTTACTTCATATCAAGTGTTATTTATTGCATTCAGTTTTATTTCAGTTGGTCACATTGACATTGTTGATAATGATATCATCTGTTGAAAGCTGAAATAGGGCATTATTTGGGTTTATTTTCTGCTTACTGTAAAAGTGCATGTCCATATGTATATCAGGAAATTGGAGGAGTACTCTGCTACATAATTCCTTCTGCAAGGTTCAGCCAGATAGTTTTATCTTAATATTGAAATCCTGTCTTTATATAGTTTTCATACCGGTGTCTTATATTCACCCTAAAGGTAAATGCACATTGTAACTTGCACGCATGGCTCTATTTCATCATAGATTCTAAGCAATTAATATTTATTTTCACCACCATTATTACATGTGCTTATGAAGATGGGAGATCACTGTAGACTGTAAATTCAGGTTGAATTTCTATTCAGCATTCTTTTAAATTGTTAATACAGCACACCATAACACCTGGATGCAATAGTTATGCCAATCGTTTCTTATTAAGCTAAAATCGTTTTTGGTATTTTATAGTTATATGAAGAAAATGTGCCTTAACAATCTGTTCTTTAGCCAAATGTTATAGCCTAATAATGTATCCGTTTGCTTAATTGGTGACTGGCAGGGTTAGCCCTGTCTTTTGTCCTGTACATCAAAAATGTAACAAGGGAATCATTATGCCCCCCATCAAAGATGGCGGGGTATCAAAGATGGCGGGGTATAGGGGTTTACTAATGTTGGTGGGTCGGTCTGTCGTTCGTTCAGTCATTCGGTCTGTCGGTAGACCACTTTCATTTTCGCTCAGTTCAACAGTTTTCATCTTATTCACAAAACTGCATGAAAATGTTTGTGGGCATAATATCTAGGTCAAGTTCGATAATCAGCCAATCACCCTGGGAATTGTGGAATTATGGCCCTTGAATTATCTAAAATTGGCTTTTTAAGCGGTTTCCGCTCTCTAAGTCCAAAATTTTATTGCCGATCTTCACCAAACTTGGTGAAAATCTTTGTGGGCATATTATCTTGGTTAAGGTTAATAATCCACCAAATCGTCCCAGTAACTGTGGAGTTATGGCCCTTGATTATCTTAAATTAGCATTTTTAGCTGTTTTAACCTAAAGGGGGCATAACTGTTTTACAAACAGCTCTTGTTTCAAATTCTTTCCGAAATTTTAATAAACCTGTAGACATTTTTAGTTTTGCACTTATACGTTATTTGCATAACAGAACTCAAACATTTATTGTATTGCAGACATCAAACCATTTGAAATTGTGTATATTTCAAATGCTCTTGATCAGATCTCTTAAGAACATACAATGCAAATTATCTCCAGACTATCAGTACTCTGGTGTTTATGTTTACATTTTGATTTCATGATATAATTTTTAACAGGCATATCATTTTAACATTAGAATGTTAGCACGTCATAAAGCTCAAAAACATTTATTTAATTCTGGTAGATGTTGTGTATCATTAAAAATGTTTCATTTACATTTAAACTTTAACCTATTCTATTACATGTAATATTACTGCAGTTGCAAACATTATCTTATTGCTTAATTGTTAAACAATTTTTTTTTTTTTTTTTTTTAGGATGATTAATGCTTTGGCTTGATTTTAAATGTGATACTAAGTCTTCTTGACCTGAGAAAATAATTATGTTCAGTTCCTTAAATTTTGTATTTAAAAAAAATGGATAAGTGTCAACACATGATCTTAAGATAGTTTACAATTTTCAAAGCAAGAAAATACTGGAATTTAATAAAAGAAATCCTTGTACATGTATCTATGTACATGTACATGTATTTCAAACCATGTTTTTTGCTTCTATTCATTAAACAAAGATGTTTTTATTACATCACTCAGTATGACATGCAATTACAACGGGAACACACAGAGCATGGGTTTATATTGAATTGTAGTACTTTAAAATTAGTTTATGTGTTGAACTTTGTTTCGATGTATGGTTTTACATTGTCCGAGTTATTCACGATGTTTAAATAATAACCAGTATATTGAAATAATCAGACTTTTCTATGGGGGTATACCGGTATATTAAGTTGTGTTATTGTAATTCATTTGATAGAATGTGTTAAGCTGGAACAAATTTACCTGACACTCATTCACTCAGTAACCATAATTAAATGCTATAATTATTTCCTATATTTTTATACTCGGTTTTGTTCAGGCACATGTTCATTGTGTTGATCAATACCATAACTATATTGTCAGTGAAGTACCGGTAATACTATGTCAATGTAACATAATCCCAATATGGAAAGTAGTATATTATAATCCCCCCCTTCAAAGAAGTGGGGGTATCTTGCTTTGCGCCTGTCCGTCGGTCGGTATGTCGGTCGGTCGGTCGGATGGTCGGTCTGTCCGTAGACCATTTCGTTTCCGCACGATATCTAGAGAATGCTTTGACCTACGATCATGAAAGTTGGTATGCTGGTTACTTGGGAGGAAAGGAAGACGCCTATACATTTTGAGGTCACCCGTCAAGGTCACCATTGCTACAAATAGAAACACGGTTTCCGCTCAATAACTTGAGAACACATCGAGATTTCTTAATGAAACTTCATGCATAGATACCTTATATTGAGACCTTGCTTGGGATTGCATATGGGGTGGGTGTGGTCAAGGTCAAGGTCACCGTTACTAAAAATAGAAAAACGGTCTCTGCTTAATAACTTGAGAAGGCATCGAGATATTTTAATGAAACTTCATACATAGATACCTTATATTGAGACCTTGATTGGGACTGCATATAGGATGGGTGGGGTCAAGGTCACCATTACTAAAAATAGAAAAAAACAGTTTCTGCTCAATAACTTGAGAACGCATCGAGATATTTTAATGAAACTTCATACATATATACCTTATATTGAGACCTCATTTGGGATTGCATATGGGTTGGGTGGGTCAAGGTCACCGTTAAAAATAGAAAAACTCTATAACTTTATAATCCATAAAGATATTTTAATGAAACGTCATACGTAGATACCATATATCGAGACCTGGCTTGGGATTGCATATGGGGTGGGTGGGGTCAAGATCAAGGTCACCATAACTAAAAATAGATAAACGGTTTGTGCTCACTAACTTGAGAACGCATTGAGATATTTTAATGAAACTTCATACATATATACCTTATATTGAAGCCTTGATTGAGATTGCATATGGGTTGAAAATGGTTTCCGCTTAATAACTTGAGAAGGCATCAAGATATTTTAATGAAACTTCATACATAGATATCTTATATTAAGACCTCTCTTGGGATTGCATATGTGCTGGGTGGGGTCAAGGTCAAGGTCACTGTTACTAAAAAATAGAAAAACGCTTTTCGCTCAATAACATGACAAGCATTGAGATATTTTAATGAAACTTCATACATAGATACCTTATATCGAGACCTCCCTTCGGATTGCATATGGGTTGGGCGGGGTCAAGGTCACCGTTGCTAAAAATAGAAAAAACGGTTTGTGCTCAATAACTTGAGAACGCATCGAGATATTTTAATGAAACTTCATACATAGATACGTTATATTGAGACCTCTCTTGGGATTTCATAAGGGGTGGGTGGGGTCAAGGTCAAGGTCACCATTACTAAAAATAGAAAAACGGTTTCCGCTCAATAACTTGAGAACACATCAAGATATTTTAATAAAACTTCATACATAGATACCATATATCAAGACCTCGCTTGGAATTGCATATTTAAAAAAATTCTTAACAATTGCACATATTCACAACTTGGCTGCAAGTCTGGCTGCATACATGCTTTACAAACATCTCTTGTTCATATTTGTAATAATCCTCAATTTGTAGTACTCGTGCATATTCATATCATATTCAAGCATAAAGGTCAGTGTCAGGTTCATTTTTCCAAGCTATACCTTGACAAATTTTTCTTTGCATTATTGTTTTTAACATTTCCTTGTATTAATACTCAGTGGTCACCTCAGTTTGCGATTTGTTTTATTTTTGCCCATCTTCAAAATGCAGTAAATGAATATTTGAAGCATATTAAGAAGTTTGTTATTCAGTTCATTTAAACACATATCTATTTAGAATTATTAGTGACAAATTTTGTTTAATTTACATAATCTACAAACGCAAGTGAAATCCATCAATTTGCTTTGCTGTAATAAATGAATGCACATTTTTTTTCATCTGCACAGTATACCCTAACAATTGATTTCAAGTAAGCTGATTTGTTAATGGCAATGCATTTTTTTTATATACTCATGTAATTGTTAATTATGTTGATTTTCTGTTTTTGTTGCTCAATGGTTTATTTAACCTCTGTTCAGATAAGTTGTGTGGCAGTTATTTTGTCACACGCCTGTCAGTTGTTGAGCTGTATTATCTGTGTCACTGTAAAGTTCAATATTTTGACCTTTATTTGACCTAGTTTGTATGTTCGGTAAAAGATTGGATTGTGTTCCTAATTGTTTGTGTAAGATTTGCATTTTTCATGTCAATAAATACATCAAAGTTTTCTAACAAGCAATGGATGTGCACAAATATAGAGAGATATACATGATGTACACTTTAAACTGTATTGCATGCAGTTATTATACAAACTGAAGCTGCAACTATATGTGTATGAAACTGTTTTTAAGAGAAATACCCTATATTGAGTATGATTACTGATTTGTCTTAATATTAAAGTAGAAGAAGTTAATTTTATCAATTAATCAATTTACCATATAATATAAATAATACAGTGCTTCGCAAATAGTAGGTCGTTTTAAGGAACTATACTGTTTATGGATTCATATTACAGGTATAATCACTTAAATATTTCCATGTGCACTAACTTATTGCACATGTTAGTTACTAAAACAGTAATTACTAGTAGTTAAACATACAGTGAATACTGTGTTGAAACAAGTCCACTAATTTTTATTGTTAAAATGTAGTGTTTGAGTGTTGTACATGTTAGAAAGTGTTTAGAAATTATGTGTCCAGTTAAACATTCAGACAGCGTTGTTATTGATACTTTTGTAATTAATGCCAGGTGTTTAAATTTAAAATAAACATGAAACAGTTATATATGTTAGGATATTTTAAGTTTCATGCACCTGTTTGATTGTGTATTGAATTCGACAACACAAGTTGAAAGAAACTCAGTAAATATAACCCTTTGAAGTGTATGGAACTGATGAATACATTTGCTATACACTCTTTCCACACCGTTTTTATTTCTTATTAATAGGACACCGCATATCCTAATCTTATGTTCCGTTGCAAGTTAGCGTACAATGGTGTGATGTAATTGCAGTAGTAAAAGGTCAAACAGTTGAACTCGTGAGTTATATTGTGAAACGTGTTTCACTGAAATGGTGTTCATTTAATCATTATGTTTTTGTTCTGTGAAAACAAATAAAATGAGCTGAAAACATACCTGAATTGTTGTAGACTTTCGAAATGTATGCCCATGGACCTATGATAAACATGTAATTTCTTGGTAGATCTACAATAACTCGAGTTCTTAAATAAGGCTTGGTATATGTATTTATTATATACTTGTTTAAAATCTTAACAAAATGCATGCTTTATCAATTCAGTGAAATGCATGTCGTCAGAAACAAAATCCCGTATTATTTTACTCGCTATTTTTCCGATCCCATATTACCATATTAGCTGAACGAATTTTTTAATGACGCCATAGTTATGTAAACAAATATAATCCATACCTACAATGATGAGTAATTATTGTAGTTTTTAAACAAATAAAATAAGGTCAATGCACATTTGAAGTTTATTGTGGTATGTAATAAAAGGTATATTACGGTGGTCAATTGTTCCAAGTGTATGTATTAGTCTCGTGGCTTGCGTTATTTCGTATTACACTCGGGGCTCCGCCTCTCGTGTGATACGTCATCACACAAGCCACTCGACTAATACATACTCTTGGAACAATTGACTAGCGTAATATTCCGTATATACAGAGTCGGTATGATGAGAACCCGTTTATTCAGGGTCAAGCTTATTTTTTCTAAAGCATGTCTGCATAATGCATTGTTGAAGACCACCGGTATCGTCATTGGCTCGTCTTGACATAACAAATATTGGCATTGCATGACACTTCCAATTATGACACTTCTATGTACATTACAATAACTCGAGTTCTTACGAAGGTTTGAATATGTATATAGAGGTTGTATGGTAAGACTCTGTTTACTAGTATTCAGAGTAAATACATATTGTTCATTTAGTCCAAGATCGTTCTTTATTTCCTAAGTGGTCAGACAAGACAACTTGTTAGGTGTGAAATACGTTGTTTTTTTTTCACTGAAATCAACATTTAATTTTTATTTCATGTACTTGCTTTGAACATCTGCTGCTGTCGAAGGATTAAACGCACTTTCTTTTATTCCTTGACCAATCGCAACTAGCGGCACACCTAGCATACTTTTTTTTTCAAATTCTTCTTCTTCTTCTTATTTTTTTTTAATTCTTCTTCTTAATTATTTTTTAAATTCTTCTTCTTCTTATCATTATTATTATTATTAATACAAAAGCAATGATTTGAGCTCAGGCATTACTGTCCACTTAGCATAGGCCTTTTTATTTGTTACCAAAATCATAAGGAAATCAATTTCGATAATGCAAAATTGAAACATTTTGATCGACATAAGGAAATCAATTTCGATAATGCAAAATTGAAACATTTTGATCGACATCCTTGTTTTTCGTTTGAATGGTCACTTCATCTGTCATTCACGATATGTTTATGAAACGCCCGCGGATATGCTGGGGAGGTTGAAATCAGTGTTACTGGGCAGGACTTGGTGTTGAATGCGATAAAATGCATGATTTACTACAAGTAAATTGAATTTATTAATCAAAATTTGCTCGTAAATATTTGTGTTGGACAGGAAATTAAAGTGAAGGTGAGTTTGAGAAATTTGTTTTATTGTTTTAAACATACATGTAATTGAAAGCAGTAATCAAACGAAAAACAATGTAAGAAACATTTTAAAATATAACAATGAAAAACATATTAAATATTTGTAAAAAAGAAATTGTCATAGGAGAACATAAAATGTGTTGTAACATCGCGATGGTTTCTCCTACGCGATTTCCTACTTTGTGCGTATCAAATATTTAAGACACAAAAAACTATTGTAATGAAGAGTTATTTTTAGGCATTTATTGTTTTTGTGGTGTTTCTTTTAATACAAAACTTGCACAAGATATCGTCGATAACAAGTAATCATACTTCTATTTTGAATACTAAATGCGTTCTTAGCATTTGGAATGAGCTGTTTTTCTTCAGAAATCGTCTGAAGAAAAATAACAACATTCACATTTTTTTCCTCATGACTTGTTCACAAAAGAAGCTCATGTTTTTTATGAGTGCTATACATTTGACTGTAAAAGGATGCTGTAAAATATATAACTAGCTAACCCATGAATACATTTGCATTTTGTGTCAACAAATCTAAAATGTGATCTGCACAGGTTTTTTTTATGAGCAGGTGATATATACAGATGTACGATATATACTGTGCACGATGTACATGTCATTGCAAATGATTGTGGACATGATATACTGTGCACGATGTACATGTCATTGCAAATGATTGTGGACATGATATACTGTGCACGATGTACATGTCATTGCAAATGATTGTGGACATGATATACTGTGCACGATGTACATGTCATTGCAAATGATTGTGGACATGATATACTGTGCACGATGTACATGTCATTGCAAATGATTGTGGACATGATATACTGTGCACGATGTACATGTCATTGCAAATGATTGTGGACATGCCTCTGGTCTTACTATACCCACCCTAAACATACAACCCATCATTGGATGGCATAAAGTACCTTGCCTGGCATGGGATTATTCGTTTTAAAAATACGTGTACATGTATAGTACATACGTTCAAAATACTCCAAAAAAAACAATTTAATTACGCTCTTAGCAATACGTTACTTTAATATACAATATTTTATAATAAAGATAACACACTGATCGGATAAGTACATGCGTTTTTGTTTTAATTTCAGACAATGTCCATCATACAGTGCATACGCCATGTTCGACACACGCCCTGCCTGGTGATCATAATAATGCTCCTGATATTATTTGGAATATACGTCTTTTCATATGGAAGTCTTGTCGCTACGAACGATTTTAACGGTCAGATACATTATAAAGCAAGAGAAAACGACAAAGAGGTTAGTGTAGTTAATATCACTACAAGACGGACTGTCAATGTTCCAACGATAAGCATTAGAACTGCAATTAGGTCTCCAAACAGCAGAACTAAAATGTCTCTAAACGGCAGCACTATCGCCAAAATGTCTCCAAACGGCAGCACTACCGCTAAAATTACTACCGCAAATCTGGACAATGGTACCACGAGGAACATGTTAATAGACAGGGATCTTTCCGTTAACACTACGGGTGATATCGCGAAGCACAAGATTCTGTTCTGGAACCCTCCCGGCTGGATGCTGAACTGGCACGGAGACACGGACATGGTGCAGTGCTCGTACAAGAACTGCAAGATCGTTTACGACCAGATGGAACTTCCGGTAAGCAAAGCGGTTATGTTCTCGGTAGCAGACAAGGGTATGGATAGTCGTCCACCCGTAAGCCCGGCCGAACGGGATCCCGACCAGGCGTGGATATTTTTCACGTTGGAAAGTCCGGGGCATGTTGTCCGTCAAGAGTTTCGGTCGTCCCACTGGCACAATACCTTCAACTGGTCGTGGACATATAGAACCGACGCAGACATTTTCCACCCTTACGGGCTTCTTAAAACCAGAACGAAGCTTCCGTCTAAGAACTACACAGAAATCTTTAGACGGAAAACGAAGATGGCGGCGTGGGCAGTTAGTCATTGTTTTACGTTTAGTGCTAGAGAGCAATTCGTAAAATTACTTTCCAGCTACGTTAACGTTGACGTCTATGGCCAATGTGGATTACGGGCGCCACCTGATTTGGACGCCAGGTTAGACAAGGATTACAAGTTTTATCTTGGATTTGAGAACTCTTTGTGTCCAGACTATATAACAGAGAAGCTGTTTCAGTATTATAAACGTGATCTTATCACAGTTGTACGGGGATCAATGGACTATGCAAAGTACCTACCAAAGGGATCCTTTATTAATACGGCTGATTTCAGCTCCATTAAGGAACTCGGCGAGTACTTAAACAGACTGGCAAACAACGAAGAGGAGTATATAGAATATCTAAAACGGAAGGACATGTATGACGTCTATGAGCGGGAGTTTCTTTACAGAGATGCGGTGTGCAATATTTGTGATAAACTCAACAATTTGGAAAAACATAGAAAGACCTATAGAAATGTAAAGGAATGGATGGGTAATTGTTTTACTGTTAAAGATATGCATTGAACCCCGTGTTTTGTTCTTTTAGAGTTTTGGGTAAACATTGAATTGTGTATATGCTGTTTAAAAGTTTTTTTTATTGTTTTATTTGGTTAAGTTATACTCTACCAAATATTTTATTTATTAAACTGGCAATTTGAAAAAGAAAAAACAATTGGTGTCCTGGTTGTTCAATAGTATTGTTAAATGCTGTTACAATAGCGTATATATGTGTATATGCGTACGTTGTATAAAATCGATTAAATATTAATTTCAGACCCGATGATCACGAATGTTAATAGATCTACATTGAAACCTAAAATGCTGGTCACTAAAACGTCGGATTATACGAGCATTGTATTAATTGGTCAACCTAATGTAAAGTTCAGAATTGGGCCTGACAAGTCTTTGCTACAAAACGATGTGTTTCAGGAAATAACGTTTTACTACATGGTGAAGTGGCAAAAAGTGGTGAGTCATTTCAGAAAAAACGAGAAACACCGTTTCAGCGGTTGGTTACGGTGGCATAGTGTGCATGCTTTTATTTATGTCGTTCCCACGACATATTAAGTCGTGGGAACGAGATCTTATCTCGTGGGAACGAGATCTTTTCTCGTTAAAAATCACGCAAATAACTCGTGGGAACGACATATTAAATCGTGGGAACGAGATAATTAACTCGTGGTAACGACATATTATGTCGTAAGAACGAGATATTTTGTCGAGGGAACGACTTAATGAGCCAATCAAATTCCATGTTGCTCTCGCAGAAGAAAAACTATGTATGTATTATAGCTTAATCCAGCATTGAAATACGATATTATGTAAGCGTTTCTTGTATCAGCCATTTTTAAACATGCTTTTAAACAACGTGCATTCTGATTGGTTAATTGTGTCGTTACCACGAGTTTTTTTTATCTCGTTCCCACGACTTAATTCGTCGTTCCCACGAGTTATTTATGTCGTTCCCACGAGAAAAGATCTCGTTCCCACGACTTTATATGTCGTGAGAACGACAAAATTATGTTGTTCCCACGAGATAAGATCTCGTTCCCACGACTTAATATGTCGTGGGAACGACATAAATAAATGTATGCACGTGTCACATCTATGCCACCGTAGTTGGTCCTAAATATCGTGTGCATACAGACGCAGGCTAGAAAAGAACACAATTAAGAATAGTGATAAATCTTTATTGCATGATGTGAACATTCAAAATTTAACAGAACAGCAACATTTGAAAACAAATATTGATGGCTTTTCAATATCAACCGTCCGCAAGGAGAACAACCTGTGTAATTAAAACCATAGTCAATGCACAATTACCTTCCCTAAACGATGAACGCATATCAACGATTTACAGATAATGCGTATGTTATAGTAGAGTTATCAGAGTTACTCACTTTCCGCTCGCTCCGAAACCGCCCCTACGTATGCAAATGACGCAAAACAGGTACGCCGTCTACTTACCGGGAATATTTATATGCGGGCCAGTGTGCCCATTACGACAGCAGGCTAAACGGGCTGAACATAATTTGTCTTAACTCCAATGGTTTGTAAATGTCCAGTTTTGTGTTTTGTTGTTACTGTAGGCGTAATAAGTTTTAAATGAAATGCATTGGTACTTTTTATGGTGTAACAATGTGATTCACGTCCAATAAACCAGATGTTAGTGGTGTATCGTCCATCATAGCAAATACGATGATTTCAATATATTTTAGCTGCTACAGACATACAATATCCATAACTTATGTTTTCTTGTATATATTAAATGTAATTAGCATGTGCATATTATTACTTTTTATGAATAATGAAGATTCAACTGCGCAAATATTCAATTCATCCAGTTTAGCCAGCATTATAGCGACCTATATAGCCTGCAGTTAAGTGCTTCCCTCTTCTTGCGGCGAAACCTGCATTGGTAATGATAAACATGGAAATGCGTAAAATATTCCAATAATTATGTATCCGTGCATGGAGGCTAGTAAGTATACATGTGCGTACATGTTCTTTATTTGTTATAGCTACTGTTTACTGTTGATTTTAATTTTAACTAAAAGATGTTTTATGTAATAGATTTGAGCCGAAAACTGTTCCATTATGTAGCGCCGAAGGTAGTCCGATATTTTACATAATGGATATTTTCTGGCTTATATGTTACTTGAAATATTGCCAAACCAATTTTTATTATATAAGCAATATTAACAGGTATGCATTTCCCATACAAATATTTAATAAAAATACAAAACACATAAAACCGGTATTAATGATCTGAATTTCCCTTTAAATAAAATCTTTATTAAATCAGCACGCACAACCCGAGTCCCACGTGCGTTTCGCTCCACAAGGTCTATCCAGCCTTTGTAAACTGCGATTGTTCTTTCATGTAAAAACAATTATACAGTGAGGAAGTTTGATTTCGAAGACGGGATATTAGAATTTATTGCTTGTTGCAATGGAGGGAGTGACCTACGAAATTCCCTAACCAGAAAAAAAAAGAAATGTAACATTGCATGTGGTTTGTGCAGTATTCACATGATCAATTACAGTTTGGATATATATAATTTTCTTAGTTTGAGTTCACGAATTTAAAAAAAATAAATTTCCCTTTACATAACGTATAGTCCGCTAGGTGGCGTAGTCACTTTACCTAGCACGGATAATTGATTGTAAGTCATTCAGCTTTGGGCGGTCGACAAGACCGGTTTGAAAATTTGTTGATTACACGTACTCAATAATGGCGGAAAAAGACGGGGCACAAGAAAATTCAACATTGAAAAAATTCAAACACAAGCTTCTGAGGTAGTGGCTGAGCTTAGACAACAGAGAGATGATTATTTGTCATTAAAGGAGGAAGTTAGAGGAAGTACGTTGAACGTCGCTTCAGAAGTGAAAAAAAACTGAAGAAAGAGAAAGACATTTCGTGGAAATTACAAGTGAACAAGCTACAGTAAGAATTTAATGCTGACATTGTAGACATTGTAAAGCAGTGTACGTGGGCTCTAGAGAATGGGAAACTCGATTATTGCAGAGAGCAACTGACCGAAATTAAGGGGAAAATGCATAAGCGAAACAAGCTAATACGGATCGCGGATTCCTCTTCCGGTGGGTGGGAAACCGTACGTCAGTACTGAGCAACCCTATAGCGAGAGACAGCGACGACGAATCCAAGATATACAAAGGCTGAAAACAGAGCCTTAACACGGAAGTGCTCTTCAAAGCGTGGCAAGATGACGTCATCATCGCAACGACCGGAAGTTCTCAATGAGAGCTTCCTAGCAAACAAGGCATGGGGAATACCCTCAACATTCAGCAGAGGGTACGGCCCCACTTCCGGTGCAAGGGGCGGCTTTTTCGAGGTCCCTACGGACAAATCACAAGCAGCGCAACCACATCTACCGCACCTGGGCCCTGCTTCGTACGTGGGGAGTTCTTCCACTTCAGACGTAACTGTCCACATGTCGACAGGTACGCAGCTACAGCCGGAAACCAGTCTACAGTCGCATCCGTCCGGAAGCAATGAGCTGGACAATGACAATTCATAAGACGAGTATAAATATGATTTAAATTTGTTGACTCACGAATGTTACGATATGAGGACAAAAAGATATAATTGTTAAGGGAAGACTTAGAAAACATAGAATTTTGGCGTTCTATCAATACCAATGATTTTATATTAGATGTTATAGAAAATGGATACAAATTGCCAATATGCACTACTCCTTGTAGTCAGTTTATTAAAAATAATAAAAGTGCGATGTTAGAGACAAAATTTGTTTCAGATGCAATAGCAGATTTATTACAAAGACATTTAATTCAAAAATGCTTAGAACCGCCTTATGTTGTGAACCCGTTGACAGTGTCTACCCATAGCATTGCGAAAAAGAGGCTGATTTTAGATTCAAGAGCAGTAAATAAGCATCTTTGGAAACAGACGTTTAAATATGAAGATATACATGTTGTTTTATCATTTTTACAGGAGAGGCATAACATGATCAAATTTGATCTCACCAGTGCATATCAATTTTGTTGAAATTTATCCTCCCCATACAGAATTGTTGGGGTTTTCTTGGACTGATTATGACAGAAATATATTATATTACAAATTTTTGGTGTTACCATTTGGTTTGTCAAGTGCTTTCTATATATTTTCAAAGCTCTCATGACCACTGTTGAAGAAATGGAGAGCGGGGAGGGAAATCTAATATCCATGTTTCTTGATGATGGTATTGGATGCGTTACGATAACGCTTTAATGATGAGTAATCACATTAAAAGTGATTTAGAAAAGTCGGGATTTGTTCCAAATCCCCAAAAGTCAATTTGGGTTCCTGTACAGATTTTGGAGTATTTGGGAATACTCCTAAATACGGTTAAAGGCACTAGTACCATTACTTATAGAAGGTTATTCAAAGTTCAGGCAACTATTTCTGAGTTGATATCAATGGACAAGGAACATAGGTTGGTTCCTGTAAGGACAATAGCTAGTGCTGTCGGGCAAATGATGGGAGTTGTATTGGGTCATGTGTACCAAATAATGACCCGGGCGCTTTTGCAGGCGCAGTATTGGAGTTCTTATGTTCAACTAGAGCCAGATAGCAAAATGCAGTTAGATTTCTGGTTAAGTAATTTACAAGTACTTAAAGAAAGACCGTTAACTGTTTCTGACAGGTGTTCCAAAATAGTGTATTCGGATGCTAGTTCGACAGGTTTTGGCGGCTATTAAGTGAATACAACTCAGAGAGTTTCACATGAGGTCATCAACTTGGAGAGAACTTATGGCGGTTTTTCGGGTTCTGCAGTCTTTGAGTCACATTCTTAGTAACCAACGTGTTAAATGGTAAAGGTGTTGACGCATTAACGACTTATTGGGGTGATCATATAGGTCTATTTGTTCCACCTATTAACCTTATTTGTCGAGTATTAAATAAAATGACATTAGATAAAGCTCCAGGAGCTTTGGTTGTTCCGTGTTGGAAATCGGCTATATATTGGTCTTTAATTTGTCCAAGTCGTGTGTTTGTTGATAATGTTGTGGATTGGTTTGATTTGCCCGTACATAAATACGCGTTTGATAACTGTTGAAATGGAAAGGGTATTTTTTTGTAATTCAGAGCTACATTTTAGAATGTTCGCTTTAAACATTGATTTTGGAAATATTTCTAAGAACGTGTAAAATGTTTGATCTATTGATTGCATAAATCAATGCACGTAGCTAGAAACTGTTGTGATTTGGCATAAAAATGAGGACGTATGAAACCTGTACCAGGCGGTATCGCCAGTACTGTACAAAGGCGGGATCGCCGACAAGTGAAACTCTGTAGACTATAAACGGTGTAAGCGGAATCGTTAAGTACACCAGGAGACATATGCTTGTAACTGTATTATATTACACTATATTAATGTGATGTGCAGTTACCAGGGCGGTATCGTCGGTACTGTGGACTAATAAAAGGCATACTTTCTACAAATATTTGAATATATTGACGGTATCGTCAAAGTGAGCAGATTATTTTATTTCTGTTTAATTGTTTATTTTGTTGCAATGTTTTGGTCATGACGTGTAACCAAAATATTTTTACACTACTATTTTTTCCAGACGTACAAATATGTCATAAGCGAGTTGCCGGAGGTTATAATGGACAAGGTGGAACTGCTCCCCGACCTACTACTCAGATTCAGAGCGAAGAGTACCAGTAAAAGTTATCATTATGCTTGCGAACGTTTTAGAAGATGGGCTATGTGCAATGGGCTTGGGAGTTGGGAGTAGTGACATTTTGCCTGCTAAAGCTTTTACGGTTGCATTATATTTAGTTTCATTAATACAGTCTGCTACCTCCCCAAGTCCTGTTGTCACTGCATTTTACGCAATTAAGTGGCATCATGATATTTTTGATTTAAACTCACCAACTGGTTTAAAAATGTTAGTTAATTAATTAGAATCAGGAAAGAGGATTTTGGCATAGGCAGTGTAAAAAAGGAACCAATTACAGTTGATATTTTAAGAAAAGTCTATTATACAATTTACGAAGAACACAATCTAAGTCGTCAAAGAACAATATATGCTTGTCTACTGGCGTATGCCGGTTTTATGCGCAGTTCCGCGTTGTTGAATATCAGAGTTATTTTTTATGATAAATATATGGCTATATATATAGAAACAAGTAAAACAGTTCAATATAGAGATGGCTCGTGGATAATGATAGCTCGTACAGGGACTGACTTATGTCCTGATGAAAACACTAAAAAATTGATTATCTGGTGAAAGCTAGTAGATGATAATTATTTGTTTGGTAATATTAGTAAAACAAAGAACGGTTTTAAAGTCAGAAATTGCAACAAACAGATGTCATACACGAATTAACGTGAGCTATTTTTGAATGCTATTAAGCCACATGTAAGAGACGGAACAGTGTATTGTTTGCATTCCTTACGATCAGGCGGAGCTGCCGCCGCTGCAAATAATGGTGTGAAGGATCGAATGTTTAAACGTCATGGACGATGGACAAGTGAATGTGCAAAAGATGGATATGTGAAGGACAATTTACAAGAGAGACTGTCTGTGTCCTTGTGTTTAGGACTTTAAGCGTAAATATATCAACTGTGTTGCAATGAACGGTTTTAATTGTTTGCTTAAATGTTAACTTATTATTAGTATGATTGTTCCAATCTAGTATAAAGCTGCGTACTGTACATGTCTAGTAATTGTGTTTTAAAACAATGAGTTTTTTTTACTATTAGCCCGTTGTTTGGGTTCAGCAAATTTGCCCAAGTGCTTAATCAATAATGGTTGTAGTGCCTTTAAACATACATTTATGTACAGTGACGTCATAAGTCGCCATCAATTTCTGTAACAAACAGTGATGTCATACGTCACCATCAATTGCTCTAACGACGCCTTAAGTCACCATCAATTGATGTAACAAGCAGTGACGTCTTACGTCACCATCAGTTGCTGTAACGAGCATTGACGTCTTACGTCACCATCAACTTCTGTGACCAGCAGTTACGTCTTACGTCTCCATCAGTTACTGTAACGAGCAGTGTTTTTTTTATTATATAAAAAAAATCAATAACTATGACAACAAATTAAAATATGCAACTTCATCATTAAAATGTCAATAATATTCTCTTCAATAGTATTATCTTTATCATTGTCCCAGAAAATCAATGATGATTAATCTCCCTATTATAAGCCCTGGCATTTGTTTCAGTAGCTTTGCCAAGTTACCATAAAATGAGCTTACATGCAGTGACATCTTTTTTTCATTGTAATGGCCACAAACCGGCATTCCACGTTTTTCATCACCATAAAAAGAACTGATAAAAGTATCGTCTTGTTTACAGAATGCGGCTAGTTCCGGTCTTTGTGCGGGAACAAACCAGAACTAAGGAGTTGAAGATAATAGGCATCACGAGTCCGAATCTCTGTTCCCATTTTAACAGCAACCGTAAGTCAGGTAACAACGCGATTAGAATTTACCAGTTATTTAATTGATGATTTCATTTTTTTTTGAATTTTAATATGATTTTCTGGTTAGTTCATTACGTTAATCTAATATCAAGAACAATGTATTAGTTCTATAGTTTTCTTATTTTTAGGTACTACACTGCTGTTATTTTTCTGTCGGTCGCAAGGTGACAATGAAGTTATTTGTCGTTGCCCTTGTTTTGGCTGATCTCTGCATCAGTTGGACGCTTGCCACTGACTGCGCCTGCGCAACAACCGCTGTGAACGTGCGTGATGGCGCGGGAATAACTCACACCATACTGACCACGTTGGTCACTGGACATTGCCTTACTTTTAAAGGTCAAAGACAGACAGTGGCTGGTGATTCGTGGGTGAATGTGGATTACAATGGGCATGTAAGTTAATACACAGTGGTCTGGACCTGTAATGGGCACTAGGCGATTATTATGATACGGTTTTGTAACCAAGAATCCACGAAAAAAAGCAAAGCAATATAATATTATTAAAGTAACGTCTCTTCCGCTTAACGTAAGTTTTGAATCTCATATATCTGAATCCCTTTCGTCTGGATTACATTGTATAGCAGTAATGTATTTGCCTATATTTATCTTGAAATTAAATGTGTTTGAATTTTATGCTCTGTCAACGTGTCCCTGCTTTCCAAGGACGGTTGGATCCACGAAGGATACGTGCAAATAAAAGCTTGCGCCGGATCCGGAACTCCGGCTTCAAGCGCTGTCCAGTTGCCCGGATGTCCTCACATCATCACGCGCCATGAATGGGGTGCGCGCGCACCGACAAGCCCAAACGTCCACCTACCCAACACCCCGAAGTACATGTTCATTCACCACGGCGCTTCCGGATTCTGCCACACCAAGGCTGAGTGCACACACATTGTGAAGCAATACCAGGACTATCACATGGACGGACATGGTAATTGAACTCCAATTAATTAGACGTGCTCACATGTAATTATTGACCCCGGCCAAATAATGATTTTGAATGTTTGCTCTGATTTGTTCATGATTTACCAAAATTCAAAACACATGAAAAGCAATGCATTATGGCTGCAGGCTGGCCGGACATCGGATATAGCTTCGTCGTCGGCGAGGACGGCAATGTTTACGAGGCCAGAGGCTGGGATGCAGTTGGTGCTCATACCTTAAATTACAACTCCGTCGGCCTCGGTGGGTATATTTATCTCGCAAATAAAATCTTTAAATTATCGCAAATACAAACAAAAATACTAAATATATATAGTTAAACAACCATTGGTACATACGAATGTTCGCGGTGCGCATTTCGTGGCGCGCAATAAACGGAAATTTGTTGCAGCCATCTGCGTGATCGGCGACTTCACCCATCGCGTGCCGAATGACGCCGCCCTTAACGTCATCAAGCAGCTGATCCAGTGCGCCAATGACAACCACAAGATCACCGCCACCTACACGCTCCGGGGTCACAGGGACATGGGTCAGACGGCGTGCCCCGGGGACAAGCTGTACGAGCTCATCAAGACATGGCCACACTATTAACTGACTGACAGTCCAGTGTCGTTACTGTGTCCCCGTGTCTGTATAGTGCGTTAATGTGTCAATAAAATGTATATGTAAATTGTTGTTTCGTTATGTGGAATCACTGAGATATACTTGATGACACCATCTCGTCACAAGTATGCGCCATATGAAGTTCCAATAAATCCCTAGAGGTCATGTCAATGTGGTCAAGACCAATACAACATCGAATAATGACATCAAACTAAACTAAATGGTAAGAAAATACACGTACTTGTATTCAACACATCTAGTAGTAGTGACATTTACATACGCTTGTTTGTGCGTGTGGATTTTCTTTTCTTTTGTATTTTTTTTGGGGGGAGGGGGGGAGGGTTCAAAATACCCTCATCATACATTAGATGTACGATTAGATAATCTATAGCCTCGTATCCAGCATATGGTATATTAATAATGCAGACCAAACAAGAATGAAATCACGATAGTAATTTAATTAGATTTCGAAACCTGGCTGTGACTGCAGTGATAGTACATTCCAAATATCGGCACTGGTAAACAATAATGAAAGCTGCATACATGGTAAAAAAATAAACAGAGAACATCTTTCGCGCAGACCATCGTGTTTGTCTGTGTTTAGCATATAGCATACAACAAATAGAACGCGTCCCCACAAGGTCAATCATATTTCAATTATTCTAGTGTTTTATCATTGCACTTGCATCATCATGTATTCAACTAACTGTTGACCTGTTATCCAAGAAGCATGTGGTAAATCGTCTAAAGCACTTGTGAAACTCGACGAATGGAAATAATAAATTTAACAAAAGCTGGGAGGAGAAAAATGTGCGTAGCAAGAGCCTGAAAGGTCTGTTAGTAGGGACATTCCAGCAGTATGCATATATCGTTGGAACCATTGGTAGATGTGCATGTTTCCAAGCATCTTAAAACAATAGATGTGCGAGTAATGGTGTCTTACCACCATATCATATCTCCATCTATTGTTCTGACGAGCAGTGACTTCTTATGCCAACATCCTCATTTGTGACGAGCAGTTACCTCGTACATCACCATCAACTGTTGTGACGTCTTATATCACCATCAATTGATGTGAAGAGCATTGACGTTACACATCACCATCAGTTGCTGTGACGAGCACTGACCTCTTACGTCACCATGTATCCGACATTCTTGATGAGAAGTGACGGCATAATTGGCGGTTTTTTAATATCATTTTGATAGGCTGTTGTACAATACATGTATATTTGGTGTCTGCACCAATTCTTTCTTATAACATGTATTGATGTCATGTGCTTTGATTGAAGCAATTTTGATTAGGAAATAATTGTTTACTATCAAGTTTTATGTGAGTAACTTAGTTAAATGTCTAAGAATCATGACCGTGTTAAACACTTTTCCTGTTCAATCAGTATTAAGTAACCTGCACCGCCTTATTTTACTGTTTGTAAAAATACATCGCCCTATGCAGGGATGGAAATTAACGGGCGCCCACTCACCCAGGCGACCGAATTTTGCAGTGGGCGAGTGATTCCAAAAAGCTGGTAGTCCCCTTTGGCGACTAGCTTTTTAGAAAGCTTAACTCCAGTTCCGATATGAATTACTCGCTGATATTCTTATACCGCCATCCCTCTGAGTATTAATTGTTCGTCCAATAAAAGCTATTGATACATATCTCCGCCAGTCGTAACGCTTGTTTCGTCGTGTGCATTAAAACATGGCTGTCCCCGTTGTTTTTGAAGCAGATATAGTTTTTATGCGTTTTTAACGTTGTTTTTGCAAGTTCTAACGATTAAACAACGGCATCTATATTTTAGTAATAAGTTAGTTCGATTCTTTACCGTTTTTTTTTTTTTAATTTAATATGTGGAAATAAGTTGTAGGGGCTAAAAAGTCCCCAGAAAAAGAAAGACAGTCAAACGATGCTAAACGTAAATATATATAAGTAAGTGACAAAAACAAGAGAGACTGTTCTTGCAAGCTAGCTAATAGATTAACCATATTAAATTGACAATTTTTTATGTGACTGACATGTTTTAATACTTAGTCTTAACGATTATTATGAGTTCTCAAGTTCTGTTTTGATGGATTTATACTATAATTCATGCATTGACTTATCAAAAAATTAAATTTCCAATATAGTTTTCAAATTCAAATTTTCAATTTGGATGGGCTTCTAAATCTAGAAAGCTAGGAGCACACTCGGGCAGCCAGATAAAATGCGTTAATTTCCATCCCTGCTTTATCATCACTTGTGAAAGGCTTAAATATAAACAATCCAGAGTCTGAAATGGGGTCTTCACATGCCACTATGGTTCAGGTTTTGTGGGGAACAAGCCAGATGACTATGATATGAAGATAAGAGGCACGCGAATAGTCAAAGATTCACCATTTTCTGTGGCTATTACCGGAAGTCAGGCGATATGTTCGGTTAGAATTTAAATCAATGGTTCATGTAAGATCATGACGTTTATACAAATAATATTACTTCTTAATTAATAATACTTCCGTATTTTCAGCACAGTTTTGTAAATCATCGGCTAATTTGTTTTTCTATACGCTGCAGATGATAATGAAGCTGTTATGCGTATTCGTTGTGTTTGCTGATCTCTGCATCAGTTGGACGTTTGCCGCTGACTGTGCGTGCGCAACAACCGCTGTGCACGTGCGTGATTGCGCGGGAACAACTCACACCATACTGACCACTTTGGCCCCTGGACATTGGCTTACTTTTAAAGGTCCAAGACAGACAGTGGATGGTGATTCGTGGGTGAATGTGGATTACAATGGACATGTAAATCTGTACTGATTATACAACAATTATGTTAAAAAAAATCAATGACCTACATATGAATTAGAGCGACAGCAAGCGTAATTTATTGCCACTATTTTTGTATATCGTCATTCCGGCTTTCAAGTGTCTCTAAAAGCTGGATCTCATAACTGTTTTTATTTATATTGATAAATCAGTCGTTTCAATAATTATACATGTATACGCTATTGAAACCAGTCTGAACACATCTCAATTTGGAGAATCTCGTATGTACTTGGTCCACACTATACCTTCTCTGTTGCTCAGAACGGTTGGATTCACGAAGGATACGTGCACATAAAAGCTTGCGCCGGATCCGCATTTCCGGCTTCCAGCGCTGTCCAGTTGCCTGGATGTCCACACATCATCACGCGCCACGAATGGGGTGCGCGCATCTACGAGACCACTTAGCCACCTTCCCAGCACCCCGAAGTACATGTTCATACACCATAGCGCTACCCCGTTCTGCCACAACAAGGCTGAGTGCACAGGCATGGTGCAGTCTGCCCCAAACTATCACATGGACGGACATGGTAATTGAACCCCAGCTAGTAGTGGTCACGTGTAATAATCGTGCCTTAATAGTGAAATAATGATCTCGCAGTTTTTTAAAGTTTGGTCTAATATTTTTCTTGATTAGCAAAATCCTCTCAACCAAAACACATGAAAGGTAAAGCATTATGGCTGCAGGCTACTCGGACATAAAGCTTCCTCGTCGGCGAGGACGGCAATGTTTACGAGGGCAGAGGCTGGGATGCAGTTGGCGCTCATACATAAGGCTACAACTCCGTCGGTCTCGGTGGGTATTTTCATCTCGCAAATACAATCTTTTACCTATCGCAAATACAAACAAAAACGCAAGACTAAATATATATAGTTAAACAACCATTGGTACATATGAATGTTCGTGGTGCGCATTTCGTGGCGCGCAAGAAACGGAAGTTTGTTGCAGCCATCTGCGTGATCGGCAACTTCATCCACCGCGTGCCGAACGACGCCGCCCTGAACGTCATCAAGCAGCTGATCCAGTGCGCCAAGGACAACCACAAGATCACCGTCACCTACACGCTCCGGGGCCACAGGGACGTGGGTCAGACGGCGTGCCCCAGGGACAAGCTGTACGAGACATGGCCACACTATTAACTGACTGACAGTCCAGTGTCGTTACTGTGTTCCCGTGCCTGTATAGTACATCGATGTATCAATAAAATGTACCAATTGTTGTTTTGTTATACGGAATCATTTCAATATTCTTTGTTACACCATCGCATTACATTAAAATCTTTTCAAGTTTCCATAAATCCGTACAGGTCATGACAATGTGGTGGTGACCAATTACTACATGTTGACATAAATCCAAACTAAATGGTAATACATGAACACTAGTCAAATACATCAAGTAGTGACAACTATAGCATTAACATACGCTGGTGTGTTCGTGCGGATTTTCTTGAGCACTCTAAAAAATTGGGGTGGGTTCGGTCTAATGGTTCCTATCGTACATGTAATTAGATTATCTAGCTTTGTATCCAGCATGTGATATCTCAATACTGATGTTAAAAGCTATGAACCGGTACTGGAAAATAATAATGAAATCTGTATACGTGTTTAGAAAATAAACAGAATACATCTTTCGCGCAGACATCATCGTGTTTGTCTGTGTTTAACATAGAACAAATAGAACGCGTCGCCAAAAGGGTCAATCATATTTCAATTATTCTAGTATTTTACCATTGCACCTGCATAAACATACGTGTTAAGAAAATAAACAGAATACTAGTACATCTTTCGCGCAGACATCATCGTGTTTGTCTGTGTTTAACATAGAACAAATAGAACGCGTCGCCAAAAGGGTCAATCATATTTCAATTATTCTAGTATTTTACCATTGCACCTGCATAAACATATGTTTAATTGTTTACCTTATTTATTGAAGAAATACGTGGTAAATCTTGCAAAGCACGTTTGAAGCTCGACGAATGGAAATAATTAATTTAAGAAAAGCTGGGAGGAGAAAAATGTGCGTAGCAAAAGCCTAACGTAGACATGTTATTAACATAGAATCAGCACACCAGATAATGGTCACGTGATCTCACAAGCGCGGATCGCCAGCTTTAACGAGGAAGGATACGATCAAATACCAATAACCAAAGCAAAAGTACGGAGTATCATAATGAGTTTGGATTTTTTTTGGCATAAAACTGCCATTACAGAAATTCAATATCATACGACCGAATGTTCCCTTTCTATTAAAAATATTTTGTACTCGTATTCCCATGTTTTTTTTGTTTCTTTCCTTCTCCCGCCAACAGTCTTTCTAGGCTATAAATCGCAAAATACCCTGTCATTGAACAGATTGCCCAACAATGACACTTCTTTCACTTGTTTAACTTGTTCACGTAGTTCAAAGGAGAAGGCTGGTGGTCACGTGGTGTTTACATTAAGAGCCACTGCAATGAATGGCAAAACTGTTATAAAAAAAGTATATGGGAGGAGCTTACCTTAATATACCATTCAAGTTTTGGCCAATAATATTTGAGCTCCTCCTCGCTTTTGTGTTAAATTGCCTATTTTCATTGCTTTTTGATATCATTATGTTAACAGTAAATCTAATTGAAACCAAACCGAAACACGATGATTGATCAATAATGGATTAATATATTTTAAAATGAGTGACATTGGTGGAATCGTCCATGTCGGCAAAACTGGAAGAGTCTATTTTGTATTTACCTTCAAACAATATATTTCCCATAAACTCGCTCCTAGTCCGACAATAATAACAAATACACTTGTCAATTCAAGAAATTCAAATTGTTATTTGTATTAAGCACTTGGGCGAATTTGCTGAGTACATGTACCCACAGTAATACTTAACATATTGGTCAATCACTGAACACTTTCATTTTATATAAATGCATGTAACAAATTACGTGTGTATATTCAAACTACAAAATCATACATTGTTCCAATCTATTATTCTTTTTTAAACCGCCCAAAGCTGAATGACTTACAATCAATTACCCGTGCTAGGTAAAGTGATTAGGCCACCTAGCGGACTGTACGTTATGTAAAGGGAAATAAATTTTCTTTTAATTCGTGAACTCAAACTAAGAAAATTACATTTCCCAAAGAACCCAAAGAACGGACTAATAGTAAACAAACTCATTGTTTTAAAACATAATTACTACACATGTACAATAAGCAACTTTATACTGGATTGGAACAATCATACTAATAATAAGTTAACATTTAAGCTAACAAATTAAAACTGTTCATTGCAACACAGTTGATATATTTACGCTTAAAGTCCTAAACACAAGGACACAGACAGTCTCTCTTGTAAATTGTCCTTCACATATCCATCTTTTGCACATTCACTTGTCCATCGTCCATGACGTTTAACCATTCGATCCTTAACACCATTATTTGCAGCGGCGGCAGCTCCGCCTGATCGTAAGGAATGCAAACAATACACTGTTCCGTCTCTTACATGTGGCTTAATAGCATTCAAAAATAGCTCACGTAAATTCGTGTATGACATCTGTTTGTTGCTATTTCTGACTTTAAAACCGTTTTTTGTTTTACTAATATTACAAAACAAATAATTATCGTCTACTAGCTTTCCCCAGATAATCAAATTTTTAGTGTTTTCAACAGGACATAAGTCAGTCCCTGTTCGAGCTATCATTATCCACGAGCCATCTCTATATTGATCTGTTTTACTTGTTTCTATATATATAACCATATATTTATCATAAAATATAACATCTGAAACTCTGATATTCAACAATTCGGAACTGCGCATAATTCCGACATACGCCAGTAGACAAGCACATATTGTTCTTTGATGTTTTAGATTGTGTTCTTCGTAAATTGTATAATATACTTTTCTTAAAATATCAACTGTAATTGGTTCCTTTTTTACACTGCCTTTGCCAAAATCCTCTTTCCTGATTCTAATAAATTAACATTTGTGAATCAGTTGGCGAGTTTAAATCAAAAATATCATGATGCAACTTAATTGCGTAAAATGCAGTGACAACAGGACTTGGGGAGGTAGCAGACTGTATTAATGAAACTAAATATAATGCAACCGTAAAAGCTTTAGCAGGCAAAATGTCACTACTCCCAAACCCATTGCACATAGCCCATTTTCTAAAAAGTTCGCAAGCATAATGATAACTTTTACTGGTACTCTTCGATCTGGATCTGAGTAGTAGGTCGGGGAGCAGTTCCACCTTTTCCATTATAACCTCGCTTATGACATCTTTGTACGTCTGGAAAAATAGTCATGTAAAAATATTTTGGTTACACATCATGACCAAAACATTGCAACAAAATAAACAATTAAACAGAAATAAAATAATCTGCGAACTTTGACGATACCGTAAATATATTCAAATATTTGTAGAAAGTATGCCTTTTATTAGTCCACAGTACCGACGATACCGTCCTGGTAACTGCACACCACATTAATATAGTGTAATATAATACAGTTACAAAACATATGTCTCCTGGTGTACTTAGCGATACCGCTTACACCGTTTATAGTCTAAAGAGTTTCACTTGTCGGCGATCCCGCCTTTGTACCGTACTGGCGATACCGCCTGGTACATGTTTCATACGTCCTCATTTTTATGCCAAATCACAAGTTTCTAGCTACGTGCATTGATTTATGCAATCAATAGATCATAAATTTTACACGTTCTTAGAAATGTTTATAAAATCAACTTTTAAAGCTAACATTCTAAAATGTAGCTCTGAACTACCAAAAATACCCTTTCCATTTCGACATTTATCAAACGCGTATTTATGTACGGGCAAAACAAACCTATCCACAACATTATCAACAAACACACCACTTGGACAAATTAAAGGCCAATATATAGCCGATTTCCAACACGGAACAACCAAAACCCCCTGGGCTTTATCGAATGTCATCTTTAATACTCGACAAATAAGGTTAATAGGTGGAACAAATAGACCTATATGATCACCCCAATAAGTCGTAAATGCGTCAACACCTTTACATGTTGGATTCCTGAAACGGGAATAAAACATTGGTAATTTTGCGTTGTGCTCTGACGCAAACCAATCTACTTCAATATCGCCAAATTTATGCAATATCAATTCCATGGTGCTACTAGCCAAACCCCAATCGTCATAATCAACAATCCTGGACAAATAGTCTGCTTTGTCATTATCTGACCATTCCATATCTAATAAAATGTTATTCTGTAAACACATATTAAATATGTTAATAGCATTTCCTTGCAAATCATACTTCATAGAGCCTTTAACAGCTATGGATTTCACCCCTTGAATATCTTTAAACCATTTAACACGTTGGTTACTAAGAATGTGACTCAAAGACTGCAGAACCCGAAAAACCGCCATAAGTTCTCTCCAACTTGATGACCTCAGCCGTTCTGCTGGAGTCCACATTCCATGTGAAACTCCCTGAATTGTATTCACTTCATAGCCGCCGAAACCTGTTGAACTAGCATCCAAATACACTATTTTGGAACACCTGTCAGAAACAGTTAACGGTCTTTCTTTAAGTACTTGTAAATTACTTAACCAGAAATCTAACTGCATTTTGCATTCTGGGTCTAGTTGAACATAAGAACTCCAATACTGCGCCTGCAAAATGTTTGCGCTAAGCGCCCGGGTCATTATTTGGTACACATGACCCAATACAACTCCCATAGAAATTATTTGCCCGACAGCACTAGCTATTGTCCTTACAGGAACCAACCTATGTTCCTTGTCCATTGATATCAATTCAGAAATAGATGCCTGAACTTTGAATAACCTTCTATCAGTAATGGTTATAGTGCCTATAACCGTATTTAGGAGTATTCCCCAAAACTCCAAAATCTGTACAGGAAGCCAAATTGACTTTTTTGATTTGGAACAAATCCTGACTTTTCAAAATCACTTTTAATGTGATTACTCATCATTAAAGCGTTATCATAATTTATAACGCATCCAATACCATCATCAAACAACATGGATATTAGATTTTCCTCCCCTCTCCATTTTTTTTCAGCATGTATATCTTCACATTTAAACGTCTGTTTCCAAAGATGCTAATTTACTTCTCTTAAATCTAAAATCAGCATCTTTTTCGCAGTGCTATGGGCAGACACTGTCAATGGGTTCACGACATAAGGCTGTTCTAAGCATTTTTGAATTAAATTTCTTTGTAATAAATCTGCTATTGCATCTGAAACAAATTTGGTCTCTAACCTCACACTTTTATTATTTTTAATAAACTGACTACAAGGAGTAGTGCATAATGGCAATTTATGTCCATTTTCTATAACACCTAATATAAAATCATTGGTATTGATAGAACGCCAACATTCTATATGTTTTTAAGTCTTCCGTTAACAATTATATCTTTTTGTCCTTGCTCATATTCGTCACATTCGTGAGTCAACACATTTAAATTATATTTATACTCATCTTATAAATTGTCATTGTCCAGCTCATATCTTCAGGACGGATGTGACTGTAGACTGGTTTCCGGCTGTAGCTGCGTACCTGTCGACATGTGGACAGTTACGTCTGAAGTGGGAGAACTCCCCATATGCGAAGCAGGCCCGGGTGCGATAGCGGTGGCTGCGCTGCTTGTGATTTGTCCGTAGGGACCTCGAAAAAGCCGCCATCTTGCACCGAAAGTGGGGCCGTACCCTCTGCTGAATGTTGTGGGTGTTCCCCGTGCTTTGTTGGATAGGAAGCTCTCATTGAGAACTTCCGGTCGTTGCGATGATGACGTCATCTTGCCACGCGATGAAGAGCGCTTCCGTTTTAAGGCTCTGTTTTCAGCCTTAAATCTTGGATTCGTCGTCGCTGTCACTCGCTATACAATGTCTACAATGTCAGCATTGAATTCGTACTGTAGCTTGTTACCTTGAAATTTCCACGAAATGTCTTTCTCTTTCTACAGTTTTTTCACTTCTGAAGCAACGCTCAACGTACTTCCTCTTACTTCCGCCTTTAATCATAAATCATCATCCCTCTGTTGTCTAAGCTCAGCCAGTACCTCAGAAAGTTGTGTTTGAATTTTCAATGTCGAATTTTCTTGTGCCACGTCTTTTTCCGCCATTATTGGGTACGTGTAATCAGCAAATTTTCAAACCGGTCTTAATAACAATTTGAATTTCTTGAATTGAAAAGTGTGTTTGTTATTAATGTCAGACTATGAGTTAGTTTATGGGAAGTATAGTGGATATAAATGAATAAATAAGTGCAAGCAGTAAGGTAATAATAATAATGATAATAATAACTTTACTTCAAGAAGAATTCACATGAAGCTAGAACATAACTTTTTTACAATGTGGTCTTCTAAAATTAACGTTATGAACACAAAGTTACAAAAACACATTCGTTATAAGTTATAAATAAATAAAATAAGAAATAAAGAACAATAAATAAAAATATCAAAAAAATCATACTGACAAGTCACAAATAGCAGAATAAATTATGTCAAGAATCAGATTCATACATAAAGCACTACTGAAGATCAAAAGGTATTTCATATATCTATATTTAAAAGTATTCACATTTTTGTACTTCGTAAATAAATAGGAATAGAATTCCACACTTGTCTTGAAAAATATGAAAAAGTTCTTCTTCCATACTCTGATTGGAATGTAAATGATGATAAATCTGAACGGGTGGAGGATCGAAGTGCATAGGTGTTATTGTTTGCAAAAGCTGAAAATCTTGTGAATTTAAGACGGAGCATTATGAAGAAGAAACTTATGTATAATGATGCCTGTGAGATATTTGCATCTGTTATCAAAGGTTAACCAACACAACTCTTTGAATAAAGGAGCAGAAGAGGAGTACTTGTTGGTTTGAAAAGAATAATCTTTGCAGCTCTCTTCTGTAGTACCTGCAGTTGCGAAAGTTTACTTTTCGGGCCATTACACCACACTATACAGCAGTAGTCCATCACAGGTTTAATGTAAGAATTATAAAACATTTTTCGTTAGTTAAGATTAAGATAATAATGAATTCTTTTAAGGCGTGTCAGCTTCGAATTAATTTTATTGCATACATTTTGAATTTGAGCATCCCATTTTAAATGTTTGTCAATTGATATCACTAACAAATTGAATGTAGACACTTGTTCAAGGGTATGGTTGTCAACTGACAAAGTTAAGGAAGATAGATTTGCTGCCATGTGAGGTTTCAACAGCACCAAACATTTACTTTTTTGAGGATGAATGGACATGTTGTTGATATGGCACCAATCGTTTATTAGATCCAAATCTTGTAGAAGAGATTGTTGTATATCGCTAACATTACTCCCAGTAGCATGAAGAGTTGAATCATCTGCATACAGATCTATTGTAGAGTCTCGAAGAAAGAACGGAATAGCATTTATATAAATAAGAAAGAGAAGAGGCCCTAGAATTGAGCCTTGTGGAACACCACTTTTGACGAACTGAAACGACGATTTGGCATTCCCCACTTTTAAACACTGCCTCCTTTGTGATAAATGTGAGGTCATGAGTTTTAAGGAACTTATACATTTTTAATTTCTCGGACAAAATCTTGTGGTCCACCAAATCAAATTCCTTTTGGAGATCGAGAAATACCGAGCCGATGAGTTTTCCGGAATTAATGTCTTTCATCCACGAATCAATAAGAAGAATGAACGTAGATTGACAGGAATGGTGCTCACGGAAACCAGACTGAAATGTGTGAAGTAATGAATGCTTGATAAGGAAGTGTTTTAGTTGATTTGCAATGAGTATTTCAAAATGTTTTGATATAGTAGGAAGTATTGATATAGGTCTATAATTGTTTACATTATCTTTATCGGAGCCCTTGTATAAAGGGATTACATATGCATCTTTGAATTGACGAGGGAAGACCCCTTAATCAATGCATTTGTTTATGAGTTAATTTTTGGACCTTAATTATCTAAACCACAAACTTTAGAAGAATCTAGTTTATCTATTAATTTTCGGACTTCAAACACGTTTATATGATTGACATAAAAACATTCATCTTTTATTGTATTGGTTAAATTAGATTTGAAAGCAATATATTTGTTGATGTCAAATTCGCTCTCTTCAATGATGTCAGCTATGTTAGTAAAATGGTTATTGAAAGCATTTAAGATGCCACTCTCATCGTTAATCACATTACCCTGATATTTGATGACAGGTAGTAAAACTATTTTTTCTTGAGACTTGGTGAGATAATTTAGAGACTTCGAGAGATAATTTGTTGGCTTGTTATTTTTTATTGAAGTTTCATCGAAATTTTGTTTACTCCCTCTTATCATGTTACTAAATTTCTTTGTTTTTTATATTAGTCACTGTTTACTTTCTTTAATATGTTTCTTCGGCGAATAGCTTCCTTAATCTCACCTGTGAACCTATCTGGTAGCACCTGTGATTTGACTCTTAGTTTTGAGAGGGGCGTGGTAATTTAATATGTCATTTATTGTTCGGAATATGTGGTCAAGTGCGTCATCAGGGTTATCCAAAGATTCAGAATAAGATATGTTAGATGTTAACAGTTGTTTCTGAAATTCAGGTATTGAAAATCTTTTAAATTGCCTGTACGTTATTTTCGTATGGGTATGTTTTGTATATTTATCATGAACACGGCGTGTGAAACAGACTGGAAAATGGTCACTGATGCTGTACGTTGGCACGAAATTCTCCGTGATCTTTTCAGGCATGCTTGAATACAAGTGGTCAATGATAGTACTTGATGTTTTTGTTACCCTGGTTAGTTCTTTTATCATCTGCTTGAAACCATTAGATTTGATGAAAGAAGTCCGTTGAGCATTGTTAAATGAATTTTTATCTGCAAGAAAGTTGAAATTAAAATCACCGATAATATGATATTCCTGTGAAGGATTTGATATTGCGAGCGATATTTGACTCATATTCATAAACCCAACTTTGAGAAGAATCGGGTGGTCTGTACACAAAATTAATGAGAAAGGGTTTTGTATTAGGATAATGAATATCGATTCATACTGATTCTTGAGAAGAGATGTTAAAGTCTTGCCTGTATGAAAATGGCAAATTGTTCGTTATGTAAAGTAGTATTCCTCCACCCTTCTTATTATGTCTATCTCTGCGAATTATATAATCTTTAATAAATAGATCTGTATCTGAAATTCCATAATGTAAAAAAGTTTCACATAATCCTAAAATATCAATATTTACAGAAGATAGTAAGCACTTAATTTCATCAAGTTTTGGCATAATATGCTGCACATTCCAATTCATAACATGAAGACCCTTAGATTGATAACGTATATAAAAATAATTAGACATCTTAATAGATTATTTAGAGTTACATTCATTGTTCGTTGACATTCCATTTGTAGTGGCAACATATTATTTACGAATATAAAATTATTATTATTATTGTTATCTAAATCACACGTGCACGAGATATAATTACAGATAGTGCACAGCTCTTGTAAAGGTTCATATATATTACCGTCAGCGTGGGTTGGGTAATGTGAAGGTCTGTATCGAGTCACCTATTATTGGGGTCTTATTTGGTTCACTATGTATATTTTGCGATCTTTTATGGGCGTGTGGTGTAAGAGGAGATGAAGAAGAGCATGCATCATCAACTGGGATTTGAGCCGGCGTGTTGTTCAACGTAGCACTAAATTCTGCTTTTGTCTTTTAAGAGGCCTCCATGTAATTGACAAGATGCGACTTCACGGTATCTGCTACCGACTGCCATCGTGTTAGTAAAACTTCAGTACAATCCTTGCCATCGTGTTAGTAAAACTTCAGTGCAATCCTTGCCATCGTGTTAGTAAAACTTCAGTACAATACTTGCCATCGTGTTAGTAAAACTTCAGTACAATCCTTGCCATCGTGTTAGTAAAACTTCAGTACAATCCTTTATTCGAATGTTAGTTTTCCTAGTGTCCTGCTTCACGTCTTCAATTTTAGAATGTACTTCTTGGGAATATTGCAGAATATTCCTCTTCAAACTGATAATCATGTCCTTACTGTTGTCAATTCAAAAGACGATTTTCTGATATGCACATTCAAGTCTTCGCGCAATCCTTGCAATTCTTTACCAATCTGCGCCATAAAGTCGGACAAAATTTTATTCGTCTTGCTAGTGCTTGTACTATCCATTTTCGTCTCGTTTGTGCTAGTGCTGTCCGATGAAGGACTCGCGCGTGCTAATGCTGTCCGATTTCGTCTCGCTCGTGCTTGTGCTATCTGATTTCGTCTTGCTCGTGTTTGTGCGATCCAATTTCGTCTCGCTCGTGCTTGCGATATCCGATATTGTCTCGTTAGTGCTCGTGCTATCCGAGTTCGTCTCGTTCGTACTTGTGCTCTCCGATTTCGTCTCGCTCGTGCTTGTGGTATCCGATTTTGTCTTACCAGTGCTAATGCGATCCGATCTCGTCTCGCCAGTGCTTGTGCTATCCGATTTTGTCTTGCTCATGCTTTTGCTATCCGATTTCGACTGGCTCGTGCGTGTGCTATCCGAATTCGTCTCGCTAATGTTTGTACTAGACGATTTCGTCTTGCTCGTACTTGTGCTGCCCGATTTCGTCTTGCTCGTACTTGTGCTATCTGATTTCGTCTCGCTAGTGCTTGTGCTATCCAATTTTGTCTAGCTCGTGCTTGTGCTATCCGATGTCGTCTCGCTTTTACTAGTGCTTTCTGATTTACGTTTGAGACTTTCTACTTTTCGCACTCTTTCAACGGGTTTCGTCAGCGACGAAAGATCAGACAATCGTTTTTCTTGTTGACTAACGGATGACGTAGTGGGTTCATTTGATGCGATTGGTAGCAGAATCTTACGGAAAGAACTGTTTATTTCAGACGTTGTCTCGCTTTCAGCTTTCAACTTGTCCTCAATGATATGTAAGGCAAATCCGTGTTTGCAAACTGATTCAACCTTTTACCATTGACTAAACATGAATACGTCGTGTGGTATAGATTAAGGCTGTATATACCCCGTCTTCCTGAAATGAGTTTGAAATTTGTCTCAACAATATTACCATGTCCATCATGAACTGTTATTTTTGGCACACTTAGCGAACCGGGAATCGTCACTATAGAATGCAATCACAGAAAATCTGAAAAGTTCGAACATACCAGTGTTGAAGACAAATTTTAGTCCGCCTCCGGTTTCTGTCACCTCCACATCATCTCGTTCCGTAGCGTACATTTTTTCCTTAGCGCCTTGCTATCATTCAATACGTAGCTTCTTTCTTCATTACTCTTTATGACTTCTATTTCTGGTTCACGTTTACTTAGTGTTCACCATCTGATTCACTCCCACCGAGTCCGTCGTTCTTTTTTTCCCCCAAATTTCACCGCAACTGAAACCGAAAACTTGAAATTTTTACATGAAAATAATCAGAATTTAAAACTGCATCGCGTGATATAAAACTATTAGTGATATTATGTAATGTCAATTTATAGTCAATGAAAATTCGTTTTCTTAAACGTCAATTTTTCTAAACATGTTTACGTCGAACAGACGTGACGTCACACGTACGAGTTGCAAATTATTCCTATTACAACATCTTGATATATTAATGTTGCATTCAGTTTTAATATTATATCGAATGAGTTCATACTATTTTACTATGCGTTTGTTAGTAATATATCACCTGCTTGTAATAACTGGTCTCGTAACAAGAGGGCCATGATGGCCCTAAAAGATCACACGAGCGACGACGCATCGACGAATACCTTACTGTTGTGCGAAAAAAGCTAAAACGGTCAATTTTAAATGAATCAAGGGCCATAACTCCACAGTTTCTGTGGATATTTGGTTGACCATTATAATTGGTTAAGATATTATGCCCTCAAACATTTTCATTAAGTTTAGTGAATATTGAATGAAAACTGTTGGAGAGCGGACACGGCTAAAAGGGCTAATATTCGACAATTCAAGGGCCATAACTCCACAGTTCCTGGGGCAATTTCGTTGATTATCAAACTGACTGAAATTATATGCCAACAAAGGTTTTCATCAAGTTTGGTGAAGATCTGATAAAAGCTGTTGGACTTCTAGAGCGGAAACGAGTCTGGTCTACCGACCGAACGACATTAGCAAACTAATATACCCCCCCATCTTCAATGGGGGAGAGGGTATAATTATGACTTTTTTTACTTTGTGTGTGGTGTAGTAATGAAGGGGTAGGAGCAGGCCCGTATTAACCAAACCATTCTTAGACATAAGAATAAAGAATAGACTAAGAATCAAGAAATAGTACTTGTGCATATATGCTGGGTACTACTGTTGCTTATGTCATTAATAAATGAAAAAAGATTGCTTTAGTTATAGTTGGTGAATACCAAGTAAAATTCAAATTAACAGTGTGTTTTTTTTAGAATGGAACAATTTCAAAAGTTTTGTTTTTTTAAATTCAAGTCTTAAGTCCCTTGCTTTTAGTTTATTTATCACCAACAGTCTTTTTATGTTGTCAGCGTTTTGATTTGTCCACTAAGCGTAGGCCTATTGTTGCTTTCAAAATCAAAACAAATTCAATTGCGATGATGAACAATTGAAAAAAAAAATTGATAAAATGTCTTGTCTTGCGTTTGAATGATCACTACAGCTGCCCTTCCCGATATGTTCATGATACGTCCACGGATATTGTGGAGCAGTTGAAATCGGTGTTATCGACCGGTGCAGGAGTTGGTATTGGGTGCGATAAAATGCATCTACTACAAGTAAATTGATAATAGGAATTAAAATCCACTCGATCGTAAATATTCATGTGTACTGGACAGGGAATTTAAGTCAAGGTGAGTTTGGGAAATTTGATTTATTGGTTAAAATATATACAAATACTTAATTGCATTAAGCAAATGAAAAAATAGAATTAAACGGGAGTGTTTAAAACAGATTATACATTTCTAAAAATGAAATTGTCATAGGACACTTATAGTATATATCCAGTAAAGGATTCAAACGGTAACAAAATATAAAATGTGTTTTAAAATCACAGTCATTTCGCATAAGCGTATTTACTACTTTGTGCGTATGAAATATGTAAGGCATATTTAACAAAAAAGGTTTTGAAATAAAGATTTGTTTTTGGTCGTTATTTTTACACAAAACTTGCACGCGATCTCGGCATTTGCAACAAACTTTTTTTCTGTGGAAATCTTCTGACAACAACAACATTCCCATTATTTCCTCATAATTTCTCAAGAACAGAAGCGCAACTTTCTGAAGAGTGCTATACAAGTTACTTCCTTGCTGTAAAATATATAACTATTAACAACCCATGGATATTTTCGCTTTGTGTGTCGACAATAAGAAATGTGATCGGCACAGGGTCTGTTTTGGAGCAGGTGTTATATATACAGATATACGATATATTTTACACGATGTACATGTCATTGCAAATGTTTGTTGACATGCCTCTGGTCTTACAATACGCAGCCTCCCCATAGACCCCATACGTTTACCTTGCCTGGCATACATGGGACGGGAGTATTCGTTTTACAAATACGTGTACATGTACGAGTCGATTATACGTTCAAAATCTCGCTATGAAGCTCTCTAATTACTCTCTTACCAATTCATTATAGTCAAAGATCGGCGAAGATAATGTTTACATAAAAACGTAAAATATAGAGGAATAACAGTGTCAACATTCAACTCGTAAGACTTTCATTCATATTTAAAACACTTAACCAACCTTGCAAGCAACGAATGATCAGCATAATCCTCTGGTCAAATATTGGCTTTACCGAAAATTTGAATTGTTCACCTTAAACAAATGTGTTCGTTCGCATATTCAAAAGAAAATAATAACTTGTATGGTAGAATTCACTGGAATAATTTCAACTCGAACAAACATGAAATACAAAAACACGCTGGGGTAGTATTGATTTGACACAAGCGTAACAGCTCGGTATCTCAAGACGAACAAAATATCATGAAGATTGTCACGGTTGTCGGGAAAGCTCCAATTACTGTGGATACCCAAAATAACAATTTATCACGCACTGCATCAAGTTAAAGGGACATTACCCCTTAAAATCACAAAAAAACTTAATCGAAAGAAATAAATAATAATTAAAAAATACTGTTACACGTATTGTTTTTGTATATAAAGAATTTCAACAACTATTTTGTATGATTGAATACACTCTTATAAATAAAAATCATGAAGCGACATTTAACGGTGTTTACATTTTGCGTATAATTATCAAACATTATTTTCACTATATCAAGTTATATGTTGCATAACTTTGACTTTGTATAGTCAAGCATAGTATTGAGTATTATTAAACATTCATTGCGTTTTTTATTATGGGTTTGAACGGTTATGTTTCTTCACGTGTCCACAAAGTGTACGAACTCCTTTAAACAGTGTATCATATATCATATATCATATATCCACACTCAGATGTCCGATAAAGCTGTACGATACATTTGTATGCATTTAACTGAATTGCATACTAAAGATTGATAGAACAACTGTGCCACTATATTATCAATGCGATTTGATCACAATAGTTGTTGAAATGTAATACGGGCTATCTAACGTTGCCCGGTTGCGTGTGTTCTAATTAAAGTTTATTTGCATTCTTAGTTTTCTGGTGAAACAGCATGCTTTACGTAAGGAGTATATTCCGCACTAGCTAAAAGTATGGATAGCACATTGACCGGATAAGTAAGTTGTCCATGCGTTTTTTTTTTTTTAAATTTTCAGACCATGCTCATCGTACAGTGCATGCGCCGTGTTCGACACACGCCAAGGCTGATGGCTATAGTGCTTCTGATCGTATTATTTGGAATATACTTCATATCACAAGGACGACCTGTCGCTACGAATGACCTTAACGGTCAAATAAATTATAATGCAAGGGAATTCGACCAAGAAAGTATTGTTGTTAATATCACAACAAGACGAATAATAAATGTTCCAACTAGAAACATTAGAACTGCAAATAGGTATCAACTTGGCAGCACCCAAACTGCCATAAATCGGAACAATGATATCGTCAGGAACATGTTTATAAACAGGGATCTTTCCGTTAACACTACGGGCGAGATCTCAAAGCACAAGATTCTGTTCTGGAACCCTTCCGACTGGATGAAGAATTGGTACGGAGACACGGACATGGCGCAGTGCTCATACAAGAACTGCAAGATCGTTTACGATCAGAGGGAACTTCCGGTAAGCAAGGCGGTCATGTTTTCGGTAGCCGACAGTGGTATGAATAGTCGTCCACCCGTAGGTCCTACCGAACGCGATCCCGACCAGGCGTGGATATTTTTCACGTTGGAAAGTCCGGTGCATGTTGTCCGTCAAGAGTTTCGGTCGTCCCACTGGCACAATACCTTCAACTGGTCGTGGACATATAGAACCGACGCAGACATTTTCCACCCTTACGGGCTTCTTAAAACCAGAAAGAAGCTTCCGTCTAAGAACTACACAGAAATCTTTAGACGGAAAACGAAGATGGCGGCGTGGGCTGTTAGTCATTGTTTTACGCATAGCGCTAGAGAACGCTTTGTAAAATTACTTTCCAGCCTCGTTAACGTTGACATCTATGGCCAATGTGGAGTACCGACGTCAATTGATTTTGACGCAATATTAGACAAGGATTACAAGTTTTATCTTGGATTCGAGAACTCTTTGTGTCCAGACTATATAACAGAGAAGCTGTTCCAGTATTATAAACGTGATCTAATCACAGTCGTACGGGGATCAATGGACTATGCAAAGTGCCTTCCAAATGGATCCTTTATTAACACGGCTGATTTCAGCTCCATTAAGGAACTCGGCGAGTACTTAAACAGACTGGCAAACAACGAAGAGGAGTATATAGAATATCTCAAAAGGAAGGACATGTATGACGTCTATGAGCGGGAGTTTCTTTACAGAGATGCGGTGTGCAATATTTGTGATAAAATCAACAATTTGGATAAAAATAGAAAGACATATCGAAATATAGAGGAATGGATGGGTAATTGCTTTAGTGTTAAAGATCTGCATTGAACCCCGTGCTTTATTGTTTTACGGTTTTGTGTTGACATCGAATGTTTTATTGTATATGCTGTTTACAAGTTTTATTTATTGTTTTATTTGGTTAACTTATTCACTACCAAATATTTATTAGAATGGAGAATTTAAAAATAAGAAATAATTGGTCTCGTTGTTGTTCAATTGTGTTGTTAAATGCTATTAAATAGTTTATTTATGTGCGTATGCGTACGTTGTATAAAATCGCCTAAATGTTCATTTCTGACACGTTGATCACGAATGTTCATAGATCTACATGGCAACCTAAAACACGGACCAATGAAAGCATCTAATTAATACGATCATTGTTTTCATTTGTCAATATTTAAGGTCTAAGGCTAAGGTTAAGTTTAGAATTGGACCAGACATCGCACATTAATTACGTTTATTATTTATTATTATTTAGGTTCTTGGCTACAGAATTTTACGATGTGTAACATAATATAACAATGGGCATATTTTCCAAGATTTTTGTATGTACGTGCGTAGTCTAGAAGTTATTGTAAAACCACAATATTATCACGTTAGAATCAGATAAAAGAACAAAACTACAGCAGACATGATGGTTAAGGTCATTAAACACGCAACTTATCGTTTCAGAATGATTTTAAATTTATAGATAGAAAGGAAAAATCTCTTCAACCATCTACTCAAATCATTTTTTAAACATCCGTAAGTTTAGCAGATCAAAGACCTTTTATAAAACAATAATCCAACACGCTGATATGGAACAAAAATCCAGTTACTCTAAATAAAAATAAAAGTGTCCAAAAGTTGCTGTTTTAATGGCCTTAAGTAAACTTCAAGTACAGAATAGAAAGACAATTCTGTAAAACGGTTCAAATTAGTATTGTCCAAGGTTTTAATGTCCATGGTAATCATTACAGCAATATTTGGAGACCTAATAATCAGAAAGATCGCATTAAATGTATGTCTTTATGTGCAAATTTATTACTAGTTGATTTTCTTTAATAGTTCTGTCTTAATACAAAGTTGTGGTAAGATTTACATTTTTGCCAAAAATCTTAATTGGTAGTACTTAATGGATTGAAGGTTTGAATTAAATAGACTTTTGATTACATTTCCTCTCTCACCATGTTTCACAATGGTATATTGATAGATTCAATTAAAATAACATCGTTGTCAAAAAACATAAGTATGGGACGGAATTGAAAACAATCACGTAGAATTTAAGTCAAAAGCAACTGTTTATTTAATCAAATATCAGCTGTTTTAAAATATATATTTATTAAAGTACGTAAAGTCATTAACACATTTAATAATGCGCCAAATCTATATCGTTTACATGACGTACAATTAAAATATTTGGCAGATTGTCAGGGTATTTGTTAGTCAGACGCAGTACTTTGGTTTCTTTCCATCATATCTGTATGTTGTCCATTCTTTAATTCGATGAACACGTTCTGAGGAACGTCTTCTGCGCGTGCGCGTTGCGAGATCTTGTCCTTGAGGTCTACACCACGTGTTTCCGGTATGGGAAAAGGAGGGCGACGGAGAGAAATGTAGTGGCGGCACAAATCCAGTACATCATACCAGACACTTTGCTGTCCTGGCATCAGTAATTTTCGGTCATTACTTGGTTTAGCTGTGGTTAACTGCTTAAAGAATGTGGCAAATAAGCTTAATGGCATGTATGGGTCTTATATTTTGAGTATGGGTATTGGTTTTGTAGAAAAAATCGATTATTTCAGTGATTTTCTTCGTTATTTGCTTCGTTCTCTATTTCAAAACGGAGAATTTCTGGACCCTACTTCGCATATATGTTCTTTATTCAATTTAAGGTCGAACGACTGTCTGAGATTTTTCATAAAATGCCTTCAAACATGAATAAAAACTAGGGATGGGACCGAATACTGAAATCAATATTCGAATATTCGATTTAGGTATTCGAATATTCGTTTTGTAAATACTACTATATACGGCACTCTGTCCGAATATTTACCGATCCGAAATATGTATCCGACGTGTACGTAGTTGTTTTACATTGTTTCAGTGGTAAATGAGCGATATAACCTTAGTGAGTATTAGGCAAATATAAAGAAATGTAAGATATTGTTAAATGTATTGTTAATTAATTTGTTAATCGTTCCGTACATAAATTTCTCAGTACATAGATTACACGTTGCCTGGGTTTTGTCTAATGACCTTGTAAAGTACTTCCAAACACATGATGTTGGCATTGTTTATTAATCAAGACTCTTGTATAATATACGGTGTTGATATAATGGAGAACGAACGATTGGAGTTGTTTATTCTCGGGAGTTCGGTTGAAAACCATTGCCCGAGCACACTGCATAACATAAATACTTTCTTTATATTTAACTATACAATTCCCTTAATATGTCGGGAAAGTTACATATATAAAACTTTGCAGTGTGGGTGCGGTGCTAATAATAAAAATCTATGCTCAAAAATAGCAAAATTTTTAAAACTTGTTCAATAACTTACATGAAACACAATATACTAATGTAAATAACTGTATTGTGTTATAAAACTTTATACAAACAAATATTCTGCCTATTTAACACTATAGAATATAGTAATATAATAATATATAATAATAATATTGAGGGATTTCTTACATTTCACATTAAAGCACACTGTTCTTGTATAAGGCAACAAATGCCAAGGCATACACAGTTTAAAGGGGAGCAATTCTGCAATAAACTTTTATTTGTCAACAGGAATTACCTCCCTTATACTATTATAGAGTTAAACTGTAAAACAGCTAGCAAACCAGGATTTGATCGAGTTGTCTCCCTTTACATGTACAAAGGATATCATGAGAGACACAACAGTAGAAATATATATATTATGAGAATGTATAATAGACTATTCTATTTGTAAATATGTTATATATGTGGGCAATAGGACTAAATGGGTATAGCTTTCTTTGCAACAGGGGAAAAAATAAAGAAAAATACTGAGTTTAACCTATACTAACATGAGAAAGTGGAAGAAATAGCCCAACTGGAATAAGAATTAAATGGAGAGAACATAATTTTATGTGAATCACCATTTTTTCTAGACCCATTTTGCAGCAAATGCTGCAACGGAATTGTTGGAGTTTCCTTACTTAGAGATCTTGGTAGGTTTGGGTAATAATTACCATATACCATATGTTGTATTAAATTTAAAAACCACTGTGTGAATACACATGGGATGGTATTTACAATAACGACTATAAACAATGTTAATTATTTCCAGATCACTAAGTGGTTCAGCATTGTTTTACAATATCTGTATAATTTGCATGTCTTTACATATGAAGATAGAAAAAATAGGTTAAAATATGCTTTCTAACCTTTATTTATTATAAAGTTCAAGTAGTAGTACTTGAATATACAGTGTAAAATGAACTATTTAATTCATAGGAAGTTAAATAATATAAGACTACTAAAGTACCTTGCATCTGCAAGTATATGTTGTTGGTATGTAATATTTTTCTTTATAATTGTTATATTTATTTTAATGATGGATGTTACAATTGCATGACATGCTTGTAACTAATGCTGAACTCTTGTAGACAGGGAATATAACTTATTGCTCCAACCTAAGACCCTGTCCATTGAGATTTATACAAGATTGTTGGGCTATTTAGTGGAATGTAACCTACCCCAGGGTGACAATTTAAGAAATTGAACAAACATAACAGGATGAGAATCCAATATACAGTAAACTTTAGGATAAAACATATATTACATCCTTCCGGCACTATAAAACGGCTTACTTTTTAGGGCCTTTAAAAATAACACAGATAAAACAAGATATAACTAATAAAAAGAACTGACTAGGCTGTTCAAATATATACAGATAAAAGAGAATCACTCTGGGGGGCACATGAAAGGAAGACTTTGTCTCGTTCGTGATTTTTAAAAGAAGGGGTAGCACCGGTGGGGGAGGGGAATTGTGGCCGGCAGTGCTTGGATGGTATTTGCGATATTGGGACCAGGGGGGCGCACAGGTTTACACGATTTACATAGATAGGGACACTTAAAAGAGGTAGTTTAACACATTAAAAGCTAAATTGTGGATAATCCCTGCTACGAAAAAGTTATTCATTAAAAATATGCAAAATACTGCATTTAAGAATAACTGCAGAGCATCACATTATGTAATATCACACAGAAATAATGGCAAACTTGATCATTATTAACAATATGATCAAAATACTTGCCAAAAAATTAAGAAACTTACTACCCAATGTGGGTTACAACAAAATATAGTACACATTAAAAACTTTATAACCGGGTCCTCCCCATTTTATATAAAATCTGCAATAAAATGGGGTTTACGAATACTTGACAATAGTAAATGGGGCAAACTGCTTAACTAAAAAATGGCTTAAAATAAGGAATCCTTGGTAAATCAGATTGGCCATGGTTGAGGGAGGGCTCCATTAGCAACAGAGACATAATTATATAATAACATGGTATTTAAATTAAAATATGTGTTACTATCTTCCTGTGCGCCCGGCCCAGCACAGCTCATGTTAGACCACGGAGGGAAAGAGGGGGAAAAGGTAATGGAATAGGGGGATTTCTGCAGCTATTAGAACATTGTTTATTGTTCCACTGAAAACAATAATTTACAAATTAAAATAAGTTAAAATGGCATACATTAGTCAATTTGCCTGAGGTCCAGAAGGTATACATTTAAATTATCAATCAAGATATGCACAATATATGAGCACAAAATATTAAAATGTCAGAAGCAGAACCTCTATAACCATATATCACAGGCAAATATATTTAAATTGTAACTAAAAGTACAGTACGGTTGACCATTGACATAGCCAGTTATACACAAAATGAACACTGGCTGGGTTAAACCCTCTGAATGCTCTACTCTACTGAGCATTGTCTATTATTGTCCCAGTGTACTAGATAAAAGACAAGTGGTTTGTTAACAGTTCTATACCATGACGGGAAGATATAGGGATGTATAAAGAATTTGGTCAGGTAGGAATTATCTGCCCTTCAGTAGGCTAAATATCACCAATTCCCCATATATATGGGATTGTAATGTACTAAAAGGAGAATTAGTGTATAACACACTGGAAGACAGTAAATATATGTAATTATTGCTAAAAAAAGGAATAATTAAAGCACTGTACAGTAAAAAGCTGTTCAGTGATATAAATAATTTATTAAATCACTGGAGTTTCCCCAGATATGGGAAAATGTCTATTAAATTTAAGTTTTTAATATAGAATGTGTTCTTATTAAGCTGCAGGACCCCTATTTGTATATATATTTTATCTGTGATATGGCAATCCACAAGATATGTTGCCAGAGATTTGTACACTGGTAATTTATTTTTGCCAGTAGGATTAAAAATATTATTAAGGGTAAAATTAATGTTTAAGTTGGAAAAAGTGGTTTTAAGCTGTTCTCTCTGTGTAGAGAACTGGGTGCACTGTGTCAGTAGTAAAGGCTGTAAAGGGGATCCCACATTGAGGACACAGAGGGTCCAGCTTTAAAATATACTTTCCCGCACTAGCAGGCAAAAGACTGGTCCCCATCCTCAGTCGGCTAATGCATTTGTCAATAATGATATTGAAAGAATATTGATGCGGCTGACTGAGGGTTTTCTGGGCAATGGTGAAAGGGGCTTTGTAAGTGTTAGGGGGTGGCATGTTGTTCCACTCCCGCATAACATAGGCCTTGGCCCAGAGTATATTTCTGTTGGGGCTAGTGGGGCCCCTATATTAACTGACTCCCTTTTGAGGCCCTCATTAGCCTCCCTGTCCGCCTGATCATTCCCCGGGATGTCGACATGTGCTGGGCACCAAACTAAGGTTACCTGTAAAGATTGTCTAGGCACTTTTGATTCAGTTCCAAAATTTCATTTAAAATATCAGGCCCAGACCTGCTATTTCTATTTTTGATGGACTCTATAGTGATAATAGAGAGTCCGTGAAAATAATGGAGAATCCGACCGATGTTAGGTTGTTTACCCTCGAGACTTCGGTTTTAAACCATTGCCCGAGCACACTGCTTAACATAGTATCACAGTTATTATAACTATTCCACTATGGGAATTCACAACGTATATAAAGATTGCAGTGTGGATACGGTGCCATAATTTTAAAAATCTATGTGGGGATAACAATCACAGTTTATATAATACACAATAGTGTTAAAAACCCACCATTTAAATGGTACTCTGTGTTATATTTATGACACAATGATATATGTTGACATTATTTTGTATGTTACTTTGTAAAATATTCACTATTTATTATGATTACTAAATATTATGTGTTGAACAAGTATGTGTATAAGAATACAAAGTAGCAATAAAACAGCTGAGTTTCTGTGCAAAAAAACTTTAAAAACGGATTGACCTATTTAGAGAGACAAGGAAAAATCGGTCGGCTAATCGAAACTGGGGGTGTGCGCGTGACGTCACAGTCAAGGTATTGCTATCGTGTTAACATTTATCAAAACTTTAATGAGTTTGGGTGTTAAAATAAAAGTTATTAGATAACTGTTTTACTTGGAATTGTAGTTATCTTATGCCACAGGGGTCATACTATAGCATATTAAAACATGAATGGGTTTGGAGAATGATAGGATGATAACTTTATGTGGTAAAGTCATTGAGAATTGAAAACCGCTCATGCGGTGACTTTTTACAAAAAGTGTCCAAGTTTGGGCTTTAATAATTATTATAATATAGTATATTTTGGTGAACCAACACCTTGTATAGGTAGTAAATACCTAAAATAATTAAGTTAGGTGGATTCAAGGTACTAGGAATATGCTAAACGGTGGAAATAGCAGTTTAAAGTCAAAAAATACGACAAGTTTACCAAAAACGGATTGACCTATTTCAATTGGGCGTTAGTGACTGTTGACCAATCAGAAACATGCATGTTTCTGAAGATCACAGCACATGTATAATGTGTTGTTTACTATAGAAATGGGTGTGGTTCACCAAAAATTCATAAGAAAAGACACTTTTACATGGAAACATTAAAGTTTTAAAGTATTTCTATTATTTCTAATTATTGTTTGCTGCCTAGAGGAATAAATAACTTAATAAGTGGCCTGCATAAGGGTAGTGTATGCAGGGTTCTTCACCAAGTTATTAAACCCTATGAATCTATTGAAAATTCATAGAGCTTGTTGGAATCTTTAGACATAGGTATCTGGAACAATGCCTTAAATAGTGTTATAAGGCTATTTTAATTATCTAAAAAGGTGTGTTAAAAAAAAAATTAACCACTGGGTCAAAGTGGTATTTAATAAAATTAATTTATAGTGTTTTATATACAAAAATAACGTTCTGATACTTATGCGGTGAACAATGTCCAGAAAGAATATGTCTTTGAATTGCCAAATTTTGTTCCATGTAGTGTATATGGAACTTATAAAAGTAATCTTATGCCTATGAGATAGGCTACAGTACACTAAGAAACAAAGTTCAATATTACATGATGTAGATGTAGGTTTTATTGAAATGGTGCATGTAAAGACATATATATGAATGTAATGAGTAGAGAATTTATAATTATCTGTTCAAAAAAAAAAAATAATTGTTAAAACTTAGATACGTCGCAATATATACAACATGAATTATACTAATATGTTCATGTGTACTGCATAATATTGGTGTTGTGCAATAACAGAGGAGAAAATTTAAAAGATTTTGACATTTGTTCACACATGCCTACAGAGAATATAGCCTTCAATGCTCCAACTTGAGACCCTGTCGGTTAAAGTATGCATAAAAGAAAGTTCTATGCAGCTTTTACTAACAATATCCAATGTGATTTTTAAGATTTCTGGTTCCCCATCTCAGTGGCTATTAAAAAAAAACAGTAGTAAAAGGTATTATGCGCAACTGACACCTTTTTAGAGCCACAATAAAAAGTATGAAACTGTTAACAATAACAAAACAACATATTTACACCATAAATATGTACAAAGTATTTATACTGACATAATACAAGATGTACTTAGCCACCGGGTGGGGTAAAATAACTTAAATGGCGGATAAGAATATAGGATGGTAGGCAGATTTGGAGAGTGTGGAGGGACGCAAGCTGGCATGGCAGCTGTAGGGACCAGAGTTTTGAGGGGATGCCATCAAGATAAATGGGAGAATGGAAAACAACAACGTAATTAATACAGTATAAACTGAAATAAAATAAAGAACCAGGTCTGGGTGTAGTAGTGGTTCTATGGGATAAGGTCCACACTAATTGAGTGCACAATAATCAAGGCACATTAGTAATTAAGAATAAAATATTGTGTCAAACACACAATATATGTATGTAGCTATTAAGAAACAAGATTTGTACATTTAAAACTGTTCTGCTCACAAACAGATTATATTATAGTTAAAACAGTGAATTGGCCCGTTCTTTCATATACTTTAAAAACTGCTTTAAGACCAGGTTTGATTAAAACTCAGAAAGTTGTATAAGTACACTAATGTGTTTATTGGAAAGAAATGTTCTTAAAATAAGGTAACCAAAGTCAACCAGGTTGGCTTTGGTCGGAAAGGCCGGGGCATTCACCGCATGGATTAAAGGAGAGGAGCAATACATAGGAGTGATGGCATCCCCCCCAAACCATCACGGATCAGTGGGTGTAGACTATGGGCAGCCTGTGTGTCCTAGATAGGGGACATGGAGTGTTTGCTGTACTAGTCTCCCTTGGATGGTATAAGGGATAAAATGGAATATTGACATTCATACAAAATATACAACGGCAGGAGTGGTCTCCCTTTTACTATAAAGAGTTGTACTAAGTAAAAGCAGGTAAATTAAACCTTTTAGGGTTATTTCCCTTTAACTGCAAATTTAGTATTAAACTGAATATTATCCCTAATTTCAGGGAAAAAAGGTATTTTAGGGTAAAAATGATGTTATTTACACAGTTTAACTACTTGCATGTTGAATAAACGTGCAGATGGAATAAATAAGGCAAAATACTGCCAAAATGTTAATTAAATTTTAATATATATGCAAAAAAAGTACAAATTTGGGTAACACAACAGGCTGCCCATAGAGAATTAAATTTTGTCAGTGATCTGACAGTCCAAGAGATAGGTGGCAAGGGCTCTGTAAACGAGACCCCTGTTTGGCCCACCAGGGTTCAAAGTAGTGTTTAAGTTAAAAGGAACAGCATTTTCAGTAAAATGCTGTTTAAAAGTTGCTCGTGGACTGTCAAACTGGGGACATTCCAGCAGCAGATGACCAGCAGTGAAGGGTTTCCCGCACTCGGTGCAATTGGAATCAAGTCCCAAAACATACTTGCCGAAATTACCCGGCAAGAGTGTTGCACCCATTCTCAGGCATGTTATGCACCTATCCAGTACAATACTGGTGGAATAAACATCTGGGCGCCTGAGAACCTTGGAGGATCTATCAAATATATGGCCATACGCAGATGCACTGGGTGTCAGCTTGTGCCACTCCCCAAGTACAAATGCTCTGGCTAGTGAATAGACCTCCAAGGGTGCTAGTGGTACTCCCACATCCACCACCGGTCTATTGAGGCCCCCCTTTGCCTCCCTGTCCGCCATATCATTACCGGCAATGTCGATAATTTTTTTTTTTTTTATTTGTAATTGGAGGACAGGGCAGGGCTCTCAGGGCTATTCTAAGGGCATTATTCTGGATGGTGTCAAGGATCCTAAGGGCGTTTGGCATGGCACAGTTATAGATTTCGGTGCCATAATCTATTTTTCGACGTATGAGGGACTTATAGAGAAGCAAGAGGCTGTTTTTATCTGACCCGTAACCTGTGCCTCTTAGCATTCTCATTAAATTTAGGTCCCTCTCGCACCTTTCTGCCAAATATTTAAAGTGGTGAGCGAAGGTAAGTCTCTTATCTAACCACATTCCTAAGAATTTCACCACTTTTTCGAAACTATTTTGGTGCCGCCTAAATATACGTCCAAACTGTGATGACTTTGGTTGCCAAACAGTACACCTATAGTTTTAGCCTGTGAAATTTTAAACCCCCATTCGGTGGCCCATTTCCAAATGGAGTCCAGCCCTGCTTGCACCCTCTTTTGTAGGGTTGACAGGTTGGACCCCGTTAACCATGTGGCAGAGTCATCTGCAAATTGAGATATGACCATGCTGGTTTTCACAGTATCCGGCAGATCATTTACGATGATGGAGAACAACAGGTGGGAGATAACAGACCCTTGGGGGGTGCCTCGTTGAGTTATGGCCTCATCAGAGAGTTCTCCATCCACCTTGACCTGTATCTTTTGACCTTCCAGAAAAGCCCTTATATAATGGAAACAGTTTCCCGTGATACCACAATCAGCTAGCTCTTTAAGTATTCCAAAGTTCCAGGTTAAATCGAAGGCAGCGGTCAAATCTAAAAATACTACTAATACTGATTTCCTTCGATTTTTGGCAAAAATAATGTAATGTTGAAGACATGCTAGCTGATCTATAGAGGAACGCCCTTTTCCTGAAGCCAGACTGGAAGGGGTTCAAAATATGTTTTGACTCCAATAAGTGTTCTAATCTGTTTTTAACCATTACTTCTAATAATTTGCCTGCATGGGATGTTAAACTTATTGGACGATAAGAATTTGGATCGTTTTGGTCCTTATTTGGTTTTGGACTTGGTATCACGGTGGCCTGATTCCATTCCTGTGGTATGGTCCCCGCGCTGTAAACCAAATTAAACAATTTTAGCCAGACGTTTAGTGCAATGTCTGGCATATGTTTAACCAGTGCATAGCTTATTGAGTCGGGTCCCATGGCGGAGTCCTTCCTGGTGCCAATTGCTTTTTTAAGTTCCGAAAGTGTGAATGGAATGTTTAATGGAGTACTATTATCCCCAGGCTCGTTCAAAATGTGTTTGTTATGTGACTCAAACTGTTTTTGGTAGTCCAAAGTTTCTGAGGGTAAATTGGAGTCACTAGAAATGGAAGCATAGTGTTTAACCAAAAATTGAGCCTTGTCTCTGGAGTTAGTTGCAATTTCACCTTGATGTTTAAGGAGCAGTACAGGTTTTCTTGAAATTCCTTTCAGTCTGTGAATTTTTTGCCAAAAGTCCCTAGTGTTATGTTTATTTACTACTGTTGTTTCACAGAACTGTTTCCAATTTTCTCTTTTAGCGGCCAAAATAACCTGATTTGCTTTATTTTCAAGAGACGTATAGTTTCGAATAGTGTGCTCGGCAGGGTTTTTCCTTAGTTGTTGAGTGCTTTTTTCCTTTCCTGTACCGCTTTAGCACATTCAGGACTCCACCAGGGAACCGACTTCTTTGTTGGTAAGCTCCGCCATGGATAGAGTAGCAACTGTTAAATTATGACAAAACTGTTGAAAGTCCACGGAGTGGACATCTGCAAGGGAGAGGTCTGAGCACAACTTCCCAAACCGGTCCCAATCAGCCTCCTTGAGAAAATATTTTATCTCATGGGAGGCGTGGGTGCCGGCCTCCTGCATAACAGTGTCACACAGGGTGTGGTTAGTGGTCAGACCCCAAGTTATCATTGACAGTTTCCCATACAGAAGTACTGGCCAAGGAGGGGCTGGCTACGGTAAGGTTTAAACATGAAGTAACCCCGGTAGAGTGAAACCTGGTTGGCGAACCGTCATTAAGGAAAACAAGGTCTTGCTCTTCCAACCAGTCAAAAACAGTCTGGTGGTATGTGTGGAGCCCCATGTGGGGTGGTGTACGTTAAAGTCCCCTGTGTAAACAATATCACATGGTCCTTTAACGGTCCTAAGTTGTTGACTGATGCTATTAAGATACTCAAGTGCACACCCTCTTGAGTAAATGTTGACCATTATTAGTGGACGGTTCTTATTATGGTGAACTTAAATTGCCAGCACCTCAATGGCAATACTACCATCAACCTTTAAAGGGTTATCCACTCCCATTAGCTCATAGTTTATATTGTCCCTAATAAAAAAAGCTAAACCTCCGGCAATATTAGAGTCAAGATTAGTATGGTTTTTGAATTCTGTTATGTAGCCGGGGATTTTCTTAACATTATTATCAGAAAATTTTGTTTCCAGCATCGCCAGAATGCCAATAAAATTATTTAGGTCAAGAAAATGTTTAATTTCAACAATTTTGTGGCTAGATAAGCCACCTATGTTATGAAAACTGATATTCAGCTGTCTATCCATGGTAGGGCTTACAACCTGCCCTTAATGGATGATATTTGGGGGATACGGGATGAGCGTGGGGTTCTAGCATGAAGTTTCTGGCACGACCTTGGTGTGTTTAGCCGGCCGGTTGAGTGCAATGGCCGACTGGGCCGGGGCCGGGAACCGCATGCTGCCCCGGCTCCCCCGACCCTAGAGGTACCCAAGGGCTGGGGCTTCGGAGGAGTGGCTGCCTTTGAATGGCTTTCTTCTTTGTGTTCAAGGGGTGTGGCCATGACTTTGGGAGGGGGGGCAGGTGTCTTCTTAAACCTGTCCTCCACCTTTTTAATTAGGTAGGGCTTGACATGACACCCAGTTGGACGTCGGCGATCTTTGATCACCTCCGCCTTAAGATTCGCCAATTCACTGACGTCAATGGGGCGTAGCTGGAGACCTTTGCGTGGCGGATCTTTAACATGGAGTAATGGGTCCCCTTCAGATCTTATGGTTTTCATGTAGGAGGAGGCCATTGGGGAGGACTGGGTGTCAACCATTCTCTGGAACCAGCGGCTCCTCTTCTATGCCACAGACACCGGAGATGGACATGGTAGCATAAATGCTATCATGGACGGACACAATGGAGTCGTGCCTGGTGACATTGAACTCAGACCTGTCCGAGACGGTGGTCAGACTTTCTGAGCTCGTTGACACCGGGGTTATTTCCCCATATCCCCGAGACAGAGAGACCCTGGGGCTAGGTGTCCTATTCTCTGAAATAGGATAAATAGGGTGGTCGGGACTTACCTCAATGAAGCTGACTGGCTTGTGGTAACTAGGGGTGGGGGGCGTTGACTGGAGCCTACCTAAGATCTCCGGGGAGTCAACGATTAAACAACTAGGACTACCTTCGGGGGCCGATACCTGTTTGGTAGCCGTAGCGGGGGATGACCTTGTACCAGTGTCTGCTTCTGAGGGGGGGGGGGGGGGTTCTCTGCCACGGGTTTCTGTGACCGTGCTAGTATCCACTTCTCAGCTTCAAACCAGGTTATCCCCTCCGTTTTGACTAATGTGGCCACCATTTGGGCCTGTAGGTAAGAGGGGCATCCTTGGTAGGCTGCTGAGTGCAGATTACCGCAGTTTACACAACAGCGGTAGTTTTTGCGGCAATCTCTGGCCCTGTGGGAACCAGCACACCGACTACACCGTTGTTTATTTTTACAAATACAGCCACCGCGACCAGCTATATGTCCAAAGGACTGACAATGAAAACAACGAGGGGGGGGGGGGGGGTTACTGGCATGGGCCTGACTCCAATGACTATGTTTGTGCCTGCTACTGCAAGGAATTTGGGTATCGAACCGGCAGTAGCAAAGGTTACACGAACAAGACATGGAAAGCCTTTAGGAGGGGGTCTAGGGGGGTTAAGTCTATCAAGTGATAAAATTTCGCAGTTAAGATGGGGATCAAAAACAAGGGAGTTATGAAGTTAGGCAAGGTCTTCATTTTCTGGTATGCCTGCCAAGGTGGCATAAACAGTCCTTAGATTTCTAGGAAGAGTGGCACGGACGGATACATTGCCAAGTTTAAAGATGTTTTTGCTAAGTACAGATTGAAGACCTTGAGCAGACTTGAGTTGGAGCAGGATACTTCCCGATGCCAGAGGAATGGACCAGGCCGGGCAGGGTCTTAACCAGGTGTGACGCTAACTGGAAAATAGTGAACATGGAGGCTAGTTTCCCTGCCTGGCCGAATGACTGTAGGAGGCACTTGAATTGCATAGTGTTATGTGATACATGGTGCTGATCCTGCATACTCACAGTCTCCCCCAGTAAGGGTGATAGATTTTCACTACCGCCCTGGGTACGGGAATCACGTTTACCACCTACCATCCTTGAGTAATGAGGGAAAAAATAAAATTGTAAGATTGGAAGACTGGCAATATGCCTAAAAAATGGGTAAAAGACTGCAAAAAAGAAGACAAAGGTTCTAGAAAAACAAAAGTTCTACAAAACAGGTGGTGGACACAATATAAATTAATAGAAGTACACAGCTTGTATTTAGCACAGAAACTAGCTTGAAATTTAGCTTAAAAAAATACACATGTAAAAAGAGTGGGTTGGGTAAGGGTTTGGCACCGTACCTGTAAACAACCCGACTACCGTGAATATTGCCTACAACTGGCATAAACTACTGCTATTTGGTGTAAACTATTACTAGGGCCTAAAACGTAAACACATGCAGTTCATATAGGGTCTTTAGAAACCAAATAGCCGCCTAAAACGTTCAAATATAGTTAGAGTATTACGATGCAGGAATTTTTTAACCACTTTAAAACACTGTCACAAATACAGGACAGCAACGCAAATGAAGAAGTTGAAATATTTATGTCAAATTTCGACAGTGAACAGGGCGTAAACAACCCAATATACGAGGAACTCGACGTACCAATATCGGAACCGGAAGTTAGAAAGGCTATAAAGCTGTTAAATAGAAATAAGGCATGTGGACTGGACAACTTATTGAATGAGTATTTCATCGAAGGTGTAGAGATTCTCGTAAAGCCACTGGTGATACTATTTAATCATATTCTCAATACTGGTGAATTTCCGCGACAGTGGTCAGAAGGTGTCATTATCCCGATCCTTAAACAAGAAATGTCTTTAAAAAAAGACAATCGGCGTTGAAATTAATATTGAGATGTCATTTAAAGATTACCTAAACAGACGGCCAAGATGATCGGTTACGTGACTTCTCAGATCCCAGATTTTTTGGTCCCCACCAATATTAGGGGACTTATTGGACCCCAGATTTTTCGGACACTATAAGAAAACTTCTCGGACCCAAAAGTTAATTTGAGATAAATTTATAAATTTAAAAATTAAATAGAATTATAATTCATATAAATGCCGTGAATAAACCAATCATACAACTCCATGTTTCCACCAGTGATATATGAATAACCAAAATAATTTAGGTTAACATAATTGTTATCTGAATTTGTCAAGCCTATTTAACAAATTAACAATGTAAGAAAATAATTTCGGGAAAGAATTAAAAGTATTATGTATCAGAGGAGTCTATAGATGTAGTTATTTATAGTACCGGTAATATACCATTCATGTTAGTTATCTAATATAATAACGATTTGAAGTCAAATAAGCATGTACCCTGTGTATCCCAATAAAAAGCAATAGTCAGGGAACATTCAGCGATTTTTGAAATGTTAAGACTTTATTCTTTGATAACGCAAACATAAAAATTCATTAGACTATGACGATTTTAAATTATATCAGTAGAAATATGATATATCAAGGGTTCCTGTGTATAATTAGTATTGCAAATTGTGTATTCATGCTACGCGAATAAAAATTCGACATATTCCGAATCTTCTTTCATAGCATTTTATCTATAGAAAATGTAGCATCTTTTTACAGATTAAATAACATCTACTGCATGGAGAAGTTGATAGAAAGATGCAATTATAAATAATCGTTAATAAATCGTAACCACAATTTTAAATCAAATTAACAGTAAGTTTATAATATACATTCCACATTTATTTAAATTTTTAGGTTTATGATTCTCTGAACGCTATTATTTATGCATGTACGAGTATATTAACACAGCTATACATCCGTTGCTAGCTACGCGCGCTATTTTTAGAATGCTACTACTTTTTGTGGAATGCGATGAACTCGCTAGAATCAATGGGCTACTTGGAACGGCAACTCTGTGAGTGAGATTTATGCATGGGAACATTGCACAATTCTATTTATAGAGCGTAACGCTTATATAAATGTAGGCTAAACAAAATAGTTATTTCGTTACGTGAATGAATATATCATTCTGTTTATGGCATACAATGAGAAAATACGTTCATAATTAGCCTCAGTTCTAGAGTATACGCGAGGATATGTTTATAACTCCATTTTAACCGCTTATGTAAACAATTATTTAAATTTTTATTCCCCAAAAGTATGCAACAGTTATTGGTATACGTTAAACCATTGTTTGAAGTTTGCATTCCCTAGAATTAGAAAATTTGCCCAATTCTATTGGCATTCAATTTTCCCGCTGCATAATTATCGCAAGAAAATCTGGGTCAAAAGTGATCTTAGACAGCTACGCCGAAAAACAACCTTCGGACAACACAAACAATTACAGGGGAATAACATTACTGGCGCAGTGCCTAAACCCGCCACTTCCCTAAATCCGCCACCCCACCTGAATAAGCGTTTTTTTTTTACCGGCGATTTCTATTTTGTTGATCTCGATAAATCAGATACTTTCCTTTATCAACGCTGCCGAGTTTTCATCTTGATTTGTGCATAAATGAATATTTGATCCAAATAGTTTGTTCATAACCCCTAAATGCAAACAAACTGCATGCGGGGACTCTATCTAATACTGCGCATGCGCAATTTTGAGGCCCCGCACTGTGTCCATGATACAAATAAAGTATCATGTTTTAATATTTTGTCCATGTGAGCATGTGCAGCATAACAATAACCATTATTCATTTGCATTGCATACAATAAAATGCGGGGAAAATGCATATTAAGAGCGCAAATATCTCGCTACTCATAACCCTCATTACATGCACTTGTCCCACGTGCACGCAGGGCTTCAGTTTCAGAGCTATTTTTATTAAAACAAATGAGTATTTGAAGAAATTGAAACATTGTATTAACAACAGACAGCGAGGTGCTTAATATAGAAAATTAAATAAGAACAATAGTCAAATTTGGATTAAGAATGTCACGGTCCCTGACCTACGATTTTTACCAAGCAACTTCGGACACCGTTCTTTTAAACACTAGAAAATGAACCTTAAACAAACAAAGGTGGGAGTTTCAATAGAAGTCAATAGAAGCTGTTTTGAAAACAGAATTCATACAAAAATATTATTTTTGAGCAATTTAAACATGTTAAAGAGGGGTGGCGGATTTAGGCACTCCCACGCTCCTTTTTACACTGTTTAGGCCTTCAATCTCAATAAATATTTGTCACTTGCCAAGCATTTGAAATGTAACCAAAACACGTCAGCAAATGCACATTAAACCTAACTTGATTTATGTGAATTTTTATGTCAATCGGTAAACAACTTTTGAAAATATCGTAAAAATACCACCCAAATGTGGCGGATTTAGGCACTGCGCCAGTAATTAGCTGCCTAGGAAAAGTATTCACCAGCGTTTTAAACGAAAGAATTAAATTGTGGACTTATAAATACGATAAATTGTCTGATGCACAATTCGGGTTTAGAGAGAATCACAGTACCACTGACGCTATATTTATACTGCATAACATTATACAAAACTATTTAAATAAACGAGAGAAGGTGTATGTTGCATTTATTGATAACAGTAAATGCTTTGATATGATCTACCGAAATGGACTGTGGTTCAAGCTTATACGAGAAGGCATAGATATATAAACCTAGCTGCCGCATCGCCTATTACCCGTATGCAAGCGAAATGCGTCTGAGTGTCCGCCATATTGGTGCGGTCGTCAATTGTAAACATTGCTATGATTACTTTGCAAGGTTTGCCATAATTAGGCTTTTAATTTGATAATCTGAGGAAAAATCTTAAAATTAATATTGTTTTATTTTGGTCTTGTGAATATTCTCTCTAATTATAAACAATAACTATATTAGGTCGTGGAATATAATTGTAATTATGAATATAAACGGATTTTGGATGAACACCACTCAGTCTGAATGCTGATTCGATTTCGGAAAAAAATATTTCTGCTAATGACAAAGTTCACGTAGCTGACAAATGAATTGCAAAAATTGATGGCAACAGTTAATAGAACTCAGCTTGAAATGTACTAGCCGTATAGATGGATTAAGTATGCCAATACATTTATCCTAGAAGGTGTGTGTATTACTCTCATGCATCATCATGGATAATGTTGTTGTGCAGTGCTTAAATAACAACAATCTTCATTTATGCTTTTAAAAAAATCTGGATTGATAGTGCATTAGACTGCAGAGGCACCATTAGCAAAAAGTTGGAAAATGGGAGCCTGGAAAGACAGGTAAATAAACATTGCAAATTCAATTTTAGTCAAGACACTATGAATATTGTGTTCCTTGTATTTGTTTCAAATGACTGCAGTCTGTTAGAATCTAATTGCCCAATTTCCATTTTCAAAAACTTATGTTATCCTTGTTCAAACACAAGTCATTCATGTTCACTTTGAATTAACTTTCTTTACATTTTATTTTTTATGCTGACTATTGTAATTTGTCATAAAAATCCACTTGCCAGAATGGAAATTTGCCTTTTTTTTTCACTGGTCAAGAGCAAATTTAGATGACCAGCTACCAGCAAAATATTACTTTTTGATGCCCAACTACAGTATTGTTATCAGCTCTGTTTCAGTGAGAAAAACGAATGTTAGTATTTTAATTGTATAAATGGATTAAATAATCAATTAGATCAACATGTCTGATATGTTAATTTTAAGAGAACTTAATGATTTATGTTAATAAGAAATATAACACTGTTATGTACTTGTTTATTTGTTAAATATTACTTTTTTTCTTATTTAAAGGGAAATAGTGTTGACATAATTTAGAAATATGTAAAATCAATTGTCAAGTCCTATTTAAATAGTTCTTTTTCTTCTGTTAGATTTAACAGCTAATGATTTTTCAGAAATATCTATTTTCTTTCTTCAAATGAAACAGCCAAACATTTTGAAGAATAAGCTATGATAACATTACTGGCAATCCTTGTAAGGTTGCAAAAGTGCAAATTAAAGCCTTCTATCTCTCGTTGACCACATATGTGGGCAAACCTAGTGGTAAACAACATGGTAATATACAATAAAGAAAACTACATTTATATAATTATTGTTGCTATATGTTTATTTCATTTTATATAATATAGTTGTGTTTGCAATAATACTGTACACACCACACATTGTTTAAACATTTCTTGTTTGCAATATGCATGCACAGTTGGAACTATGTGACAAAGGTTACAAACACTACTGTAGTCTACATAAATCATTCTGAAAATATACTGAATTGGCATACAATTCTGAATGCAAATATGATATACCTTGTAATATAGGCTTTTACATTGTTCTAGCCTTTTAAAGGTTTGCCACTGGAGGTCTTCAAAGCATTTATCTATTTATTAATGGGTAACCAGGTTACTAAGGAATGGTGGTTTCACTGTATTATAATGTGGCCTCCATTTTTCCATTCTGTTTTTTATTGTGCCTGTCAGTTTGAAATAAAAATTGTGAATTTTCCTTGAGTTGCCAAGGTGTAATCATGTGTAATGGATATGGTGTCTGCCAATTGATTGAGCAATTCTGAGTATGATCCATATTAATGGAGCATTTGTATGGTCTTTCTCAAAGAGACACCCAGTACTGATTCTACTCTGGAAATATATTAATTATTAATTAATTGTCAAAATATCTCAATAATAGTCAGGCTTTCTACACAGTAAAACTAAAATAAATAGTTTTAAACTAAATATGATTTTTAATTTCCCTCATTTTTCCTGCATGGATTTTTTTTACACATTTTCTCATAAGAAAATAGCAACCATAAACAAACATCTGGTAATGTTATCCATTATTTATTCAACAATATTAAAAAACAGCCCACACAATACACCCAATGTGGTAACTTTTGTCCAAAAAATAATAGATCTATTTGCTTAAATATTCATTTGTTTTCATATTTTTCCCTTTCTTTGAAGATTACAAAAGGGTGTGATTTTAGAAATACTTCAGTGAAGGAAATTGATTTTGCTAGAATATATAAAAAGTTGTCATTTCACAATTGTTTATGTTTGCATTTAAGGCTGTGGAAATCTGCAACCGAAGCTTACAATCCTCACTGTTTAAATTTAAAGTGCAACCACTTAACAAATCAATGTAACAAACACTATACTACAGAGTCTGAGGCTTGCAGAACTTTAATGATATTTTATATTCTCAGAAAAGTCATGAAATACATATTTAGTGGCAGTATTTATATCAGTCAATTCAAGTTCATGTATGTTGTTGCTGCACTGGATTGAAGAAATGCATGCCATCTTTTTCAAGGTATATTCATGGGTCCCTCTGAAAAAAAACAACATACATTATTTCTGGCATATTTGTATATTTCTAGTGCATGAATTATGATATATTATATTATTATTATTATTATTATTATTATACAGCTTTAAGAGATAATATTTTATATTACAATGATGTGTTTATCAAATAATTAAAACATGATTTAAATGAAATGTTTTTTAATAAAAAGCAAAAAATAAAAATAAAAATAAAATAATGAAAACAAACAATAAATTATTTGTAATAATACAATATAATAAACAATAAATACTTGTTTGTAAAAGTACAATGTCATAATAATAATAATAATTATTATTATTATATTATTAATTTATTATTATCTAATAATAATAATAACAATAAAAGATCTAATAATAATAATAATATTATTATTATTAATTTATGATTATAATAATTATTATGTCATTGTAAAAATATAATAATATATTATTGCCTTATCCATTTTTTTATTTAAATGATTTTTAAATAATAAGTCTTTGCTTATTAACACTTACGGCAAATATTAAACTAATTATCATTATCATTTATAAGCAGTATAAACGTTACAATACAATTTTTATTGACAATTACCTTTGAGAAATTATTCCTTTACGCCTGTATGCATTGACAATCTCTTCAGCAAAAAGACGCAAATGTGTTAAGAAAAAAAAATCCATTCCAGTATAGGTCTAAGTGTTTGTTTACAATCGACGACCTTTCCAATATGGCGGACGCGCTGACGCATCCTATTGGATGTGACGCGGCATCTAGTTTTCTATATCTATTACCTATCACACTTCTTCCAGAGAGACGTTGGTTTGTTCCAAGGGGAGTTAGCTTCTCCAAGGGGAGTTAAATGTTTTGTCATTTCGTGAATGACCTAGAAAATGAACTGCAATATAATATTTTTTCGGGGCTGACACTTGATCAGCTATCAATATTCCTTATGATGTTTGCAGATGACTGCGCACTACTAAGCGAAACGGCAGATGGATTACAGTTACACCTCAACCAATTAGAGACTTATTGTAAAAGATGGCAATTATCGGTAAATGTAGATAAAACCAAGATAATGGTGTTTCGAAAAGGCGGCATATTGAGGCGAAACGAGCGATGGACATATTGCGGACACAATTGAAGCAGTAGATTCTTTCAATTACTTGGGATTTGTGTTGAGTTCCGGCGGATCGTGTAGGACGGGTATAGAAAACCTAGCCGGCAAAGCATTGAATTCAATGTTAGCGCTTGCAAACTTAACAAAAGATATGTGCGTGCCAATTAAAATAGCATTTGATCTATTTGATACGTATGTTGCGTCGGTAGTTAGTTATTGTTCAGAAATATGGGGTTTATCACAAGCAGAAAATATTGAAAGAGTACACAAAAAATACCTGAAACGAAAATTAAATGTGAAAATGTCCACAAACTCGTTAGCCTTATACGGTGAAACAGGACGATACCCTCTTATAATAAGTAGGAAGATAAAAATTGTGAAATATTGGTTTAAGTTAATAAATAGTTACAACGTTAATACCATATTATATGCTACATATATTAACTTGTTGAACAAGTGTGAATCGCGGAGCAATTGGTTGTCAAACGTCAGGCAATTATTATAACAAACTGGTTTTAATGACGTATGGTTATATAGAGACTCGGTTATTAACGTTAAACTATTTTTAGCAGAATTTAGAATACGTCTTAAAAACATTTATATTTCTCAATGGAGAAGCGCTATGGAACAGTCTAGTGCACTTCAACTATTTAATGCTTTGAAACCGAACTTTGAAACGTCGGACTATTTAATTACCATGGATAACGGCAAACACATTCAGGCTCTTGCCAAAATAAGAACAGAACAGAACAGAACAGAAATTTTATTGGTGACTTGCACAAAAGTACATCGTCAAAGCAAATTCAGTACAAATAAACAATTATATGTCACATAATAAGTTAAAAGGCTTAGAAAGTAGATACCATACAATACAGTCTTTTGAGAAAATAAGAAAAAAAGAAAGGAAAAAGAGGGTGAACAAAATCAATGAATAGCTAATAGCGTGGAATTTCTAAGAGCCAACGCCTGCTTTAAAAATCTAGCAACATTAAACACTACAATTTTATTTTGCGTATTGATTAATTCAAGGAATTTAAACATTGAAGGTTTCTTAAAATAATAACGGGATAAAAATTTCTTTCTTAAATCTTCAAATAAAGGGCATATACACATAAAATGGTATTCGTCTTCAATATCATTTTTATTGCATAATAAGCAAAAACGTTGATTTCTGTCAATTCTATTCCTACTATACCGGCCTGTTTGAATTCGGAGGGTATGTTCTGACAATCTAAGCCTCGTGAAGAAGCATCTTAGATTATGTGGTAAGGTATCAAGATAAGTTTCATATTCAAATCTGTGTTTAATATGTTTATAGTTTTCGAGTGCGGCATTTCTTTCTATCCCCACTGACCATTGTTGTATAAATACTTCAATAATACGCTGTTTAAACATCGGAAGAAACGAAGTAACATCAACATTTGCACAATTGTCAAAAACATATGAAAAACCGTGATCATTTAACAATTTTTTTACATTGGAAACCCAATTTGGTAACCCTTTCTCACAATCTAGAAGGGCTTGGTGGTATACTGTTTTCAATATAATATTATTAGTGTGTAATAATTTACACCAATATTTTATAATTTTAACATATCTTGAAATATACAAAGGGTAACGGCCCAATTCGCCATAAACACCAACAGAAGATGTATTTGTTTTAATTTGAAGAATTTGTTTACAAAATTTAAGATGAATTCGTTCTATCTCTTTCGACTTTGAATTCCCCCATACCTCTGAAGCATATCCTAAAATCGACCCAACAAAAGCATCAAATAATTGACATAAAAACTTGGGTTTCAATTGATAACGTTTACAATTATTAAGTAAAACATGTAATGCCTTTATAGCTTTTCCGGCCAGGTATTCCTGGTTAAGACTGAAGTTACCCGTATAATTGAACACAGTACCTAGGTAGTTAAAATCATTTACCACTTCGATAGGTTTGTCATCATATACCCAATGTTCGTTTGGTAATAGTTTACCTCGCTTACGAAAAACCATTATTTTTGTTTTATCAGTATTAACTTTAAGACCCCATTTATCACAGTAAGTTTTTAAACACTTCGAATTCTCTTGTAACTCAAGTGGTGTTTTGGCAAAAATGGCCATATCGTCAGCAAACAACAAAAGAATAATAACAATGTCATCAAGAAGCAATCCCGAATCAACATTATTTTGCAAATATAACTCAACATCTTCAACAAATAAAGAGAAAAGTAGAGGGTAAATAACCTCCCCTTGCCTCAAACCAACGGCGCATTCGAAAAAATCAGTGTAGCTATTACATACTTTAACACAAGATTTAACTTTCTGGTACATATCCCGTATAACTCTTAATAATTTACCTTGGATTCCGGTCTCGTAAAGCTTTAACCATAGCGCATTCCTATATATAGAATCAAAACATTTAAACATGTCCACGTATACAACATATAGACGTTTGTTATCATTTAAATATTTCTGAACTAAAGACATTAATACAAAAATAGCATCAACAGTGCTGCACCCTTTGCGAAATCCGAATTGCGCGTCCGAAATTTTACTGTTGTTGTTACAAAAACTTTCGACACGTTTATTTATGACTGTAGTAAACAATTTCGATAAACAACTGTGCAACGTTATACCCCTATAATTATTAACAGTATTTAAGTCACCTTTTTTGTGGACAGGAACAATAACTCCCTCGGTCCATTTATCTGGAAAATAGCCAGAGTTCAATATCGCATTGAATATATCGCAAACGTGGGATGAAATTATATCGATACTTTCAATAAAATATTCATTTAATAAGTAATCACTGCCAGAAGATTTTCCGCACTTTAAAGATTTAACCGCGTTCAAGATTTCATGAATCGTGATTTCGCTATCCAATTCAGGAAACGTACCATTCGGGGCATCAAAATCATGATTATTACAAAACTGCTCCGCTTCTTGATTCGAACAGTGTGAGATATCGTTACTAAGGGACAAAAAATATTGATAGAAGCTTTCTAATGTAATCACGTTGTTTCGTGTTGATTTTTTCTTTTTAAAATATTTCCAGAACTCTTTCGGTTTACAGTGTTTTAACTTTTCTATGTCGTTTAAGTTTTTATTGTTAAAAATGCGCTTTTTCTTGTTTAATAAATTCTTATATTCCTTTTTTAATTGACAAAGACATTCACGGTTATGTACAGAGTGACATTTGTTAAAAACACCTAGTGCTTGTAAATATCGATTTTGGGCGTTAATACAATCGAGATCAAACCAGTCAGCGTCATGCGGACGGCGTCTCTCGTTATTAGCATTATAGTTACACTTCACTTGCTTGGAAAACAAAGGATCCGCCAAAATAAGACTGTCCTCGCATAAACTATCGATTGAACAAGGACGACATCGTCACGTTGCCCGGGAAGAAAGGAAGTGTGAATTCTGCAATCTCAACGAAATCGAGGACGAGTTCCTTTCGTGCTGATGTGTGACATTTACAGGGAATTACAAGAACGCTACATTGCTCCATACTATACGCGAACACCGAGCATGTTAAAATTTGTACATTTTGTTAAATGTAAAGAAAAAGACGATGCAACATCGTCTATCTAAATACATTATTCAGGCCTTTAAGATAAGGAACAATTTGATCAACGTTCAAGTGTCATAAATACAAAATAATACATTATTCTCCCACATAATGTACCTATACTTTTCTCATTCTATATTAATGAACTACCCCTACATGTATTTTAATTGTTAATTAATGTTTAATTATGAGAAGGCGAACATTCACACTTTTTTCAAAGTCAGTCAAAAATTTACATTGAAAACGACGACGCACCGGAGCCCATTTATGTCCCAATTGCAAACTCACTAGAGTCGTTCAATATCACACCAACTGATGTTCACGATATTCTTAAGTCACTTTCTGTTGACAAAGCGTCAGGGCCGGATGGTATAAGTAACCGTATTCTAAAAGAGTGTCGGGCTGAATTGTCCACCCCTTTATGCGACTTCTTTAATTTCTCGCTCAAGGGAGGAGATAGAAGACCTCATAACCACAACAACTGCAAATATATCTGCAAAACTAGAAGAATATATAAAAAGCAAAATAGATCAAGAAGTGAAAAATAAAACAAAAGATTTGAATGATAAAATTGATGGCTTAGACTTTGAGAACAGACAATTAAAACAAAAATTAACTGATCTAGAGAGATCTACAAAAATAACAATTGCTGAGCTGCAAAACAAAGTGGAACAAAACTACGAAACCAGTAGGGAAGCAAACAGAAAGGCCAATCACAATGAACAATATTCTAGAAAGAACAATTTCTAAATTATGAACATTGAAGAAACCAGTGGCGAAACAGAAGAACAGTTACTACAAAAAGTTACCGAAAAACTAAAAACACATGCGGATGTGACACTCGAACCAGATGACATTCTAGCAATGCACAGAATTCCAACAAAACGGGGTGCTACCAGATCTGTCCTCCTTAAAGTTAAAAATAGCAACATAAAATCAAACATCATGAAGAAGAGATCAGCAATGAAAAACAAAGGGTATAAACTTGTAGATGATGTAACAAAATTAAACCAAGGGCTGCTAAATAGACTATCTTTGCACCCGGATATTACGAGTGCTTGGTTTTTCAACGGCTATGTGTACGGACAAACATCAAGTGATGAAAGAGTGCGTTTTGATATCTATGATAACATTAACAATGTAATAAGTGACTTCAGGCAACACCAAAGAAGCCAGAAGCCCAGGGACACCAGAGCCTGAGACTCTAGCCAGTAAGATATGTAAAACAATATATCTTATATCTTTTGATAACAACAATTAATGAAAGACTGTTTTGTTGTTTTTCTGAAATCTCAAATTTTACAACTACCATGTGATTGTTTTCCGTTTATTTTTTCTTCTAAAAATTGATTACAGAAATATTCACCGTATGCATAGACTCTTTTAAATATTCATGTAAATATACAACAATTCATTTGTCCTTGCAAACACATTATAGTTGGTACATGCATGACGTCTGTATTTATGTATATTATTAAAAACATGCTTCGGGGCAAAACTTCAGGAGATTAAAAAAAATATATATATATATAAATGCATGCAGTAAACAGATACACACTCAGACGCACGCACACTTACACACATACGCACGCACGCACGCACACACTCACACACGCACACACAAATGATTTACATGTAAACATTGAAAATACACTGGTGTATTATCGATTTTCATATTGACAGTTTATGTCCACTACAGTTTATTTTATTTATTTATTTTTCAGCTGTGATATTGTTAATTCCAAATAATATATTCTATTTATTAAAAATGTGTGGTAATAGCCTCGTAAAATTTGTTTTTATCTAGAAAAAAATGTAAGTGACATGGGTTCTAGTTTAAAGACAATTGGTGGCCTAGTTTCCGGTAAAAAGAAAGTAAATCCCATGCATGCTTTTTGCATGGAGAAATCCCGTTATAGTAATCGTAAAAGTTTTTCTATTTCGAGGGTCGTCTAATAAACCTATACTAGTATCAAAATTTAAGAAAGACATTGGTACAACAAATTGAGAAAACATAGGTAATTATAAAAAAAGGCAAGATAGGTTTTTCTATGCAAATTTACTTATTAGTGATCAGAAACTTACTAAATGAATTTTTGTTCGTAAATTGTTACAAGTATTATATATTTCAAATTTCAATACAGTTCAACATGTTTCATAGACGGCCCTCAAACTGACTTACTGTTAGCAGTACAGATAGTCGTGAAAAGCATGGACGTGTGAAGATTACCATAGTGTTTTTATGATTAGAGCTGCATTTGTCTTTAATCCTTAACTCTAACTGGACTTTAGATTATTATCATGTGGAAGGCATGTGAATTATTGCTTTTAAAGAATAGTCATAGCTGCTAATGTATTATTAAAGATTGCTTTTAGGTGATTTTTTTCAACTATTATAAACCCCTTTTTATTACGATTTAGAAATGAAACTACATGTATTCCCATAGATGTTACTTTGAACATTGAAAAATCTTGTATTAAGAATATTTTCTTATACATATACCTTCACTTGTTGATATACCGGTCTTCTTGTGAGGTTCTTCCGTTCATTTTGTGTATAGGTTTGCATGATTGTTAATGTCTCTTTAAAATGTGTGTATGTACGTTGTGGTGTGAAATATCCGTCTCATTATCTGTGTTTTGTTGTTCTTTCTACAGTGGGAACTGCACTCTTTTTGTGTGTATCCCCATGATTAAGTGTGTTCTTTCTAGGATAAACGTGAAAGTTCATATATTATATAATTTACTTTAAATAAAATTGTGATGTAAATTGCAGTTATGTTGATAAAGTCAGTTAATTAATATTTTGTGTGTTGTTTCCTCTGTATTTGAAAGTAATAGTATGATAGCCATGTTGTTGTACATACCTCTATCATTATCTTGTTTTTTTTTCAACCAGTTTGTTTGTTACAGTGGGCTTTATCAAACTATCTCATTAGTCTTTGTTGTTGAGTGGACAAATATATGTTATATGCATCAAAGTATGGCTGACACCTGCAGAGAATGGCTCATGAGGCACTCAGTGAAAAACTGTATGAAAACATTATTAAAAATTTATCTTAATGACCTCATGTAACATTATCTCATACAATTGTAGAGGCTTAAATAATATGCATAAAACAATTGATGTTTTTAATTTTTTAAGAGAAAAAAATGCTGATGTATATTGTTTACAAGATGTGCATTTTACTTCTAATATGGAAAAGCATTTGTACTCGTTATGGAACTCTAAAGTATATTTTAGTTTCGGCAAGTCCAATGCCCGAGGCGTAGGTATTATGTTTAAAAAGGGCTTAGATGTTAAAGTTTCTCAATCTTTTTGTGATACTAATGGCAATTATGTTGTGTTGGACATAACTTACCAATCAAGACAATTTACCTTTATTAATGTTTATGGGCCGAATACTGATTGTCCTGATTTAAAAAAAAAACATTTTTGAAATCACAGATTCAATTGGAAATGAATCACTCATTTGGTGTGGAGATTTTAATCTCGTGCTTAACACTGAACTTGACTATGATAATTATAAATCTTATCTTATAACAATAACAAAAGCGCTAGGAAATTTATACTTGATATTATTCAACAAAAACATTTATGTGATCCTTTCAGATAATCAAATGGCAATATCAAGAAATTTTCATGGCGCAGAACAAATCCTATACAACAAGCAAGGTTATATTTCTTCCTTATTACTGAAGACTTATTGCCACATGTGAGAAGCTGTAATATTGGTAGTAGCTACCGATCAGACCACTCTGTAATAACTTTAAATCTAGTCTTACAAGATATCAAACATGGAAAAGGTCTTTGGAAATTTAACAACTCACTTTTATTGGACAAAGATTATTTAAACTGTATAAACCAAAAAATTGAAGAAGTTAAGAAACAGTACGCCTTACCGGTTTATAATTTTGATAACATTAATACTGTAAATGATCAGGATATGCAGTTTTTAATCAATGATCAACTTTTTTTAGAAACTCTTCTTTTGGAAATTCGGGGCAAAACAATATCTTATGCATCTTATAAAAATAAAACTAGGAGGGATAGAGAACAAACTTTACTAGAAGAGATTGAAAAAATATAAACTAATATAAATGACCAAAACAAATCAATACTTCTCGAAATGCAAACGGAGTTACAAAATATTCGAGATGAAAAAATCAAAGGCCATGTTATAAGGTCATGGGCAGAGTGGATTGACAATGGAGAAAAGCCAACAAAGCTATTTTGTAGCCTAGAAAGACATTATTGCATGAACAAAGTTATACCATTTCTAGAAACAAGCAATGGAAATTATATATATAATCAAAACGAAATTTTAAAAGAAACTGAGTGTTTTTACAAAAATGTGTACTCTAAAGTGAACAATAACCAAAATATTGATATCCCTAACTTTTTAGAATATTCTCATATTCCAAAACTAAACAGCGACCAGTCAAATTTATTAGAAGGCCTTCTCACATATCCAGAAGTTTTAAATACTCTTAAACGTATGCAAAATGATAAGAGTCCTGGGTCGGATGGCTTTACAACAAATTTCTTTAAAGTTTTTTGGAACAAAATTGGCCATTTTGTAGTTAGGTCCTTAAATTTTGCATTTACTAATGGTGAACTATCAGTGATACAAAAACAAGGTATTATTACTTGCATTCCAAAACAGGATAAACCAAAACAGTTTAAAAAAAACTGGCGACCTATAACTCTTTTGAATACTATATACAAATTAGCTTCAGGTTCAATTGCTCATCGTCTTAAATCGGTTTTAGATATATTAGTGAATAAAGACCAAACAGGATTTGTTAAAGGTAGGTTTATTGGTGAAAACCTACGTCTTATCTATGACATAATGAATCATACTGAAAAATATAATATTCCGGGACTCTTAATGATGATAGATTTTGAAAAGGCCTTCGACACATTATCTTTTGATTTTATTAATAACACTTTATTATTTTTTAACTTTGGTCCTTCATTCATGAAATGGATAAAGTTGTTTTATACAGAAATTTTAACAGCAGTTCAGCTGAATGGATTTTTAACTAATTTCTTTGAAATACAACGCGGTTGTCGTCAAGGAGACCCCATTAGCCCCTACTTATTCATTCTCTGTGCCGAAATACTAGCTGCAAAAATAAGAATCAGTAAAAATGTAAAAGGAACTTTTATTAACGGCGTTGAATATAAAATCTCTCAATTTGCTGATGACACGTCTTTACTATTGGATGGAAGTGAAGCCTCTCTCAAATCTACTTTAGATATTTTACAAGATTTTTCTTTGATTTCAGGTCTAAAGGTTAACTTTGAAAAAACACATGTTATTTGGATTAGTGCATTAAAATATAGTACATGGTCAATAAAAACAAAATGGAAGCTCAATTGGGGAAATACTTGTTTCAGATTACTTGGAATTAACTTTGATGTTGACCTAGATAAAATGATATCATTAAATTTCAAAGACAAAATTGATACAATAAGTAATTGTATAAAGTCATGGAATAAAAGAGAACTTACACCCATAGGTAGAATAACAGTTATTAAATCATTGTTACTGCCACACTTAACTAATTTGTTTGCTACCCTACCAAGACCAAATACACATTTTTTTCATAAACTTAATAGTCTTTTTTATGAATTTGTTTGGCAAGGTGAAACAAGAATAAAAAGTAAAGTTCTAGTCAAAGATTATACTGATTGTGGATTGAAAATGCTCGATGTTGTTGCATACATGAATAGCATCAAATTAACCTGGTTTAAGCGTTTATTACCAGGTGCCGATAGCAAGTGGTGTAGTTTAGTTTGCAATAATGTTGTAAATATTAACCACTTATTCAATTTTGGTAAGGTCTATCTTAAAAATATTCTACAACAATGTAAAAACCCTTTTTGGGCAGATGTATTTCAGTCACACATGGATTTTATTGATAAATGTGTTATAACTACTATAACCGATTTTTTAGCATTACCTATCTTTTATAATCACAAGTTGTTGGTTGGTAATGAACCAATTTTTGTCAAAGCTTGGTATGATCGGGGAATTCGTTATGTTAAAGATCTTATGAAAAATGATGTCATTTTTAGATAGATCTGAATTTAGCAAGAGAATTGGAACTTCAGTGAATTTCCTGCAATATGAAGGTATTACAAAATCTATTCAAGTCTATTTAAAATCTCTTCATATTGCCGACAACACAGAAATAATGGATACATGTTTCCCTTTAATACCAAGCTATATTAAGTCATTAACTATGTGTACAAAAGGTAATGCTGTTATATATAAAACTTTCATCAACAATCCAGAAATTCCAACATGTCGTGAAAAGTGGAATAGTATTTTTAACATTCATGAATCTGAATGGAAGTTTTTACATAGTTGGATATTTGATGTCACACAAGATTCTTACTTGCAATGGTTCCAAATTAGGCTAACTCATAACATATTAGGTTGCAACAGCCTTCTTTCCGAAATGAAAATAGTTGAGTGTGACAAATGTACTTTTTGCAAAACTGAACCAGAAACACTTATACATCTTTTCTGGGATTGCACAATTGTTCAAGCGTTTTTATCCAATGTAAACAATATTGTTTATCAAATTGATGCTGAATTTGCAATGAATTCTGAATCATTAATCTTATGCTCACCTAAAAAAGCCTATAATCTATTTTGTCTAGAGATAAAGCATTACATTTTTCTTTGTAAACGAAGAAACACCATCCCCGCATTAGAAGGTTTAAAAAGACTTTTAAACTTATCATGCACAATTATTGAAAAAACTAACCTGTCTGAAGAAAGAAAGGGCTGTATGAACATATTAAAATTATTTTGCAGCCGAAATTAAATACACGTATTAACTTTAAAATATTGAAAAATTGTTTATTTTTATACACACACTCCCCTTAATCAGCATTGATATATTTTGATGGATAAAAATGCTGTAACATTTACCATGTTGTTTTTTTCTTTTTTCCTTTTGTTGTTCTCCTGTATTTATGTATTTATTGATTCTCTACTACATACATTTTATACATGTCATAGCATATATTATAGTGGTTTAAACCAAGTATATGTTGCTATGTTTTGCCATGTATATTGTATTCTTTGTAAATATATATGTACTTGTAAACGAATAAATAGTGAGAATCGGAAAAAAAACAACAACAAAAAACAAAAAAAATTTACATAAAAACAAAATCACATTGTTTAAACTTTATATGTATAATGTAGATATATTTAGAAAAATATTCAAAAATATCGATTAAGAATAAAAAGATACTGTATTAAAAAAAAAAAAAAAAAAAAAAAAAAAAAAATTTCTCGCTCAACAAATGTATATTGCCAAGCTGTTGGAAAGAAGCTAATGTCAGTGCAGTTCTTAAAAAGGGCGATCCAAAAGTAGCACGTAACTATCGACCAATTTCGTTACTTAATACAATGGAAAAAGTTTTTGAAAAAATAATATTTAAACATGTTTATAACCATCTTATTAATAACAGAATACTTATCTCATTTGAGTCGGGGTTCTTGCCGGATGACTCTACCACAAACCAACTCACTTACATATACGACACGTTCTGCAAAGCGCTTGACAACGGGCTAGAGGTTAAAGCTATATTTTTTGACATTAGTAAGGCCTTTGACAAGGTCTGGCACCAAGGTCTGTTACTCAAACTCCAAGCTATTGGGATTCGCGGAAACTTACATTCTTGGTTTGTAAACTACCTAAATGGAAGACGCCAACGCGTAGTGCTCCCAGGCGCATGCTCTAACTGGGCTACACTTGAGGCTGGTGTCCCCCAGGGCTCTATATTAGGGCCCTTATTATTTTTAATCTTTATTAACGATATTGTTAATGATATCCAAAGTAATATTCGCCTTTTTGCTGACGACACAAATTTATACATTATTTTAGATGACCCTAACACCTCAAATGCAATATTACAAAACGACATCGACAAAATATCCAACTCGGCTCTAAAATGGCATGTTGCATTTAACCCCTCCAAATCTGAAACATTAACTTTCGCAAGAAAACAACAACCGAATCAATGTCACTTTACAATGCTGTCCACACATATATTTATTGATAAATATGTTATAACTACTATAACCGAGTTTTTAGGATTACCTATCTTTTATAATCACAAGTTATTGGTTGGTAATGAACCAATTTTTGTCAAAGCTTGGTATGATCGGGGAATTCGTTATGTTAAAGATCTTATGAAAAATGATAAGTCATTTTTAGATAGATCGGAATTTAGCATGTCAGTTCTCATAAACATCTCGGAGTTATTATTTCGAACGATTGCAAATGGCACATGCATATTAAATATATAAATGACAAAGCCTGGAGTAGAATTAATATTATGCGCAAATTGACATTCAATCTTGATCGAAAATCGCTTGAAACTATTTATACATCGTTTATACGCCCGTTATTAGAATACTCAGATGTAATATGGGATAATTGCACCCAGGCAGAAAAACACAAATAAGACAAAATTCAAAACGAAGCTGCACGAATTGCATGCGGATCATCAAAATTAGTTTCCCTATCAGAACTACATAAAGAAATTAAATGGGAACCTTTGCAAGATCGACGCGATAAACATCAGCTTATATTATTTTATAAAATGCAAAATTTACTTACACCTCAGTACTTGACGGATCTGGTACCTCAAAATATTGGTTCTGCTTCTAGGTATTATCTTCGAAACGCTAATGATCTTCGAACATCAGTAACTAGAACAACTCTGTATTATAAATCGTTTTTACCCGCAGTTATTAGAAAATGGAATAGTTTACCAGAAGAAGTTAAAAATAGCGACACGTTGAATAACTTTAAATACAATCTTAACAGAATCTTAGTAAAGAACCCTTCGTACTATTATGTTGGTAAGCGTTATCTACAAATACTTCACACGCGGTTAAGAACCAATTCAAGTTCGCTAAATGAACATCTTTATGCAAAACATGTCGTTGCTTCTCCGCTGTGTTCATGTGGTGATATTGAATCGAATTATCACTTCATTTTATGTGCCCATGCTTTAACACAATACGAGCTAAATTAATTAACAATATTTTTAGAATAAGTCGCAGTTGTACAAGAGAAATAAATATGTTTAAACTAATTAATGTTTTAGCACTATGTGTTATACTTAAGCGCATGCAATATTTGTCAAATGTATATCTCTTTGATGATAAGCTGTATATGCTTCAATCAAAATAAAATGTTCTGTTCTGTTCTGTTCAATTAATTCGAACGAAATGGTCCGGACGCAAAATTTTGAACTGGACGTGGGGATGCAATACCGCTGGAATTGTTTTCTGGTATGGCTGGCGAGAGTCGCTGGTGGCTTCGTCTATCAAGACGCACTGGTTTTGTTTATAATGTCTTTGTAATAATGTCACTGTAATATATTTTTCAATGTTTATTTTTCTTTGTTTATTTTTTCAACCGGATTCGACGGTAGCGCATGCCCAGGATGATAATGGATAATAATTTACGAGTGACTTATATTAAGATTGACCAGATCATGCTAATTTTGTTAAAGAAATTTATTGGCTGATAATGGATTCATTTTCATTGGTTTACTTAGAGAGCAATTGTAATTTACTGTAAACAAGTTAACCGTATAGATGTCACTTAAGGACAATAAACAACTATGTATGCCTTGTGCAAACCGTGAAACCGTTATCACAACATGGCCCAGTTTTGTGGATACAATGCGTCAAATTCGCTGCCCGTGTAAAGACGTTGCCCTGCCAATTATCAATTGTCGTTAATTGGACATGTTCACTGTGCATATGGTCACCGCATACTACTGAAATAAAATTGGAAAGCACAGTATACTTCGTGGAAAAAGTCGTTGCTCAGGTAAGATATTTTTGTATTTAAATTCAAATATTTAACAGTCCATATACTCTATGATAAAACCACGAGTTGCACGGAACAATATATGATTTAAGCCACACACGAAAGTAAAACAGTGCTAACATGGTGTAGATCTCGGTCAAAAACAAGTACCTGTAATGAATGATATGCATAATTCGCATTTAAACCTTTAGTTTCAATATAAAGTTTATAGTTCTAAACGTATTTTTTTCAACAAAAACAAAGTTATAATATCACAGAAACTTAAATGAGCTTCTATCACACGAATTATAGCCAAAATGTAAGAGAAATCTAAATATATAGATGAAAATTCACTTAATGAATACAAGACGTGGACACTTTTTCACTTCGTCTATGACGGGGGACGAATTTGTAAGAATATTTAGTAGCGATACCCACTGTTTTCCGTATAACAAAATTTATTGTCATATTATGATGAAAACCTAGAGAAATTAACATTTTCTTGCACTGAAATCTGTTTATTTGTCCATAAGTATACGGTGCCCATCCATTCATCATAAAGGTAACGTAGTTTTATTACATCAGTATACGGAAACCATATACACCGTGATGTTTAGCATGTATTGTAAAAACGTTACTCTGTACCCGCCCACCTTCTAGGCAGGCAATACGACTGAAATTCATGTTAACTTTGCAATCAAACTGGAAAAAAAACATGATTTTTTTTTTACAGAAAATTTGTTCTTTATATAAATTTGAAAATCGAATATTCGTATTCGTTTTTTATATTCGAATATTATCCGATATTCGAATATTCGGTCCCATCCCTAATAAAAACCAAACAAATCTCGCTGTTGTGGATTTGAACATGAAAGCGGAAACGCTCATGCGAGATTTATCCGAGCCACCGGCTGGTGGCACACAGGAGCGTTTGGTGGCCGTGTAAGAATATTGATCAACACATCTTTATTGCCTGCGCTGTACATTCAAAATCTGACAGAAAAGCACCATTTGAAAACACATATTTGTGGGTTATCAATATCAACCGTCCGCAAGGGAAACAACCATTGAAATTAAAATAATACTTAATACATACTTACCTCCCGGTAAAGATAAACGTAGTATCAACGATTGATAGAAAATGATTATTATATAGTAGAGTTATCAGCGTTACTTGCTTCCCACTCGCTGTAACACCGCCACTACGACAGCACTCACACCGCAAATGACGCAAAACAGGTACGCTGTCTTTTTGCGGCCAACCTGCTTTGATAATCACGAACGTGGAAACGCATAAAATATTACAATAATTCTGTGTCACGACTGGATGAAGGACAGTACATGTGTGTACATGTAATTTATTTCTGGCGAAGGTCACACTATTGCTATAGCTACTGTTGTTCTTCATTAAACCTGTAAGATGTTTTATATACATGTATGATGATATAATTACAACCTTTTGCATTTTCACGTAAACGCTGCATTCTGATTGGATAATCCGTACCCCGATGAACCGGCTGTGCATGCAAATTACCTCTTTATTATTTATGACTGTACTACTTTTTCATTCTCTATCTGCGAAAGGACGTCGTTGTTTTGCGCGAACCTTTACGATGTAAACACCATCGTTCGTAAACAAAATGACGGATTTATCGGTTGCCTGTGTTGCAGACGATAAAATTGTTGACGCATATTGGGAAATTTGAATTTTTTTTTTCCAGAAAGTCAACTCTACAGCGATTTGAAATGTCTGACGAGATTTGAAATGTCTGACGAGATATTAAAATTTTAGAAATGCCGATCGACGAAAATGAAACCCAACCTAAAACGGAGATTCCTACGCAGGAGGCTACACGTCAGTTGCGGCCCTTAAACATTGAAAAGCAAAGTGTTTGGCCACTTTTCGTTGTAACTATAAGAATTGAATATTTTTTTCATTTTATCGCTGTCGGGAAAATTACGCCTAATTTATGCATAAACGCCGTCCCGACAGTTCACCGATGAAATGCAAAAATATACTATACGATTCTTAAGTGAATGTTGTAAGATGCAATGAATGATCCCTCCAGTGGACCGTACCTGTTCTATAACCACATCATAATAAGTTGTATGGAACTTCATATAACCGATGTGATGAACAGGTTGGGGCACAGACTTCCTAATAGCGATGGCAATCCAAACTGCATCCCGTAGCTGCTTAGTCCTCGATTGAACCTTTCAAGCAAACACTTTTAGGACTTATTGATATATTGTGTTATGTGGGAATTGACTAAAGAGGAATTGCTTATTGAAAAAAGCAAATCGTACATTGAAACATTGTCCAAACATGACAAATTGTGCACTCGTAGATATCAATATATGAGGTAATGCCCACTGTTGGATATCATTGCAGGAAACACTCTCCAATCGTGGCAAGCAAAACCATGAGTAGCCGCCATCAGCCAAGTATAAACTCTCTCATGCCTTGAAACTAGTCAACAATATAACATGCAAAAAATTTCATGTGCCAATCGATGTTAATATCGAACCCGCAGACACATGTTGCGCCAGTGTACTGATCTGCAATAGCATTCCTTAATTGATCAGCAGGGGAAGTGAAAGCTTAAAGGGAGCAAACACCTCTTATGTTGAAACTTTTGTTTGTCACTATATAGTTGCTCATTGATTTCCAAGTCCAAGTCCATTTACTTGCGATTAGACATTAGTCAACAAGTTAAAATATGCATAAGAACATATTCTTGTCAATAAGAACATAATTATAATGCGTTTTGATTCATCTTAATTAAACTGTTGCTACTGTTGTCATAATGTATGAAGCATTCAGGTGTGCGGGACAAAATCCTTCGCTACGAAAGTTCGCGAACACGCGCGAATTTTCGTCGCGAAAAGTAGCGAAAAAATTGGCTCGTTGCATAGGCCTATCGCGAACGTTGCGGATTTTGCAGGGCGTGTACTGTCAATCATTCACAAAAAGAATCCTTAAATTAGCTTTGGTGAATACTAAGTAAAATTCAAATAAAAGGCATTTTTGGAACAGAACAGTTTCAAAAGTATTCAAGTCTAAGTCGCTTGCTTGAGTTTATTTCTTACTAACCGTCTTTTTTGCTTCAGGCAGTATTGTCCACTAAGCTAAGACCTGTTGTTGCTTTCAAAATCAAAACGAAATCAATTGCGATGATGAAAAATTAGAATATTTTGGATAAACTTTCTTGTTTTACGTTTGATCAGTACAGCTGCCACCCTCCCTTCCCCGATATGTTCATGATACGCCCGCGAAGTTGAAATCGGCGTTATCGGCGCAGGACTTGATGTTAGGTGCGATAAAATGAAGATTTATTACAAGTAAATTGATATTAGGGAAATAAAATTCGTTCTTTAATATTCATGTGTATTGGACAGGGAATTAAAGTGAAGGTGAGTTTAGGAAATGTGTTTTAATGGTTAAATATATACACATACTCAATTGCTTCAAGCAAATGAAACTTAATTACAAGGGAGTGTTTAAAACAGATTAAACATTTCTAAAAATGAAATTGTCATAGGACACACATACTGTATAATAAAATCCAGTAAGGGATTCAAACGGTAAAATATTATAAACCGTGTTTTAAAATCACGGTGAAATCGCATAAGCGTATGTACTACTTTGTGAGTATCAAATATACATGTAAGACATATTTTAACAAATAAGTTATTGAAATAAGGTGAAATAACGATTTGTTTTGGTCATTGTTTTTATACAAAACTTCCACGCGATCTTCGCATTTGCAACAAACTATTTTTTTCTGTGGAAGTCTTCTGAAAACAAACAAACAAACAATCAATCAAACACACATACAAACAACAACGATATTCACGTTATTTCCTCAAAAATTCAGAACAGAAACTCAAGCTTTTTAAAGCCGCAGTCCATAGAATATAATTCAATTAATCTTAAATTGGCATTTGTTCTAATGAACGTTAATGACGTTTATTCGAGTGAAAACTGTTTCTTATTAACTAAAGGCATTTTATAATGCCTATGTTCGAAAACACTTGGTACGAACGGAATACACACTAATGTACATGCTGATTACTCCAGAGGCATCATCAGGAATAGCGTACATATAATTTTAAGATAAAAAGTTACCAAAACGTTATTATTTTACCAATTTCAATGCGTTTTTTTGTATTTTGATCGTTACGATGTCCATTGGTGACGATTTCTACTAAGTGTTATTTTATTAACATATTTCTGAACTGCTGCTTTAATGAGTGCTATACGTTTTACCTCCTTGCTGTAAAATATATAAATAACTAACCCATGAATAAGTTCGCTTTTTGTATCAACAAAACAGAAATGTGATCTGCACAGGGTTTGTTTTAGGAGCAGTTGATAAGTACAGATATGCGATATACTACACAATGTACATGTAGAGAAAGATCTAGAGCGAATTAGCAGGGTGCTGCAACCTGTTCTTTTTGGTTCCAATCTGCTGCCCTTCTGGGCTGGTCAACACAAAATGTTATATATCTGTTGAAATTGAATATTATTTTGAAAATATTCAATGACACACGAATACTCCATGCTTAAAACCTTAATTAGAAGCATTAGACCCATGAAAACACTGGATTAAGCAAATTTCATTGTATTAGAAAACGCCAACAAACTGGTCAGGTTTTCCACCCTGCTCCTTAGCAGAACCCTGCACCTTTTTTTTTGCTCGTAGATCGTTCCCTAGTATGTATGATATCATTGCAAAGTTTGTGGACATGCATCTGGTCTGACAAAACCCACCCTCTTCATCCACCCCAGTCGTATACGTTTTACAATTGCTATTTAATACATATAGTAGATGAATCATCTGTTTAAAATTAATATAATTGTTCTCGTAAATAATAAATAAAGCCAAAAAAGCGCTTGGGTTCTGTTTCATGTATTTGTCTACTTGTGTCGAGTAACCAATATTATCGCCTCGGGACTACTCAGTAGTAGTTTTCTGGTTGGTTTGCGTTAAAGCTGGTGAATAGATGTTGTTTTTAAGGCATTTAATGGGTGAAAATTTAAGACTAGACGGTCGTTTTAAAATGGAATACAGAAAGTTTAATTTCAATACAACATATAGAAAACACCGTACACATAGCAAATAATTTAAGTTTAAATTATTTAATAAGGCACAGATAATTAATGAAATGTTAGTTCAACCCATCACAGATTTATGTTACAAAATGTGACTATTAACACAGTCAATTTAAATTCTAGTATGTATATTCATCACGATATACGGATGCACTTACAAAGTAATTAGCGTGTGTTTGCGACTGCATCTTTAGTCCTGGACAATCGCCAACCGTTCATAATCGTTTCGGGATATTCATGACAAAATACGAATGCACTTATAAAGTAATTAGCGTGTGTTTGCGACTGCATCATTAGTCCCGGACAATCGCCAACTGTTCATAATGGTTTCGGGATTAACAGTTTGTCTGCGTCAACCAAACCAACCATTTAGCGTTGCAAACCATCTAAATCGTATAATTGAGCTATTATGCGTTAAAATATGTTTGTTTCAGGTTACCCGACCTACCCTACAAACATGCTCGGACTCTACTTGTTCCAATAATTAGATGCTTTTTTTTAAAAATAAATAAGTGTTTTGTTTGGAATAGCATCCACTTCAAAACAATATTTAATGATATTAGAGACATGTTTTGAAGGTAATGTAACGAGTCCCCCATTAACTACTCGCCCCATAACGACTCGCCCCGTGTTTAACAACGACATGCCCCATATGTAAAACGATTTGCCCCATCAAAAGATCTTCAAGTCGACCATTTAACAAATAAAACAAAATGTTAAAAAAAATATTTCTCTACCTACCTACCCTAATTTTGGGTATGTAACCTGAAACAAACATATTTTTTTATGCCTTATCGGATTTTTCTGTTAGGCGTAAAAAATATGCTTGTTTTAGGTTACCCGACCTACCCTAAAAATGCCCCGACCCTATAACATTTTATTGGGTTTGTCAGATTTATTTTTGTTTTATTTACCTTTTTCAATAATTACGTCTTTTTTGATAAATAAGTGTTTTGTTTTGATAGTATCCACTTACAAAAAATGTTTAAGGATATTAGTGATATGTTTTGAATATTTATTCAGTTTTAGAATCTTCAAGTTGACCATTTACCAAATAAAAAAATAAATAAAAAATAAATAAATCCCGACCTACCTACCCTAATTTTTTAGGCATGTAACCTGAAACAAACATATTTTTTTACGCCTTATCAGTTCAACAGCTTACGAGGATTTCCAGCGATTTTCGTATTTTTCCGTAAAAGGTCAGATCCACTAGAGTGCTAATATTATATTTTAGAAGTAAAACGAGAGAGCTAATGCATGTACGCGCTAATATTTCGCATTTTGATAAAAATAGCGCCAACTCGCTAAGTACGGTTACAGTAATTTGATTGCGTGAAGTATCTTGCCTGGCATACGTGGGACGGGATTCATCGTTTTACAAATACGAATACATGTATGAGTCTCCCTTACTAATACTCCATAGTCATAGATTGGCGAAGATAATGTTAACATAAACAGGTACAATGTAAAATATAGAGGAATAACCTTGCCAACAACTTTTCGGACTTTCATTCAAAGTTAAAGAAAAAACTTAACCAACACAGTAAGCAACGAAGGACCAGCATAATCCTCTGGTCATATATGGGCTTTGTCGAAAATTTGAATCGTTCACTTTAAATACATGTATGCATTCGCATATTCCAAAGAAAATAATTACCTGTATGCTAGACTTAACCTGAATAATTTCACCTTGAACAAACATGAAGTACAAAAGCGACGAATACAATACACGCTGGGGTAGTGTTGATTTGACACAAGCGTACCAGTTGGGTATCTGAAGACGAACAAAATATTATGCAGATAGTCAAGGTTGTCGGGAAGGCTCCAATTAAGTTGGATAAATAACAATTTTATCACAACACACAACACAACACAACACACAATTTTTCACACACTGCATCGAGTTAAAGGGACATTACCCCTTAACATAAAAAAAAACAACTTAGGAAATAAATGAATAGTAATTAACAAATACAGTTAATCGTTCTGAAAATAAAGATAAAAAAAATTCAACAATTAACTGAATTGCATACTTAAGATTGATAGAACAACTGTGCCACTATATTGTCCATGCGATCTGATATAATAGCTGTTGAAATGTAATACGCGCTATTTAGCGTGGTGCGGTTGCGTGTGTTCTAATTACAATTTCTTTGCATTCTTAGTTTTCTGATGAACCAGCATGCTTTACATAAGGAGTATAATCCGAACTAGCTAAATGTATGGATAGCACATTGACCGGATAAGTAAGTTGTCCATGCGTTGTTTTTTAAATTTCAGACCATGCTCATCGTACAGTGCATGGGCCGTGTTCGACACAAGCCAAGGCTGATGGTTGCTATAGTGCTTCTGATCATATTATTTGGAATATACTTCATATCACAAGGACGACCTGTCGCTACGAACGACTTTAACGGTAAAATAAAGTATAATACAAGGGAATTTCACCAAGAAAGTAGTGTTGTTAATATCACAACAAGACGGACTATAAATGTTCCAACGAGAAACATTAGAACTGCGAATAGGTATCTACATGGCAGCACCAAAACAGCCATAAATCGGGACAATGATACGGCCAGGAACATGTTTATAGACAGGGATCTTTCCGTTAACACTACGGGCGAGATCTCAAAGCACAAGATTCTGTTCTGGAACCCTCCCGACTGGATGAAGAACTGGTATGGAGATACGGACATGGCGCAGTGCTCATACAAGAACTGCAAGATCGTGTACGACCAGAGGGAACTTCCGGTAAGCAAGGCGGTCATGTTTTCGGTAGCCGACAGTGGTATGAATAGTCGTCCACCCGAAAGTCCGACCGAACGCGATCCCGACCAGGCGTGGATATTTTTCATGTTGGAAAGTCCGGTGCATGTTGTCCGTCAAGAGTTTCGGTCGTCCCACTGGCACAATACCTTCAACTGGTCGTGGACATATAGAACCGACGCAGACATTTTCCACCCTTACGGGCTTCTTAAAACCAGAACGAAGCCTCCGTCTAAGAACTACACAGAAATCTTTAGACGGAAAACGAAGATGGCGGCGTGGGCTGTTAGTCATTGTTTCACGCATAGCGCTAGAGAACAATTCGTAAAATTACTTTCCAGCTACGTTAACGTTGACGTCTATGGCCAATGTGGAGTACCGACGTCAAGTGATTTTGACGCAACATTAGACAAAGATTACAAGTTTTATCTTGGATTCGAGAACTCTTTGTGTCCAGACTATATCACAGAGAAGCTGTTCCAGTATTATAAACGTGATCTAATCACAGTCGTACGGGGATCAATGGACTATACAAAGTGCCTTCCAAATGGATCCTTTATTAATACGGCTGATTTCAGCTCCATTAAGGAACTCGGCGAGTACTTAAACAGACTGGCAAACAACGAAGAGGAGTATATAGAATATCTCAAAAGGAAGGACATGTATGACGTCTATGAGCGGGAGTTTCTTTACAGAGATGCGGTGTGCAATTTTTGTGATAAAATCAACAATTTGGATAAAAATAGAAAGACATATCGAAATATAGAGGAATGGATGGGTAATTGTTTTACTGTTAAAGATCTGCATTGAACCCCGTGTTTTATTGTTTTACGGTTTTGTGTTGGCATCGAATGTTGTATTGTATATGCTGTTTACAAGTTTTATTTATTGTTTTATTTGGTTAAGTTATTCACTACCAAATATTTATTAGAATGGAAAATTTAAAAATAAGAAATAATTGGTCTCGTTGTTGTTCAATTGTGTTGTTAAATGCTATTAAATAGTTTATATATGTGCGTATGCGTACGTTGTATAAAATCGCCTAAATGTTCATTTCTGACACGTTGATCACGAATGTTCATAGATCTACATGGCAACCTAAAACACGGACCAATGAAAACATCTAATTAATACGATCATTGTTTTCATTGGTCAATATTTAAGGTCTACGGCTAAGGTTAAGTTTAGAATTGGACCCGACATCGCACATTAATTACGTTTAATATTTATTATTATTTAGGTTCTTGGCTACATATTTTACGATGTGTAACATAATATAACAATGGGCATATTTTCCAAGATTTTTGTATGTACGTGCGTAGTCTAGAAGTTATTGTAAAACCACAATATTATCACGTTAGAATCAGATAAAAGAACAAAACTACAGCAGACATGATGTTTAAGGTCATTAAACACGCAACTTATCTTTTCAGAATGATTTCAAATTTATAGATTTGGATAGAAAGGAAAAATCTATTCAACAATCTACTCCAATCATTGAAAAAACAAATTATCAATAAACTCCGTAAGTTTAACATCAAAAACCTTTTATAAAACAATAATCCAACACGCTGATATGGAAGAAATCCAGTTACTCGAAATTAAACAAAAGTGTCCAAAAGTTGCAGTTTTAATGGCCTTAAGTATACTTCAAATACAGAGTGGAAAGACAATTCTGTAAAACGGTTGAAATTAGTATTGTCGAAGGTTTTACTGTCCATGGTAACCATTACAGCAATATTTGTAGACCTAAGCATCAGCAAGATCGCATTAAATGTATTTCTTTTTTGTGCAAATTTATTAATAGTTGATTCTCTTTAATAGTTCTGTCTTAATACTAAGCTGTGGTAAGATTTACATTTTTGCCTTAATGGATTGAGGTATTGAAGTAAATAGACTTTTGAGTACATTTCCTCTCTCACAGTGTTTCACAATGGAATATTCATATATTCAATTAAAATAACATCGTTGTCAAAAACCCTAAGTATGGGACGGAATTGAAAATAGTCAGGTAGAATTTCAGCCAAAAGCAAATGTTTGTTGAATCAAATATCAGCTGTTATATATAATTATATATTTATTTATAAAAGTACGTTAAATCATTAACACATTTAATAATGCGTTGCAACGTCAAATCTATATCGTTTGCATGACATGCACTTAAGATATTTGGCAAATTGTCTGGGTATTTGTTAATCAGACGCAGTACTTTGGTTTTCTTCCATTATATCTGTATGTGTTCCATCCTTTAATTTTGAGGAACGTCTTCTGCGAGTGCGCGTTGCGAGATCTTGTCCTTGAGGTCTACGCCACGTGTTTGCGGTATGGAAAAGAGGAGGGCGACGGAGAGAAATGAAGTGGCGGCACATATCCAGTACTTCATACCAGACATCTTGCTGTCCTGAAGATAAAACGAGCAAGTTTAATGGCTTATACATTATATAGCTAACGTTAAAACAATACGTATCAATTTGCTTGTACATGTATATCTGTAAACTAGACAGGACACAACGTTTGGTTTATCGAGGAAAAATTAAGCCGAGGTTTCCGGTTAGCTCCTTTCATCGAATAAAACTGTCTTTAAATATAAGCATGAATAAAATACTTAATATTATTATGATACTTGGTTTAAGAAGTAAATAACCCACTAAGTTACGTACCAAGAAGACAGGCTGAGGCCCGAGGATAGCCCCAACTCCGGCCAGTGTGTTTTGCCGACCGTACCCGATATTTTCTGAAACGACTCAGACCTTTGCACAATAATCGCACATTTAACATGCTGTACCCAAATACCAAATGTCTTGACAAGATAATAAACTAAAGAACTCAAAAAATGTTTGCAACCGTTTAACAACATGCAACTATTTTTCTTTATATGAACTCGAGATGATAATTGTTTTGGAGGTAAACAGGAGTTCTCCAACAATATACATAACGCACCATGGCACATTCTCAAAATAGATTATGCGAATATACACATCCAATACATTCAAATTTATATAAGACTTATGCAACTTATGCATGGCTGTTGAACAGCACCCGCGTTTGCTGAAATCACTACTTTCAACATCGTGCCAATGAAAAGAAATCAACGTTTCCCACCTGACCACAGTCGGGTACGTTTCTATGGTGACAGTCTGTATCGGTGACCAAGCGGCGGTAATACCAGTTAGAGCGATTAGAAAGCATACGTTGATTACAGACTGTACGTTCAACGTTTATGTAAAAATATTCAAGTACAGTAAGCATTACAGAGGCAAAAAATCAACTACTAAACCAGAATGCTAGAAAGTCATTACAGGAAGAACATAAACACATATAAGAAACACCGTTTCAAAGAATGGTCCTAAATCATCGTGAGCAAATAGACTCGCACTAGAAAAAAACACTAAGAATATTGATCAACACATCTTTACTGCATTAGCTGTACATTCAAAATCATATAAAAAGCACCATTTGAAAATAAATATTGGTGTGTTTTCAATATCAACCGTCCGCAAGGGGAACAACCAGTGAACTTAAAATCATACTCAATACATATCTATCTCCCGGTAAAGACAAACGCATTATCAACGATTTATAGAAAATGCTTATTATATAGTAGCGTTATCAGAGGTACTCACTTTCAACTCGCTGTAACACCGCCACTACGACAGCACCTGCACCACAAATGACGCAAAACAGGTACGCTGTCTTCTTGCGGCCAACCTGCTTTGATAATCACGAACGTGGAATCCCATAAAATATTACAATAACTATGTGTCACGACTGGAGGAAGGTTAGTATGTATGTACATGTACCTTATTTCTGGCGAATGTCACACTATTGTAATAGTTACTGATGTTTTTCATTTAACTTGAATGATGTTTTATGTACATGTATGATGATAAGAAAGTTGGAAGATGCAATCAATGATCCCTCCAGTGGACCGTACCTGTACTGAAGCTACATCATAGTAAGTTGCATGGGACTTTCTATAACGGATGTGACGAACAGGTTGAGGTACAGACTTCCCGATAGCGATGGCAATCCAAAATGTATCCCGAAGCTGCTCAGTTCCATATTGAACCTTGACACAATCACTGTTAGGACTTATTGATATATATTTTGTTATGTGGGAATTAACTACAGAGGAATTACTCTTTAAAAGAAGCAAATCGTCCACTTCTATTAGATGGCAAAATTGTCCAAACGTAGACACTGTTAAATATAAGAAATCAAGAAAAGAGGAATAGTCACACTCAAAAATATATAAATGTTCATTTGTGTATATTAATGCATGACGAATTGTCCACTCGTAGAAATGAATAAAGGAGGTTTTGTCCAACGTTGGATATCATGGCAGGAAACACTTTCCAATCGTGGCAAGCAAAACTGGAGTACCGCAATTACCCTTAGTGTTGGGACACCATAAATATTGGGCCACCCCTAATTTTTGAAAAAAAAATAATTATTTTTTGCGCCCCTTAACATTGCATAATTGCATTCTAATTTAGAATGTCAAACAGTACTTCATTTTTATTGACATGTGGTTGATAATAAAAATAAAATATATAATAAACATGTGAACAATATCAAAATAACTACGCATTTACCAGGAAACAGAAAACCGCAGCGTGTACTTTAGCAACTCCTTGCTTCGAAATAGGTCTAGATAGCTGTATTTGCGATCTTCATCGTCTTTTGGGGGCATATGCGGTAGAAATTTCGATATCTCTGGTTCCGTTTCCCGTTAATGCGCGCTACTCTTTTGATGACTATCTTGGCGTCCTTTACTCTGCCATTACCAACGTACCAGTGAAAACTTTCAGGTGCAAACCTATGATTTCCAAAAAACACAACACATATCAACAACGTTTTTATTACCATCATTTCGATAGGAAGATATCACACAGCAGCGATAAGAAATTAGTCGTTTGACACTTTTGACACAATCGTCTAATAGATTTTATGAACATATTTGAATTGTGTAATTTATTTAATCCAATTTAAATTATGCTACATGTATGTGTATTTGTTTTGTTTCACGACCTTATGTATACTTGTAATACATATACCTACCAAAATGCGACCACGAATGGGGCAATAACGCACGTGGTCACACTATGAATATATTTCCAGTCCTATACAAGCCAGATTACCAGGGCAAAAAGCGCCTTCTCCAATGCCCAGGACGGTATCGCCACCACCACCGTCCGCCAGCGGGCTTGGGTGAACTCGGACATGATGTTGTACTGAAGGGTGAAAATGAAATAACCAATACTCCTAGCAGGAACAGGAACATTGCCAACATCAGCCAGGAAGTCGAATAGGCGGCTACCAGGTTGAGAAACGCTAGACTCAGCAGCGCATAGAAATAAGGCTGTTTCCGGCCAATCAGATCGGCTACTTGGGCACACACAATGTTACCAACGAAGACCCCGGTCATTTGGATCGAGACGAGAGTTGTCGGTACCCAGGCTTGATCGCATACCAGCATCCACTATTAACAAATCTTCACGATTATTATTTATCAGTAAAAATGCTAGTATACGTCTAAGCGTACATAAAATCTGCAATTAACATGTACTATTTCAGGATTTTGTCAAAATAAAAAATAACTTTGATACAACTTTTTTCACGTCATCATCGAAATAAAACTGTGAACACTTATCGGTCGTGTTTCCAATGTAATGTTTTTTTTATAGTTTGTTACATTTGAGGTCATAAAATTGGCGACGTCTGTGCCGTTGAAAGCCTCGACACACCACCAGTCCGGCACCAAGGACCGGAACACCATTAGCAGAGTTGTGAAGCACGCGCTGCATTTCGCCAAGTGGACCAGCAGTACCAGCAGCATCTGGTAGCGTCCACAGCCGCCAGTCTCTCTGATCAGCCCCTCCAGGTCATCGGCGCGCATTGTTTAAATGGTACGAAACTTTTTCGGTCCAGAGATATCCACAACTGTACCGTCGGTGGCATGTGCAAAGACAAAATTCACACTAAATGTGTTATTGAGAATGGCGTAATGGTAGGCCATGGCCGAACATGACCATGCATATTTAGATATTAAAAATCTTATTTTAAAGCTACAGATGTTCTCAGTGTCACCTTATGCATAAGAACACTACTTAATTGCTATGCCATGTAGTGAAAGTGTGGATAATATAGGTGAATAGTACCCCTATCATTTCATCGTTATTCGTGTATGAAATGATAACATTTTATAATTTGAATCTGGTTTACTTGGAATTACTTTCTAACGTTTATAATATTGTTTTTAAACGTACGTGAATATACTCGTCGGTAATGCATACGTCGGTTTTTGAAAGCAAAAGCAAACAAAACTTAAATTACATAACGTAATATGTAAGTACCGTGTTTCAACTTACGTTGCGGTATTTATTAGTTAACAGTGTTACCTTTATTTATTAGTTAACAGTGTTAACTTAAGACACATCCATACTCTGAATATGAATATAGCATTAACACACTGTTGCTAATAACTCCATTTAAGATACTTTCACCATCTCTGTGTGTTCTCCTTCCTTTAGCGGAACACGTGTTTCGTTCTGAGTAGCCACTTCTGCGGGTGCGCGTGGTGAAATGATCTTGTCCTTGAGGTCTACACCACGTGTTTCCGGTATGGGAAAGAGGAGTGCGACGGAGAGAAATGTAGTGGCGGCACAAATCCAGTACATCATACCAGACACCTTGCTGTTCTGTAGGTAAAACGTGCAAGTTTAATGGCTTATGCAGTATACGTATACGAGTAAATGAAAACTATGCACACCTATTTGCTGGTACATATGTAACCGGAGATTGGACCGAATAGTACGTTCTGAAAACACAGAGGTTCCAGTTTTTTCCGGAGTTTCACTGTACGAAATTATAGAAATATAGCTGCTTTTATCCAACAAAACTGACTTAAAACAACAGCATTAAAAACAAACTAAACCATAACTATTCGATTTAAGACATATATAACCAATACTTTTACGCACCAAGAAGACAAGTTGAGGTCCGAGTATCGCCCCAACTCTCGCCAGCGTGTTTTGCAGGCCGTACCCGATATTCCTGAAATGGGGTATATCTTTGCACAATAGTCGCACTCTTAATATGCTGTACCAAATAGTAATGTTTTAACAAGAATATATACTTAAGAACCCCAAATGTTTGCAACCATTAAAAAAATGCAAATATTTGTCTATATGGTGCTGTGTGGAGTTAATTTGTTCTCATGTTAATCGCAACCATAGTATGGATATAAAGGTTGCGACTGAATTAAATATTATATAAAGATCAAAATAAATAACAACAAACACTTTAAACCATCTGACAAAATACATAATACTTTTTTCATCTGTATTTTAATGTGTTGACTTGAGATTGTGTGTTGGTTAAAAGGATTCTTTTCTATCGTTTGTTGATGTTTGATGTGTTAGACATGCATGGCTTTAAAATAACACCCGCGTGTGCAGAACTGTCTTTCCAAACACCCCATGTCTAATAAAAATAAATAAATTGAAGTTTCCCACCTGACCACAGTCGGGTACGTTTCTATGGTGACAGTCTGTGTTGGTGACCAAGCGGCATCAATACTCGTTAGTGCAATTAGAAAACATACGTTGATTGCAGTCTGTATATTCGGGGTTTCTGTAAACATATACGTTAGCTAGCAGCAGAGCCACAGACATCAGCGCTACAAGAGGGTTGGAAAAAATAAACACATACAAGGGATTTCAATAGATGCAAAAGCCTGCTTTTTGATGCAAGCAAATTCCAACTTCCTCATTTTTGACTTGAGCAAATAATCTGCATTGCATCATTTTAATGTTATTGTTTTCTGTTTCCCAACTTCAAAAGCACAAAATAGTACTTTTATCATACAAATGGTGTATTTGCAAAGATCTTAACCTTTATTCACACAAATTAACATTTGCAAAGCATTTAACAAATATGCAGAAAAATAATTAGTGTGGCTTCAATATTTTGACCCCTGAAATTTTCATTTTGACCCCTCAAAATTTCAAGCCAGCGATCATTTGACTCTTGGTTTCCAAAATCTACTGAAATCCCTGACAGACGCAAGATAGCTCAAAACAAGAAAATTGATAAACATATCTTCATTGCAGGACACGTACTGTAAAACCATTATTATTCGTCGGACACAAATTTTCGTGGAATTTCGTGGGTCAGCTCAACCACGAATTCAAATGTACGACGAACGTTTATGTCCGAAGTCTTATATCCGAAATTATTAGTTTCTGAACTTCTGTGACGTCAGATTAAGGGGCGCAACTACTTTTGACCCATGTTTGGGTGATTGTGTTACCTCCCTTGATAATTATTTACTGTGAATACTGACATGATGTTAAATCATACTTTAACTATATTTGAAAAAAATAAATAATTGTATGATATTTCCTTCTTGAAAAAACAGATAATACTGACAGAATAATTGATAGGTACAGATTGCTCAATTGTCACGCACGTATTAGAGAATAAAAATGTTATTGTTTTTGCATAGGTCAATAAGTCGAAATCCATGTTCGATGGTCCTTAGAAGTACGAGTTAGTGGAATAGATAATTGTTCAAGCATCTTGTATTTGTCAAGTTGGCTCTGTAGATCATCATCAATATTGAAAAATTGCCTTAAATGGGGATCTGAAATTATATAGTCTTTCATGCTTCCAACTCTGCTTTAAAATCACCTGCGAGTAATACATATTTATGTTCATTGCATTTTTGGGAGATTTCATTTTCAAAGGCCATAAATTCATCCTCATTGAAGAATCTTGAGTTTTCAGGTGGAACATAGACAGCCCCTATAATAATATTGTCATCGAGTTTTGTAATATTTTTATTAATGGAGATCCATAATACATATTCAGATTTTGATTGTAAGATATTAACAGAAGAAGTCAGTTTATCTTGAACAAATATTCCAATGCCACCAGATTAACGCTTATATTCTTGTTCTCTGTGTTTAGCTAAATATTCATAGTTGTTTATTTCGATAATATCATGGTTATCAGTGTGAGTTTCTGAGAAACAAAATATGTCATAATTGTTGACGAGTTCAATAAATTCCGGGTAATTTAGTCTTTTCTTAAGTCCACTGACATTTAATGTTCCTAATTTTATATTGTTTATGATATTGTTCTTTTCTTCCAGGTCGGATAGTGATTTTACCCCCCCCCCCCCCCCCACTGGCCTAACGAGAATGGCCGTTGGCATCTGGGGTCCTGTGCGTATTGGTCGACGGCGGAGTTTTTGTGTTATTGGGATGAAGAGTGTCCCATGGTCGTTGTATACTTTGGGCTGCCATCTGTGAAGACTGCGTGTGTAGGGGAGATCTTGGCGATATTGGTGCATGGTTGCGCGTGCGTGATGCCATTGGAGGATGCGGGGATGCCGACTGTGGTCTCCTAGAGACGTGATTTGCACTCTGTACTGGTCGAGGAACAACCGTTTTGTGCACTGTTGTGGTTCCAGGATTAACAGTGTGTATATTGGGTGCTGTGCTGGGGAAAGAAGGACTTGCAGGCTTACTTCTGGTGTGTGGTGCTTGTTCAAAGTGAGTCTGCTTAGCGTTGAAGACTGGCGAATTATCACAGACTCTGTTACCTTGAAGGATCAAGTTCCAGTCAGGAAATATGTCTTCGACCACCTTGCCGTCCATTACAATCTTGGCCGGGAAGACTATTGCGATTTTGCTTCGTGGATTGCTTTCACGGAGTTGTTTGTATTTGGGCCAAAGAGCTTTCCGTGCTTGAGTTATTTCCTTCGGGTAGTCTCTGTTAATGCTGAAATTGGACCCTCTTAGCCGGTTTGCATGTGAAAGGATATTTACTGTGCTTTGGTAGTCCAGGAAGTTTACAATGATGCCGCGTGTGACGCCCTTAGAGAGCTTTCCAAAAATAGGCGGTGTGCTCGCTGGATATGAGGACAAGGGGTTATGTGAAGTTGTTCGGCGAGGAATTGGGCAATAACATTTTGACAATTTTCCTCTCTGTGTTCAATGATTCCGCCAAATATAAGATTGTTCCTTCTACTACGTGCCTCAATGTCAATGGATTTGTATTCCAAGAGTTTGAGGCGTGAATTGTAGTTAGTTAATCTTCCTTCGATGGACTGAATTTTTGTATGCATCTGTAGACATTCATCAACTTTGTGTTGAAAGTTTTTCATGTGTTTAAACATTTCTGACATTTTTCCATCCAGAGATAAATGTTCAAAATCCTGTTGGTTAGTTATGAATTCACCACTACTACACTCACCACCTGTGTTTACTCTAGAACGTTTTCTGTTATTGTCATTGTTAGAGCTATTTCCCGCCGGTGGAATAACAAAACGGTTCTGTGTAGCAAAAGGTTCATCTTGTTTATTTTCGTTGTTGTAACCATCAAAACGGTCTAGATGATCCATACTTACAGATTGGAGTTATTTTGAGTCTGTTAACTTGTACTTATGTAAAGAAAACAAAGTTTTAATTGTCCGAGTGAAAAAAATGGCGACTGTTACAAATTACCGGAAGCCTGATCTCGTATAGATATTCGCAGTTTGTCACTTGTTAATTGTCATGCGCTTAACTGGTTTCGTGTCAAACTGTGTCAAACTGCCATTAATAGGACCCACTGTTTATTACAATTATACATGGCGGATCCGTGGTCTAGTGGTAACGCACTGGCTTCACAACCCAGGGGTCGCAGGTTCGAGCCCCCGCTACACCCTAACCTACTAACTCGTCTTTCGCATGAGACGTTAAACCGAGGTGCAGTGTACTATGTGCTTCACACCGGGCACTAAAAGACCCAGGGTCGCCTCTGGAACGGGGCGTCTCCTGTATCTTGCACTATCCCCCATAACCCAACTAACAAGTCTTCTGGGGGCGATGACCATATGGGAGAAAATCCCGGTGCACTCGATAAAAATGTACTACACACAAACACACAATTATACAAGACACTATGGATACCACTATTAATTGGACTGTTTATTGCCATACTGGTATATTGCACCTATGTTTAATCCCGCTAATTGGTATGGTGTTGTTACACTAGGGACCACGTTATCGCGAGATTGAGACGATAAGATACGGACAATGCGTTTGACACATTGTTGTTTTAGCGGATGTCAACTGAGCGCAAGGGTTGTTAGAATAAACAAAAAGCACATAGATACAGTTGTTTTTTTTGTGGCAAAAAATCGAAATCCATGAATTTAAGATCCAACGAATATGCCCCATTTTACGAATCCACAAAATTTCACGTCAACGAAATTAAATGAATCCACAGTATATCAAAAATTTAATACTACAGAGGCGTTTAAAATATTCTTAAATTTATAAAACGTAAATATTCTTTATTTATATTAAGCACCAGAGTTACATGTACTTACTGTCCACTCGCTCTAACACCGCCACAACGACAGCACCTACGCCACATATGACGCAAAATAGGTACGCCGTCTTCTTGCGGCCAAACCTGGAACATGGAAATGCACAAAATATTACAATAATTCTTTGTTCGGACATGATATCACGAATGCATTAATTTTGTAAGTATGTACGTTCATGTACTTTATTTGTGGCGAATGTCACATTTACATATATATGGTCCTTACCTGTTCTGTAACCACATCATAATAAGTTGTATGGGACTTCCTATAATAGAAATGACGAACAAGTTGAGGTAGAGACTTCCTGATAGCGATGGCAATCCAAACTGCATCGCGTAGGTGCTCAGTCCCAGATTGAACCTGCAAGTCAACCATAATTGGGACCGATTGCTATACTGTGCTATGATGGAATTAAGTAAACAGGAATAAACCATGTAAAGAAGGAAATCTTTTTCTTTTATAACATGAAAAAAAAACTCTTAGATACCAGTGCATAATAAAATTGTTGATTCTTAGATATCAAGATAGGAGGTATTGACCAAAGTTGGATATCACGGCAACAAAAATGTCCAATGGTAGATATTAAAACAGGAAAAATGTCCAAACGAAGAATTAAAAACGCAGGTATTGACCAAGCGCGGATATCCAGGCAGATAAAATGTTCAATAAATGATATTAAGGCAATAGAAATTGTCCAGTCTTGGATATCAATGCCGCATGATCAGAAATTATCTACTCGCGGATATCAAGGCAGGACAAATGTCCAATAGTGGATATCAAAAAAGGAGCTATTGACCAATCGTGGATATCAATGCAGAAAAAAATCGTCGATATAAATGCAGAACAAAATGTCCAATCGTGGATATCAAAGAAGGAAAAACTGTACAATCGTGGATATCAATACAGGAAAAATTGTTTGATCGTGGATATTTATACAGAACAATGTACAATCATGGATATAAAATCAAGAAAAACATAAAAGTCGTCGATATCAAGGCCGTAGAAAACGACGGATTTTAAAGATAACACCTGTTTTACAAGTGAGCATCATTCAGACAGTAATTTTCCAGTAAATACTAAATAGAAAGAAGTGGATATCACTCAAAAATGGGGCAAAGTGGATTTCACGAACGTAGAAAATGCATACATAAATAAAGAAACAACTATAGCAAAACAAGAACAGGCCTCATCCCAGTAGAAACTCTCTGCCTTCAAACTAGTCAACAATTATATACTAGTAACATGCAAATTGCATTCTAGCTTAGAATGTCAAACAATACGTCACTGTTACTGACTTGTGGTTGTTAACACAAATAAAATATGCAACTGACATAATATAGCAAGATTACCAGGAGACTGAAAACAGCAGCGTGTACTTTAGCAACTCCCTGCTTCGAAACAGGTCTAGAAAACTGTATTTGCGATCATGTTCGTATTTTGGAGGCATGTGTGTTATAAACCTCGATACATCCGGTTCCGGTTTCCCGTTGATGCGCGCTACTCTTTTGATGACCATCCCGGCGTCCCTTAGTCTGTCATGACCAACGTACCAGCGGAAACTTTCAGGCACAAACCTTCGATTTGAAAAAAGAAATATACTCCTACAACTAGACACATCATCATTATTATCATCAACATTATTATAGGAAGATGTAATACAACTGTGGTAAGAAATTAAGTATTTTAACTCTTTTGACACAATCGTCGAACAGACATAATGAAAACTTTCAAATTGAATTATCTATTTAATCCATAACTTGTGATGTATACATGCGTTTACGTGTATTTGTATTTTTCAAGACCGAACGAATACGTACAACGTCTACACCTACCAAAAGGCGACCACGAATGGGGCAGTTACGCACGTGGTCACAATATGGATATATTTCCAGTCCTGTACAAGCCAGATTACCAGGGCAAAAAGCGCCTTCTCCAATGCCCAGGACGGTATCGCCACCACCACCGTCCGCCAGCGGGCTTGGGTGAACTCGGACATGATGCTGTACTGAAGGGTAAAAATGAATCCCACCGATACTCCTAGTAGGAACCGCAACACCGCGAACATCAGCCAGGAAATGGAATAGGCGGCTACCAGATTGAGAAACGTTAGACTCAGCAGCGCGTAGAAGTAAGGCTGTTTCCGGCCAATCAGATCGGCTACTTGGGCACACACAATGTTACCAACGAAGACCCCGGCCATTTGGATCGAGACGAGTGTTGTGGGCACCCAGGCTTGATCGCATACCAGCATCCACTATTAACACATCTTCACGATAATCATGTGTCAGTAGAAATTCTAGTAGACGTGTAATGGTACATAAATGTGAAATGAATATGTAACAATGTTCAAATAAAACTTACCTTTGATACAACTGTTTTCACTGAATCGTCGAAATAAAACTGTGAACACTTATCGGTTGTGTTTCCAACGTAACAATTCTTGTAGTTCGTCATATTTGACGTCATCACATTGACGGCGTCTGTGCCATTGAGACCCTGTACACACCACCAGTCCGGCACCACGGACCCGAACACCATTAGCAAAATTGTGAAACAGGCGCTACATTTCGCCAGGTGGACAAGCAGTACCAGCAGAATCTGGTAGCGTCCACAGCCACCGGTCTCCTTGATTAAACCCTCCAGGTCATCGGCGCGCATTGTTAGACGGTACGAGACTCTCTCGGCCCGATGGCAGTCTACAACTGTACCACTAGTATCATGGGCATATAGAGAATGTACACTTAAGTTGGACGAGATAACGACTTTGTAGCTGAACATAGCAGAACCTGACCATGAATATTGAAAAATGTAGGTCTGAACATCTCGTAGTCATATTAAAGTTACAGATGTTATTCTTGTTAACATTTGCATTCGAACATTTGAATTCGAACATATCTTTGCCATATAAAGTATTTTATAGATCTAAGACCAAGCGGCTTTCAAAACTTGTAATGGAAATTTTTTAATCCATATGTTTTTGATTAAATATTATAAAAACCTCATAGAGGATATATCTTACAAACATAAATTATTAGAACTAAATTGTAGTATCGTTTTAAACTCATGACTAAGGCCACATGTCCGTATGACAGGTATCCGGAAAAAAGTAGTCTCCTTCTCTTGTCTTAAACGGTTGTTTTCTATACACAAATACCACCACATGTTACGATGATGATTATGATTATGATTATTATTATCCTTGTATATATCCTATCATTGGAAGTACCCCCCGTATATCGTTTATTATAGTTTGTCGAACGTTAAAATTATCGGAAGTTAATAATTTACTAAATATTTTGCTTTGTGATATTGCCCTTATTGTATATGCTGTATACTTGGGTGAAATAAATGTCGTGTTCTGTTCTGTTCTCTCAATTGATACTTAGTTATCTGACTGAAGAGGGGGTCATAAAAATACCAAAGCCACAAACCGCTGGGATCTTATAAAATTGCCCTTAGAACAATACCGCTAATCCGTGCAATTGCATAATGCACTGAGGATTAAGATCTACATGCAGAGACAACTAACATGTCACACTTCGTCTCCATTGTTTGCGTCTCAAATTAAAGTTTATCTCACACTTTAAAATGTTGTTGTCTCCGTTGTTGTTCTGTGCCTATCACCCTATGAAATTTCGCCATCTTATTGAACAGGACAGAACATAATTAAAGGTATTAAACAGTTGTTCGAATTAATATATTGGTTTAAATTGAAGAGTGAAATAATATAGCACAGCATTTAATTTTCAATTCTGAAGAATTGAAAAGTGGTGAACATTTAAGAGCACATCGTTTTTTGTTTTTCTAATACATACGGGAATTACCGTAGCTGCTGCGAGAATAAAATGTTGTTGTCTGTTTACCACGATTCCGACAGAAATGAAGAAATAATCTCAGAGTTATATACATGAAGGAAAACTAGATACTTGATCAAACAGAATCAACAAGTATAACTTATTTATTCTAACGTATATTAGACTCTTCTATTGGCTTAGTTAATTACTCTGAATTGTGTAAACTTTTTTCAAAATGTATATATCTATGTCTGTTTTATTATAGATACTCACCTATGTACATAATTATCACGACATATCTATTTCCTGGTGACATATAGACCCATTGGGTCGGGTGTTATTTGTTTCGTTGATTATATGAAGTTATCATGAACATTGTTTAAACACATGACACAATAATAAACAAATTACTTACTTAATCTCTTTAAAACAACATCTGTTATAACATTTAATGAGGAGTGACATCATCTTTAGTTATTGTAATGTGTTAACAGTAATTAAAAAGATAGTTGTTTTGTTACATTATATTTCAAGATTGAAGAGAAGCCGGTTCAAGCACCGTAAATATTTAGCACACAACAAGAAAATATCTGCAACGAAAAAAGCTTTAAAGTTAAACACAAATGTGTATGGAATTCAAATAAGAAGTTGCTGTCAAAAACATCGGAATTACGCTCAAACTTTCTGTGATGATACCTTATTTTCGTAATTTTAGTCGCCAGAAGAATGTTAGCTTAGAGCATCTTAGCAATATCATTTCACTAAAAACAGCTTTTTATTTATTTTATTTACTAATGCAAAAATAATACATGATGAAGGCATAGGTTGTTTAGATACTGAAATCGCTATTTTTGTGTTTAGTTGCATAATAACCGTTAAACGTACTGTGTACAGTTTGTTTGTCAATCTGCAACGAATAGACAATATTGTTAAAAATCAAAATAATAATTTAATTAAATTGATAAATAAAGTACATGATGTATATTATAGACGAATGTTGATATTTGTAAATTTATTTTTACGACATCAGCACAATTTTAAGATTGAAAATCAAATATATTGCATGTTTTTCGGTAAATATCAATACACTTATCCCGCCTTATAATAAAAAAACGTCGCCGGAAGTGAACAGGGGACATCACTCGTGATTACGCAAGGGAAGTAACCTAGTTTTGGGAAAGGCCTATTAGCAAAACTGTGCTGACGTTTAATATCCATGTCATGCTATTTAGTGAAGACGTCTATTATACCAGTGAATGATAACCCTATCATTTCACAGCGGGTCGTGAGAAATGGCCAATATTTGATTATTTCACTCTGTTATATGGATTTAAGTACTTTCTACTTTTTGTATTTTTGTTTGTGTTAAAAGTACCTGAATCGGTTATTCATACGTCGTTTTTTGAAAGCAACAACATACAAGATAGTTGTACAAACTAAGTTAATATTAGCATTTAGCGACGACGAGGCAGAAATTATGGCATTGTTTTCCAACCATAACATAAAAAGCGACACTTGTTGGAACCATTAATGGTGTCATAGTACTCGAATTTATGACGTTTTAGTGTTGCTCGAACCAGTTGAGGCTCTTGTCAGGTGCGTTTTCAATGGCCTCTCATGAAATAAAATAAGATCTTCCACTGAAATCAATGCAAACCATTGCATTTGTATACACGTTACTGAACAATAGTACGTATTTATTACGTGCAAGGTAAATAGTGTTCTTCAATCGTTGTGACATTATAAGAAACAAGTATACCGGTACTTGCTTTTCATAAATAAACATGTATAGACACAATTTCAAAAACTAAATACCAATGTTGATATCACTGAACTCCATCCAAATAAGGTATTATTGGTCGTATTATTGGTCGTGATGTGATCGTTGTTTTTAAACAGCATCCAATGGAGATCTTTGACTTGCAAACGTACCCAATTATATCCGACTATATGGTAAATTATTATTCATATGCAAGCACGGCAATAAGTAGGTCCTTTCCACAGGGTGATATATATTTGTAATCACATATTACGCTGTAAAATGTGAATATGGATGAATAATTACTTAAGATACTAGTACATTTCATTTCGTATGAAGAAATGACAAATAATGACACTTGAAGGAAAAACAGGCAATGGACCTACTGTTCATATGCAATATTAAATACGACACGAGGAAGGCACTGAGAACAGTTAGTACAGCTATTTATTAAACCATTTAAAGAATGCAAGAAAACATGCATTCAAAAGCGAAAAGTAAAGGAAAGCAGCGAACCAAACAGACAATCAAATTCGATTTTAACGACTCTTTTTTTTGATCAAAATAACTATTTGTACACAAATACCTGTACACACATAAAATACTAACTAGTCCATAAAATGTCGTGTATATGTGAATGAACATTTATATATTTCATTATGTTCAATCCAGTGCACTATCCACACGTTATTTAAGTATATCATCGTTATCAACACATGTTAGAAGAAGAACAGACAATTTCAAACTCGGAGGCCTGTCTATTCAGCGAACACAATTATCCACCCACAGAGTCAAGAATATAAACATAATTTTTAGATCTAATGTACTTCGGTTAAATTGTACATCACAGTACGATACTAGCAATCATAACTAAGCATTACATGCACATTCCTTTCTTCTACAATGTAAGTTGTGCTTATTTTAGGGATATTGTTCCACATAAATGGACTAGATCGCATGAGCTGATGAAAGGTGTGGCATTTTAATATGAAAATTTGGTTAACATAAAACGTATTAAAAGATATACTATCCTAATAGAGCTTAGCGGACATTATTAATGAAGAGACAGCCTTTATCTTGGATTACATGCCACTTCTTGTTCATGTATTAATCGTATTTTACTAAGAGGAAATATTTATTAAATTACCTACTCATAATACAGAGCCTTTATTGCAGACCACATAACGGCATTGAACCATAACCAACGAGGCCGACATTCACAGGCAGACGAACAGGAATACGAATATGCAATGGAAGAAGCCGGCTATGATACATCCGTCTCACATACCACAGCGAATTGAGTTGGTTAATGACCGATGTCCTCCTAGCAGTTCATAGTGCAGGATGCATTTCTGGTCCGCTTGAGCTAGTGCGGATTACTTGCATGTTATTTTAACATGATAAAGACACGACAAAAAAGGTTTAGTTCCAGACAATCATGGTTTTTAAACAATGTCTTCGAGGATAAAAGTAGAATCTTGCTCCGTCCGTGTGTTAGTATGTGCACATAATACATAGTGATTGTTATGGAAGTAGTTCTAGCGGCAGAAGGAACAACCAGTCGCACATGCGCAGTTGCGTCAATTACTCGGTAGTTCTTATGACGATATAATTCTGATGTCAGCAGTCCTCAGGTCCAGGAAAGGATGAAAGGCTGGGTGAGTTTGACGCTAGGTGACAGATCCACACTAAGTATCTGCAACATACCATATATTCCCTAATAAACGCCCCCATGAGCTTTACATTTTACCACAGGGGGGCGTTTATCATGAGTCTAGTTCTTGTTGTTCTGTAGTATATATCAGTATATGGAAAACATTAGTATATGACTGTGTAGTTCATTGTGAAAACATTTCTTTGAAAGACTTACAAAACAGGTGTCCTGCATGCATTTGCATTGCGTGTTTAAAGAAAATAGAGAGCATTAAGGCATGAAGGTTTTGGTTTTAAAAATTGGGGAGGGGATTGCTATTCGGTTGGGGGCGTTTTAAAGAACGTTTTTTTGACAAAAGACAGACAATGGATATAATTGTCGGCATTACACTACATTACATTACATTACATGCCTTCCATTCAGACCATGCTAAATACCTTCAATATAGATTATGTTACACACCTTCTATACAGATTCTGTTACATACCTTCTATAAAGACCATGTTAATCCTTTCCATACAGACCATGTTACACACATTCTATACAGAATATGTTATATACCTTCCATTCAGACCATGTTACATACCCTCGCCAATCATAATCGTTTTCATACCTTTTATATAATTATATATTATGCCACATACACAAACCTTTCGATTGACATCATATTGATAGTGCTGACTCTTGTTGTTCAGACGCATGTCACGCGGTCGCGTCTCAAATCCCCAGAACGTTACAAAAGCGAGGTCAGCAGCGCCCGTGTAGTTGCCATGGCAAACAGTAGAACAGAGAAACGTCTGAAAACCATGTAATTTGTACTTGTTGACTACAAGTTTTCATTAATTTGCTTTCAACAGGAGGATGAAAAGTAGAGATAATTGGAGCAAAACTTAATGCGAGAGTGATGGCCCTTGTATTGTTTATAAATGTTATTGTCAGTAACTTGGATAAGTAAGGCAATATTTTGTGCTCGATATTAAACTATTCATATTAACAGAAATCACTATTAAAATGCATGTGATAATACTGTTTCATACAGGTTAACTGGTACCTATATGTTTCTAAGGTGATGCAAATAAGATTTGTGCACATAAGTTATCTAAATACTGGAAGTTAAATGCTGTTTTTTATATATGTCACAGGAATGAATCTATTTCAGATCGCTTGTGTATACAAGAGCACAATGCATGTTGATAACTCCAGACTATTTTTTCCTAGTACAAATGTATTTGCATGTATATATTTCTGTAGTCTCTTGTTACTTTTTTAACTTCAAAATCAACCAACAGGTACACGCCATCTTCAAACTCATCTGCAAAATAACATCAATAATATGATAACAAGTAATTAAACAGTTAATTGCATAAAAAGCATAAGCACTATACATGAAATAAATGTCACATACTTACAAGAACACATACTATCTAAATGATGACCAATATTGTTGCTATTTTCTCTACCAAGATTAAATTAATTATCAAGACATATAAGAATAAGGGAGCAACAAATAACAAGTACATTTAATGTTGGATATTTATGGACATAGGCCCTACGTATAAGTACATGTATAACAACAATTTTGTAGTTTGCAGAACTTACTTATGATATTAAATACCCAATTAAAGCAAGTTCATAAATAGTTTACCACTGTATTATGATGTTATTTTGAATAAAAATGTGCATTAAGGCGTAAAACAAATGTTTGTTTCAGGTTACCCGACCTACCCTAAAAAAATGCCCCGACACTAGCGCATTTTATTGGGGTTTTCAGATTATTTGTTTGTTTTATTTACTTTTTGCAATAATTAAATGTTTTTTTTTAAATAAAGAAGTGTTTTGTTTTGATAGCATTCACTTATAAACAATGTTTAGGGATAATACTGATATGTTTTGAGTATTTATTCAGTTGTATAATCTTCAAGTTGACCATTTACCAAACAAAAAAAATCCCGACCTACCTAGGTACCCTAATTTTTTTGGGCATGTAACCTGAAACAATCATATTTTTTTTGACGCCTAATCATAATTACTATCTATTGAAATACTTTTTAGAACCCACATGCAATGAACATTGAAACATAGATTGGACAAATACATACTAGTATTTCCGTCATCCCAGTAAAGGGATCCAACTGCGGTACCGTCGGTTCCCAGGGCAACAAGCAACGAGAAATCGTGCATCCGACTGAAAGGATAAATTGTTATTTTTACTCCTTTAAACATGTTTTTGGATTTGCAAATTTTAAAACCATACGCATTAGCATGGTATATAAATAAATAAATAAATAAAAATAAATAAATATAAATAAATGGTAATAAAAGGTACAAACATACTTAAAACCTTAATCTATCTTAGTCTTACAAATAGAGCCAATACAATATACACGCCAACAATATCTGTTTTAATATAAACAATATTTTAAGGTGAGACTTGAAATGAGATTGAGCATGATTTGTCATGCAGTAAGATGCGTTTTTATTTCTAGTTTAGTGACCAAACGCATTCTTTATTTGCATATGGTTCGCTGCTTCACTGTAATATAAATGTTTGTGCCACTACCTTAGTTTGGTTGTAAGGGCAGGTTCTTGTCTCGGGATGATGGCCCCTCCTCTCACCAGCAGGCTGACCTTGTACAGGGGCGCATCAAAGGTCACATTATGGCCTTGACCTTGTACTGACTGTCCTTCATAGAAGTCATACCACAACGTGTCTGTTGGCAGGTAGGCATCGACTTTAGTTGCCGTCTGCAGGGCAAATAATACAATGCTTTACTTCGAATTAAAATGGATGACGTTAGGTTCATTCTTCATTGTTGTCAATCCAAAATTACTATGGATACACTCGTACATATAAGATATAACACATTCTTCATTGTTGTCAATCCAAAATTACTATGGATACACTCGTACATATAAGATATAACACATTTTTCATTGTTGTCAATCCAAAATTACTATGGATACACTCGTACATATAAGATATAACACATTCTTCATTGTTGTCAATCCAAAATTACTATAGATACACTCGTACATATAAGATATAACACATTCTTCATTGTTGTCAATCCAAAATTACTATGGATACACTAGTACATATAAGATATAACACATTCTTCATTGTTACATGAGCAAAACTAGGAAGTATTTACAGAAAGGTTTAAACCGGACTATACTCACTGTTGCTTTATTGGTCCACATGAATTTTAAAGACACCATGATGGAAAACTGAAGATATTTCAAATTGAATATTATGACTGCTGTCAAATTGGTCAATATGCATTGTACAACCACCAGTAGTGAATCAGCACACATCGTTTTATCGGTATATTCAAAAGCCACGAGCAGATGCTATTAGTATACCCACCTCTGTTAGGACCGGCACGATGAGCAGTTCTGAGCCCCACAGGAACTGGGTGTCCACATTGTAGGAGCCAACATCTCGGGGAAACCTGAACACACGCAAATATCATACATAAACTTGATGTACAGGACACACGTGTGTTGAGAATAATAGAATTGGAATACAACATTTAAATCAGGCATTGAGGATTTGTTAAAGGGACTATGTCAACGAAAAATTGGATTCGTATTGCACTGAAAATGATATTATATGACAGAATTGCGCTATAATAAGACATGTGCATTAAATAGTTAAAATAAATTATAATGCACAATGAGATTTTTGCTAAAAATATAAGCAAAATGTATGAACAAATTAAAACCCCAAGCGGGTATCGAACTCACGACTTGGGAGCCATATTCAGAAATGACAGTAGATAGAGCTTTTACCAACTGTGCCATCATGCTTGGTAAGAGGTCGTGTGTAAACTATGGTTATACAAAATACTAACAATTCTGACGTCAAAATGTAAACAGGAAAAGGGCCAAACAAACTTGACCCATATTATAAATTGACTTTTATCTCAGAATGCGTACACTATTTTCCCATTATATATACCATGTTTTACTTGTTATTATATGCCAGTATTAATATATAAATTTCTGATTTTTTTTTCAAGAAATTGACCCTTTGAGGGCCTTTTCGATGTCATAGTCCCTTTAATCATTTTGCAAAGAGAACATATATACAAACTTCAGCTGTTTGAGTTTAGCAGAGAAGTACTTGTTTTAATAGACACTGGCCTTTACTAAATGTCAGTAAGACGTTGTCTATATATCACAGTACCAGAAAACATGCACAATCAGTTTCATGGTCAATGAATAAATCAGTGTTTAAGCTGCTTTAAATGTGTGCCAAACTAAACATGAAACCAGTACAAATAAAACAGCAATAACCATCAGTTCCAGCTATTTTGTTATTATGGAGTAATGGAATTAAACATAATATCGTGATGTTTATAGTACTCTAATCTGAGGATTAGAGTACTATTAACATCATACTGTGCTGGGGCACACAAAGAACAGCTCATGAGTCATTACTCTATAAACATGGCACGGGCTACAGTTGCTCCAGTGGCATGACTTTTGTGGAAAAGGGTGTACAGCAGCGGTAGCAGGGAGTAGCGTATCAAGTAGGCCTCCCGGACAGACGTGGCGAAGAAGTCGTCAAATGCAGCAGGGTCCTGATCAACCTTTTGTAACAAACAAAAAACAACCTCCTGACAATTATATATTAATTAACTGGATATTAAATATTTTTGTATAAATAATCTGAACAATAACATATTTGGAAATTAAATACTAGTAGCATTATATAAATGATGCATCATTACTTCTCTGTACAACTGACAATGTGCAATGACACGATTATGTTAACTTTTTTCTAAAAAAATTCATAATTGCATGAAATTAAATTTTATTTTCATTTTACTTATACATTATTATGACGACAGATTGCAACTGAAAACAACCGCATGTTGAAGATGTTAAATAAGTTTTATTGAACCATGACCCTTAAATTAATTACCATACTGAGTACCATGCCACATTATTAAATATATAATTTTTGCACTAACATACAGGAACAGTATCAGAGTTGTGTGTCCTGGAGAATGGGTAGAATGCACCCAGCTGGTAAAAGCGCAAACACAGCTCGTACGTGGCATTCAGTCTGAACCCACAAATGTCGGAGCCAGTCATTGGGATACCAAACATGTTCATATGCAGCATGGCTGGAAAGATACAGGGAACAGATGAAGATTTTACAGAACAAACAATTTGTACCTTTTATGTACCTGCACAATCATACCCCATTTGGTAAATGACAGTAGTCAACTCATTCCATATAAAATGAAGCAACATGAAAAATAAATACATACAAGAGCAATATTGCCACCTTTAATTTTGAATTTTAATTTTGTAATAGTAGTTCCTGTCCTTAGTAGAGCAATTTTAACATTTCTTAAAATTTAATGATTAAGAAAGAGCAAACCTGATATTGACCTATAAAGGTCGTGCCATGTGTGTCCATTGTCACCTGACCAGTGACCTCCATAATGACCTTGACCTGAAAAGGTTGACCTTGAAATCGTGAATGGCCTTTGTCCTTTCAGTGCAGATCTCAATGCTCTAAAACAGTATTAAATAAGCCAGTGAACAGACACTTGAGAGTTTATTTATATAAAGGAAGATAGAAGGGCAAATACATACATGTATTAACAAAGTGAAGCTTGTGTAGAATATTTGCCAATGCATCCATAACATTGTATGTGACAGTGTTTTGGTCAAATTTTAAGTTAATGTAAATTGTTGAAACTATTATTTCAACAAAAAAAGCCAGAACATATTAAGTCCAATTAATAACACCCACTGACCCAATGAGATCAAAGTATGTGTTACTGACCTGTTTGTGACCTGTGTTTCCATGGTTCCATACAAGTTATGGAGGTTATAGGCCAGAGAGAGGTGCTGTTTACAGGAACTGCACATGGTACAGTGGAACAACAGGCCTCCATTTACAGCTGCGAACAGAATTGGGTGTACATGGAGAGTCGTGTTGAATTATGTGCTTATTTGGTGAAGTTTGGAAAGCCTGAATTATGAGCTGCAAGACTGTGTATGCACATGTATGTCAACGTGTAAAAGGAAACATGTTACACATGAAAGCAAACCCATATCATTCTGGTGCATATAATTCCCTCGTTTTCTTATAATTTGAATGATATAACAAATAATAAATGTCACAACAAGGCGTGTCACAGGATGTGACATATGCCCCCGAAACATGCTTTTCAGAGGAAGGCAACACAATGTCAGTTATATGTTGGCAAAATTACCTTCCTACAAAAAGAGTTATGGTCCTTGTACTCTGCACTTCCTCTTAACATCCTCTCAATATATGTGGTTTTATTTTAAATCTCTTCAATACTAATGGAGTTATGCACTGCACTAGAAAATTTACTGAAGGGCAATATCTCCATAAATATTGAAGAAAGAGTTATGGTCCTTGTACTCTGCTCTTCCTCTTCATGTCCCTTATCAATATATGTGGTGTTATTTTAATTTCCTTCAATACTAAGTTTGTAATTATCTGCACAAAAAGGCAATAACTCCATAAATATTGAAGAATGAGTTATGGTCCTTGTACTCTGCACTTCCTCACAAAGTCCTCTATCAATATATGTGGTTTTATTTAAAATCCCTTCAATACTAATGGATATATGCTCTGCACAAAAAATAAACAAAAGATAATAACTCCATAAATACTGAAGAAAGAGTTATGGTCCTTGTACTCTGCACTTCCTCTCATTGTCCTCTATCATTATATGAAGTTTAATTTGAATCCCTTCAATACTAAGAAGCGTGACGGACGGATGGACAGACGGACGGACGATGCGATTACTATATGCCCCGAAGTTCCCTTTGGGGGCATATAAATAATATCATCCTAAACAACGAACAACTTGCAATTAGTTACCTCAAGACAGCTTTACCAAAAAGTGGAGATTATTTGAAAGTACGTGTGTGAAAAAACAATTTATATAGAGCAGTGCAAAAACTCGAGTACCTGGGACGTAGGGAGGGAAATCATACTGGGTATCGGGACAAGTTTGCGTGTAGAAATCTCCATCAACAAAATTTGAGACTTCATTCATATCCTTGAAGAAACGCAAACAAATTATTTACATCAGCTTAACATTTAATTAAACTGAGAGATCTCTACCATGGTCTGTAATCACTGGCGCCACCTCTTTTTGGAGATGCATTGGAAAATGAGCCAATTATACTTCCGAGGTGGCGCTAATGACAGGAAGTAGCAGAAAAAAGTAAACGGTGATAGAAGGTGAGTTAGTTTGATAGGTTTTATGACAATTTTACACACTGTTTTACAAATCGTTCAATGTAGTGCGATTCGGAAACAATTTAACCTTCCAAGAATGTAGAGAACTATGGAGTCACAATGCATTTCAAAACATGAGGACTTTTATAAGTCCTGACATGGTGAAAATTGAACCATGGTGAAAACTGAACCAGCTAATTGATGAATTAAACGTGATACAACACAATTTACAATTACACACAGTTAGAGCATTAATGGCTTAGTTTAATTCCTTTCAAAATCGCACGTACAATTTGTAAAACAGTGCGTAAAATTGTCATAAAACCTATAAAACTAACTCACCTTCTATCATTGTTCATGTTTTCCTACTACATCCTGTCATTAGCGCCACCTCAGAAGTATAATAGGCTCTTTTTTCCAATGCATCTCCAAAATGAGGTGGCGCCAGTGATTACAGTCTGTGTATTACAGTACATGTTTTGGTAGGAAAGTTGTTAGTGAACAAAATGGGTATACAGGTAACTAAAAAATGTCAATTAAACTTATGAACATTATATAGCTGGTACTACCGGTACTATGCAACTAATGGGCATATACAGATACTGCTGATCATAAATACATGTAAATGGTATCGTTGCATATATGACATAAAGTTGTGGTTTTACAGGACTTTTTTCACTATTTTGGGAATACATATATGACATATACCCAAGAAATTGGGACTTTAAGCGTCAATTCACCTAAAACTGGGGAAAATTATAATTGTTTGATTAGTACAATTTGAATAATTATCGATAAACAACATATAATTGAAAATCAAACCATCAATTGGGAATTTCGAGACTGGATTGGGGAAAATTAGAGAATACTTTTGCAGAAGGGAATATTACCTAATAACAGCTATAAAATGGGCCAAAAAAAGCCCTTGTTACCAGTAAGACTTGAGCACCTCTCTATGAACATTAATCACAACCCAGACACTTACAATCCAAAGGCCATCAAATGGCACTGTCTGGTGAAACTCTCCAATTAGTGTAGACCAGTACTGCTCGGTGACGGGGTTACTGAAGTCTGGCCAAACTGTGGCTCCAGGCCATACCTTTAAGAAAAAGAATAAATGTTAACAGCTTTCTAAAGATACAATGAATACGAATGATGAATTGACTTTATTTAAGCTGAAAATACCTGGTAATTACATTCTGCAATTATTTCTATTTTATGCATTAAACATAAAGCATTAATCTACATCCAGATTTTTCAGATGATATTGATATTTGTGGGATTTTGATCCATTATTCTGACATCGCTCATTCACAGAGTACCAGTTTTGTATCAGAAACTTACTATGTAACATGTCTGTCTCTTAACCAACTGTTTTTATTGTATATATTTTCTTGTAGAGCATTTTTAGTTGATACTGGGCCATTATGAGTTATATCCATATTCGGGGAACATTCCAGCGATCTTTCTTATAGACACCAAGTATTGGTTCTACCCAAGAGAGAGACTCAAAAGATTTTCAATAAGCATTAGGCCTTTGACATTATCAAGCTGAAATAAATTGGTTTAAACTAAAACTATGATGATACCTGACCAATAAATGGCAGTCCAGAGATGTTCTTTACAAAGACGTCCATTTCAAGGCCAAGGTCGTATGGCCTGTAAGTACTCAAAGGCTGTGTGCACGAAATACCTGGGTCCTTGAAATATAACAAGGAAGCAAAACAATACAGACAAAAAACAGTTGCATTTTTGATGACTTGAAACTCAAAGTTGACAGCATGTAGCATAACTGGAAGTTCGATGGTCAGTGGTATAGTAAAAACAAATAAAAACAAGACACTGTGTTCGATAATCACACATGCCCCCAGTTAGTGCTGGACAGCCCATTTGAATAAGTCCCAATTATATCAAGGTCAAAGTATGGTGGATAGGGAATGGTCATAAGCAATAACTGTGTAAGTATGCAAGTGTTGTAGTAAGCGGTGTTGGTGCTAAACGAAAAGGTAAAATCTACTTAACCTTGTCTCAGACGGACGGAAGAACGGACGGACGGACAATCACTATATGCATTTTGCATCAAGATGCTGGGGGCATAAGAACCTTTAATAATGATTTTTGAACAATGTTTTAGAGAGAAAAGAACGAAATTCCCTACTGTAGAACTACCAATAACCAAACCGAAAAAAATGTAATTGCAGAATTTAATATGAGGTTCTGGTAGAATCAAAATAATTTTCTCATTGTCATTGTTTATTTTCAAATAAACAACAGTTTGTCATTCTGATTCACGGTTATTAAACCAGAACCCTCTCGTGATTTAATTCCTACGCATCAAAACTCCAAACTGTTGTTTATTAGCCAATAAACAACGATAATAAGACAATTATTTCTTAATAATTGAATTATTAATTGAGCACGAGGTAATCATAATTACAATCACATTATCTTATACATGACAACAAATGACTTACCGTCATGATGACATACTTCAGTCCTAGTTCATGTAGTTCCTCCGCCATAGCCGAGATGTTTCCAAACCTGACAAGGTCTATGGTGAAATCACTCTTTCCAACTGCATAGTCTATATCATTCCATTGAACATCCTGCAAAATGAAATCATAATAGTTTATAAGGTAAAACTCCTGTAAAATCAGTTATACACGACATGTTTTATAGAATAAACCTACAATGTTAAGTGTGTGATTGTTGGAATAAACTCCACCTCTCAGTAAATCACTTTTGACTTCAAGATACTTGTTCTCAGATTTTCATTTATCTGGAAATTTCACGGAATGTCTTAACTGCAAAAACTAACGCCGCTGGACTAACCCAAAAAATAATTTAATAAATGAAAAAAATAATATTAAAATTATTTGCCTTTGCCAGGACTTGAACTCAGACCACCGGAATAAAAAACTCTCGCCCTAACCACTCAGCCATTCTGACTTACAATCATAGTTGTGAATTGTTAACACTATGTAAGTGGTACATGTGTTTTGCAAAATATCGATGAAAAGAGTTACAATGGCTTCATTATTTTATCCATTTCATTTTTTTTTAAATTATAAACAACAATAAATTTCCCATAATTTTCTTTGTCATAAGTATTATTTCACATTTTTTACCAGTATTTTTCTTTTTGGGATGTGTGACAAAAATTTGAAAATTGTCAATTTGCCAATCTGTGAACAAGTCCCTTTAAATGTACAAGTACTCTAAATGAACAAGTAATTTATGTAAGTATTTCCATGTTTTATCAAAATTATGGTATGTCATACAAATACACTGAACACCTCTTAAATTGAAGTAAAACATCTGTAAAACTACGTTTAATTTTCAATCCCAGCGATGTTTTCCTCTGAATACGTTGAAATATTCTTACTGGTATTAAAGTTTATGAGGGGTTCATAAAATGCTTAAAAACATAAAATGTATTGAATTTTCAAGCGCATTGTGAGTTTATCTGAATATCGCTTAGCAATGGGTGCCTTTCATACATAATATTTGCTTCATTCACTTTAAGTTCAATTCAGCAAACTGCCCTGACCTGTGGAATTCCCACTTTCCGTATTCTGTCAGTAACTTTCAATGTATCACTGACATTTTTGTATCCATAGCGACAAACATGGAATCCAAGACTCCAATATGGAGGCAGGAAAGTGCGACCTATGACCTCTGTGTACTCGGAAATGACCTCAGCTGGGGAACCCCCAACAAAAATATAGAAGTCTAGAATTCCCCCAATAGTCCTCCATGTTACTGCTGGCAATGGCTGAAGAATTACATCTGAAATTAAATAATAAATAATACCCTCTATGGAGTAAGTAAACACTTCTTAATTACACATGGAGATGCTAAATCATATAAATGTCAAAGCTTAATTGCATAAATGTAAATGTGCGTATTAAATGTTCTTCAACGGTAGACTTATTAAGCAAGTATTTAATGCTCCCACACACCGCTTTAACGCAGATGAAGAGGTTTACAATTGTGGCACTTTGATACAGAACAATGGTTTGACTGAAAAAAAAGACCTGCATAGGAGGAACAAGCACTATTTTAACAAGAAGGCGCTTTATTTCGACATTTGACCTCAAAGTATGACCTTGACCTTTAAGGTAGCCATCTGGTTCTTGCATGTGACACACCAATGCATATAGGTTAACATATTTGTGTCATGTTATTCTGAAATCTTTCAAAGCATTGGGAAGTTCAAGGAAGTCGTACAATTCTTATGTGCGACACACTGTCTGATCTAGGTTAACATTTCTACCACATTATTTTAAAATCCTGCCATGCATTGGCAAGCTAGAGCCTGGAAAAGCAGGCTTTTGACAATGAAGTGCTCAATTGTTACCGTTAACCTAAAAGTATAACCTTGACCTTAAAGGTAGCCATTAGGTTCTTGCGCGTATCACACCGTCTCATTTAGGTTTACTTTTGTGCCAATTAATTTCGAAATCTTTCAATGCATGGGAAAGTTAGAGTCCAGACAATTTAGGGAAAGACTGACCGACCAACAGACAGACCGACAGGACAAAGTGATTACTATATAGGTCCCTGCCCCACATACTGGTGTGGGGGTATAAAAAACATATTGACCATAAAACTAACGACGTTCCAATCTTTATGTGTGCATGTATTTGTTTACAGCTGAGCATTTGTAAACTGTCATGCCATCATTGCCTTGATACTGTCTTAAAGGGACCTGTTCACAGACTGGCAAATTGACAATTATTAAAAAATTTGTCACAGATCCCCAAATTTTTTTTCATTATATCCAAACATGGGAAATTACACTCATGAAATATATTGGAAATATTGTTTTGTTTATGGATAATCATCAATCGAAATGTATAAAAATAACAAATCGTTTGTAAAGCTTTTCACCGGTATTTTGGAAAGCACATTATCAGTTACATAACGTTAAAAGTACACTACCAAATGTATAAGTCTGAATGGCCAAGTAGTCAGCGCATGAGATTTTTTATTCCTTATGTCCTGGGTTTGAGTCCCGGCTAAGAAAAAAAATATTTACCTTTTTATTTCACGTAATATTTGTTTAAGATTTTTCCAGATGCTTTAGTTTTTGCAATTAAGAAATTAAATGACATTTTCCAAAAATACGAAAATCTGTAAACAAGTCCCTTTAATTGTGCACTTTATACATCATCAAGAACCTGCTTCAAGAATGCAATGTTTAATCAGGGATATCTAAAAGCTTTGAAATGGTACATAACTAATGCAGAAAAAGACCCACCCATGGCATTGCTGTTGAGCAGGAAGAAGCCATTGGCCAGACCTCCTGTCTCCATGGTTACATAGAATGGGTGGGAACCATACAGGTTGGAGTTCTCCTACAATGCCATAGACGGTATATACTGATGCAAAAAACTTAACAAAACGTATACCTTAACAAAATAATTTCTATAGATATTTACAGAGTGATATTCAGTTTTTGTCTTCTAAACTTAACAGCAAAGCATTTTTCAAACATAACACAAGCTTCCATATTTAAAGAGTATATGCCATTTAAATTTTAGTTCACATTTGACGATATTTAGATTTTACTTACACACATTTGTACTCTCTACATTTTATTTGTAATCTGTAGTAAAAACATGGGTTTTCTAAACATAGGACAATATTTGCAAATAGTAGATGCAAATTAATGTAAATTCTAAACAACACATTATACACAAAGCTTAGAACCTCAGGGTATTGGTCGACATTCCAGAGTGTTCTGCGTGTCCAGTTGACGTCCAGCATGATACAATGGCGATGCTCCCCCAGTCCGGACACAAAAGGAGAGGAGAGCAGACTGGTCAGCTGTAGAAACTGAAAATATATCTTAATATTTACATAACATGTAAGCACATTTCAAATATCTTGTTATGAAATGAAAAAGACACAAACAATTGTTGATTTTAGAAATGTCACAATTATTTTCAGGATCATTAATTAATGTAACAGAACGTTTTAGGCAAGCTACAAAATAAACAGATACCACAACAGCAGAGATCAATTTATTAAATGATAACATTTACAATAATAGCAAAGTGTTTTTGTTTATTCGCATACAAATTTCAATGTCAAAAATCAAACATTGATATGATTTCTATAAATTTTATAGAATTGAGCATCTGTATTCAGTTACTGATAAGTTCTATTTTTATGCAGAAATACGGATAATATGTTAACCTGAGGTAGACTGAAAATAAAATATCTTACCAAGATGATGTGTGTTGATTTTGAAAAAAAAGTACAAATTTGCAAATTCAACAAGACGCTGTGTTTGATAAACACACATGCCCCTGGTTGATGCAGGACAGCCACTTTGAATTATTTAAGTCCAAACAAGGTCAAGGTCAAGATGAAAGTAAGGTTGGATAATATGGGTGGATTATGAATGGTCAGAAGCAACAACTGTACAAATATCCTCGCCCAAAGAAAGTCCAAATAAGGTCAAGGTCCAAGTGAGGTTGGGTGATATAGGTGGACTGGGAATGGTCATAAGCAACAACTGTGTAAGTATGCAAGTGTTGAAGTGAACAGTGTGGTGCTAGACGAAACGATAAAACCTAGTCTAGAAATAGCCCATTTGAATTATTTAAATTGTAAATCCAAATTTGGTTAAGGTCAAGTTCAAAGTGAGGTTGGGTGTCACCGTAATATGGGTGAATTGGGAATGGTCATAAGCAACAACCATGTAAGTATCCGCGTGTTGTAGTAAGCGGTGTTGGTACTAGACAAAACGGTAAAATCCAGTTAACCTTGTACAGAATAACGAACGGAAGAACAGACAGACAAAACAATCACTATATATCTGCGGCATCAAGATGCCTGGGGCATAATCAAACAGTTGACATAACAAATAATAAAGTTAGTGCGTCATACCTGATCTGTGAAAATTAAAGGTGCATTCTGTAAAGTGCTGAACCTGAAAAACAAAACCTTGATACTGAACAGAAGTACAGAATATAAAGTGTACAAATTCCAATGGATGTAGAGCATGCATCTAATTTAGAAAATATGAATAAACTGAAAACAATGTTTTTATATATTATGTTCATTTTTCTAACATAAAATTGTAAATTTCTGACAATTTTCTGAACACGGATCAAGTAAGTAAAGCATTTATGTGTAATACTAAGCATACAACAATGAAATTTAAGATGGCAGTATGAAATGAAATCCCTGTTCAAAAGAAAGCATCCTAATATTTGTCAATAAAATTCAATGCAAATGATCTCATAGTCAATACCAACTATAGGTTTCCATCTACTCACACTGGTTGCCTAGTACTAGTACGGATGACTGCCAGAGAGAATTTGGATCCTACACCACTGACTGTCACATTGTAACTGGTTGCCGTGGCAGCTTTCTCCAACTCTGGCACATTTAGGGGAACCTCAAATCTGGCAGACTCAGCATCAGTTACCTGTTAAACATCCAGATGAACAACACTGGCAATTTAGTTGAGTTAATAAATTAAAAAAATTGCATGTCTATATTAAGATGGCAAGAAAATGATATTTGTGCAATTAACAAGAATAGCAATGTGGTTTTATTTTACACCAATTGAAGTGTGTACAGTTCAACAGCATTTCATATTCAACAGACTATAACACTAAAATAATGTCTTTAAAGTTGGCAAACTGAGATTCATTTCTTAGGTAATCATAACTATTTTGTACAACTAAAGCATGAATAACTTTCTAATGGAAGTCAAGCAGGTAAGTATAAAAATGTTATGAACAATATATTCCACCACGGGAGGAGCGGTAGGCATAAACAGGACTTTATAATGAAAGCGACTAAGACAGACGAGAATGTGACACGCCAAATAATTTTGCTTCCTGGGAAATAGACTTTGGTTGGATTTTATCCCCGGTAATAAGTATTGGGCCCCTGGGCCATTTGTTACACCAAGCATCTCCCATTGTGGATATTTAGACAAAAAAGTTTGGCTCTAGGGACGGGTATTAGACCCCAAGCAATAAAATTAGTAGAATTCCCCCTGGGTCACTAACCCCCCTGCCCCTTCCCCATGGAGAGAACTGATAGATCCATAACAAGCACAAACCTTGACATGAAGCCTTTTACTTGTTTCAAACCTAACATCAACACTCAGTTTATCAACATTTCTAGGGTAGTAAGAGGGCTTTGTTGAAGACAGTGACATCTTGAATCCAAGAGCTGTTTCCACTATCTTTGTTACAATATAGTCATTGTTGTCTTTGGGGTAGAAGCAGTAGGGGACATCAACTGGGGCTTGACTATCGGAAGATAACGACCCAACTAACGTTTTTTTTTCTCTGATTGGTCTTTAGCCAACAACATCCTCTTGCTTCACATTTAGTTCTCGTTGCGTTGACTTCTGGATGACAGTCAAATCTAGCAGATGGATTGGATATTGAACATGTCTGTGTTTTAATTTTATAACTGTTATGAATTTCTGCTGAGTATGCTTTTTTGTTTTTGACTTGATTGCTGGCTAGGTTCCGAATTAGACTGTCAATAGTGTCAAATTTTTTAACATTCTCATTTGTATGGTTCAGAAGCTTGTAAGATCTCCACACATATTCATTTGTTAGTGTATTTTTGTGTTCCGGGTTTTTACTGTATTCTGAAGAACCAAAGTCTGACAGCATGAGGCATAATTGGATACCAAGCCACTGGTTTATAAAGTTCAGTCCAATCATAAACAGCAAGATAATGGTGCACGTGCAAGTGATTTTAAAACACTGCATTTTTTGGTTATATTAAATTCTGTTTACAGACTTTTAGGTTCATTCCATTTAACATCTGAAACAAAAGATTTTATAGAACAAATGCATCAGGTTTGTATGCTAATCAAAGAATGAAACAATGGCATACCAATGTAAATTTACCTTAATGCTTAATGATACGTATGTTACTGGATATTTATGGCAGAATAAACATTTTAAACATAATACTAATGTCCTATATTATGCACAAGATGTAAATTTGCACAAAATCCTGAAGTATACCACAATACATTCAAAAAGAAAGTAGACGATAATGAAATATTCTTGTCAAGATGCATGGACAGAGCAATTAATAAAGACATATTAATGATATATATCCCACATTAATGAGTACGAATAGAAAAACGCTGCTAAAATACACAATGCTCGGTCTGGTTTGCAGTTTGACACTAGAATTGCGATTGGATTTCATTACACCTTAAATGGGAAGCGTGAGCGTCTGCGTTGTTTTTTTTTTCGAGTAAGTTATAGACGTTAACAGAACAGAATTGCTGTAAATCCCATAAAAATCAGAGGAAATCCCATAAATTTTTGAAAAAGCCCATAGTTTTGTGGAGATAAGAAATTTTCTCATATGGAACAATCCTTTCCCAGTCACTGATATAATATAAATAAAAATATATAAATATATATAATAAATATATTAATTTATAAATATCCACGAGCACAATTTAAAGCCAGACTATAAAGTGTTATAATATCTCTTAAAATAAATTATTCTGAATCCTGACAAAATGGAATCATTCAAGTACATTGTATATTACTATCATAATATTCGAAATACGAATAAACCAAAAACACGTACAGTAAAGAAATTACGTTGCAAAAGCATTTCTCGTAAATTAACAAGAACAACCTAAACATGTTTATGTGAAGATACATAATTATATGAAGTGGCATCATGGAAACGAGTTGACATCTTTAAAGTCAATAACAAAATGCATATCCCTAATGTGCGATGTTTACAATTTCTTACATTAACCTGATGTAAGCAGCTATTCGATTATATACGGTTACAAACAACTAAACAAACAAATTAAAAGTTTCGGATAGTCAGGGCATGAAGATAAAAAAGAACGATATAATGCCCAATATAACTGACACCATTTTCTTGCAAAATGATATACCATGCATACTTTAATTGTATGTCAACTCTCTTGTTTGGTTCAACAGAACTTCTAATTTATGTTGCAATACGTAATTCGACGACGTGTATGCTTTCGTAACAGATTTTAAATATCCTCAGCAACTTGTTAACTTATGTTTGGTTAGTTAATGGACTAATTTTATAATCATTGTGCACGGTTGCAGAGCATGAAATTAAGAAAAAAATAAGGCGTTTTTTTCATATTGTAACATATTGTATTATTTCATATGGTAAGATATCACAATTTAATATTTTTTTCGGAAAATATGGAAGGTATAACGGTGGGTTTTGCAATTTTCCATTTGTTCATTAAATTGAACATTAACTTTAGGTTGTTTATTATTTAACAACATGGATGCTTTAATATCTAAGAATAAGATTTGTTATTGCCACTATTAATGTGCCCACATCCAGACCGTGATATCATCAAATCGTGCCACGATTGGTTTATTTCTGGCGGTAATACATGTAGCTCTTATATAGTGTATTTTAATAACAATTACATTTACAATTTGCTTTTCAACTAAACGAGAATAATTTTAATATATACAATATTTTTAGTACAGATCGAATTAATCAGTAAATGCTAAATAAAATACTCCCCGAAAAATTTCGCCGCTTTGTCCGTCTGTCCTACCGTCTGTCCTTCCGTCTGTCCTTCCGTTCCACTTTCTTTTTTTTGGGATATTTCTCAGAAACTACTTGTCGAAATTCAACGAAACTCTATGAGAAGCTTCATTACCAAAAGGAGGACTGGTGTGCATAGTACCAGGACGTTCCGCTTAAATGATTTTTCTTGGAGTTATGGCACTTTGAATATTTTTGAAATTAGTATATAGTGCACAATTCTTGACTTTGTTGTCCGGGCTATTTCTCAGCAACTACTGGCTGGAATTCAACGAAACTTTATGGGAAACTACATTACCAAGAGGAGGTATGCATATTATCAGGATGTTCTGCTTCAATGATTTTTCTCGGAGTTATGTGACTTGGAAGATTTCAGAAATTAGTATATAGTGTGCAATTATTGTCCGTGCTATTTGTCAGCAACAACTGGCTGGAATTAAACGAAACTTCATGGGAAGCTTGATTATTAAGAGGAGTTGTGCCTATTACCAGGATGTTCAGCTTCAATGAATTTTTTTAGTTATGAGACTTTTTGAAATTAGTTTTATAGTGCACAATTCTTGTCCGGGCTATTTCCCAGCAATTACTGACCAGATTTCAATAAAACTTTATGGGAAGCTTCATTGCCAAAAGGATGTATGCATATTACCAGGACGTTCTGCTTCAATGATTTTTATGAAGTTATGGGACTTTGAAGATTTCAGTTGTGTCGTTTACCTGTAACTGCTATATAAAATTCAATGATACTTGATGGAAAGTTAAATAACTAGGATGAAATAATCATATTAAAGTCATGATCCATCCCTTTTATTTATTTTATTTTGTTTTTATTGTATTTGTAAAATTTTGCCTCTTCTGCATGTTCATTTGGTATTTGTATGGTATGCTAACATTCATTTTTGATGTCAGATTTGGTCCTGCAGATCTACTGATTTTCAGTCATTTTACTATCGCTGCCCTTCTCATGTATGTATATTGCTTGACAAAAAGCATTGGGGAGCATCCATCAGTTGAACTGATATCCTTGTTTTTATTTTGTCAAAATGCGACAGGATATAGAAAACAAAATACCGGTAACAACGCGTGCAAACATTGCTTGTTTAAGCAGAACGTGAGACAACAAATTAATAAAAGATAACGCAATCATTTTTTTTTATCTTAATCGATCAGCCTTTTTATATTTTCGATAATTTAATTGATATTTGATAATTTTAGTGGATGTATAGATGTCACGTGTTTTTTTTCGCATTCCGAGTACGAAGGCTTGTGTACATTGTACTCATATGTTAACTAAAACTCGAGGTGCAAAATAGTAACAATTTATGTCTATTGCTAAAACGTTTGACACCTAATCATCTTGGACCATCTTCAGAATATAGTAACCTGTCATTTCAAATGATATTTTAAATGGCCAGAACATTTTCAATGCAACGTTATGAGGAAGGTTTGTGAGCATTATTTCATTAGATACTATTGCTCAAAACAAACAGTTGTGTTGTGTTCAATAATTAAATGACCATACAGTATATAATCATTTCAATATTGAACAAAACACAAATTAACTGCTGTACGTTTACTTGAAATTCATTCTTTATTAAAAATGGTCCAATTAATAACAAAAACTGTGCAGTCAAATACTGTATTGAAATTTCCCAGTTATCATTGATTATTTTTTTACATAACCGACCATGTGATAAATCAAACTGTCTCTGGTAATGCTGTTTAGACTCTGCCCATTTATTACAGAGCGCATGGTGCGTCTATGGTTTTCGTCATTCACGATAGGACTCGAAACCCCATCAATGACATATTGTATCTGCCATATTTCACATTCGTGAAATTGTACGTTAAGTCATCACTTATTATTGAACCCCTCGCATTGTTAATACTTAAATCAAACGTGTTTATTCAGAGATATCTATATGTCATTTATTGCCTTAAATGGCGAACAAAGACAAATCTTCAGTGTATACAAACGCATGCACAAATTCATATTTATTACGTACAGGATACTTCTCTGACACGTCTTTGGTATGTATCACTAATTAACAAACTTTTTGGCGTTGAGTTGTGGTTCAAAAATCAGTTTATCTAAGCTAAATGGTGCTAAAATCTCAGACGTATATATATGTAGTTATGCAGTTTAAGAATCAGTTACCCAGGCTAGAATCAGTGCCAGTGGTGTCTAAATAAAATAAACCAGGAATATGCTGTCAACTTATGTATTTCCAAATTAAAACTTTTTTATTAATATTAATTCGAAAAAAATTGATTAATATGAATTAATTATTATAATGTATTCGTTTTTCGTTTGACATAATTAGTTAATTACCAGTATGTAAACGCAGCATCTGAACATATTAGGGTGTTAACGTAATATGTCATTTGCCATGCATTTATTATTAAAATTTTATGAACATTATTAAAAATTATAATTGTTAAAACCGTGTACATGTGTGTTAGCTCGTGTCTGTATATTTCTAGCCCCTGTACATTTCTATAACTGTTGGATATATAACCTGTTTGTTTGAAATGTCACGGTTACACTTTAAAACACTGCTTTAGAACAATATATAAGGCAAACAATGAAAGAAATACTGAACTGTTTTGAATCAGAATCGGCATATTTAGAAGCATTTTGAGATAATAGCTAAAACATTAAGCGTGACAAATTTTTCCCAGCTGCAAAGATGAATAATACATTCAGACTGTCAGTGGAATTGTAAAAACATACAAGTAATGGCATATACAAATTACAAGAAATGATTTAAGAACCTCAAAAGTACTCCCATTCGGTGTTCTGTCTAAACATAAACAGAATTGTTCAGCCCTATGCGAATGGTAGACTCTATGGTAGTTTTTAAAATTCGTCCCGTAATTATAGATGCCCATGCCGCATTTGTTGTAGACAGAATGTCGCCATTTCAATTTTCAGTGACATATGAAAATTGCAATATAGGACTATCGCATAATATAGGGCCTGTAACGGCACGTTGTCAGAATGTGCCTTTGTGTGTGTGTGTGTCTTGGTATGACGAGACACTTGTCTAACATGCAAATATAATATATCGAATCGATTTCCTTAAGGATAAACAGTTATTTGAGACAAATGGTTTTAATTTTTAAGATAAAACCATTGGAAACACTTTACGTCCAGTGAAGTAAATTTGTGCTTATTTGAAATACGCTTGTTTTACTCAGGGAAAGAAAAATGCTGTTCAATAAGATGTTATTAATCTGTAAATATTATTTAACAATGCCAACTTCAATAAATCCATATATGCTTGTTGGTTGTAAACCAAAATATGATTGATGGTTGTAACTGTTTGTAAATTATTTCAAGATTTCAGAGCAACGTTTTAAAATGAAACCATTGCCTAACCCTCCACTCTATCAGCAACATACCTATTTCGTTAAGTTGCTTGTTAAAGTGAAATTGTAAAAAAAAAACAACTGCTGAACGCCTCTGGGATTAATTTTGCTGACACTTTCCATTGATTTAGACCGACGATGTTTGCGTGCAAATGCCGTTTATTTCATTCTGAAATTTTTTTTCGTTGAGAAGGACTGTTCGCAGAGAAGGCAAGATTGCTGGGATATTCCTCCTCACTAAATATTCTCAAATGGTTCAATCTTTTGTTTCCTGTTAAGACACTGTAATTTTGTTTGTTTTCCTCAATGCCTTTTAATGCCGTTAATTATTTAATACTTCCAAACTTTCAATTTAATATTACAAATTACAAAATTTAACAGTATAAAAATGTTCATATATTGCAACTATTCTTTTTGGATTTTTTGCTATAAAATAATTAATTAATTTATTATATTTGGATATAAATTATATAATATATTAAATTGTAGAAAATACCATTAATACTTTCCAAAGACGCCCAAACTAACACGTGTACGTACACGATCTTTTAAAAAGAAATAACAGGAGAAAAACGAACTGCCGTGTTTGCTGTTGTGGCAGACCCGTTTTATATAGAAATAAACAACAAACATTAATGGTAATAGTCTGCATAAAGCCAGTGCAATTTCCCCGGGTAAGAACTGTAAACCAAGAACATACATCAATGGTTGACATATTTTATGAATGGTAATCTCTTTCGCCTACTATTCTTAGAAGTCTCAAACATCGCTGTTTTTGACTTAATGGTTTCTGAAAGTAATTCGTAAATTGTGCGATTTCTGAAATCTTTTTTGTTCAAGATTTTATGTATCTTCTAAGGACGTAAGGATAAGATAATTTAAAACGCTTTTAACAATTCAATACAGTTATTCTTATCATGTGCAATGTTGAATAAGAGTTGAACGTAGCATCATTTGCGTAAGTAAATAAGTACGATATATGTGGTATTTTAGAGACTTGGAGTAATTATAAAGGGGACTTTGATTCATTTTTGACCTCTTATGTGCATATTGATGCTGTTTGATATAAAAATGTAAATGCTATTCGAAATAGTGGCGGTGTAAGTGTTTTTGTGAGAGAAAGTTTGATACAGTCAAATCTAGTTAAGCGAATTAACAATGATTTTGTCGATGGCATAGTTTTATATATAAATTCGAGTATTTTTCAAGCTATGAAAGATATTATATTGTAGGTTCTTCCACATATACAACAGTAAACGAAACAAATTGTATTATATTGCTGGAAAATAATTTTCTGCTTTAAAAGCCAGTTATCCTGATTGTTATATTTACTTGGCAGGTGATTTTAATGCAAGGACCACATATTTTTTTGATTATATTCCATTTGATAGTTTGGAACATATTTTTGATATATATGTAGATTATAACGAAGATTTTTTTAATATGCCAAAAAATATGAGGATAATGTGTATCACAACAATTTTCGAAAACCACTTATTTAATTATGCTGTACGCATAATATTCATATTTTAAAATGGCAGGTTGCATGCTGATGCATAGGGAAATTTTACATGTGTTGCAAATGGAGGCCATATTGTAGTTGATTATCATATTATATCTACAGAATTATTCCCTTTGTATCAAACTTTATTGTTGAAACATACGATGTGTCTGACGATTTTCCTTTGTACCCTCAACTGCAGACTCTAATAAGCCCGTAAACCAAAATTGCGAAAACGCATCGAATTATACTTGTAACTATGACAGATTTATTTGGAACGAAACTTACTGCGACACATTTCAAACTATATTTACTACAAATTTTGAAAGATGTCGCCAGGACATTTTTAATTGTATAAATGAAAATGTTGACGAAGCTGTCAAATCGATACTACGTCTATATAAACATGCCGCTAGCGATATGCGCGCAAAAACAAGACAATTCAATAAATACAGGAATAATCCGACTTGGTGGGATACCGCGTGTAGTAAGGCCAAGCAAGAAAAATATTCGCTTCTAGGGCGATTTCGATGGACAAATGAACAATCTGATTTTGAATCAGACAAAATTGCGCGTCGTTCATTAACAAAATTATGTCATGCGAACAAATTACTGTACCAACGAGAAAGACGCAATGTTTTAGTTGAGTCGCGTAAAAACCCTCAGACTTTCTTTTCAGTAATACGGAGAAATAGATTTTCACCCACAACTGATTCGACTATTAATCCATATGAGTGGATTACATACTTTCAATCACTTCTTTTCAAAGAATCACAGCGATCAGTACAACATTTTGATGAACACTCCCAAAATGTCCAAAACGACCAGGCTGATGCTATTTTAAATTTGCTCATCAGCGACGACGAAATAATTAAAAGAATCACGAAACATAAACCACCATCTATTTGTTTTTTGCCTCACTTGGTCTTATCATGTATATGGTATATATTCTGATGTTAGTGGGGAGAGGGGTGTTTCTGTATTAAAACACGGTTTGTCTTACCATAAAGAATGAAAGGCGGTGTATTTATTTACTTCCGCACTATACCAGTACGTACTAACCCATCATGTGATCTCAGCTAATTTGCGTGTGGTCAGACACGTTGTATGTTTTAGCATGATACCAGTATTTGATGTCATTTGCATCGAATTTATATAATAAAGAATTGATAAAATATGAGTTTATTTACTAATAAAACAACAAAACAATACCATTTTAAAATGAACCAACACATAATTACGTTGATTTTATGTTAGCTGGTAGGTTGTATGTTTTCCAGTGCAATTCATCTTTAAGATTTTGAAGTCACTCAGTAGAAATTGTATATACGGACTAAATACAGGTCATGGGAGTTTTAGTTTCAGTTTTGAACTTTTTAAATAAGTATATTTCTGGAAGTGTCATTGAACATTATACCATTGATGAACGGGTAATTATTTCACGAAAATACATTGATAATTCCATAGTTATTTAATTTTAAATAGCGTGTAAGTATTGTACGTGTAATGATTGCAATGTCTCTATAAAAAAACATAGTTGAAGAACCGGTCATTATCTCTGATTCGAGTATCCGAGTAAGTCCACTGGTTACTAACATATACAACACAAACAAACTGTCAAACTGTGTATGATAACGACCTATATTCTCTTGGTATGAAGCCTAAGGTCATTTATATCGACGTACTATGTTTATTATGTAAACAATTACCAAAAGTAGCATGCACCTGATGAGGCGAATTGTGGTATCATACATGTATAATGAATGGATTGATGGTACAGGCGTACGCATACTTTGTACTTTTAAATTTATGTAATCACAGGTTTAATGCAATCGTAGCGCTAAATGTTATAACAATATTGCCTATAAGAAAGTGTTTATACAGTAGTGTAAGACATACTCTAACAGGTCAGAAAGAACTACAATTAATTTGTCAGAACACATAACACGACCATCATCATGACTGTGAATGTTGACGATATATGGAAGCCTCTGATACCTTAGCAACACTTTACGTGTTCCGATGAGTGAATCTTAATTGGATTCACATTGCGTGACAACTGGACATAATGATCTGTGTAGAGTTGTCAAAGAAAACCAGGATTGGAAAGGAATACAACGGTGACAAGATATTCAACAATTCTATATCTTTAGCAGAGAACACTACCTTTAAATGTCAATTTAGTTGATTTCCTGTTTTATGTCTGCTTACACTATTATGCTCACTGTGACAACGCAGTGTGTGCTGTGTACAATTGTATGAAATTGTAAAGTTTAAACTCAATTGTTTAGTCATTCGAACTATTTACGATTTAGAGTAATATCACAAAACCAGGTATAATAATGCGTGCGTGAGGACATCTGTTGCACGGCCACGTATGTCCGATATTTGTATTGTAAAGTAAAGAGAATAAATTACTCTCATCGTTGCAATTATGTAACTATTATTTAATCACACATTCAGCCTCAACGCAAACACACCAAATTACTATGAGTACTGTCCAGCAATTCAAAATGAATCAATTTCATACATTTTGTAATTGCACATACGTGGACAAACTTTATAATCAGGTGAAAAGTTCAAGTCATGAGATATGCGATTATCAATAACTCACAGATGCATCCTTGGGTCAACATAACACGGTCACTTTTGTCTCATCTTTTTAAAGCCGCGTTTATTAAGCCTTGATGACGTGCGACGCAACTATCAGGGTCGTATCACGATGGTGTTACATGTCCATATTTGGGACGGATATGATTCCGTATGTTTGACCACATGATATGTATAAAACATACAATTAAATAAGATTTTATGAACTAAATTGACCTTTGTAACTACAACTATTTATTAAGTATATTGAAAAACAAAATTTAATATAGAACAACCCTTACGAACACGGTTGTCATTGAAACTATATTTCTGTTACAACCTATCATACCTTTTACATGCAAAAAAAGTTATGTGAGACTATGTGTAATGGAATATACGAATTACAGATATAAATCACAATGTCTATGTATGGCGTGTCGAAACAGAATAGTTATGCAGTGCATGTTGATATCAACGCTCATAGGTTCAGATGCGTGTGTACGTAAAATGTAAGTGTACGTGTTACGATACGCACTTGTACATATCCAGCAATACGTAGTCGCTCTTTCGTAAGCCTATAGGGTGCTCGTCACTATCGCTGTATTGTCAGCATAATTTACTGAAGCAGTTTAGTAGCGTACTGGATCATATATTGTTTGGTAGGAGAACCACAAGAGGACAGTCATGTTTCTCGACAATATTAGGCCACCGTGCAATTGAGGAATTATTTATTATAATTTCACTAGCTTTTGTGCCTAGCAAAATACGTTTTGACTCCAGTGCTACCTTGATTGGTTATTTGTAAATTTGCTCAGCTTTGGTACTAGTGATAGAGGTAATCCCTTAGGTACACTTTTCTTCTGCCATGGTTATTGTAGGCGGAACGTCGCAAATTACAATTTTTTACAATGACAATATTGCAATTGCATATGAAATTGAAATATGCGACTCTTTTTTTTTTTGTCATTCCGATTTTATTTCTTTTCAAAGCACAATATACATATTACATCAAATCAGTTTACAGTACAGAGCATATTTTACAAAGAAAAAGAGAAAACATGTATTTGGATAATTTGCCCTTGTATAATGAAGAGAAGAAAAGTTTTTGCTTAGTTTAACATGGATGGGTTCGTTTATTTTATTTTGACGGATGGTCTTTTTATGACCAAACACTTGTCTAACACGCAAAGAGAACATATGTCCTTAATAAATTTCCAAAACGTATAACAATTATTTGAAACGAGTGATTTTACGATAAAATCAATTGAAAACACTTAATTTATTGAAGTTTGTACTAGAAGTGTTGATTCGTATAAATATTGTTTTATGTTTATATTCTTTTCCGAAATAACAATGCTGCTCATAAAGATATTATAAATCCTTATATATTGTTCGAAAATTAAAAATACATCAAATCAAAGAAATATTTTCTGATAGTAACATTTTAGAGTTTTCGCATTATTTCATCTCAATTTTTGTGAATGGAACCATTGCCTAACCATCCTCTCTGTCAGCTTCAAACTTTTTTCGTTAAGTAGGGGTGCTTGTTAAAGTGTAATTGTACAAAAACAACTGCTAAACGCCTCTGGGATTAATTTAGCTGACAATTGCCATTGACTTTGACCGACGAGGTTCGTAGCTGATGCTGTATATTTCATTCAGGAATTTCATTGAGGCAGGACTGTTCCCCGGTAAAGACAAGTTCATTGTGATATTCCGCCTCGACTAATATTTTCAAATGTGTCAAGCCTATAAATTTGTTTTTCAAGAAACTGAAAAGTACTTTTTTCTCCTCTCTTGCCGTTTATGAGATGATACTTTTAATTCTTCAATTTAATAATACAGAGGTCATATATATGACAATATTATTTTTCATGTTTGGCTATACTATTATATATTACTTATTTATTATATTTGGAAATATACGATTATCGTATAATTTAATGTATTAAGTTACTGTTACAGGTTCCAAAAGTACCAAATAAAAATTATCATATGTATTTGAGCTTCAAAGAATTAAAAGGAGAAACGACTGGTCGTGTTTTCTGTTGATACAAACGCATCAAAGGAGATTAGTGGTCATGAAGGTCACTTTTAGTAAACAAAGAATGTATCAAAACGGTTATCTTCCCAAAACGTAACGAAAGTAATAAAACTTAAAGATTAACATACAAACAATTTTATTAGATAAAACGTGAGGAATATATCATAGTTTCCTTTACTTTATAGTTTACTACATATCTTTAACCAATGTTTTGCCATTTATTTACATGTATTTGGAGTTTGATAATTGTATTGACATACACACTTTTAAAAATATGTCGTTTCACGGTGTGTTCTTATTTTCTTATTAGCATGTAACATTACTTTAGAACCAGAAAGAGTTGCTTCTCCTTTATCAATTGGTAGACATATTTTATGAATGGTAATCTGTATTGAGTGTTTTCTCAATGTTCTATGAAGTCTCAAATATCTCTGTTTTTCACTTGATGGGTTCTTTGTGTTGTTTTATTTCTGATATATGTTATATTTACTGCAAAATTTAATAAATCTACTTAAGCATGATTGGATAAAACAACTTTATTTTCCCAATGCGGCCACTAATCCTCTTATCACATTGTTGAACCGTGGTTGGACTTGCCGTCTGATGCGCAAAGTGGTGTTGCTCCCGCTGCTATGGCTGTTCTTGTTGTTGTTGATGACGACGACGACGACGACGATGATGATGATGAGGGACGTAATTGAATCGCGTTTACCGAATATTGATGCATCATTATTTCTACCAGTAGTTAATAACCTTGATTAACGGTTACTTCCAAACATACATTTGATTTCATTCATTTGTGTACTCATATCACTGACATACTGGCATTTCTCTAATGTTTAATCTTTCCCGTTCACTGCTGAAGCCACACACGTCTCGAGGGAAATGTCTTAAATGGCTTCAAAGTGTTGTGCTCCATGCTTACTGACAACGGATTATGCGGTTCAATTAGCACTCTGTCAATTTTTTTGCATACATGGGTTCTTAAATATTTAATTAAAAAACCCGAAAAATACCAGGCGGAATCAAGCCTTTATATAAATATTCAATAATTCCCAGCTAGGTGAAAGATCAATTACCATGTTTGATCCAATATAGTTTCATTTCAAATAGTTGATTAACTCAGGGAAGTAATGTCAGCTGTCCTTGAAGTCTATTATACTTGTACATTATTAAAAAAACAACATAAGAAGATATTCAAATCCAAATATTATTTAAATGTCACTTCGACTGCGATCTTTGTTATTTCTATAATAATTAACCGATATCCGCTGTATGCTATGTTTTCTGTTATCTTGTATGCTTTCTAGTGGAATACATACGTGTTCGAGATTATGAAAGCAATAATGTGTACATAATTCGTTTATCATACTTATAACAAGAATTTGATTTGAACAAAGTAATAATCGTCACTGTATGTTTAAAAACAACATACTAAATAATACACAAACTAAATACATTGAATTTTCTAAAATATATATTAAGTCGCGAATATTACCAACATAATGTTTTAATGGATGTACAGATGTATTTATTTGTTTAAGGCTTTCAACCGAACAAGGAATCAACATTTTAAAAAGCCAATGTTTCATGTTCTATAGTTAGGTATAAGATGAAACGGTGAAAATGATACAAAAATGGTAAAAGGCAGTTAAGACGTTCGCAACAAAAAGAAAATAATTGGGTTAATTTCTCCTTTCGCTTCATTGTTTCTTATTGTATATAGGTTACAATATACTAATTTCAATAAATAAATATGAATCTTTATAAGTCATTAAGTTCCAGTCAATGGTTAAAAGTTCCTAAAGCATTATAATAATCACAAACACACGTATACAATGTATTGCCATACAAATTAGTTCACGAAACATCCATTTAATATCTCCGTTTTATTTTGGCAATTGATACGTTGTTTCCTTAAACACGAAACATGAAAAAGGCTATACAGATACCCTATTTAAAGTCCAATATTTCCAAAACAAGTTAGGTGACCCATTTGTGTTATTAATGTTTTGGTGTAAGTATACATTGGTGCATAAATGTGCGAAAATTTAAGAAAAACTGTAGTTCGGAACAAAATATATTGATGCATAATAAATGACGTTTCAGAAGGTATGTTTAGTACCCATTTGACCTACTTCAATGTCCAGTCAAATTCATTATTTTAACAGTAATCAAAGGTAAAGCGTTTTTATTACCACAATACACTTGTATATTGCCAAACAAGACATGTGAAAACATATCAGTCGAAAGAACCATAACCTTGTTTGAAAAAAGCTCTCCTATATACTTAAAACATTGATAAAAAATTCCAAACTGAAAAAGGGGCTTCGACAGGTACTGTATTCAAAACCCAATACTTCCGGAAAAAGGCCGGTGACCCCTATTTTTTAACACTGTTTTAGTTTCAGTATACACTGACACATGTATATGGATTTTTTTAAACAAAATCTGTCGTTTCGAACAAAAGATATTCGTATATTTGATTATTCATTGATGTTTTCAAAGGCATATTAAATGCATAATTAACCTCAATAAGTGTCCATTAAAAGTCTGTTGTTTAAATGGTGACTATAGATAAAGCGCATTTTATCATTAAACTCCACTTGTATATTGCCAAACGAAACATTAAAAACAGATGCATTTAAAAATCTCCGTCCTTGTTTGAATATGAACGGTTTATATAATTGAACATTGCTAGTCACACAAACTGAAAAAAAGGCTTCGACAGGTACCGTTTTTAAGTCCCAATATTTCCAGAACAAGGCCGGTGACCCCTATTTTTAAGACTGTTTTAGTTGTAGGATACATTGACACATGTTTGTGCAAATTTGTAAGAAAAACTGTCGTTTGTTGCGAACGTCTTTAAGTTTGAATAGCTCTTGTACGTGGGTATGTGTATTGTCAAGGAATCCAGTCAACATCCCAGGGGTGTTGCTTGTGGCCATTTAGGCACTGAAATACAATTATTTATGTATTATTCAGACTCAAGTCTATATCAGGTCATGAACTTGACATTTGTGCCATCGACAGGTCATACGTAAAACTTTTACCAGCAGTATAGAACAATATTGCAACAAAATTGTCCGTTTATATAATGCGCATGTAAACAATTATTAAGCATGGATGAAGTTAAATCAATATGTCAATTCACCATATTCTAGTTGATTAAATTTTATACTTAGTTTTGATTAAATTTTATACTTAGTTTTCTTAAGTCTGGTCTGTATAATTCACCGAAAACAATGTCGAGCATATTTGTTTGCCTCCAGGACAAACGTAAAAAGCTTGATTGTATTTGTCATTCAAACGGCGAAAATACTGATATATCGCAAGGGAAGTTTAAGTTTCCAATGTAAACAGCACAATGCGATTAATAATGTTTAACTGTTTGGAAACAGTAACATATAAATTTGTCAATGTGTTATCTCAACTAAACTTTCTCAGTTTACTTCGGTATAAAAACAGACTATCCAACAAGTATTGATGTATTATTGAATAATGAATGCTATAGATCTAGAGGCTATTTGTTGATTTCGGTGTAAGATCGTATTTTATTTCACGAGTGTTCATGGAAAATATCTATTTTCTATGATCACGAATGAAATAAAATATGATCTTACACCGAAATGTACAATTTTTGTTTGTTTATGCTTTTGGACAATGAATAAATAACATTGCGCGAGATAAGCTTAAACGTCACAAGTTCGTGTATTCTGAAGTCATAAAAATGACGTCATAAATGATTCCAAAACTTACTCGTTAGTATGATGGGAAAAAAGTGCCATATTTTCTGAGTCGTTGTCGCTAAATTGTAATTTTGTTGAATTTTATCATGTGTTTTATGTAAACACATGCATGTACATACTGTACATGTATATAAATTTGCCAAGGGATGTAAACCACTACTTGTAAATCGATGCTATTTATGGAAAAATAGTCCGTTTTATGTTATATTTTCAATGCAGTGAAAATATATCATGTTATATTTTCACTGCTCCAACAGTGAAAATATACCATTTTATTTCACCAATAAAATTCAATATTTCACTGAAAAGCATATGATAAATGTTTATAATCCCGTTGATATAGACTAGCGTTTTGTTATTCAAATGTGATATTCTTCAAGGTTTCGAAAAACATCTCTGCGTATATATATTCTTTTATTTCCGAACGACTTACGTGCCAACGCATGAGCAGGCTGATTCATCCGATGTATGGCAGATGATCTAGATTGATCTTAAATATAAATTTATATTATGTTTAAATTGACTGGCCGTGGCAGATTTTTTGTTATATTCATCACGTGCTTTAAAAATAAGCAAACTAATGCGTGTACGGTGCAAACCAGTTTTACTAACTATTTACTAATGTATGTTTATGCAGAATGAACATAGAACGATATCCAGAAAGAAATGATCAAAATATCCTTTTCACACAGAAATATCGAAAATGTATTCATGGAATGAAGTACAATTAGGTGTTGACGTATATTCTGCGCATTACGGTAAATTAATAATTCTATGGTTACATCCATGGCTGTAAATGTTATTGAAAAGCTATTCCCCTCGTGCTTATATATATTTGAAAATGTGCGAAAGTAATGCGAATGACTATTGTATGAGGATGGCTTGGAACGGCTGCTGTAGTTCTGCAATACTGGTAACAGCATTCTACCAATGACATCCTGATGTCTCAAAGGAAATATCAAAAGCTATATTCTTGCGTGTTGTTTGTCAGTTGCCGTATATCACAAGAAATGTGTTCCAGCTAGAACAATCATCGGCGTATTATGTTGTCAACGATGCCCAATAACTAACATGATTCATTCGTTTTATACTGCTTCAAAACACTGCTGACATTATTGAATCCGGAAGAACGAACACAATACTGAAATGTAGCTTATGATAGATCAATGGATCGACTCTGTCGTGGCATTAATACAAATATGAAATTTGCCTGTATTATATGTACATGGACTGTTAAGACTGTTATGGGCATGGCATGAATGACTGGCAAATTTGCGGACAGACTAATTCACTACTCGAAAACTGAACATTACGACTCGTTTGGTCACGGATTGTTAATTAAATACATTTTGAATAATTAAGCCAAAGCCCATTGTTGATAACATTTATTTAAAAACGACATTTATTTGTTTCCTTCTTAAAGTCATGATGAAATATAAAACATTTTTAATTTTAGCAAGTTCTAGAAGTTATGCAATACAAAAACATTTCAGAGTTAAAGGTCAATTGTACATAAACAAATTGTGATGTAAATGTTGTATTACAATTCTTAATACTCGGAATATTTATTATATATTATTTTAATATAACAGTAGGCGTTTGTATTGCTCAAACATGACCGCATGACATGAGGTACATGTACATCACACGCTCTATTATCGCACCACAGATCTCTTACTTGCATGTCAGAATATAATTCATCAAATATTGCCGAACCAGGCAGGTCAGGATAATTATGGAAACTAAAGTGTGTTAACAACGATATATTGATATTCGTATGCAGTCTTGTTTCTCCCTTATGTATCACGAATAAAAGGGCGACAATCTATACATTATTACAAGAGCAATCAAGTAATGATAATTTGTATCATCAACCATTAGAACATTCCAGAGCTGGATTGCAAGTTCTGTTACAATTAATGACAAATGATGTTTTATATATAGAAGCAATATGCAATCAGTTTCATTTCAACAAAACTATTGTTGTTATGCAATCATAACTAACACAAGCACAAAAATACACCATTTGGAAACACAGCAACATTTTTCTACTTACTATAACTTTCAATATCAAATTTTGTACATACTCAACAATGCTATTATTATTAATATTTGTTCATATTCGTGTTCCAGTCTACATTGCCCTATACATATACTTTTCGCATACTTCACGAAAATATTGATTAAGACAAACATGTATATATGAGTACTACACGGGAATCAGTATTCACTAGGTTCTGACATATTGAATTGGGAATTTATTTCTCCTTGTTTGGAAATACACATTACTTTTGGCTGTATTCAAAAAGTTAAACACACTGACGGCGCATGCATATTTTATGAGGAACTCTAAACGACTGGTCAAAACAACATGGCGCGTTTCCGTTATAGAAAACATTGTACGTATGTGCTTTTTTACGTACGTCATCATACTAAAAACAATTTATGTGCTTCTGGAAGCGGCATTACGACCAAAGGCATTCTGGTGTCTCAAAGGAACTATGTACAATCATAAATTCTTACGTGCTATTTGTCAGTTGCCGATTATCACGTTTAAGTAATATGTGAACTAGCTATTTCAGTTATAGGCACATTATGTTTTCAACGGTACCTAATTGCCAACAGTGTAATTATATTTGTTTTGGTTGTGCTTCCATTGTTGTAGCACTTGTAGGAAAGAACAACCGAACACGATATTTAAATATACGATATTTAAATATTGATATTATAAAGAACACTGACCATTACCCCTGACACACGAAACATTTAATCTTTATTGATTACTTAGTGTTTGCCAATACTAAAGCGGAAATAGCACAATTTGAACATATGGTTCTATTTTGTACATTAAATAAACAATTCCGTTTGAAAAGTATGACCGTGTATAGTTGTATCATGTGAACTAACACTCTTACTGGTGAGTCCAGTGGTATCAGCTAATTAAATTTCATTCCAAATATAATGACCTTGCTAGGTTCAGTAGTCTAGTTTTAGTATCTTTTACTTATCACTCGTTCGTCCACAATTCTTGGGATTTGAGAATCCGTGCGTGCGTACATATGATTTCAGATTTTTAACAATATGTTAAAGGCAATCGGAACTCTAAATTTTATGGAAAATATAAACAATTTAATGAATTCACTGGAATTATTACTTTACTTATTAAAAATAAATAGTTAATGTTTTCCCTGGCAAATAACATATACATGCACACTTCAAATGGCAAATATATGTTGGACTCCTAACGGAGTATGAATTATACTATTTCAGGCGATTTCTAACACACCATGAACAAGTCTTTCCCATAAGAGTCATGAAAGTATGAAGACAACTTACACTAGAAAGGGAACGTTTTAAAACATTGTAAGTCATATTCTAACAGATCAGAATGCATCTGCATATGTCTGAACATGTAACACGACTCAGAATGTTAAAGGTCGCGGTGGCGTAGTGGATATGGTGTCCGCCTAGCGATCGGGAGGTCCCGGGTTCGAACCTTACTGGGAGCGTTCTCAAGATCTCCCTCAAAGACACCCAAGTACTGGTTCTACCCAGGAAACGGACTCGAGAGTGTCTCTATAAGCCTTCGGCTTTCGATGCAATCGAGCTAAAAAAATAAATAGGTTTAAACTAGAATGTCAACGAACAAGAATGTCAACGACAAATGGAAGCAGCTCATTGTGCTTCTGATTCCTTAGCAACAGGTCACGTGTTCTGATGAGTGAGTCTTAATTGGATCACATCGCGTGACAATTGGACGTAATGATATGTGCAGAGTTGTCAAAGAAAACCAAGCCTGAATAGGAGTACAACGCTAACAGGATATTTTACTATTCTAAATCTTAAGCTGGGAACAATAACGCCAATTTAGTTTTAATTTCCCTTTTTATGTTTTTTGCACAAATTGCTCAAAGTGTAAACGCAGTGTTTGAGTCGTAAAGTATAAACACAAATGTGCAGCTAAAGAAGTTGTTTAATTAAAGACCAATATCACAGAGGCAGTTATAATAATGTGTGAGTGATAACAGCAGTTTCACTGCCGGTTATATATGTCCGATAGTAAGTATCTTTCAGAAAATTATTCAGAGAAACTACAAAAGCAAAATCTGGTTTGGTCCTGATTTAATGAGTAATATTATGATAACAGCAAAGGAAATATGCATATTTAAAACTGAAGATAATATCTTACTCTCATCATCAACAATCTGATTGTTTATGTTTTTATGATTCTATATGTTTGGTCTAAACATCAACTTAGTAGATAGAGTTATTTCAACTCAAAATGTACACCTTTAAGACATGAATTAAAACATATAGTCAACAAAAAGAACATATTTTATTAATTAAAACGCCAATTGCATACAAATACATGTTTCTGCTCGAACAAAACAACGATAGGGCAAACTACTGTGGTCATTGAAATCTATTATATATTACGATATAGACTTCTATTTTACATGCAATACTTTATGTGTGGACGTAGCATTATTATTGCCTGTAAGATGATATATACTGATAGAATTTCAGTAACATGCGATCACCATTTAATTTATTCGTACGACCACCATTGCCATGTTCGTCACTAACACTGAGATGTCACCATAGATTGACCAAAAAACGTATACGTTTTTTGACAAAATTTAGGAACCATGCCATTGAAAAATGTTTATTATACTTAAATTATTTTATTTTGTCCAGCAAAGTTGTTATGATTAGACTCCGGTACTATATGAATTGTTTCAGTTCTATACATATTGTGGTCATAATGGCTGTTTTTGATTTGTGTTCCGTAATTATAGATGTATGAGCCACATTTGTTGTAGACGGAAAGTCGCCTTTTCAATTTTCAGGGAATTATGAAAATTGTTATGTAAAACTCTCACACAATATGAGTCTTGTTACGACATGCCGTCAGAATGTGCAGTGCTATTTTATTTTGACGTTTTTGGCATGGTATGTCCAGACACTTGTCTAATACGCAAAGCAAATATATTTTCTTAAGAATAAACATATAGAAAAACAACTAATTTTAAGAAAAAGAAACATTGGAAACACTTAAGGTAATGAAGATTTTTTCTAAGAAGGTCAAGCTTGTTTTTATGTTTATATTTCTTTCCGAAAGAAAAGTACTGCTCATAATACTATTATAACCAATTATTTAAACATGCTTAACTGTAACAAATCAAAACGCGTTTGATTAGTGTAACTGTTTACAATATCTGCATTATTTTCAGATTTCAGTGCTATATTGGGGGATGAAACTATCTTAGCTTCAACTCTCCACATCTTCAAAACTATTTTGTTGAGCATACTTGTTTGTTAAAGAGAAATTGTACAAAAATAACTGCTGAATGCCTTTGGGATTAATATTGCTAACAATTGTCATTTATTTAGACCGACGAGGTTTGCGTGCAAATGCTGTGTATTTCATTCCGGAATTTCATTTAGTCAAGATTGATTCCAAGGAAAGGCAAGTTCGTTGTGATTTTCCACCTCAACCAGTTTTCTGAAATATTTCAATCGGTACGTTTAAACAACAATTGTGTAATATAAAATAGGTCATAATTTTTATACATGCATTTCACTAATGTAATTTTGGATATATTTTTTATATTGTTATAATTAGATTTATATAATTAAGTCGTAGACATTTAAGTATTAATTCTACTAATAAATTAAATATGATAATTGATTTCACACAACTTTTCAAGGAATGAATAGATGTAAATTTCAAGAATGCACCCGCACAAAGAATTAATGGGAAACAACCTGTCGTGTTTGCGTTGATGCAACAAGTCTATGGATTTTATTAATCGTATATTTTAACGATCAGATCAGAATTATGATTAAATAATATATTTTGAATTGATTTATAAAACATATTATACATATAATACATATAGAGAACCTATTTTGTTGTTTATTGGGAGCTTTATATTTGTTTTTAAACACACTTTTAAAAATATGTTTTCACATGTTGTGATTACAAATTCCTAATAAAAAATAAATAACTTCATAAAATAAACATGTAGCATTATTTCATTAGAGAGAGTTGCTTCCCCTCATTTCATTGATCAGTTCACCATATAATGGTTAGTCATTCATAGACACGGATAGAAATATCGGTTTATTACCAGCATCAATTGTAATATTCTGCTGAGTCTGTGCAATTTTACCGGCAAAAATTGTAAACCAGGAACATTCATCAATTGGTAGAAATATTTTATAAATGGTAATCTGTTTTGCCAAATTTTCTTAACTCGAACATCGTTATTTGTTTCTGCAAGTATAAATTGTCCGATTTCTTATGCCTGGTGTATTTATATCTGATTTTGTTTGTTTACCACGCACGGTAGGAAAGGGCAAATCTTTAATGCAACATAGTGTGCAGCGGCACAATACGGACACTGTCACTTCATAATCGCATTTTGGATTGTAAATGCAACATAGGGCGGCAGCTCAGTACTACGGCGGCATAGAGGGGACATGAGAAATATTTTATTTAACACGTGCGCACGTGTTAGCTACCACGTGCGAACGTGTTAATTATCACGTGCGCACGTGTTAACTATCACGTGCGCACGTGAAAGCATCACGTGCGCACGTGTTAAATAAAATATTTCTCATGTCCCATCTATGCCGCCGTACAGTACAGACATGGTAACATCATTTAGTTTGTAGCAATAGAGATTATTATTTAAAAGAGATAATCCTGTTGCTGCTACTGATGCTACTGATGATGATAATTATGAAGACGACGAAGGAGAAGATGGTGGTCATCAGTGACATAAATGAAATGCATAAACATTATATTGATTAATGTATTGATAGATATAACACAAGATGATCTATCAGCACGAAAGCGTCAGACGTCTTCCGGGAAATGTGCTAAATGTTGTGTACCCTGTTTGTTAACAACGCACAGTTGATTTCGCGTTTCAATTTGCACTTTGTCAATATATTTTTGGATGACTGACATCTTAAACTAAAGGACCTAATTATAGCTGAGGTCAGTAAGACTTTTTATTATACCTCACGTGACTAGCCCATGTTAAATGTCCATATATCTATCATGAAACAATTCGTAATGTCACATGCGACAGTATACTGTCACCCTCGCGTGGAGCTAAAAACAGAACAACCGTTTCTCAAAACAAAACAACGTTTACCTTTAGTAATATTAACGTCAATCCACTGCTTTTACAATTAATATCCAGCAACACGCGTTTGCAATTCATTTTCAAGTATCCACAAAGTTGTTCACTATTTTATTTCATGCGAACCGTGCTAACCAGAAACGCGATTTGTTTTTCAAAGTGCCATGACTGGTAAGAACGTATATTTTAAATCGTATTTTTTATCCATCTGATTATCCGTATTGCCGTGCAAAATAAGTTTAGATATCGCCGATGCATGGTTCTTTAATTATGTGTTACGCGAGTGCTTAGACATGTTAAAAGCAGACTAACACAACACAGCACAATCCTACTGTATGTCAGTCGAGCGTAAACTGGTTTGTGTCGTTACTACACTACTCTACTGTACACATATATCGCGTTCAGGTGTTCTGAATATCCATTAAACACTTCCCATCAACTATAATATTTCGTTTTGTATCCAACAATAATTTTCGCCCGTGCTTCTCCATGTATATTACTCATTTAAACTAACGCGCTGTAAAAACTTCCTATCGATCACGCCATCTTTTAAGCATGACACATCTAAATTTATATTGCAAACTGTTTGAAAGTACGGAAGGCTGTTTCTGCAGTATTATTTAACTATTGTATTGTGAAGGAACCATAAATGTTTCATATAGATACACATCTTAAATAATGAAAATAATCCGTGGTAAATTAGCTTTAACACTTTTAGGTTATCAGTTGATTTTAAATGGCATTTAAAAAAGTAGATCTATAAATTAAGTAATCAGGCCTAAGTTTCCTTGTTTTATTGTTCGGTATAATAAAGTAAATATCACACCCCATAGAGGGTGATACAACGTATTGTCAACCCTCGAAATGGTAATGTTAACCTCGGCTTGCCGGGTTGACAATACGTTGTATCACCCTCTATGGGGTGTGATATTTATATAATATAATAGTAAAATCTCTCTCAGCTGAGGTAAAATCCTATTTCATTGTTTGGTCTGTACGGTATACTATACCGTGTGTTTTCAGATCAAATTATTAATTCAGGCAAACGGACCTAAAACCACTTTTAGTTAATTCAAACTCTAACAAACATTTATATTATCATTCGAATTATATAAAGCGAAACATTCTTGACATTTCGCCGTCGGAATATCACGTTCTTGTGATAACCGCTAACATGTAATAGGCCTTGTTTGAAATTATACGATAAACAACATTTTGTATTGTGACGTTAATCATTCTATTGATTAATGAATATGAATGATTAATAACTGGTTTCATTAATTTACGTTTTATTCCTGATGAGATCTGAGATAGTTCGTCTGCGGTCACTTACGTTACGTTTTTAATCGTTTAATGTTCTTTCTATTGTTAAACTTTTGTTAGACACAAGTATAGGAGTATGCACTAATCCATATTAAATATAAGTAAATACATATGAAAAATAAACGACATCCGTTGCATGATATGTTTTGTGATATTGAATGCTTTCAAGTGCAATGTTTCAAATTATCAGACCGACACTGCTGAGCTGAGCAGAATAAATTTCATTCATAATGTTAATAAATATTATTAAGATCCCATAAAGTTTCAATAGTCACTGCATGTTCAGACAAAAAATAAACATATCTATCGTATATTAAATTACGAATCTGGCCATCATATTGTCTTTAATCTAGTAATATACGTATTTATGCGAAGTAGGCTATCGAACCATCGAATCAAACTTTAAAAAAATGTCATACATTTATTTTCCAAAGTTTCGGTAATACAAAATTTGAAAAAAGGAGAAACAGTGTTTACCACGCATTAATGTATTAGAAATTCCCCAAAATATGATATGTGCTTTGTGCATGTATTAATAGCAACGAAATTATAAAGTCTACTACAATGGCAGAAAGGCAATCTATTCTTTAAGCTTGAAAATCACATGTGTATATGCGTGTTCTGACCAGATTGCCCAGGAATCCGGTCAACATCCCAAGCGTGCTGCGTTTGACCTTTGTGAAGAATTAATCTGCAAATACGACGAATGAGTGTATGTTTTATTCAGAAATCCACAACTGGTCATGAGTCTGACCTTGTTTGCCATTGGCTTGTCGTTTCACATTACCAGCAGTAAATAACTTTAGTGCTTGACAATTTTGCTAGTTTACATGATGTTGTTGTATAAAAGCACTTAAAAAGTAAACGATATGTCAGACTTACGTATATTGTTGATGTTTAAATTTAATCCTTATTGTTCTTAGTTTCTTCATTAAACAACGCTTATAATCGGATGTCGTACACCTTTGTTTAACCAAACGACACCTGTTGCAGAGCTTGATCGTATTTGTCATTTAAACGGAGAACAATTGGAGCTTAAGAGTCCGCTCAAAATCAAAATTCGATAAACACTGTTTGACTGAAATTGCGTGGAAATGATGTATATCTTTCAGACAATTACTGTCATGTCTGATTGGAACGGGGATGAATCTAAATTTTACGATGCGTTATTTCAACTAAACTTACCTCTATGTTACTTCTGTAAAAGTAAAACATCTCAAGAACGTATTGATTGGAACTGAATCTCGAATGATAAGCTTGTATTCCCATTTGCAGATCTTAGGACTGGCGTTTTGAAAATGTGGTATTTTTGAATGTGACAACACATGCCGAGTACTGAGTATATTTGTTATTTTTAATCTTGGAACCAACCACGTGCAAAATATACACTCTGATTCATCGAGTGTTAGTTTTAGGATCTTGAAAACACTACCTGTTACAACGTCTTTTCAAAAGTGGATGTTTTGAAAAAAAAACCCACATATTAGGCTCAAAATACATTCAAATAAATGTAAAAGCACTCGTTATCTATCTGTAGTATATGTTGTTTAACTGTCTAGTATAAAATATATTATTTAATTATTTTTCTGACTGTGTTCAATACACGCGCAATAGCCTCCCTAGATGTGGGATACAGGTCGTTGCATTTTACTTCTTTACAAATTTGTATTCATACATTTATTTGTTTGTGTTGTTGTTTTAATTTCTTGAAAAGTCGTTTTTAAACAAATTGTTGATTTTACTATATCGGGATAGCATTTATAGTATGTTAACTGCATAGTTATAAATATGTTCAAATATTATTACTGAGTATGTACAATAATGCATCTCTAATTCCACAAACGAGTTGCAAACATTCGACATTATTTATACTGTCTACTTTTGATCCATTAAATTGAAGGTTCAAAAGTATCATTTGCAATATTTAGTAACAGGAAATATAAAATTGATAATATTGTTTGATATTTGAATATCACAACAAATTTGCCTTCTCTGGGAACAGTACTGACTCAATGAAATTTCATAATAAAATATACATCATTTGCACGCAAACCTCGTCGATCTAAGTCAAAGGAATTTTCAGCAAAATTAATCCCAGGGGCAATCAGCAGTTCTTTTTGAACATTGAATCACACTTTAACTTACTAACAAGGATTCTGTTAGGGCGCTTTTCCATATGTCCGTATCCGCATCCGCATTGCGTAAATCCGCATCCGCTAAAATTCGAACAAGTTGAAAACAGTTGGACCGTTTCCATATGTCCGCAGTCCGTATCCGCAAAGCGCATCCGCAAAGCTGTCCGCAAGAAATCGCGCGGTGAGCAATTTCTTGCGGATGCGGACGACATGGTAACTAACTTAGCACGTAAAACTAAGAGCTGTTATACATAAAATTTTGGGAAAAAAAAAAAAAAGTCTAGATACACCTGGATAGCTCAACCTAAGACGAACCGAGTACAATAACTCGCTAATAACGGGTAACCTTTAAATGAGCCATGACTGACGCTGTAGATATAATTGTCGGATGCTTGATATTGTTTAAAATCCACCACATGTGAATGTTTTCACATACTGTCAAATATTTGCTGCTGACGTAATTAAAACTGTTTAAAAGCTTTTTACTCAGAGATTGTTACTATATGAAAATAAGAAGAAAACTAAAATAATTGAGGTTTATTTGCGGCTTCATGAAAAAGCGCCTCCGTATAATATTTATGCGGATACGCATGCGGATACGGACGCGGATACGGACATATAGAAAAGCGGCCTTAAACGAAGTATTTGAAGTCTCAAGCTGAGAGAAGGGAGGATTACAAGTAAAGACAATGGCTTCATTAAAAATATTGCTCTTAAACTGCACAGATTGCAAACTGTTTCAATCAGCAAACATGTATGAATTTGTTGGTGTTTTGCTTTTAAATAAAGTGAAAGGATTTATACTACACATATTATTATGGGAATAACTCTTTTAGAAAAGAAATGTAAACATAAATATATATTTTATGACAAATCGACGTTTCCAGAACGAAGTTTAGTACGTAAGGTGTTTCCAAAGGGTTTTATCTCAAAATCAGTCGTTTGAACTGATTATTTATCCTAATCGATATGGAAAATATATTCTTTTTGCGTCTGGTTATACCATGTCAAAAACGTCAAAATAAAACAGTACCGCAAATTCTGACCTTTGTTGTGTGAGAGTCGCAAATTACAATGTTCATGTCAGTAAAAATTGAAATAGCGACGTTCTGTCTACAGGTCACAATACACTAAATAAATAAGAGATGTAGGGGCTGTACTCTCTAAATAAATCAACAAGTTTAACTCGAAGACATGTTTTTAGGGTTAGACACTTGCTATGATATTCCTTTTTGGAGGTGGTGGTAGGGTAAGCATTGGTATACAAAAATAAATCACAGTATGACACTTGCGCTGAAGCGGGTTACATTCAACTAGAAAGTAGCCGCTAAAACTATGGTGATAAAACAGTCAACTTTGTTTAGTGTCGAGTTCTTTCTTACATAACACATGACATACCCTTTGTATTGCATAAATCAATTCAGCTTAGAATGCTCTTTAAGAAAATGTATGGTTATGAGGGTCCCTATGTGCAAAATGTTGCATTTATCTTTAGTTACAGTTATCGCTTTTACATTCAATTACATAACGATTGGAATTAGTATATTGTAACCTAAACCCCAAAAAGGGGCAATGTGTACATAAAATCACCCTGTTCTGTGTGGTTTTATTGGCTGTAATAAGTTTCATGGAAAAAATGCAAAAAATATCATGATTTTAATGTGCATTACGATTTTAACAGCGAAAACCGCTTTTTCAAGTAAAAAACACGACAAAAAGTACGGAAACCCGTCTTGTGGATTTTGCAGCACACTAAATCATGCAAAAACCAAAAATGAACACGTTTTATACAATATTTATCTCTATTGCATTACAGTATGGAAACATATGCTAGTATTTTGACTGATTTCTATGAATTAAGTACACAATTTGACTCAGGCACCCCATATAATCAAAGCACTGAAAACGCAAACCAGATTGCTTATCAGGCATCATTCTCAAATGCGTTTTCAAGCATTTCTATTTTGTGGATCGGTCTGAAATTTTGCATGCACATTAGGAATATGTTAATAATGATGTAGAATTGTTTTTTTTCGCGATATCGAAACTTTAAGTAGTCTTCTAGGTCACAATACACTAAATAAATAGGGCTGTACTCTCTAAATAAATCAACAAGTTTAACTCGACGACATGTTTTTAGGTATAGACACTTGCTTTGATCTTCTTTTTGGAGATGTTGGTAGGGTAAGCATTGGTTTGCACAAATAAATCACGGATATGTTTTTAGATTGGAGACTACAGTATGACACTTGCGCTGAGGCGGGTTACATTCAACTAGAAAGTAGCCGCTAAAACGATGGTGATAAAACAGTCAACTTTGTTTAGTGTCGAGTTCTTTCTTACATAACACATGACATATCCTTTGTAATCAATTTAAATCAATGTTTAAATCAATTCAGCTTAGAATGCCCTTTAAAAAAATGTATGGTTATGAGGGTCCCTATGTGCAAAATGTTGCATTTATTTTTGGTTAAAGTTATCGCTTTTACATTAAATTACATAAGGATTGGAATTAGTATATTGTAACCTACACAACCGTGGCATAAGCACATGTAATTACGGGACGAATTTCAAAAACAACCATTAGTGTACAGCTGAGCAAATTCTGAAATGGTCAATTAACGAAGCAGTAAAAGTCTTAATATAACAACTTTATTACGCTGAATAAAAATATAATTAACAATGTATCAGAAAAAAATATTACACGGTGCCTAATTTAAGACTGTACACATGACTACTCCTTTTGTTTGTCATAATTTACATCTTTTGTGAACGTGTTAGTTATTAAGCAACGTTAGTCAACACACCGTTTGTGATAAATATCCTACGTGTGTATCATACGACTCAATGAAATGATGAATGCTGTTAAGTATGTATGATTTGTGTTACAACTATCGTATGTACACACATGCATAAACATATGAGCATTGATACAAATTATTTACTATTTCATTGTAAGTGTTCAGCTATACATACATTGCATTACAGTTTGTCTGTTTCGACACGCTACAGATTGGAGTTGCACTTGAAGTTATAGTGAGGTCCGTGAAGTTGGCTATGAGCTCTGACATCTAAATTCAGCTCTGAATTCGATTATTGCATAGCTAGCTCTGAGATCTACATTCAGCTATACATATATATTACAAGGCAAGTGGGGACTAGTGTAGAGCTAGCTCTGTATTCAGCTCTGAATTCAGCTCCGCACTGCAAGCCTATGAGTGGTAACTTATTTACGCCAGATCACTACATAGCATTTATAATTCAACAAGAAATCACCGTATCGAATACAGACCTGACTCTGTATTCAGCTCTGAATTCAGCTGCGCATTGAAACGTAGGATAGAGAACGCATTTACACAATGCCACCGCTTGCTATTATAAAAGCTATGTTATTAACACAAGAACGAATACAGAGCTGGCTCTGTATTCAGCTCTGAATTCAGCTGCGCATTGCATGCCTATGAGTGGTAACGTATTTGCGCCAGATGACTACATAGTATTAATGAAACAACAACACAACACAGAGCCGGCCCGGCTAGCTCAGTTTGTAGAGCGCTGGACTACAAAAATCCAAAAAAACAAAAAAACAAAAAAACAACAACACACAACACCGTATCGAATACAGACATGGCTCTGTAGTCGGCTCTGAATTCAGCTCCGCATTGAAAGCCTCTGATAGAAAACACTTTCTCCTAAAATCTACCCTCTGTTATAAAATAACAACAACCAAAACTAACACCGAATCGAATACAGACCTAGCTCTGTATTCAGCTCTGAATTCAGCTCCGCATTGCAAGCCTATGATGGCAAATACATTTGCACAAACTTATTTGCGTTAGATCACAACTATATATATGTTTATAAATCAACCAAAAAAATCACCGTATCGAATACAGACCTGGCTCTGTATTCAGCTCTGAATTCAGCTGCGCATTGAAACCGTAGGATAGAGAACGCATTTGCACAATGCCACCGCTTGCTATTATAAAAACTAGGTTAATACCACAAGAACGAATACAGAGCTGGCTCTGTATTCAGCCCTGAATTTAGCTCCGCATTGCACGCCTATGAGTGGTAACTTATTTGCGCCATATGACTACATAGTACTAATGAAATAACAAGACAACACCGTATCGAATACAGACCTGGCTCTGTATTCAGCTCTGAATTCAGCTGCGCATTGAAAGCGTAGGATAGAGAACGCATCTGCACAATGCCACCGCTTGCTATTATGAAAACTATGTTACTAGTATTAACACAAGAACGAATACAGAGCTGGCTCTGTATTCAACTGTGAATTCAGCTCCGCATTGTAAGCCTTTGAGTGGTAACTTATTTTCGCCGGGTCACTACATGATCTTAATAAATCAACAAAAATCACCGCATCGAATACAACCCTGGCTCTGTATTAAGCTCTGAATTCAGCTACGCATTGAAAGCGAATGATAGAGAACGCATTTGCACAATACCACCGCTTGCTATTATAAAAACTATGAATTAACACAAGAACGAATACAGATCCGACTATGAATTCAGCTCTGTATTCAGCTCTGCATTCTTAGCTTATTACAGAAACACACATTCGTCATACAACTAGTTGCTGTTTCTTAAGGATCCCAAAATAAAACTGGATCGAACACCGAACTGGCTCTGAATTCATCTTTGTATTCACCTCTGAATTGAAAGCTGTTATAGACACAAATATGCGTCATATCACTAGTCGCTGTTTCAAAATCCCAGAGGTAATTCCAGTGGTGATCCCAGTGATGATCCAAGTGAAGATCCCAGAGGTGATCGCCGTGATGATCCAAGTGGTGATCCTGGTTGTGATTTCAGTGATTCCAGTGGTGATCCCGGCGGTAATCTCATTGGTCATCATTGTGATTATCCCCGTGGTGATTCCAGTGGTGATTGCGTTGGTGATCCCAGTGTTGATCCCAGTGGTGAACCCAGCGATGATTCAAGTGATAATCCAAGTAGAAATGCAAGTTTTTATCCCAGTGATGATCCCAGTCATAATCCCAGAGGTTATCCCAGTTGTGATTTCAGTTATTCCAGTGGTGATCCCTGCAGTGATCTAATTGGTGATCCCCCGAATGAAACCATTGGTGATTCCGGTAGTGATTCTATTTGTAATCCCTGTGATGATCCCAGTGTTATCCCAGTGGTGATCCCGGTGTTGATCCCAGTGATGATCCTTGTGGTGATCCAAGCGTTGATCCCCGTGGTAACCCAATGATGATCCCAGTGGTTATCTCATTGATGATCCCAGCAGTGATCCCGGTGGCGATCGCAGTGTTTATCCAAGTGTTGATCTCAGTGATGATCCCTGTGGAAATCTCGGTTGTGATTCCAGTGATTCCAGTGATAATCCCGCTGGTGATCCCATTGGTGATACCTATGGTGATCCCAGTGCTGATCCCAGTGCTGATCCCAGTGCTGATCCCAGTGCTGATCCCAGTGCTGATCCCAGTGCTGATCCCAGTGCTGATCCCAGTGCTGATTCCAGTGGTGATCCCAGTGGATATCGCAGTGGTGATCCCATTGGTGATCCCAGTGGTGATTTAAGTGGTGATACCAGTGATGATCCCAATCGGATTCCAGTGGTGGTCCCAGTGGTGATCCCAGTGATGATTTCGGTGGTAATACTTCAGTAGATCCCTTTGGTGATACCTGTGATGATCCCATTGGTGATCAAGTGGTGATCCCGGTGGTGATCCCAGTGGTGATGCAAGTGGTGATTCCGGTGGTAATACTTTTGGAGATCCCTTTGGTGATTCCTGTGATGATCCCATTGGTGATGCCATTGGTCATCGCAGTGGTGAACCCAGTGATGATTCCGGTGGTTATCCTTTTGGACATCACTTTGATGATCCCTGTGATGATCCCATTGGTGATCCAAGTGGTGATCCCGGTGGTGATCCGAGTGGTGATCCCAGTGGTGATCGCAGTTGTGATCCCAGTGGTTATCCCAGTAGTGATCCCGTTGGTGATCCCTGTGGTTATCCCAGATTTTATCCCAATTGTGATCCAAGCGATTTTCCCAGTGATGATCCCAGTATTGATCTCTGTGATTTTAATGGTGATCCCGGTAATGATCCCATTGGTGATCCCTGTGACGATCCCATTGGTGAGTCCAGTGGTGATTAAAATAGTGATTCCTGTGATGATCCCAGTGATGATCCCAGTGATGATCCCAGTGATATCACAGTGATGATCCCGTCGTTGATCCCGGTAGTTATCCCAGTGGTGATCACAGCGATGATTTCAGTGTCGATCCCAGTGATGATCCTAGTGGTTATCCCACTGATTATAACAGTAGTGATCCTAGTGGTGATCCCAGTGTTGATGAAGTGAAAATCCCAGTAGTATTCCAGGTTGTGATTTCAGTGATTCCGGTGGTGAGCCCATTGGTGCTACCAGTAATGATCCCAGTGGTGATCCCAGTGGTTATTTCGGTGGCAATCCAAGTGATGATCCCAGTGGTGATCCCACTGGTGATCTCAGTGATGATTCCAGTGGTGATCCCAGTGATTATCCCAGTGGTGATGCCAGTGTTTATCGGCTGGTGATCCCGGTGATTATCCAGTGGTGATTCCAGTGGTGATCCCAGGAGTGATCCCGTTGGTGATTCCAGTGGTGATCCCATTGGTGATCTCAGTGGTGAGGCCAGTGGTGTTCCGGATAATGATCCGGGCATTGGTCTGGGTGATGATCAGGGCGGTGATTCTAGTGATGATCCGAATAGTGATCCGGATGATGATCCCGGTGTTGATCAGCGGAGCTGAATTCAGAGCTGAATTCAGAGCCATGTCTGATACGGTGATTTTTGTTGATTTATAATGATCTGGCGTAAATAAGGTACCACTCATAGGCTTTCAATGCGGAGCTGAATTCAGAGCCAGCTCGGTATTCGTTCTTGTGTGAAGTACATAGTTTAGTTCTTTTGTTTCCAGCGAGGATTGGTATGACGCAAATGAGTTTTCTATCATCGGCTTTCAATGCGGAGCTGAATTCAGAGCTGAATTCAGAGCCAGGTCTGTATTTGATACGGTGGTTTGTGTTGATTTATTAAGATCATGTAGTGATCTGGCTCAAATAAGTTACCACTCATAGGCTTGCAATGCGGAGCTGTATTCAGAGCTGAATACACAGCCAAGTCTGTATTCGATTCTGTGAGAGTTTTACAGTTGTTATAACAGTTTAAGAACTATTGTTCACATGTGTTCTTTATCAGAGGCTTTCAATGCGCAGCTGATGTCAGAGCTGAATACAGAGCCAGGACTGTATTCAATTCGGTGTTAGTTTTGGTTGTTGTTGTTGTTTTATTACGGAGGATTGATTTTGGGAGAAAGTGTTTTCTATCAGAGGATTTCAATGCGGAGCTAAATTCAGAGCTGAATACAAAGCCATGTCTGTATTCGATACAGTGTTTTCTTGTTGATTTATTAATACTATGTAGTAATCTGGCGCAAATAAGTTACCACTCATAGACTTTCAATGCGGAGCTGAATTCAGAGCTGAATTCAGATCCAGGTTTGATTTCAGTCTGGTGTTATTGTGGAACCTTTTGGTACCAGCGAGAAGTGGTATGAAGCAATTGAGTTGTCTATCATAGGCCTTAAATTCAGAGCTGAATTCAGAGCTGAATTCAGAGCCAGATTTGTATTCGATACGATGAATTTTGTTGGTTTATTAAGATCATGTAGTGATCTGGCGCAAATAAGTTACCACGCATAGGCTTGCAATACGGAGCTGAACAAAGAGCTGAATACAGAGCCAGCTCTGTATTCGTTGATGTGTTAATTTGATAGTTGTTATAACACCTTGACGTGGTTTTTTGCAAATGTGTTCTCTATCATAGGCTTGCAATGAATGCGGAGCTGAATTCAGAGCTATATACAGAGCCAGCTCTGTATTCGTTCTGGTTTTTTTTTTTTATAGTTTTTAGTACAGCCTGTGGTGGTATCGTCCAAATGTGTTTTCTAGCATAGTCTATCGATGCGGAGCTGAATTCAGAGCTGAAAACAGAGCCAGATCTGTATTCGATACTGTGTTTTTCTTGTTGATTTATTAATACCATTTAGTCGTCTGCCGCAAATAAGTTAATACTCATAGACTTGCAATGCGGAGCTGAATTCAGAGCTGAATACAGAGCCTGGTCTGTATTTGATTCTCTGTTAATTTTATAGTGTAACAGTGTGTAGTACTATTGTGCAACTGTATTCTTTATCATAGGCTTTCAATGCGGAGCTGAATTCAGAGCTGCACACAGAGCCAGGTCTGTATTCGATTCGGTGTTAGTTTTGGTTCTTGTTGTTTTATAACGGAGGGTAGATTTTTGGAGAAAGTGTTTTCTATCAGAGGCTTTCAATGCGGAGCTGAATTCAGAGCTGAATAAAGAGCCAGGTCTGTATTCGATTAGGTGTTTTCTTGTTGATTTATAAATACTATGTAGTAATCTGGCGCAAATAAGTTACCACTCATAGGCTTGCAATGCGGAGCTGAATTCAGAGCTGAACATAGCGCCAGGTCTGTTTTCGATTCTATGTTAGTTTTATAGTCGTTATAACAGTTTTAAGTACTTTTGTGAAAATGTGTTTTTATCATAGGCTTTCAATGCGGAGCTGAATTCAGAACTGAATACAGAGCCAGGTCTGTATTCGACTGGGTGTTAGTTTTGGTTGTTGTTGTTTTATAACTGAGGGTAGATTTTGGGAGAAAGTGTTTTCTGTCAGAAGCTTTCAATGCGGAGCTAAATACAGAGATGAATACAGAGCCAGGTATGTATTCGATAGTGTTTTCTTGTTGATTTATTAATACTGTGTAGTCATCTGGCGCAAATAAGTTACTACTCATAGGCTTTGAATGCGGAGCTTAATTCAGAGCTGAATACAGAGCCAGCTCGGTATTCGTTCTTGTGTTAAGTACATAGTTTAGTTCTTTTGTTACCAGCGCGAAGTGGAATGACGCAAATGAGTTTACTATAATCGGCTTTCAATGCGGAGCTTAATTCAGAGCTGAATTCAGAGCCAGGTCTATATTCGATACGGTTATTTGTGTTGATTTATTAAGATCATATAGTGATCTGGCGCAAATAAGTTACCACTCAAAGGTTGCAATGCGTAGCTGAATTCAGAGCTGAATACAGAGCCAGGTCTGTGTTCGATTCTGTGTGAGTTTTACAGTTATTATAACAGTTTGTAGTACTATTGTGCCAATGTGTACTTTTTCATAGGCTTTCAATGCGGAGCTGAATTCAGAGCTGAATACAGAGCCAGGTCTGTATTCGATTCGGGGTTAGTTTTGTGTTGTTGTTTTATAACGGAGGGCAGATTGTTGGAGAAAGTGTTTTCAATCAAAAGATTTCAATGCGGAGCTGAATTGAGAGCTGAATACAGAGCAAGGTCTGTATTCGATAAAGTGTTTTCTTGTTGATTTATTAATACTATGCAGTTGTCTGGCGCAAATAAGTTAACACTCATAGGCTTGCATTGAGGAGCTGAACACAGAGATGAATACAGAGCCAGCTCTGTATTCGTTGATGTGTTAATTTGATAGTTGTTATAACACCTTGACGTGGTTTTTTGCAAATGTGTTCTCTATCATAGGCTTGCAATGAATGCGGAGCTGAATTCAGAGCTATATACAGAGCCAGCTCTGTATTCGTTCTGGTGTTTTTTTGATAGTTTTTATTACAGCCTGTGGTGGTATCGTCCAAATGTGTTTTCTAGCATAGTCTATCGATGCGGAGCTGAATTCAGAGCTGAAAACAGAGCCAGATCTGTATTCGATACTGTGTTTTTCTTGTTGATTTATTAATACCATTTAGTCGTCTGCCGCAAATAAGTTAATACTCATAGACTTGCAATGCGGAGCTGAATTCAGAGCTGAATACAGAGCCTGGTCTGTATTTGATTCTCTGTTAATTTTATAGTGTAACAGTGTGTAGTACTATTGTGCAACTGTATTCTTTATCATAGGCTTTCAATGCGGAGCTGAATTCAGAGCTGCATACAGAGCCAGGTCTGTATTCGATTCGGTGTTAGTTTTGGTTGTTGTTGTTTTATAACGGAGGGTAGATTTTTGGAGAAAGTGTTTTCTATCAGAGGCTTTCAATGCGGAGCTGAATTCAGAGCTGAATAAAGAGCCAGGTCTGTAATCGATTAGGTGTTTTCTTGTTGATTTATAAATACTATGTAGTAATCTGGCGCAAATAAGTTACCACTCATAGGCTTGCAATGCGGAGCTGAATTCAGAGCTGAACATAGCGCCAGGTCTGTTTTCGATTCTATGTTAGTTTTATAGTCGTTATAACAGTTTTAAGTACTTTTGTGAAAATGTGTTTTTATCATAGGCTTTCAATGCGGAGCTGAATTCAGAGCTGAATACAGAGCCAGGTCTGTATTCGACAGGGTGTTAGTTTTGGTTGTTGTTGTTTTATAACTGAGGGTAGATTTTGGGAGAAAGTGTTTTCTGTCAGAAGCTTTGAATGCGGAGCTTAATTCAGAGCTGAATACAGAGCCAGCTCGGTATTCGTTCTTGTGTTAAGTACATAGTTTAGTTCTTTTGTTACCAGCGCGAAGTGGAATGACGCAAATGAGTTTACTATAATCGGCTTTCAATGCGGAGCTTAATTCAGAGCTGAATTCAGAGCCAGGTCTATATTCGATACGGTTATTTGTGTTGATTTATTAAGATCATATAGTGATCTGGCGCAAATAAGTTCCCACTCAAAGGTTGCAATGCGTAGCTGAATTCAGAGCTGAATACAGAGCCAGGTCTGTATTCGATTCTGTGTGAGTTTTACAGTTATTATAACAGTTTGTAGTACTATTGTGCAAATGTGTTCTTTATCATAGGCTTTCAATGCGGAGCTGATTTCAGAGCTGAATACAGTGCCAGGTCTGTATTCGATTCGGTGTTAGTTTTGGTTGTTGATGTTTTATAACGTGGGAGAATTTCGGGAGAAAGTGTTTTTTTTATCAGAGGCTTTCCATACGGAGCTGAATTCAGAGCTGAATACAGAGCCAGGTCTGTACTCAATAAAGTGTTTTCTTGATGATTTATTAATACTATGTAGTCATCTGGCGCAAATAAAATTACCACTCATAGGCTTGCAATGCGGAGCTGAATTCACAGCTGAATACAGAGCCAGTTGTATATTTGTTCTTATGTTAAGTACATAGTTTAGTTATTTTGTTACAAGCGAGAATTGGTATTCCGCAAATGAGTTTTCTATCATCGGCTTTCAATGCGGAGCTGAATTCAGAGCTGAATTCAGAGCTAGGTCTGTATTCGATAAAGTGTTTTCTTGTTGATTTATTCATACTATGTAGGCGTCTGGCGCAAATAAGTTACCACTCATAGGCTTGCAATGCGGAGCTGAATTCAGAGCTTAATACAGAGCCAGCTCCACACTAGTCCTCACTTGCCTTATAATGTATATGTATAGCTGAATGTAGATCTCAGAGCTAGCTATGCAATAATCAAATTCAGAGCTGAATGTAGATGTCAGATCTCATAGCCAACTTCACGGACCTGTTATAGTGGATATTTGTTCATTACGGTGATATTTTAAGACGCTATATGTTAGCATAAAAGACTTGTAATTAGATCTGTGTCAAAAACGTGTGAAAAAAACATGCATTAATATTGTTATTAATTATATTAGTTATCAGAATTATTAGCAATAACAAAAAGGACTAGGACTGTTCGTTATTTATTTTAAGAGACTTACGTCGAATGTAAATCAATGTTTATTGGTATGTTAATTGTAGAGCAAACATGCGTCATCTTATTCATTCCAAATCTTGGACAAGAGATACCGCTGTGATACGACCTCGGTTGATTGCGGTCACATGTGTCACTTAGGCTTAACATTTCAGGCTATAAAAAGGAAAATGCGACAGTGACCGTGCTATGTCGATCATAGCATGCATTTGTGACTTTCTTATAAAGGCATATATCACGAACTTCTGAACTGACTATCAAGATTTAGAGCGGTCAGTGTGAGCGATTCATGTGAGTGTTGTCACAGCATGTATATAATTCATGCGTTTTAACAGGTGAAAAGTACAACTCAGTAATACGTGTATGTTTGTTTGCGTTTTAGTTGTGCTACGGTCACCGAATGTGTGATTAAAACATAAAGAATCATTATATTCAATACTAAATACGAATGGATCATTTGCAGTTATCATTATATTACTCATTTGTTACAGAAAGCAGGACCAAACCTGTTTTCGCTTTGGTTGTTTTCTTAATATTTTTCTGAATGATACTTGCTATCGGACACTCATGATTTGCCGCAAAAATGTTGCTATCACGCACACATTATTATAAATGGTTCTGTGATATTGCTCTTTATTTAAATAAGTTCTATGACTATACAACTGAGTTAATGTTTTACTCCTTGATATAATTGTACATAACGGCATTGTCAAGGTGAGCAAGTTGTGTCTACAAACATAAAAGAGGAAGTTCAATAAATTGACATTATTGTTCTCGGTTTAGAATTGTAGACTATATTGTCAGCGTTTCATTCCTATCCAACCACGGTTTTCTTTGACCACGCTACACATATCATTATGCCCAATTGTCATGCGATGTGAATCCAATTAAGATTAACTCATCGGAACACGTGGAGTGTTGCTAAGGTATCAGAGGCAAGATTAGCAGCTTCCATACGTTCTGGGTTATAATGATGGTCGTGTTACATGTACTGGTAAAGTAATCATGGTGATTTCTGATCTGCTAGAGTATGACACAATGTATTAACACGTATGTGTTCGTGACATCTGTCTTGCACTGTTATGAATATTGTAAAATATATTGTTTTTTTTTTAGACTACAATACAAATCGCGTTATAAATTTTTATAATATTTAGAGTTACGATTGCTCTAAACATGCGACTTCAAAATTTTAAACGTATGTGTACGCATATGACGTAAATTCTTTCATTTAATATCTATGCTACAATTTCGCGACTAATCAGGTACATGATATCTAATGTAATTGTTTGCATAATTAATACATATTACGTCAAACTAAAACTTCAACATACGAGAGTTTATGTCGTTATCGTTAAAATACGAATATAGCAAAAGCAAAGAACGGATTATAAGTAAAAGATACAAAAACTGGGCTACAGGACTTAACGAGGTCATTATATTAAGAAGGAATGTTAATTGTCCGATATATTTGAACTTCCTGATAAGTGTCATAGTTCACATGATAGAAATGTATATATAAATGTCTCCATAGACGCTATAAATCAACATGTTTATTTCTTGTGGTACAATTGATTAAGGTGATGTGTTTGACTTTTTTGCCATTGACTCGTCGTTTGCAAAACTTTACCCGCAATGCATAACAATATTACATGGGCATATTGCTAATTTACATGATATATAAAATTCTGAAATCACTGAGAATATAACTGATATGTCAGACTAACCTATATTGTGGATGTTTAAATTTTGTCGTGAGTGTTCTTAGTTTCTGTATTGATAGGCTAATAATTGGATGTCGTACACCTTTGTTTGCCCAAGCAAGAAATGTTGTAGAGCTTGATCGTATTTGTCATTAATACGGCGAACATAATAATGCATCGCAATGGGAGTTTAAGAGTCCGCTCAAATCTAAATGCGATACATTACCGGAAAATGGTGTTTACGTTCCAGACATTGGCTGTCATGTCTGATTTGAACGGGGATGAATCAATCTAAATTTTACGATGAGTTATTTCAACTAAACTTATCCAGTGTTAGTTCGGTAAATGTAAAGCATCTCAAGTACTTGATTTATAACTGAATCACGAATAATATGTTTGTAATCCCATTTGCAGATCATAGCACTGGTGTTTTGCAAATGCGGTATTTTTTAATGTGTCAAAAATGCCAAGTCCTGTGCATATTTGTTATGTTTAATCGTGTGCAAAAATATACACTCTGATTCTAACCGTGTTTCAAAGATGTCCTAGATATAATTTGAAGTATTAAATTTGAAAAGTTATATTTGAATTCTACAAGTATTAAAATACCACTTTTTTTGGTTGGTAGTGTAACGTTTATTTCGACAAATATACATGCATAGAAGCCATCAGTATAATCCAATTGAAAAAATTAAACAGGGTACAATAATATGCATAAATTCACGACAGGTTTGCTCTATATGTAAATTGCACTTTAGTAAATATATATTGTCAGGTTACAATTTTATGACAAATGAAAAACTAACATACAAAGTATATACAACATTAGTGCATAACGTACATTCCATATTCCATCACAATGCTAAACATATCCAACTAGCTAACTTTATTCTGGTATTGAAGGAAATCCAAAAATTCAATTAAATCATTATCACTTTGCATGTTTGGCTCGCATAGTTCTCTTACTAGCGACCGCCTTTTTATTCGTTTTCGGTTTGTTTAGAGGTGATATTTGTTTTATAAGATAATGTCAGATTATTTGTAAGACCGTTGTAATTTGGAATATACTTATTTTTTTCTACAACAAAATATATATCGTTTGGTTTCGAGACAAAATATATCCAGACTTTGGTTTTCTTTCTGTGTGCTACCTAAAATAAATGTTTTTTTCAATCTTTTGCTCTCGTGAAATTTGTATTCCGCATTTGTATAAGGTCTTCATTTATTTTATTGATCAGGCAGTATACTTTTTCACAATTCCAGAAAAGATGAATAATTGTTTCTTCACATTGGTGACAAAAAGTGCAAGCATTCTTATTCAAGAGTTTCATTTTGTACATGAGAGAGTTTGTTCCTAATATATTATGAACGATCCTAAGTTGGAACCACTGCATATAACTATCTCTTGTTATATCAAAATATTGTTTTAAAAATATATTTCCATTCCACTTCTGATATTACAAAATTGTTCCATATGATTTTACATTTAGGTTCTATGTTATTTTGAATAAAATAATTATACACTGATCTATCTTTGCTTTCACAACATATATTTTAGCGTAGCATGACAGAGATGGACCGTGCATGAAAACGTCTTTACTACTAAATAGGTAACTTATACATGTTAATCAAAGCTTTGACTGCTTTTACAAGTCCTTCGTAGTGAATAAAATTAATCGCATTTCCAGTGATAATTTCTAACTGTGCTTTTTCCAAAAAGGTGTTTGAATCAATAATAATATCCCTTACAAATCTGATGCCTCTGTCATACCATGCTTTAAAAAACAATGGTTCATTTCCAATTTGAAAATTGTGATTGTAAAACAAAGGCATGTTAAGAATACTATCAACCTCAGTAAGTTTTATCACATCAACAAATTGTTAATAACATGTAAACACTTCAGACCAAAATTAATTTTTGATACGTTTCTTAATTACGGCTGTATACAGTTTTCCAGTGTTAAACAATTTAGATATGTCAAACATAGATCTTATAAGAACTGCACATTTGCTATCACAACATGTATATAATTTTCTTAGCCAAGATAGCTTTTTTTACAGTATGCAAAAATGTATACCATTTGCAACCCACCTTTCTCATAACTTGGTACAATTGTAGTGCTTTTAATCTTGTAAGGCAGACCTCCCAAAACAAAATCTAACAATACTTTATTTAGCTTGTCTAGAATCTCTCCCTTTGCGGTGGGTATTGCAAAAAAAGCAATGAGTAAATAGCGGGAGTATTAATGATTTTATAACTATAATTCTACCAATGGGTGGTCGTTTTCTCTTATTCCATTGGTTAATTAAATTTACTGTTTTATTAAATTTATCAGCAAAATTTAAGTCAGTCATTGTCGTAAGATCTACATCGAAAGTAATTCCTAACAATTTAAATCTAGTGATTCCCCATATAAGTTTATATTTTGTTTTGATAGATCGAGAGCTGTACTTTAAAGATCCAATCCAAATTACATGAGTTTTGTCAAAGTTTACCTTTAAGTTAGAAAACAACGCAAATTCATGGAGCAGGTCAAGAGCAGAGTTTAAAGAATTTTCCGAACCATCCAACAACAATGAAGTGTCATCTGCAAATTGAGATATTATATATTCTATACCTTAAATAATTATTCCTTTTATAGATTTGCAATGCTTAATCTTGATTGCTAAAAGTTCTGCACAAAGAATAAAAATGTATGGTGAAATAGGATCGCCCTGCCTACAGACGCGGCCTATTGACAGTACTGATGTCTGTGTATTTAAAAAAAAAGAGAAGATATTCAGCGTGTGAAACTTGGGCCAAAATTAAATAAATTTAGCGTCTGTTCAATGCAATCAAAGGATAAAGTTTCGAACGCTTTTTCAGAGTCTATCATCATAATTAATCCAGGGATTTTATTGTTTTCTGTGCAATTCATAATGTCATACAACAGTCGTGTATTTTCACCTATATACCGTCCTGAAACAAAACCAGTTTGATCTCTTGAAATAAGAGTTTGTAGATGAGGTTTGAGCCTATTTGCAATTGATCCAGATACTAGTTTATATATAGTATTAAGAAGTGTAATAGGCCTCCAATTTTTAAGGAAATGTCTAGGTTTGTTTTTGTTCGGTATACAAGTAATTATGCCCTGCTTTAGGGTAACTGAAGACGATAGTTTATATACGCAAAATTAATGCTTCTCAATGCGAAAATGCCAATTCTATTCCAAAACACTTTAAAGAAGTTAGTTGTAAACCCATCCGAACCAGGACTTTTATCATTTTTCATATTCTTTAAGGTGTTAGTTAATTCTTCATATTGCAACGGACCTTCCATTTCTGTTGATTGGTCCGAACTTAGTTTAGTGATATCTATATCATGTAGGTCGTTTAGTGTCCGGTTTGGCTGTAATTTAACTTCTTGATATAATTTTTGTAAAATTAAGACGTTTCCTTAAGAATATCGGATTGGTTGTGTATAAATTGGCCATCATCTCTTTGAATAAAAAGTATAGTTTTATTAACATTGTGTTAATAAAACTAATAAAATACTAGAAAATTAATGCTCGGACGTTGCAAACTATTTACCATTTTTTGCACAATATTAACTAATACAAATGCATGCAGAATGTACATCGAATGATGTCTGGGAAGAAATTGTCAAATAAGCACACATTAAGTTTGAATAAATCTTTATTAAATAAAAACAGGTTTAGGCGTTTACGTGTATACCGGCTGTTTAAGTAAAAAATTGGGTGGGTGTATATTTGTATGATCACGTCCTATCGAAGGATGTTGTTAAAAAGCTATACCGTTCGTGCTTGTTTGCAATATTAATGAAATGCGTGAAAGTAATGTGAATGACTATTGTATGAAAATGGTTTGGAACGACTGCCGTAGAGCTGCAAAACTTGTATACTAAAGCATTCTACCAATGACATTCTGATGTCTCCAATGAAATATCTAAAGCCATATTCTTGCGTGCTATTTGTCCGTTGCCTTATATCACAAGAAGTATGTCCCAGCTAGAACAATCATCGGCGCATTATGTTTTCAACGGTACCCAATAATCAGCGTGGTTCATTATTTTGGTACTGCTGGTAAAACCACTTGCATTTTTTTTCATCCTGGAGAAAGAAAAAGATATAGAGAAATGTATTTGATCATTGACTATTATACTGACTTTGCCGTGGCAATAATATAGATGATATGCGATTTGTCATATGTGTATGCACTTTTAACATCGTGTTCATTACATAAATGACGGACAACTTTGAGGAACGATTTATTCACTTCTCGCAAAATTGAACATTCCGATTCGTTTTTATATTCATGGGCAATTTATTATTTCTGGACTTATTATAAACATGAAATTTTTAACTGTAGTTTTACCCATAGTGTAATTATTGACTTTCAAGACCATGGGCATTGCATGCAAGACGGCCGAATTTTGATGGACGATTAATTTACTTCTCGCAACACTGAACGCTGGACAACACCGTGATTGTACATATTTGCCAGTTCTCATTTCAAAAGTTGTTTCTGTCTGGTTTTGAGCTTAAGTTTACTTTATGTGATACTCCGGAAAATACGAAGCCGCTGCAATGAGATTGCGGTGAATTTGGTATAGTCCGAGGTTAGCATACTTCACAAGATACTATAACTCAATTGCTGATTCTATTAGAAACGTAAGAAATAACTCATTACAAGTATGGCCGACTTCAAAACAAATGCATGCTACTGATGCTTTTTAATATGATGAACATTTTTCAAACTGAAAATTGGTGTGTTGACTCTAGGATATACGCAATTGGCGTGTGCAAACATCATACACTGTTTTAACCAGACGCGTGTTCCGTAGATCCATAAATTCCAGCCAAAGTCCCTAGCGATGTGCTGTCAACATATGATAGTCTCTGGGATCTAATTAACAACTTACCACGGCATTTAAACCACATCTAGTCACATTTTGGTTTGCTTGGAAATTGTTTTTGATCTATATGTATCTCTTTTAGGAATTAAATATGTCTCTCTCTATTTTTGGAACAACGGTTTGTCTCAACAATCATGTAGGATTCGGAGTATTGTAATGTTGATAGTTTAAACTATTTAGTAATGGTATCAAAATATATTGATGTATATTCTGCGTCGGTATCCGTTATTACCTGCGCGATGAGATGATGATTGCTGTTTTGAAACGAGAGTATTAGGTATTGTTAACCATTCCAGGGCGATGTTCCGATGTTTTACAAATATATATATTGTTTGAGGCAGTAGCGTAGCTTCCTTGAGGCACAATAGGCACGTTTAAAAAAATAAATAAAACAGAACATTAAAACCCCCACCAAAATACGATAAAAACGAGAGGGGTGGAGTGGTGGTGAGGGGAGATCTTTGTCCGTTGTGTTGATACTATAATTATTGCTTAACGATTTAACCAACATTAAAGACGTTTCGTGAATAGAAACATATGTTTGTGTTAAAATTCAGCTTAATTTAATTGTTTCCCCCTGTTCTGTCTTATGCGTGTGTGTGTTGTTCACGTCATTCTTGTTGCAGGACATTGTGAAATATAGAACACAGTTCCAAAGGAAATTTGTACAATTTAACAACAAATTGGAGTTCAAGGTCTCTTTTTAGCATCTCAAAATTAATGCGATATAAATATATATCGCACATTTGTAAAATAATTTACACTGTACTTATTTATTGCCGTAGTATTTAATATAACATTAAACGTTTTGTATCGCTGATCTAATCTGCACGAAATCATAGAATGGAACCACAAATCTCTAAGTTGAAAAGTTACATCAAAGACAGTCTAATCAGGTCAGGGTAATTATGGAAACAAAATTGTGTTAAAAAATAACCATGATATATTGATAATATTACGCAGCCTTTTTTCACTCACGTATCATAAACAAACGGAAGACAAATCTTTACATTATAAAAAGAACGCTTTTATTGCGTCGTGCGCTAATCACTATGAAATTATCACAGATGCAAGTTTAACACGGGCGATTTTGAGAAAACTTATGATGTTTCTTATTTCGAAGCAATATCCGTCTAAACATAAATTTAATAATAGCGTCAATAGCCCGTGAATATCATTATCAAATTAAAGCTAGTGCAAACATTCAGCACTTATTAAAAATAGGTATGGAAGGACATTGGGCGTGGTAGGAGTTTTCTTTCATCGCGTAAGGGAAGTAACCGCTGCAAGGAGTTTGGTTGTTACATGCATTTTTCATATTTGTTTAATATTTAAGGATTATAAAGCTTTATGTATTACTCTCTGGCCGTATCTGCTAAAGGGGTGGTTTAAACAGCGGCTACATTTCTGTGCTTATGTAATGGTATTCTGGTGTCCCGAAGGAAATATCTAAAATCATATTATTGCGTGATTTTTGTCAGCTGCCGTATATCACAAGAACCTTGTCCCGGCTAGTACAATTATCGGTATATCATGTTTTCAAAATTAGACAGCTACCAAAATTATACATTCAAGTTTCTTTCCTTATTGTAGCACATTAACGAAAGTTCAACCAAAATCGAAATGCCATGTTTTAATTCATATGGCATAAATACTGTGATACAGAAGGAACGTTAACAATTACCCCTGACGCATGAAATCTATAACCTTTACTGATTAATCTGTGTTCGCAAATACTAAAGAATGATTAGTTTAGTACAACCGGAAGCAATTGTTAACACAATTTGTCCTCAAGAAATAAATATGTTAATGTATAGCCCTAATGGAGACATTCATAACTACATTTGTATCATGTAAACTACCACACTTATCAGTGAGTTCAGTGGTATCAACTTATTAAAATTCCTTCAATATTTAATGACTTTGTCATGATCAATAGTCCAGTTTATTATCTTCTTTCTTATTTTCTTATCATTCGTTCATTGACTTTTTAGACTGTTAGCGGAAGTCCGCGTTCTTTTGAAAGGGTAATTTCGAAAACACGTATCGCGCAAACTACTTCTTTTCTTTGTAGGCTACGAGTCAGTAAATCGAAACCTGAAAGGATCTTCTTCAGAAAATAAAAGTTCACGCCTGTTTTCTTATCTTTCAATTATTTAAGATAATGTATGTCATGTGTATTATATTGTGTATATTATGTGATTTATAACAATTACAGTTTTTAAAAAGTCAATTTATTAAACATGTTACGTCAAACTAATGACACCCATATTTTCGCTATTTACTTGTATGTAACCGAAATACTGACCTGGGTGTCCTGGAATAAGACCACTAAATTCATGTTCGACATCGGTTATTTTTTACTCGTTGCGAAAGTGTTATTTCTTGTTACAGATTCTTATTCTGAATATTTTGACAGCAAATTACTTCAATGTATTAATTTTAAACTGTAGTATGGAAAATCGAGAGCACGCGTCGTGTTACCTACGTATGACTCAGTAGGCTACAAATCACTAACAAAACGATGCTCATAACTACCGCGCTTCATTGGTTATTTTCTGCATGGTTCGTTGCAGATTTACTTGTTAACTGGCATGTATATAATTCAGTTTGCGTAAGATAATGAGCTTGAAAAATATGTGTTCGTTACTTACACATTAATTTTTATTATGATGTCGTATACAATGAAGTAAGAATCCATCTTATCAAATTTAAAGGTGGAATATTGACCTTTATTAAAACATAATGATTCCTTTATTCAAACATGATGATTCCTTTTTAGCAAAAATGCACTTATAATTAACATGCTTTAAGTTGTTCTGTCGCCAAACGTCTTTCTACACTGTCAGCGTTTTGATTTTTGTATTTCAGATTCCCGGCGTTTTTAGACAATGAATAAACAAAGCTGGCAAGGATGTTCTTTCTTCCTTGTGTAGGAAATTAATTTACACAGCAAAAGTCTTATTGTATTTCACCACTAAACACGAAGGAAGTAGACAATATATATCTAACTGACCCAAATATCTCTAACTAGAAGCTTTTGTTTGACTTTTCACGATAATTAAACTTTGCTGACCAAACTCAGTTCAGGGGAATGTCATATTCGTATTCCTAAGTAAAGATTTTTCTCAAAGTGTCATTGAACACGATTCTACCGCTGATGACATGGTAGGCGGTACATGCATACACATTCTTATAAATGTATATAATCACGTTTAAAGCAATCGTAACACTTAATATAAGAAAAAGTATAGGCATCCTATATTTTAAGTAATCTTGATAACTTAAAGGTTTCCCTTACATACGGACTACCTGTGCGCAATAAGATATAACTATGTGTTCTATTCTAAAGACTCTTAACACAATGCGAACAAAATTATAATGCACGATTCCTAACAAAGCGCGTACAAAGCAATGTTCACGCGATTCGTAACACATCGTAAACATGTGTATAACAATGCGAAGACAATTTTTTTTGTCACGAAGAACGCTGGTATTGTAAATACTTTGTAAATCATACTCTTACAGCGTCCGTATTCACAAACTAATTTTTCCACTTAAGGCTTAAGAATAACGAATATTCTTGAAACTGTTTCATTTAATAAAAACGTTGGTAATTTGAATCTTACTTGGTGTTTACGTCAACAGTTTAGTACTCTTCATTCAAAAAGAGTTATTAATGACATGCGCAACATTGGTACCTAATATTTTGCAAACGAACAATGATTTTTTCTTCAGTCTAATATAAGAGTAATGAAACTCCAGAGACATCTCCAGGAGAGAAACCATCCGCTTGTCATTTATTTGAGGCAAGTGACCAATTGCCTATACAATACAGGGCAACACGCACAACACAACATGACACATAACTATAATTAAAACTGGGGTCACCTACTTTGCATGGTCAATGCAAATCAATTGGGAGGGCGGGGGGGATTAAGTCTATTCTTCGTTCTTAAGTCTAAGAATGGGTTGGTAAGTACGGGCCCGGATCAGTAAGCATCACAATTACTTTGTCAGTGCGTGTAACATGACCAGCATCACGACCCAGAATGTCGATAACGTACGGAAGTAGATCGTCGCACATTTGATTTCTTCACTTGTTGCGATGAGTAAATTTTAATTGGATTCACATCGCGTGACAATAGGACATAATGATGTGTGTAGAGTTGTGAAAGAAAACCAGGATTGGATACGAATACAACGCTCTCAAGATATTCTACAATTCTAAATCATTAGCTGAGATTAACAATAATGCCAATTTAGTTACTTTCATGTTTTATGTTTGCTGACACGGGATGCTCACTGTGGCAACAATTTGTTTGTTATGTCCAGTTACACGAAATTGTAAATTGTATATTCAATTCTAACATGATAATCGCTAATTTTTCTATAGACAAAGAACAAAATATCTTTGCTTAACTACCCAATAAACAGCAAAAAATGTTGTCCCGATTGTGAGCTGATTATAGTTTAATGTTGTTCTCATTACAATTGCAAAAATATGTGTTGTATCATATTAGAATGGAAATTAGTTTCTATGTATCGTTGTTTATCGGTCAACAAACAACTCTTTGTTGTTCTGGTGCATGGCTATTAAACATTCATAACTCCAAATCGTTGTTTATTGGCCGATAAACATCGATGAATATAAAATAATTTCTTGATTATATAGCCATTGCAGCTATTTCACTAAAGAGCAACTCACAGTACGATGTATTATAATGCGTAAATTAGGGCAACAGTCTCATGGCATCTTATGTCAGTCCTACACTATGTATCATTCATTATTAATCAACTTTACAATATTACGCACAAAATAAGTGAAAATGCAAGTCTTATATCAGTAAGCACGAGTAAAAAAACGATCAAGTGTTCCTGTATAAATTAAACTGTTCCTGTATGGCATCTAAGCATTGTGATTGGCCACTGTAAAACCAGTGTCTGTATTCTTGTATCAGATTTAGCGTATTTGATTGGTCAGTTGAACTGTTCCTATATAAAATTGCAAGTATAGAAGTTTTCCCAGAAACAACAATTTCATGGGTAGTAACTAAGCAATTACAAATTTTTTTGGCAATAATGTAAAATTGATTAATAAAATGCTTATTAAATAAGTGATTTCATACGGGCACTGTTATTGTGCCCTACGGGCTCCTGCCAATACAATACAGCAAACCTCGGACAAATAACAGCGCCTGTATGGAATCACTTATTTAATAACATTATAGTACACGATTCAACTAGAATAACACAAACATGTTTGGTCCTGTCTGCAACGAATGGGTTATATTATACGGTGTTTAAAAAATAATTTAAGATAATAAATTTCGATCATCAATGAGTGTATTTATGTTTTAAAAGTTTGAATCACTTATTCACAATACAGAACACTAAACGTAACGGCAGTTTAAATCATCAATTGAAAATACATTAATTCTGTAAATATTGTAATTGCATCCTCGTGAATCTCTCACACTGACCGCACTTAAAGGACGTGAGTAAACTTTATAATCAGGTGAAAAGTTCAAGACGTGAGATATACGCTATTATTGATAACTCACAGATGCATGCTAGGGTCAACATAGCATGGTCACTATTATCTCCTCCTTTTAAAGCCGCGTTTATTAAGCGTTGGTGACATACGAGGCAGCTATCAAGGTCCTATCACGATGGTGTCACCTGTCCAGCATTGGGTACGGGTAGGATTTTATATGTTTGATCTAACATTAACATACCAATAAACATCAACTTATTTTGATATAGTTCTTTTATGAAGAGTACGCATATAGCAATAAATATTAAAACACACAGTTAACAATTTAAATTGATTGTATGGATTTAATTCCCCATAGTATACAACATATATGGTAATACAAAACACATATAGGGAAAACTCTTATGTCTATTGGAAACCTTTTTTAGATATTTCTTGTCGTTCAATTTACGTGCAAGTTATTCCTTTTTTCTTTCGCAGTGCTTCTGCAGTATGTCAAGCTCCACCTAAGAGAGATGCCTATAAATCGGTTGTTTCCACAAATCTTTACATTTACATGTTCAGGTTCTATTTATTTTTTTTTATTTATGTTGTGTTTGTGATTTATATCAATACAAATGTTAGCTGTCTCCCATTATTTGTCTGATAGTTGAAGACACACTGATGCACATACTTATCGGTGTTAAAATACTTCATTAGTCTAGTTTCTGTAAAAAAAAAAAGGCCGAGAAAACATCAAAACATCAACAGATAATGTAAAATAGTTCGTACCTTTCGCAAATAATTATGTTACACTTGGTTAACACCTCTTGTGAGCATTTACAATTTACCTTGCTGTACTTCGTATTGTAAGTGGTTGTAAGATGTACAACATAATGCGCCGTAAATACCACGGATGTGGGTTGCTTCGATGTATGACACGGGATGGTTATTCAACTTAACCACAATACATGTAGAGCCATTTATCATTTTTATTTTCCTTATTTTTTCAGCGAAAAATATGTTTGTAACATTGCATTCTCACACTATAAATGTATTAACACCCCAGTCCTTATAAAGATCTTCACTTTATAAGGGTGTTTTAAAACTGAATTAACAAAAACCCCATCAACAGTTCTCTTAATAGTATTCGTGAAACTAAATGATTCAAAATCTTTCCGTTGATATTTCACGTCATTAGTCATTTTAAGCCCTCCGTAAAACATATACTTTAGATTTGACATATTGACATTTTGTACAATATGTTGACTAGAAATATGCATGTATCTTCTGGATAGTGTTTTGGCGATCTAATGAAAAGTTTTTGTAATAATGATTTTATTGTCCAACTGCGGTTTTGTTACCGATGCAATAGATCTATATTTTCCGGAAATAAAACAAGTATTTAATTGACTTTAAATTGTATTCTACTTAAGACAAGACCCACAATCTAATTGAAACAATATATGAGGGGCGTCGTGAGAAAACCGGTCTAAATGCATGTGCGTAAAATGTCGTCCCGGATTAGCCTGTGTAGTTCGCACAGGCTAATCCGGGACGGCACTTTCCGCTTTTATGGTCTTTTCTGTTTCAAGGAAGTCTCTTCTAACCATAAACCCACTTTAGGCGGAAAGTGCCGTCCTGGATCAGCCTGTGCGTACTGCACAGGCTGATCCGGGACGACACTACGCACATGCGTTAAGACCGGTTTTCCCACGACACGCCTCATATGTAATTTAGTAATTTATTTCCCGCCAGATTAAATGTAAACATGGTAGTTACCAATGTACTATGAAATATCTTGAGGCTTATACACATGTTAAATAGACATGTTCAAGCCCTAAAAATGCATCACTAACATTGTAAAGGTATTGTAACTATATGTTAACTGCTGGGGAAAATATATAAGTATAAAATTTTACAAGAGATGCTTGAAATCACGGACTCGTTTAAAACGGATATAATGTAGTAAAGTCCGACCCCGGCGTGTAAAACCCCTTATCAGGCTGTGTGTATCAAGTTTACGACCGTATATCGAGCAGACCTAATGGTGTGTTGCTGCATTTGGTGTTCTAAGTCGCTCTAGTAACAAGTTTAACCGACGAACTCACACAGCGTGTATTCCTGAAGTAGTAAGATGTAACACATGACCATTCCCAGTGCTCTATATATCGGTGGTGGAAACACTTTAACTGATAATATACTTAAAAGATCATTTGTCGCTCGCCACGAGAATGAAACGGACTTTGTAGGGTTAATAAACTGCAACGAGATGAATAACGGTGCAACTTTTTCGACTTAAAACATATCTTCTTATGAGTGTAAACGTTCTTGGATTTACAAAGCTTGTAAGTAACATACTTTGCAAGTTGATTTTATTATTTTGAACGGACAAACCATTAGTATTGTTATTTTTAATTAAGTTCATTGGTATTACTTGCGAACTATACTGTATAGCTAGTTTATCAGTATAACTTGTTGTACTCTATAGCTAGAAAGACGCTGTCAACCAACACAATCTGTCTGACAGACTTTAGAAAAACATGTGACCGTTATAATAATGAACAAAAATATAAAATATCAACTATTAATCAAAACACGCGTAACAAGAAAACATTAGGTAAGTAGTTGAATTTTCTCATTCAAATGAAATTGTAAATATTGTCATTACATGGCATTCTCTGCGTTCATTGATATTATGTATTTTATCCGGTTTGACGTCATTGTCGATAAGATTAGCGTGTTGACAATCATGACCATTGGTCAGATAATTGACGCTATGAATTTTCGAAATAGCCGAATGCTTAAAGGACGTCACATATATTTTGTCTAAAATATAAAATCGAGTATAATTCGAGTTAAAATAAAAGCACATTGAGCAACTCCGTTGATGAAAGCTAGTATTAGACGACTGAAATTCCAGAATATTTTCAACTAAAGTGTAGAAAATACCAATACAGGGCTAATTAATTTTTTTAAGTTGATAGTCTCAGTTGAAAACCCTTAAGGAAATCATACAGTATGTTTTATTTCTACCTGATTTTTTTTTTATCTTTTAAGTATGCATGTGATATATATTTTATATGAAAAATCCTATATACGCACACATTTATTAACATTAGGTAAATTTAAATGGAAATTTGAAGTTATATAATTAGTTTGTCCATTAACCGTGAAACATAAACTTTCCACATTATAACAAATTTTGGTACAGTTTACTTTTAACAAATCCTGGTTTAAAGATGAACGGCGTAAATTTGATATTTTGTAGATTAAAGTCAGTAGATTACAATGTTGCTTATGTAAAATTTGAAAATTATTAGTTTGATGCTTAAAAATGAAGATTTTATTCATCGGCAATTTCCGTACGCCGCTCGGTAATTTTCGCCGCCATTTTCTTGATGACGTAATTAAATCCCAACGCTCCATTAATAAGATAGGTCGCCATTATTACTTACTTAATTTCTTGAACAAAAATTGGCATTTGAACAAATCTTTTACGACAATGTTTTTTTTTATGTATTGGAAGTCGTTGTACTTGCTTTTAACATGTCACAACAGCTATTTAAAATGAATTTTATCGTATTTAAACAACGTCTTGCGGGACGAGTTAATGACAATTAGCACATGCATCATTTATTAGTAGATTATGCCAATTTTTTTATTAATTATTTATTTAAGTACATTTATTTTAGTACATTTATTTATAAATTATTTTTAAAATTTATAAAATAAGTAGATTGTGCCAATTTTTATTAATTATTTATTTATAATTATTTTTATGCCTTTTCGTTGATCGTCAATCTAGCTTATCCATAATTATTTTGATTCTTTTATATTTCCATACAAGTATAATAATAAAGAAGTACGATTTAAAATAGAAAACTCCCATCACTTTTCAGACAGATCACAATCGTGTGTTTGGTAGTTAATCGTCTTAGTTGTTTATGTTGCTCATTTATTTAATTTGTATAACTGGTTGTTTGGAATCTGTCCTCATATATATTTTTTAATCGACTGTTGTTTAACCGTTGCAGTTTTCACTTTCAAATATATTCAAGATGTCGGTTTTCACAGTGGATGTGTCATCATGCCTTGAATAAATGGCAGTTTGTACACGACCCCTTTTTATGTCATGTGACAAACAGGATGTTGTTTTGATAATTGGATACATCTGTTACAAATGTGCGAGAACGCTTTCACAGTTTGCTAAGTGTAATGACTATAATTATCAGCATCTACAAAAGAAATATGTTCGTGCAGTGAAAGTTTATGTATGTGAAGTATTTGTTTGTCTTTTTCAATGTGTCACTCACCTTAACTAAAAAGCATACCCATTTCATGATGTTTCACATAGAAAAAGCATATACATGTGATATGCTAACGCACATATATGCCGACAATTTACGTATTGTTTTATTTTTAAGCGTTACTCTACTTTTCAAACAATACTTCCATACTGCAGATTATCATAACATTGCTTACAATATATGTTCAGTATATCAGTCCAGTCCAGAGTTTATTGCATAAACATTATACAATGTCAAAGCACAATAAATAATATTGACATGGAGAAGTACACGCTCAATGGAGCATACAGCAAGAAAATTTTTAGCATCAATAATAACTTTTATAATAATAGTGAAACATTACAGATATTAAACAGTAAATGAACAGTTTAGTGGATTCATAATAGTAAACAGTGTGAAATTTACAGAGTAAATAATTAGATATGTATTCTCAACACTTCGGCATAATATATAAATTTAGCGATATTGTATAAAGTAGTACTACCGGTTGTTTTTAAAAGCAATTCAAATTTTTTTAGCGTAGGCCAGTGACAGTAATAAGGTTAAAAATATTTCATTCTAAGCTCCTTGTACATTGGACAAACAAGTAAAAAATGATATTCTGATTCAGTCAGGTTCATGTTACAGGATCGGCAGATTCGTTCATTAACAGACATGTTCGAATATCTACCAGTTTCAATAGCTAGTTTGTGTGAGGACGTTCTAAATCTTGCGAGGGCAAATCTGTATTTTTTTTCATGAATTTTTTGCAAATATGGCTCTAATTTGAGTTCATGGTTGATAAGAGAATATGTTTTTAGTTTGGTTGAAGAATTAACATCGGAATGCCATGTTTGTTGATAACTATCTATAATTCGCCTCTTAACAATTTCCAAAGTGGTTAAATCCAATTTTTCGGCATTCCAAATTTCACCAAAACCGTTAGTTACAAGACATTCCTTTATATTTGACACCCAATTATTTTTATCCTGAATTCTGTTTCTTAAAATATCACTCTTTAACATGTTATACACTTTTTTTACAATATGACCATTATGTAAATTTGTCACTTTATACCAATATTTTAACATATGGATTTGGCGGCATACATGAAAAGGGATCCTACCGAGTTCTCCGTAGAGTGCAGATAAATTTGTAGACTTTTTTACGCCAAGCAGTGATCTTAAGAATTTAGTGTGTATCAATTCAATATCTTTCGCTTCATGGAAGCCCCATATTTCTGAGCAAAAATTAAGGATTGGGGCAACAAGCGTATGAAATAATTTTATTCTTTGTTGTATTGGTAATTCAATTGCATCAAATATCTGGAATAATTTACTTAATGAAAAGGATGCATATTGTGCGATCGATTTTTGGGATCTGTAAAAGTTGCCATTTTTGAACAGGTTTATGCCTAGATATTTGAACGAACTCACAATTTCAACTAAAGTATTGTAGATATATAACTCAAACGTTGTAGCCCTTCCTTTTTCAAACACCATAGCTTTTGTTTTTGAAACATTAATTTTCAGTCCCCATGCATTACAATAACTTTCTACCTCTTTTAACATAATTCTAAGCGTTTCTGGTGATTTGGCGAATAATACCATATCATCTGCATATAGTAAAAGAAATAATTTCAGACTTTCAATACATACAATTCCTGGAAGGTCATGGTAAACATTATTTATAATATCATTTATAAAAAACATGGCTAACAGTGGGGAACTGGGGTCTCCCTGTTTGACACCGATTGAGCAATCGAAAAAGGCAGATAGTGAATTATTATAACGTACACATGATTTAACACAGTTGTACATAGCTTTTAATGCTTTCACAAAGTGACAGCTTACATTTTCTGTTAAAAGCTTTTGCCATAACGTGTTGTGATCAATACGATCAAAAAATTGTTGATAATCAACAAATACACAATACAATTTTTCTTTTTCGCTCAGAACTTTTGTAATAATTGAGTGTAATATAAATATACAATCAGAAATTGATTTTCCTTTTTGGAATCCAAACTGATTGGGTATCAATTTGTCATATTGTATGGACCAGTTTCTTAATCTATTTAAAAGTATTTGAGAATATATTTTTCCCATTATGTTAATTAATGTTATACCTCTATAATTTTTAGGGTCATTTGCGTCCCCTTTCTTGAAAATAGGGATAATGATTCCTTTACCCCATAACTCTGGATATTCATGAGTTAAAAATGTACGGTTGTATAAAGTTTTTAGAAACGGCATTATAATATCAATACTACATTTAAACATTTCTGCTGGTAGTTCATCTATACCAGGACTCTTATTATTGTTTTGAGCATTTACCGCAGAACGTATTTCTGACTCGGATATTTCTACGTCTAACAAATTATCAAACACGTCTGTTTGAGTATTAACATTCTGATATTCAAAATTATTATCAAATGACTGCTCTCCGAACAGTTCCTTAAAGTGCGTATAAAGATGGTCGGTTGTAAGCGAATTAGCAGAATCTACCTTTTTCGTTATACACTTTTTAATTGATTTCCAAAAGGAGCGCGGATTTGTAAAAGCGAGATTGTTAATTTTCGAACCTTCTTTTTTCTTGTATGTGGCGCGGGCTTTTCTTTTTGTTTTCTTATATTTTGACCTAGCATTAACTAAGTTTTGCCTATTTTCTATCGTTTTATCCCTGCAATAAATATTGCGCAACCGTTTAAAGTTATTCTTTTCATCATAACATTCTTTATTAAACCATTTTTGGTTTGTTGGTTTCGTTGTGCGGGAATTCGCACTGTTTATCGGCTGACCAAAAATGGGTTTTACCGTAGTTAAAAATAACTCGGTGAATTCCTGAACGACGTCATCGATAGGCCGTGTATTAAGTGAAGCGGTAAGGTTATGTAATAATTCAGTCTCGTTGAACAGTCTATCTTGTAAAAGCAGGGTTTTATCCGTGTCAAAACTAATTTTATTTTCGTTTCATTACCTTTAGAGGAATTATGTGATACGTTTTTATCATCATCTATAGAAATTTTCATGTTAAACGATAGACATGCATGATCCGAGAATTCGTTGCAGTCGTGCACACAAAAATTCTGGATTAAAAAACGTTTCGTGTTTTAGTAGAAGATAGTCAACGACGCTGACTCCCCTGCTAGAGCAAAAAGTGTATTCACCCACATTTTTATCAACCCCCAATCTGCCATTTGCTATTAGAAAACCAGTTGTTTGACAGAGTTGTAAAAGATTTCTACCAGCCGCATCAATAACTATATCTTTGCTATTTCGTTGTAAATTATAATCGGGATAGTGAAACATTTTTTTGTTACACTATTTTCTTTTATTTAATAAAATCAGTTTCAGCAACAGGCTGTATATTATTATATTAACATCATCCTTTACAATCTTGTACAATTTTATTAGCCGGACTTCTTATATAGCCATAAATCTGAATTATCTACAACATTTATATTCAAATAATTCAGTAATACATTAAAACACTACATGAAAAATGCTGTTGTTTTTTATTTTCTGTTGACTACGTATACAACAAAACGCTGCATTTTTTAAAAATTCTTACTGTTTGATTATAAAGATAGTTGAATTTAAATTGCCAATGCATAAGGCTGAACTACTGCAACAAATCAGATTACGTATAAGTCCAGTATAATTATGATTCGTAAACCTATAAATCAATCAGCAATCAGGATTTCCCATGCCCACAACTTGGCAAACCTTCATGTTACTTTCGATACGTTATTGTGTAGGAATACACAGGATATTGCCATCGTTGTTTGTCGGGGCGATAAAGTGTATGATCTCGGTCATGGTGACAGCATGAAGCCCATACTACTAAGGATCCATTTCCATAGATCTCAAAGATAAAATATTTGTATCATTTGTCTAGTAGTTAAGATTACTGATAAGTTGATAATACAAAGTGGCACAAAGTAAGCAATCCCTATAGCAGATGTCTAAGACGAAGAACGTAAGGACTATGTGTAGTCTATTTTTATCACATGTTGCCAAATACTTACATTATAATATGTTTTTATAACCTTCATTTATCTGACACATCCTACTTAATATATATAATGTCTTAGGTTATTGTAACTTAGTGAAATAACGCGAGTTTTGAAGTAATTTTTACACTCTACATATAAAAAAATTACGCGCTGGGAAGAATATACGTCGCTTCCGGTTTGAAACAAAATGGCGTATCGATAGAAATATGCGCAAAATCATGTTGTCTTTTATAAAAGCGTTATTTATGAAAACTGATACGAGAAGTTGATTTATTATGGCTAAAACTATGTTACTAAAGAATAAATAACATTTGTTAGAAGCTTGGCCTTTCACCTTTAAGTATATATTTTGGTAATAAAGCATTGCACGTGTTCGCTCAGCTGGTTAAACCTTACTTTAACGATGTGTTTAAAAATTATTTCTTTGTATATGATATGACTTGTTACATTTCAATTATAAACGTCTACTGTGTAACCACGTATAGGAAGTAAGAGGTAGCAGTAAGCAGTAAGCAGTAGTAGTGAGCAGTAGTAAAATATTCTTGTATGAAGTTGAGCGTTGCTAGCAGTAGCAGTAGCAAAAACGTAAATTTGGCAGTAGCAGTAGATGTAACCCGGGTATCAGGGAAGCTCGACATCCACCCGTATGTCCCATTAGTGTGTAAAACGGGGATCAGGGAAGCTCGACATCCACCCGTATGTCTCATTAGTGTGTAACCCGGGTATCAGGGAAGCTCGACATCCACCCGTATGTCCCATTAGTGTGTAACCCGGGTATCGGGGAAGCTCGACATCCACCCGTATGTCCCATTAGTGTGTAACCCGGGTATCGGGGAAGCTCGACATCCACCCGTATGTTCCATTAGTGTGTAACCCGGGTATCAGGGAAGCTCGACATCCACCCGTATGTCCCATTAGTGCGTAACCCGGGTATCGGGGAAGCTCGACATCCACCCGTATGTCCCATTAGTGCGTAACCCGGGTATCAGGGAAGCTCGACATCCACCCGTATGTCCCAAAGTGTGTAACCCGGGTATCAGAGAATCTCGACATCCACCCGTATGTCCCAAAGTGTGTAACCCGGGTATCAGGGAAGCTCGATATCCACCCGTATGTCCCATTAGTGTGTAACCCGGGTATCAGGGAAGCTCGACGTCCACCCGTATGTCCCATTAGTGTGTAACCCGGGTATCAGGGAAGCTCGACGTCCACCCGTATGTCCCATTAGTCTGTAACCCGGGTATTAGGGAAGCTCGACATCCACCCGTATGTCCCATTAGTGTGTAACCCGGGTATCAGGGAAGCTCGACGTCCACCCGTATGTCCCATTAGTGTGTAACCCGGGTATCAGGGAAGCTCGACGTCCACCCGTATGTCCCAAAGTGTGTAACTCGGGTATCAAGGAAGCTCGACGTCCACCCGTATGTCCCAAAGTGTGTAACCCGGGTATCAGGGAAGCTCGACGTCCACCCGTATGTCCCATTAGTGTGTAACCCGGGTATCAAGGAAGCTCGACGTCCACCCGTGCCAAAGTGCGTAACCCGGGTATTAGGGAAGCTCGACGTCCACCCGTATGTCCCAAAGTGTGGTGGTTAGATGCTCTCAATACAGTCAACTGGTATTTGAAATTAGGGTATAAGTGTGACTGTTAAAGGCCTTCCATTTCTTGACTGCTCGTATTTGAAAGTATGGCACTGTTCAGAGTTTCCAACGATTGTTCTACTTTAAAAAGGAGAAGTTCCCACAAACGTACTCATAGCTTGTATTTTTTGGTACTCATGAAAACGAATGCTATTTGTTTTGATTGTTGTTATTTCAACAATGTGTATCACTCATACGCATTATGTATGACTGAAATCAGCCCTGTATACTAACAGCTGTGGGCAAGCATGTATGATAATTATTTGTGGCGTGTCGTGGGAAAACCGGGCTTAATTTATGTGCGTAAAGTGTTGTCCCGGATAAGCATGTGCAGTCCACACAGGCTAATCCGGGACGGAACTTTCCGCCTTCAGTGGATTTATGTTTTGAAGAGACTTCCTTGAAACAGAAAATCTCATAAAAGTGGAAAGTGACGTCCTGGATTAGCCTGTGCGGACATGCATTAAGCCTGTTTTTCCCACGATACGCCTCATTTCTATTAATCGGTATCACTGGTCATTTAGAATAAAATTCTTAGTAATAAATTGTTTATCCAAAACTGAAGGACATGACATGCTCATACGCTGCGATCTCCGCTTATCAATAGTTAGGTGTAAGTCTCTAATGATTATTTTAATATAGAAATGAAAATCCTTAGCAGTTTTATTGAAATATGATGGACCTAAATTGAACAATTAACTGTTTGATGTTAATCTAATATGCCATTACACTGTTTTCTTTTTGCCACATTTATGTTTAGATCGCCCGAAATTTTAGATCGTCAAGGCAGCGTCTTATAGTCTCAGACACATTCAGTGAGCAATATCACGGAAAAAGGACTTTTTTTCTAATATCAACACATGGAACTGTCTGATCGGTCGTTTTCTTTTCTGCTGCATCATATCGTTTCTTTCCAAATCATAAAGCTACTTACTCGCCTGTACTGTATACATCAATTTCAACGCTTTCAGTTATTTAAGAATTATTCACCCATACGGAAAATAAGTGTGTTGACACCTTTCAAACCTTGAGGAAAATTATGTGTCTTGTGTTTTCATATGCAAACAGATATTACCCAAACAACGTGCCGTGGTGTCAGTTAGTTGAACAATTCCAAGACAACATCATTTCGGAAGGATTACAACGTCATTATACTAAAAACATAATTGCCATTACACTATTTCAGCCGGGTATCAGAAATTTAATTCAAGTTAATATGCGATACATTCATGAATGCTTGTACAGTTTAGGTACTCAATCTAGCAATTTATACTTGCTAAGAGATATAAAATCAAAGATTTTCGGTTCCAAGCCAAATTACATACCATTTATTACCGAACACTTGCAATATATAATTGCAAAAGTTATATGTAATTACAATTACTTATAACCTAACCTCTTCATTGGCAATTCGTTTAAGCTTTGTTTTCATTGGCAATTCGTTTAACCCTTTGAAAACTGAGCATAGTTTACATTTTAGAGAGAATCAACATGCACATAAACGCACGTCAGATTGATGTTTGCAAAATTATTTTTGTCCCCACTTGTTTGTCCACACAACTTAATGGGGCTCACAGTTAAATTTAATAACGTTATAATTTAGTGAATATATGTAATTAGTTATTGCATCACATATAACAAACTTCAGAATATATATTATACGAATTATAACATTCCAAATGTATCAAAATGCTTTAAAATGTATCTTTTAATGTAATATTCACAGGTGCATCTGATTCAAATAAAGCTTGACCTATATGTACGAGCAGTTTTATGCTCTTATTTGGTGCTATATAATGGCACATTAGCATATTATAGGTTCATTAAATGCCCTACGAATTTGATACCCACTAAAAACTCGTTAAAACTAGACAACGCCATATATTAAGCAAAAAGGCTAAAGGTCAAATATTGGGACAGTTTGAACGACACTTTTATGATGATGATTGTATACTTTATTATAGTTTCCATTGCAATCTGACATACACGATGTTGTTTTATGAGCAAAAATTTGCAACATCGCCGGCGACCGTTTCAGTCTGAACAAACACGCGACACCAAAACTGTGGTTGTGAAAACAAGTACACTATTCAGAAACACAGTGGTATACAAACACTTAGGCAAACCATTTTGGTATTAACTCCTTCGACGCTTTTAATTTGTGACAGATCAAAGGATTTCATTAAATGCGATCTAAATTATACATAAAGGCATCCACATGACCCCAGTCTGTTTATGAATAAAAACCAAAGTTACACAACATTGATAAACCTTCATGTCCAGTTGACATGTACAGTGTATACTTGAACGTAATTTCAATTATCTATTCGGGACGAAGTGGCCTGTCGGCTGTTATAAAACAAACGTGCATCACTTTGTATTGAAAACCTTCCTAAATTCCCTTTGTTAAAAGTAATGCTAATGGAATTAATGCGTTTTCGTAATGCTTCTAGTACAAAAGAAACATAACGATTTCAATGCATTAAAAGTGAAATAATTTGTAAAGAAAAATATTGGATTTTAATTCCGTGAATGACACCTTTTCCTTCAGTTGTATTATTTGGTTTGTAAACACACTAGCGGTCCGTGTTAACAGTAATTACTCGCAAAACACTCGCTTAACGGACTTTGTCTATCGTTTGTTACAAGAAAATTTATTTAATTGTTGTCTTGAGGCCTATTCTGCCAAAACATTTGAAACCGAAGCAACAAGACAATGGTCAACATTTTATCAAATATATCCGAGAAAATCCAAGTAATCAAAATGTAAATGATAATCAAGTCTTCACATTTAATCGTATATCTTAGCAGACTCGAAATGGTCAGAATGTTGCGTGAGCCAAATACCCATCCCTTTCCGGTTTCTACATTACTACCTGGGACAACACCTTCCAACCACGTCTGCAGCGTTATAACTGGCAGAGACCTAAAACATGTCATCGGCAAGTGCTCGGTGTTACCTCATGAATGAGTTAGAAATCATTATGCCCTAAATATTTTTGAATGCAGAAGATAATGTGGTGATTCTTTTCTTCTATTAGCTGCACTTAAGTTATAGAAATAATGAAAGGTATATGTTGTTTCAATAATTACGTTATTGATAAATGCTTTTCATGACTCTGTACCTCTTACACTATTACCTCTCCAATAAAATGAATCTCGAAAATAAATAGTTCTTACAATGTTTTTCGCCCAAAATACCTTATTTACAGATGACTTGCTTTACCGGAACAAACATGATGTTGACAAAGATGGGTTGTTCGTTAAAGTCAGGTTGTTTTAAACGGGTTAACAGATTGCTGTTTTGTCGCATTTTGAAGTTGTTAATGTTTTATCTAGCACGTGTACATGTCAAACGTCTGGGAGGGCAAGTAACAACGTCCTTCTATACATACCAACAGTTGATAATGCAATTTAACGCTATTTGTTATAGATCTTTATCATTGCATCTATACCCAACAGCAGGATGTAAATATGATATATAAATAATTGGTATCATTTTTTAACTAACATGACTAGGCTGTGAGATAACAAGGAATTTACGGTGTCCTGTTACGGCAATCATTTTTTTTTTCGAATTTTGGAGTGGAAGCTGATGCCCGTCTCGAAATTATGCTGTTTTGGGGGATGCCACCCGCAGCCCTCCGATGGGGAAAGTTTGGCGTCATTTTCTAATTACGGGGAAATCAAATAACATAATAATACTTTCAATAGTCTGTTTCTCTCAATAAACCATTCTGGACATATCAGTTGCTAAGTATTGTAAAGAAAATACAGTCACTCTAATTGAAAATCTTACTTAACAGATAAAACAATTGATTATGTAACTTTATGTTTACAATGTTGACTTCAGGGGTAATTTCTGACATTTAAAGGGCATCGAGGGCGCTGGCTCGATACGCCGACGCGCCGACACGATACGCCAAGGCGCCGAGACGATGCGCCGCAGCGCAGACACGATAGGCCGACGCGCCGACACGATGCGCCGCAGCGCCAACACGATACGCCTACGCGCCGACACGATACGCCGAAGCGCCGAGACGATGCGCCGCAGCGCCGATACGATCGCCAAAGCGATATAAACGTCGCAAGCTCGTGTGTTTTGTTCAATTGTGGCGCATCGTCTCGGGGCTTCGGCGTATCGTGTCTGCGCGTAGGCGTATCGCTTCGGCGACCTTTCATAAACACAGGTCGAAGTCGCGATGGCAGTAACAGGACACCGTAGGAATTAGATATTTTATTTGGCGTTTACACAAATTTACAGATATCCAGAATTAGGCTCATATGAATAAAAAAAATGCGTTCTTTAAAAAATATTAATGCTCATAATCCCATACAACAGATAATTTACTGTTTGAATATTTAACACATTTATGAACTACATGTTGCAACTTAAAGTCTGTAATAAATGCAGTTTACTAATATATTACATATACCCGTGTAATGAAAGCGTTGTAAGATACCATAAAACAGATATATTACTGTTTGAATATTTAATGCATGTATGAACTACATGTTGCAGCTTCACTTCTGTTGTAATGCAGGTTACTAGTATATTATGTATACCCGTGTTATGAGAGCGTTGTAAGATGTAGATCAAACTTACATATTCAGTAACAAAATATATGCGAATTATGTGAATGGCAATTGCTCACAAAATCTGGGAACTAAAAAATAATGTATGCTTATATCACGGTTCTTAATTTATAGTACTAATAGTAGTTTTCTTTTGAAAATTTAATAGTCTATATAATTTTCTACGTATCTCCAAGTCTATGGGTTACATATATTGCCATTAGATCATCCGTTAACGTGATGTCCACCACGTGTGTTGGTTTTTTTTATAAACACACGTGTTGATTTTTTTATATACATATGTTGTTTCAATAATTACGTTATTGATAATAAGTTTGTACCCTCTTTGAACATTTGTTATTTTTGTATTCAGTTGAAACTATATAGTGTTTTGCAAATTGACACAGTAAAGAAAAATAACTTTACAGTGAACCGAGCGAGTTGCTGACATAATTTAACGTATATTGGCTACAAATTTTCAGATTTCCAAGCCTTGAAAATATTATTTAACTAATGGATTAACAGTATAGAGTGTTGCCATTTGGTCCATAATTCAATTTGTATGTTTGTTGAAAACCCGGTATACTTTTTGCTTTTGTTATTTTGGTGTGAAACTGTTATGGCTGCTTAAACAAGGACGGTATTTTATGCTAATCTTTTTTTTGTAAACAGTGCCTAAGATAAAGTGTATATGCTCTTTCAGTCGTCATAAAGATAGATCCATCCAACCATAATGTCCCTGTTATGATACTGAGTATTTCCATTTAGAGAGATTTTCTTGTCCTTTTCGCGTACAAAGTTAATCTATGTTATCTTAGCAATATTTGAATGAAATTGTATAGTTGCATTGCAATTTTACACATAAAACAATGTTCTGTGTACGCATGCACTTATGTCCGTTTTTCATTTCATTTCACGTAAATACAACTTTTATTTAAATTAATTTTAAATAGCGCGCGAATATTTCTTGTAATGATTTCAATGTATCTATATAAACAGATGACACAAGTTAAAGAACCGGTTATTACCTCTGACATAAGAGCAAATACGCTTGTCTAATGACAAACAAACAGTCTAACTGTTTACGATAACGACATAAAATTTCTTGTTATGAAGTTTAACGGTCATATATGCTGACGGTCATTTATGCTGACGTTCTATATGTTAATTATATAACAAAATTACCACAAGTAGCTCAACCGTTGATAATCAGATTCTGGAAGCATACATGCAAATTCAAGGTATAAACATATGGATACATATACTTTTAAAATTTATGTAATCACATGTTTAAAGCAAACACTAAATATTAGAAAAAGAATATACATCCTTTATTTTAGGTTGAATACTTGAAGTTTTGCTTTACATACATTATGCAAATCACAATTTAAATCCTATAAATAGTCTTTCTATGTGAAAGATTCTTTTCACAATGCGAACAAACATGTTATGCACGATTCCTAACGCAGCGTCTACAGAGCGCTTTTTTCGCGACTCGTAACACATCGTAAACATGTATGTAACAGTGTGAAGACAATTGTCACGAAGACGTGCAATTGTAAATGATTAGTTTGAACATTTTTTATTGTATATACATAATATTATATGTTTAAGCTACAATTTCATAGTATACAAATGGATTGGGTCTTTTATTTTAAATACACTGTGAAGCTTTCGATGCTATGCGATCAGAAAGCACGACCATAACTTTGTCAGTACATGTTACACGACCAGCATCACGACTCAGATTGTTGACGACGTATAGAAGCAGCTTCAAATCGCGTGACAATTGGACATAACGATGCATGTAGAGTTATCAAAGAAAACCGGGATAGAATACGAATACAACGCTCACAGGATATCTTACTATTCTAAATCATTAGCCGAGCACAATAATGCAAATTAAGTTAATTTCCTGTTTTGTGTTTGTAGACACAAATACTCACCGTGAAACGCAGTGATTCTTGTGTACAATTATATGAAGTCGTTAAATACAAACTCATCTGTATAGTCACAGTAGCAATTTAATTAAAAAGCAATATCACAGAACCAGGTATAAAATAATTTGTGCGAGAGGTCAACACTTTAATAGCTTCTTATACCTGTGAGATAGGATGTAGTTTTCAGTAAAAATAAACGGAGAAAAACTACAAACTTGGTCCTGTTTTGCAACGGTTGTGCAATATTACGACAAAAAAAAACAATAAGTTTTATTAAATTAAAATAACAAACAACTCGGGTCGAAATCTGTACCAATGTTTTAATCACGTATTCGCCTAAAACGCAAACAAACTATAACTGTTTTAATGATCGCATTTTTCACATGTTGAAATTGCACTCACATGAATCGCTCACACTGACCGCTCTCTAAGGACATGGACAAACTTTCTGATTGGGTGGAAAGTTCAAGTCATGGGATATGCTATTATAAATAACTCACAGATGCATGCCACGGTCACTATTATTTCATCCTTTTAAAGTCGCGTATATTAAGCCCTAGTGTCATGCGGGGCAAACACCAGGGTCCTATCACGATGGTGTCAATTGTCCAGCATTTGTCACGGGTAACTATGAGTCCTTATGTTTGATCTAATATTAACATAACAATAAACAACAATGTATGAGATAGAGTAAATTTATCAAAAGTTTTGCATTTTTGGCCTTGTACAATTTACGCGTGAGCTGTATACATTGACTATAAAACCGTTTACAGTTTACATCTACTACAGCCCACCGTATGCCGTATACCACTATACGTCACGATGTTGCATGTCGCCGTATCCCACTATACGTCACGATGTTGCATGTCGCCGTATATAGCACAATTCTGAAAGATAGTGATGATGATCATCATAATCAGAATAGAGTCAGAAGAGCCGAGTGGTTACAGCGACATAATTTAGACGTGGTTCGAGACCCGTCGAAGACATTTTTTTTTTTATATACATTTTTTTTGGCATTTAATACAGTAAATGACATTTCTTTTAAATACGAAAATCTGTGAACGAGTCCCTTGAAACGTACGATACTTAAACAGATATAATGTTGTTAAATCCGACCCCAGCGTTTAAAATCCCTTGTTTATCAGGTCGTTTTGATCAGGTTGTCCACGGTCTACCGAGCAGATCAAATGGTGTGTTGCTGCATTGGTGTGTCGCTCCAGTAACAGCATACAGCGTGTATTCCTGAATGAGTTAGCTACATCACATGACCTTTTGCAGTGCTCTATATCAATGGTGGACACACTTCAACTGATAGTTTACTTAAAAGATCATTTTTTATTTGTCGCTCGCCACGAGAATAAAATGGACTTAGTAGGGTTAATAGACTGCAACGGGATATTGTGTGATGAATAACTGTACAAAGTGTTTTGACTTCAATAATATCTGCTTATGATTGTAAACGTTTTTGGATTTACATAGCTTGTAAGTAACATAATTTACAAATTGATTTTATTATTTTCAATCAATTATTGTTATTATTATTAATTTAAATTATGTTTATTGCTTGCGAGAAATGCTATACATTAAGCTAGACACTGTACACAAAAAGTGACAGATTTATTAAAAGCAAAACAACAAGGTTAGATACCAGTAAATCATTGTGTATCCCTCTACCGGTGCCTGCATTCAAGTGAGATGCATTTTTTTAGAAATATCATGTTATCTTTTTTATTGCAAATTTTGGAAGAGGACAGATTGATCTTTAAATTGATACCACACTTGCACAATCTGAAATAAAGGAAAAGCTAGAAAAATGCTTGGAAAGTTTGCCGTTTTATAATGGGACCCTATGGGAATTGGATTTACTGGTTTCTAACCTTTAAGAAAACCAGGGACCAGCCCTTTAGGGTCCACTTATACATAAAATCACCATGTAACTGTGTTATTTTATTGCGTTTATTACTTTTCACGGAAATAAATGTGAATAATATCGTAACTGACACCTTATCTACACTTTTTTTAAAGCGAAACCTGAAAAAAAGTACGGAAACTCGCCGTGCAGCTCACAGCACATCGAATCATGTTATACGCGAATATTACACGTGTTATACCTTATTACTGTCCATTGCATTAAAATAAGTCTAAATGAACTGGTATTTTGACTGGTTTATGTGATTTAGGTGCGAATTTTAGTTCACGCTCCCCATACAATCCAAGTATTGAAGCGCAAGCCAGATAGCTTATCATGTGTCATTCTCAAATGCGTTTTTGGGGCATTTCTACTTAGCGTTTGTGGTACAAGTAGGTTAATAATGGTGTAGAAGAGTTTTTTTCGTGATAGCAAAATGTTGAGTTTTCTTTAAGGTTAGATACCAGTAAATCATTGTGTGTCCCTCCGTGGTCCATTCAAAAGTAGTGACTAATTTTTAAAGAGTTCCTCTTCTCTTCTGGCATAAAAGCCATTTAGGTATCTCAGACATGCCTGTTGTGGTTATTTCTATTATCCTATGCGTGTCTGCACCATTTTGGTGCATTTCATTGGAGGCTAACTTGAATGGTGAACTTTTGGGGTGTGTTTACTGTGGTATGGGGCTTTTGTCGAAGTATGACTCCCGAAACCCTGTTTTCTACCGGTGCCTGCATTCAAGTGAGATGCATTTTGTTAGAAGTAGCATGACATATCTTTTTTATTGCAAATTTTGGAGGACAGATTGATCTTTAAATTGATACCAGGCTTGCACAATCTGAAATAAAGGAAAAGCTAGATAAATGCTTGGAAAGTTTGCCGTTTTATAATGGGACCCTATGGGAATTGGATTTACTGGTTTCTAACCACAACATGTGACTATGATATAAGTAAACAAAAATATAAAATATCAGCTATTAATAAAATACGCCTAACAAGGTAGCATTAGATAAGTAGTTGAATTTTCCGATTAAAAAGAAATTGTAAATATTGTCATTACAAATGCATTCTCTTCGTTCATTGACAGGCTGCATTTTATGAGATTTTGCATGACGATGATTTGAAAGTTGAACTATATGATGCTATGTCTTAAAAGCTTTTTATAAAAAGACGAGATGTAGTTGAGACTTGTTTTTTGTTTCATTTCTTCGTGCCTCAGAAAGTTGCAATTCTGCTACTTTGGTTTGCATCTAGCCATGGAGTAATTAAAAGGTAATTAAATTGAATAATATTATCTTTTATTGCTGTTTAATTTGAATTGCGATGCTAAGTGTGAGGTTCGTGCGCACATAAACCGGTTTAAACCCCTAATGCTTTGCATTGGCCGTTCCAAAGCGGTGACCCCAGTTTTATTCATCTGTATTTTGTGTTTGTTATGTGTTTTTGTGATGTACTGTGTATTAATTTTGGCAATTGGTCACTTGCCATAAATAAAGGACCTCGGGCTAGATACGAGTTCTCTCCTGCTGTCGCAACTGGAGTTTCGCTTTGTTCATATTGACATCATTGTCAACAAGATTAGGGTGTTGACCATCATGACCGGTAGTCAGATAATTGACGGTGTAAATTTTCGAAACAGAAGAATGATTTACGCACTACAAATATATTTAGTCTAAAATATAAAATCGAGTATAAATACAAAAGCTATTTAAATGTAATAATCATATAAATCGAATTAAAATAAAAGTACATTGAAAAAATCCGCTTATTAAAGCTAGTATTAGGCCACTTTAATCCTGGAATATTTTTCAACTAAACTATAGAAAATGCCGCTAGAGGACTAATTATATAAATATTATTAAGTTGATGGTCTCAGTAGAAAACGTATAAGGAAATCCTACCGATATGTGTTTGTACCTGACTTATAGTTATTTTTTCATCTTTTGAGTATGCATGTGATGTATATTTTATATGAAAAATCGAAAATCGTATATATGCACACAGCTATTAACATAGGTGAATTGAAATGAAAATTTATAATTATGTAATTAGTTTGTCCATTTACCGTGAAACATAAATTTTAACAAGCCTACATTTCAACAATATCTCATACAGTTTGCTTTTATCACCTCCTGGTTTAGGTATATGTTTTGGTTATAAAGTATTGTACTTGATAGTCGCTCAGCTGGTAAACCCATATTTTAAAGTTATGTTTAAGGCTTGATTTTTGCCATATTGTAAGGCTGTTAACATTTGAAATGTAACAAGTATAAACATATACTGCGTAATTACATCCACACGGGCACATGTTCCTGTTGGTATGATGGTTAAATGCTCTTAATTCAGTGAACAAGTGTTTGAAATTAGGGAATTAGTGTGACTGTTCAAGGCCCCCAATCTCTTTAATGATTGATAGTATTTGAAAGTATGGATAACTCAAATCAGCCCTGTAGACTAGCAGCAGTGAGCACTCTTTTGCTCTGGTCAACAATAAACAATTGCGTAATAAAATTGTATTTCGATAATTTTGGGCTAAGTGTGAGGTTCGGCATGACCGTTCCAAGGCGGTGACCCCCAGTTTTAATCATTTTTATGTTTTTTGTGTTGTTTTGTGCGTCTTGTCCTGTATTGTAATGGCAATGGGTCACTTGCCTCAAATAAAAGACCAGCAGATTTTAATAAGGGTTTCTCTCCTGGTGATGTCTCTGGAGTTTTATTATTTTTATATTTCTTATGCACATATTGTTAGTATTTCTAGCAATCGGAGTCACTAGTTATTTAGAATTAAATTCTAAGTAGTAAATTGTTGGATATATTAATATTTTCCAAAATAAAATACATGACTGGGCTCATACGTTGCGATCTCCGCTTAGCAATAATTAGGTGTAAGGCTCTGATGGTTATTTTAAGCTGGAAATTAAAATCCTGAGCCAATTTATTGAATAAAGGACTTGATTTGAACATTGAACTATTGGACGCTAATCCAATATGATATAACACTTTTTTGCCACATGTATATTTGTTTCGCCCACCATTATCACGTTGTCAAGGCAAAGTCTTATAGTATCAGACTCATTCAGTGTGGCACATCCCGGACAAAAGGGCTAGCAGTTTTTCTAACATCAATACATGTACATGAAACTTTTCCACATCATAAAACTACTTACTCGCCTGTACTGTATCCATCAGTTTCAATGCTTACAGCTATTTAAGAATTATTGCCCCGTAAGGAACAATATTGTGTTGACACCTTTCAAACTAAACGAAAATGATAACTCGTGTTTTCATATGCAAATACATATGACCCAAACGACGTGCCCTGGTATCAGTGAGTTGAATAAACAACATCCTTTCGGAAGGAATATAACGTTATTATACTTAAAACATCGCTGCAATTAAAATATTTCAGCCGGATATCAGAAAATTAATTTTAATGTTACATGCAATACATTCATGAATGCTTGTACAGGTTTAGGTGCTTCATCCAGCAATTTATACTTGCTTAGATATATAAAATCAAAGTTTTCTGGATCCAAGCCGAATTGCATACCATTTATTACCGAACACTTGCAATATATAATTACAAAATAATATGTCATTACTACTACTTACAGCCTAACCACTTCATTAGCAATTTGTTTAAGTATTCTTTTCATTGTGTAAGTTTTAACTGTTTGGAAACTAAGTATATAGTTTACATTTTGAAAAGTATTTACGTACATATAAACACGCGCTTCTGTCAGTTTGATATTTGTAAAATAAACTTCTTTACTATTTGTTCCACACAACTTAATGGGGCTTATAGTTAAATTTAATAATGTTATAATTTAGTGAATATGTATTTAGTTATTGCATCATATAATATATACTTAAGCTTGTATATACTACGAATAATATCATGAAAATTGAATTTTTTTTTGAAATCCTTCTTTTAAATGTCATACTCACAGGTGCAACTGATTCAGACAAAGCTTTATCTATATGTACGAGCAGCATTATGTGCTTATTTGGTGCTAAATGATGACACATTAGCATACTACAGGTTCATTAAATTTTTTATCCACGAAAAAATGTCGCACTTTCGTTAAAACTTGACCACGCCACATATTAACCAAAATAGTTGCATTTCAAATTTTGGGACAGCGTGAAAGACATTTATGATGATGAGTTTATAATTTATAATAGTTTCCATTGCAATCTGACCTCCGCAATATTTGTTTAATGAGCAAATGTACAACATCCCAGGCGACAGTTTCAGGCTCAGCGTAGTTGCGCTGTATTTACATTATTTAGGCCTGTTATTTTTATAGTTTGTTTAATTGATCCGTCGCCAAACATTTTTTACAAATCCAGAAAATATAAAAATTCATGTAGATGCATATAAAAAGCCTGAAAGGTCAAATCTGAATTGTGCATGGGCCCAAATGCAGTGAATGAGAAAGGCACTCGAAGTAATAAAAATGAAAATAAAACGACATTTTCAATTATAAACTTAAATCCAGCATCAATGCTTTTAAAGCCAGCATCCAATACTAAACGTTCTAATTTTTGTGGTTTTCTTTCGGGTCAGATATGCGCTTTTTGTATTGTTTTCTTTTCCACAACCGACCCAACAGTTTTGCCAAAACCAAAACAAATACGTTAAACAATTAATAAAAAATAAATGGCCGTAGATCGGGCATCGTTATTTGAGGTATATTGAAGTGAGTCTGACTGCAGAAGGTCTATTAACATACACACAAGCATCAATGTGGGATAGATTTTATAAAAAAGCGGAATAATATGTTCACTAAACGATATTGTAAATGCAAAGTTTAAGTCAATTAAACAAGCTGATATTGACAGTTGAATACAGCTGTTTCATACATCCCACTACAATTCGGCATGTAACATGTGGAACATTAATTACACTTAATTATTACCCACAACGTGTATATGGTACAGATAATTTAGTTATCAAACTTCAGTATGATTCGTGTGTTTAAACATTTGATAACGGACATTGTGCTGTATGAAACTATTTTCGGTTCACAAAGGTTTTAAATGATTTTACTTTTGGTTGAAAGTGGTATGACCTTCCAGTAAAGGGTAAACTATTTACTATTTACGAACATCGACACTTTGGACGCATCTAATTAAATAAACTTAACAGCTTCTGTTACATGTACATGTATATAAAACACAATCTTCAACGTTCATGGTAGCCATAAAATTTATATGACAGAATCCCCATTACAGCTTCAAATGTTCAGAGTCAAAACCCGTTCAAAAAGCCTGAACTTTATAAGAGACGCATCGACGTCAACGAATGTTTGGATCTTCGAAGAAAATAAAGCTGATCGTGTTTGTCAGGTGCCACTTATAGGCAATCTTTGCAAATAAGTTATCGATCCGGGTCTTTGTTTCGCATGTGTGGGGTAATGCGATGATTAAACGTTTTGCCGTAGTTATGCCTTTCATATCGCCTTCCCAACAAGCTGCAAGCGAATAAAAGGGCAAGTTAATAACATGAAACGAATAGTGTCAAAATAAAATATAGCCAAATACGCCCGTCATGCATCGAGGGTCGGAACTGCACCAAGAAAGTCATATTATTTTACTTATTTGAAATACCATATGTATTGTTTTGAAACCATTTAATGAAATTTCCTGGGGTGGTGAATTCTCATTTTGTTATTAGTTGATATTGTCAATAGTATAATAGTATATCATAAGATGTAATAACACAAACCCGCGACACCATAATTGGGGTTGTGAAAACAAGTGGACTATTCAGAAACACAATGGTATATAAACCCTTAGGCAAACCATTTTGGTATTAACCCCGTGAACCTTTTAATTAGTGTCAGATAAAGAATTTTATAAAATGCGGTCTAAAGGATACCTAAAGGCATCCACATGGCCACAGTCTGTATATAAATACAGACCGAAAGCGGAGTTACACAACATTGATAAACCTTAATGTCCAGTTGACATGTACAGTGTATGCTTGAACGAAATTTCAGTTACTTACTCGGGACGAATTTGCTTTTTCGGCTATTATGAAGAAAACGTGCATCACTTTAAGATGAAAACATTCATCAAATCCCTTGGTTAAAAGTATTGCGTTTAAGTAATGCTTTTAGTATAAAAGTAACATAACGATTTAAATGCATTAAAAGTGGAATATTTTGTGAAGAAAAATATTGGAGTTTAATTACGTCAATGACACTTTAGCATCGTTTGTTACAAGAAACTTTAATTGGTGTCTTGAGGCCTATTCTGTCAAAACATTTGAAACGAAAGCAACAAGACAATGGTCAACATTTTACAATGTGTATCCGAGATAATCCACTTAACTAAAATATAAGTGATAATTAAGTCTTCACATTTAAACGTATTTCTTAACAGACTCGAAATTGTCAGACATTTTTGTTAGTAATATAATGCCCATCACTTTCAGGCCATTACATTAATTACTGCCTGGGACACCACCTTGTGACAAAGTCTGCAGCGATACAACTAAAAAGAGACCTAAAACATGTCATCTGATTGTGCTAGGAAGTAGCTAATGAATGAGTCGGAATTCATTATCATGGCTTTTTGTTAATGCAGAAGATAATGTGGTGTTTTTCTCCTACTATGAGCTACACTTAAGCTATGGAAATAATTAAATGTAATTGATTTTCATGACATGTGTTCCTCTTACAGTATTACTTCTCCAATAACATGATTCTCGAACATAAAATTTCTTCTTTTGTTTTTCGCACAGGGAAAAGACAATTTCTTTACAGATGGCTAACTTAACATGAACAAACATAATGTTTACAACGATGGTTTGTTTTTAAAGGCCTAGTTTAAGGAATTTTGGGCGTTTTCGTGGGGTATTCCACTCTGTGTATTGGTATAAATTCTCTTATCATTATCTGCAAACTTTTCTCTCCACAGACTGAGCAAAACCTTTAATACCATGGCGCCCGCAAGGCTTTTGGAGGATTATTACAGAGACATGCCATTGTACGAGCGTAAACAGCACGATTAATATTATGTGTGCAAGGTATACGCTTCATTATCGTGGTATCGTTGGGGAGCTTCAGTTGCAATTGTTATGATTAAAATCTTTAGAACTATAAGCTGGGTCGAGTTATTCCTGTTTGCAAATATAACCAACAGTTGATAACACAATGTTATGCCATTTGTTATAGATCTTTATAATTGCATCTATATCCAAAAGCAGAATGTAACTATGAACGATGAATAATTGTTATCATTTTTTTTTATAAATAAAATGACTAGGCAGTGTAATAACAGTCTCCATATTATGTGAAATGTAAATATTTCTAGCGTTAAATACACGTATCTTGCCCCAAGAAGGAAGAATATATATTATTTTGGCGTGCATACAGATTTACTAATATCCACATTAGGCTCGTAGTTATAAACCGTATTGCGTTCATTAAAGCATATTAATACTTATGATACCATAAAACAGATATTTAACTGTTTGAATGTCTAACGCATTTATGAACTACATGTCGCAACTTCACTTATGTGGTAATGCAGTTTACTTGAATATAAAGTGTATCCATGTAATATGAGCGTTGTAAGACGTGGATCAAACGTACATATTCAGTGAGTTATAACAAAATATATGAGACTCATGTGAATGGCAATTGCTCACAAAATATGGGACTTAACAATAATGTATGCTTAAACAATGATGCCTAATTTAAAATACGTATCGTAGTTTTCTTTAAAAAATAAAATAGTCTATGTTATTTTATAAGTATCTCCTAGTATACGGATTACAAACGTTCCCATTTGATCTTCCGTTAACGTGCTGTCCACCCACGTGTGTTGACTATTTATGAACAGACACGTGTTACTGTATTACACCCCCGCATTATGTTGTTTCAACAATTACGTTTTATAATATATTTACTCTTTTTAAACAGTGTTTGATTTCCATGTATTCAGCTGAAGATATATTGTGTTTTGTAAATCTGACAGTAAACAAAACTAATGTTACCGAAGCCGTATACAGCCAACCGAGCGATTCGCTTACACAATTTAACGCCTCATGTCTACAAATATTCAGATTTCACGCATTAAATATGTAATTTTACTCATGGATTAACAGTATGGACTGTTATCATTTAGTCCATAATTCAGTTTGTATGTTTGTACAAAACCCGGTATAATGTTTGCTTTTGTTATTTTTGTGTTTAACCGTTTATGGCTGCTAAATGAAGTAAGGTATTTTAGGGTAATTCTTTCTCTAAACAGTGTTAGTCACTGTTTAGAGAAAGAATTACCCTAAAATACATAGCGGCTAAAAGAGCATGTAATGCTCACCTTATTTTAGTATATACATTCAGCTAATGTAAATGTCTCTGTTACAATAAGGAGCATTTTCGTTTATAGATACATGTATTTATCATTCCCTTTGACGTACAGAGTGCAATATGAATTGATTTCAATTTATCTAAGCAAGATTTGAATTAAATGTTATCATTGCCTTACAATTTTCATGTTATTTTGAACGATCATTTGTAAAGGCATACCTGCAATTAAATGTATCAATGAATGCCGATTGTTCACCTGTTATAATAATCACTGTATTCACCTTGCATCTGTTATCACGGTCTTTATTTATGAGGAAACACTATCTTGTGGAGTGAGTAATTTACATTATGTTTGGCTACTGTGAATACGAGCATCGGTTGGCAAAATTGCTTTGTCATGCACAGAAACGAGATCATTTGATTTATTATGTGGACAAAAAAAATAAATTCCCGTCTAGTTTATCTCCGGGGTGCACTTAATAGTTACTAAGAAATTATCTATCGAACCAAAGATAAATTAACAATTGTAAGTAGTACATAATCATTATATCTTAACATTGCACTTTTAAAATGACAGTGTCTAACAAGATATATAATACATAAGTCTGTGTGTGCACATATTTATGTTTTCATATGAATTTGTTTTCCTTTTCCTGATTCACGGTTGTAACTTAAACCCGCCGTCCACTACAGCCCTGATGCTTTGCGTTAGGGTTGCCGATAAAAAGTGCTAGTTTGTGGAACCTTTCGGGATAAAATGAACGGAGCTTGGCCATCGTGCTTGTTCGGCATGTATTCGTTGAGTGGCATAAGACTGGTTGCAGTATAAACTCTGAAACCTATCCGAAGTAGCCGAATGCGAGGCGGAAGAATGCCGACAGTTCCGGAATTGCTTCCAAATGTTTAACGATCGTGCGAAATTTTGCGGAAACATTGCAGAACAGGCTGAAGAGTTGCTGTAGATAGAAAGCTGAAATGTTGCCGAATTGATAGTCGGGGTATATAATCGATGCCGAACTACAATCTTTATATCAGTTGCTAATGGGACACCATGGATGTTAAAGGCATTCACCTTCAACTTTGTTTAAAACCCCAGCTGAAATTGATGCCATGCTTTCCTTGGCATTGTACTTGACACAAAAAAGAAAACATCGATGGTAGGTCAAAAAGCATTTGCGGATCACGCCCACAATGTTGGATGACATACTCCAGCTCGCATTCAGAAAAAAACCCCACCAGCTTCCTTAACGCCATTAAAACTTGCGACGACGATGAGGTACATGGCATATGTGGACAAGTAAGCCCCCTAGGTGTATCACTTTTATGTTGCTGTGGAACGTCTATGCCATTTTGTCCCAGAAATTTCTACCGCCGAGCTTCAGCGGTAAAAGTATGAACTTCTGGCTATTCTCAATACTCCAAAGGCATAACGTGAAGTGGCCGCCCAATTTCAGAGTAGGTGGAACATGCCCCATACTGTTGGCTTGCTTTTGTCGTAGCTGACTTAAACAGCCGAAGAAGAGTGGGTTTTGCTGGGGCATCCCGTAAATACTTTTTTATTAGCTTTTTTTCTATCCAGCTTGGGCTAACAGTAAGAGGTTTTCGCCATCATCCGAATTTGAGTGTTCAGGGGCTGACTGACTTGTATATTTCACGCCCAATATTTTCTTGGGTAGCTTGTCCTCTTCTTGCATCATGATTAGTGTTCTATTCACACCAAAATTATCGATTTTGTCACTTCGAAAACTATTGGCGCAAACTGACAACATCGCTTCTGCTGTCGTTTAGTTCGGCAAATACGGGTCCTGCTCGGCGTCCCTTCTGCAGACATCGGCTAAGTAAGCGACGAGTCGGCATCTTTCATTACATGCTCGGCATATCTGCCGCATGAATACGCGAACCAGAACTCTTCCTCTCGTCGTCTTCAGGGAGCTTTCGCTATCGATTTATTTTCCTTCTGGCACCGTTCAGGATGGCTAAAAGATTACGAAGCTTCGCAGAAGGCATTCCGAAGTTGCCGAGTCGATGGCGAAGGGTTTCTGATCATTGCAACTGGTTGCCGATGGTTTGCCGAAGATCCCGAAGCCGTCCCGAATGATACATTTGGCGTCCAAATTTCAAAACTTTTAAAATTTGGATGCCGAAGTTTTTTCGATCCCGATTAGGCCCCGAAGTGCAAAGAAGGATCCAGAATGGCCAAAGAAGGACAATAATGTGATCCAGATCATCGCAAAGACATGCCGAAACATCCCGATTTTGCCTAATTCGCTTTCGGGAACCCTTCGGTGGCCTAGTGGACGGCAGGTTTTACTTCCTGCGCAATTTAAGATACTCAGGTACGTTACTTAACAAATAAGTACAAACTTTATTTTATGTTTTATTTAAATCCAGCCGGTATGAATGAAACACATTTTAGTTATCTTTCTTTTAAAATATAAGAAATGCACAGACGGACTTTTTATTCTAGGAAAATGTACTTTCGGTTAACAATAGTATGTTAAATGCATTTGATTGTGGCCGAAAAAGGTATGACCATTCTCTGGTAAAGTGTTAACTACCATTTACGAATTCCAACACAATTGATGACTCTCATTAACTAAGAATCATAGCTACAGATAACTGAAAGAGATGCAGAAACGTTCATGGTAGTCGTTAGATTTTAGACGTCAGAAGCACCCAGTGGTTTCATGTGTGAAGAGTCAAAGCCCGTTCGACCAGCCTGAACGTTATCGAGGAAGTATTGACGCCATCGAATATTCGGATCTTAGAAGATAATAAAGCTGATCATGTTTGTCAGATGCCACTTATGGGCAATTTTTGCAATAAAAGATATCGACCCGGGTCTTTGTTTCGCATGTGTGTGTGTGTGTAAGTGTGTGTGGGGGGTAATGCGATGATTCAACGTTTTACTGTAGTAATGCATTTCATATCGCCCTCCTAACAAGATGCAAGCCAATAAAAGAGAAAATTAATCACATGAAACGAAAAGTGTCTTTTGGGAATATCGATGTTTAATTTGTTTGTTTGTATGGTGTTTTTTGTCTGTACATGAACGGGTCAGTCTATGTTGCTGCTTTTTTTTAACGTGTTTATACTTTTCTAATTATATTTTATAGATATACTTAACACGGATTTGGCGTTAAAAGAATGTAGAATACTATCCACAATTCAACTATTTTTCAGACTTGTAAAATATTCAAATATGGCAAATATTTTAAGCATATTTGCTATTTAAGACACACTTGAAGAGAAAATAAAACATATCCATATTCTCTCGAAGATGTCGTTAAAAGCCTTTAACCAACTACATTGTTGTAAATTGGTATTAAACGTATGAATGGAATACGTTACACTTAATTTTATAAAATACGTTATGCCTCTTAATTGTTTGGAATATTATATATATTTAAAATGCCAGGTTTAAAAGTAAAGCCAATACTAGTAATTGAAATGTCCTAGGGTGTCTAATGCCTACTTTGTTAGTATTTGTCAGTTTCAATATCTTTATAGCATAACAATGGCTAGTTGTACAAATATAAACTCGCAAAGTACAACAATACGAGTGCTTAAGAGTTGAAAACAAGTGGACAATTCAGAATTTTATAAATAAACACTTAGGCAAACTCGTTTTCTGTAAGTATTTTTGACATTAAAACTCCGGGGACGTTGTAATTAGACAAAGGTAAAAAGATACCATAAAACTTCCATAAACTTCGGTAAAATTGATACCTTGAGGCGAGCACATAACCACTTATCCCTTTTATGAATAAAGAAAAAAAGCTGTGGAACACAAAACTATCAATTTTAATGTGGTATTGACATGTATACTGGAACGCTATTGCCATTACCAACTCAGGGCGAAATGACATGTCGGATATTAAAGAAAACATGCATGACTTTATAATGGAAACAATAATAAATACCCCTTAATTGTATTGCTAATGAAATTAATGGGTTTAAATACATGTATTCAAGTAACATAACGCTTTAAAAGCATGGACATTGAAATACGTTTTGAAGAAAAATATTGGATTTCAATTCGTTAATGGCACTTATTCTTCAGCTGTATTACGTGGTTTGTAAACACACTAGCGGTCCATCATTACAACAATTACTCGCATTGACTCGCTTAATGGGCTTTTTCTATCGTTTGTGACAAGAAAATTTAATCGTTGTCTTGAGGCCTATTCTGCCAAAAAGTTTGACACGGAAGCATCAAGAAATTAGTCCACATCATGATGACATGTTCGCAAGATATTCCACGTAACTAGAATATAAATGATAATCAGGGTCTTCACATTTGAACGTACGTATTTCTTACCAGACTTGAAATGGTCAGACAGTTGCGTGAGCCAAATACCCAACTCTTTACGGCCTCTACTACCTGGGACAACACCATCCAACCACGTCTGCAGCATTATTACTGGCAGAGACCGAAAACATGTCATTTGTATGTGCTCGGTGTTAGCTAATGAGTAAGTTCGAAATCAGTGGGCCCTATATATTTTTGAATGCAGAAGATAATGTGGTAATTGTTTCCTTCTATGAGCTACACTTAAGTTATGGAAATAATTAAAGGTAATTGCTTTTCATGACTGTGTTCCTCTTATATTATTACCTCTCTTTTTTCGCACCCAGGAAAAACCCTTATTTACAGATGGCTTCCCTTTTGGGAACACACATTATGGTGACAAAGATGGTTTGTTTTTAAATGTCAGGTTGTATTAAAAAGGTTAACATATCGCTGTTTGGTCGCATTTGATGTGGGTAATGTTTTATTTTGCACGAGTAAATTCCAAACGTCTTTGAGGGCACGTAACAAAGTCTTTCTATACATGCACATGCACATGAGCTTTGCAAACATAGTTTTGTATACATGTACAAAGGTGCGCTGTCATGTGTGTCCGTTTAAACCATGATTCCTGCAAGGCCTTCTGAGAACATATTGCAAAATGACGGCGTGCCTTACTTTGTACGAGTGTAAACTTTACGATAAATATTATTTGTGCAAGGTATACTCTTCATTATTTTGGTATCGTTGGCAAGCTTTCATTGCAAATGTTATGATTAAAATATTTATAACTATAAGCTGGGTTAAGTTATGCCTGTTTGCAAATATTACCAACAGTTGATAACAAAATTAAACGCCATTTTTTGTATAGGTTATTATCAGTGCATCTACACCCTAATGCAGCATGGGTTTTATTTATTTTAATAGATACAAAAGAGACCTGAAATAGACATATAACAATTATAAAGTAATATTTAAATAATGTAAATACATTATTAATTATAGTCAATTTAAATGCAATACAACACAATACAATTATTTGGACAGGTCAGGGAGGGAATACCTACCAGAGCACCAAACCTAATTATAAAATATACAAGTATACAACAATATCAACTTCTTCTCTTTACATCTGACTTTGGAAAATGAAAACACAATTTTCACCTTTCACACACCATTCACTCACTCATCCATAATTCAGCCAATCATATTCTTTTAAAACAAGATAATACTTGCTGGTCAATATTGGAAAAAGGATTAGTGCAAAACTGGTTTTTGGCTATTCTTCTAACAGTAAAGTTTAAAGCAGTGTGCTCACTGTAAAATGTGTTATTGATAAATTAAGCTTTTGTGACTATATTAAAGTTGTATGTGGCACATTTTAAAATCTACAATAGTTAACCTATGTTACATATGAGTAATTGGTATTCTTTTTTTAACTAAAATGACTAGGCTGTGAGATAACGGTCGCTATTGTATATGAAATTTAAATAATTTAAATGTTCTAATATTTCTAGCGTTAAATACACGCATTGTTTTCAAGATGGAAGAGTATAGTTTATTTGGCTTTCAGACAGATTTGCAGATATCCGCATTAAGCTCTTTAAAATAAACAGTATTGTGTTAATTTGTTTTTAAATGTTCATGATACCATACAACAGAAGTTTTACTGTTTGAATATTTAACACATTTATGAACTGCACGTTGCAACTTTACTATTGTAGTGATGCAGTTTACTAGTATATTATGTATACCCGTGCAATGAGAGCGTTGTAACTTACATATTCAGTGAGTTATAACAAAATATATGAGAGTGACAAGTATGTGAATGGCAATTGCGCACACAATCTGAGAACTAAACTATAATGTATGCGTAAATAACGATGCCTAATTTATAGTACTTATCGTAATTTTCTTTTTTAAAGACAATAGTCTATGTTATTTTCAACGTATCTCCAAGTCTTCGAATTAAAGAAATTGTCATTTGATCTTCCGTTAACGTGTTGTCTACCATGTGTGTTGATTTTACGAACAGACACCTGTTTTTTTAACACCCACTTATGTTGTTTCAATAATTACGTTATTTATACTTTTTTACCCTGTTGGAACATTGTTTGATTTCCATGTATTCAGGCGAAGATATATTGTGTTTTATAAATCGTCATGTAAAAAAACTAACCTTACCGACGCCGTATACAGCGAACCGAGCGCGTCGCTTACACAATTTAACGCCTCATGTATAGGTTACAATATACTAATTCCAATCCTTATGTAATTTAATGTAAAAGCGATAAAAATAAATGCAACATTTTGCACATAGGGAACCTCATAACCATATCTTTTCTTAAAGAGCATTCTAAGCTGAATTGTTTCAAGCAATAAAAAGGGTATGTCATGTATTATGTAGGAAAGAACTCGACACTAAACAAAGTTGACTGTTTTATCACCTTCTTTTTAGCGGCTACTCTCTAGTTGAATGTAACCCGCCTCAGCGCAAGTGTCATACTGGAGTCTCCAATCTTAAAACATATCGGTGATTTATTTGTGCATACCAATGCTTACCCTACCAACATCTCCAAAAAAGAATTTCAAAGCAAGTGTCTAAACCTAAAAACATGTCTTCGAGTTAAACTTGTTGATTTATTTAGATAATACAGCCCTACATGACTGATTTATTTAGTGTATTGTGACCTAGAAGAAAACTTAAAGTTTTGATATCGCGAAAAAAAAAAACAATTCTACATCATTATTAACATATGTCAAATGTGCATACAAAATTTTAGACCGATCCACAAAGTAGAAATGCTTGAAAACGCATTTGAGAATTATGCCTGATAAGCTTCTGGCTTGCATTTTTTTCAGTGCTTTGATTATATGGGGTTGCCTGAGTCAAATTGTGTACTTAATTCACAATTCACATACTAGCATATGTTTACACACTTTAATGCAATAGAGATAAATATTGTATAAAACGTGTTCATTTTTGGTTTTAGCATGATTTAGTGTGCTGCAAGATTCACAAGACGGGTTCCGTACTTTTGTTTTTTTATTTTTTAACTTGAAAAAGCGGTTTTCGCTGTAAAATTCGTAATGCACATTAAAATCATGATATTTATTGCATGTTTTTCATGAAATTTATTACAGCCAAAAAAATCACACAGTAACATGGTGAGTTTATGTACACATTGCCCCTTTAGTGCCGCTCCCTGTTTTGTGTTTAGGTTACACTGTACTAATTCCAATCCTTATGTAATTTAATGTAAAATCGATAACTTTAACCAAAAATAAATGCAAAATTTTGCACATAGGGAACCTCATAACCATACCTGTTCTTAAAGAACATTCTAAGCTGAATTTATTTAAGCATTAACAAGGGTATTTCATGTATTATTTAAGAAAGAACTCGACACTAAACAAAGTTGACTGTCTTTATCACCTTCTTTTTAGCGGCTACTTTCTAGCTGAATGTAACCCGCCTCAGCGCAAGTGTCATACTGTAGTCTCCAATCTTAAACATATCAGTGATTTATTTGTGCAAACCAATGCTTACCTACCAATATCTCCAAAAAAGAATTTCAAAGCAAGTGTCTAAACCTAAAAACATGTCTTCGAGTTAAACTTGTTGATTTATTTACAGAGTATACAGCCCTACATGACGTATTTATTTAGTGTATTGTGACCTCTACAAATATTCAGATTTCACGCCTTTAATATGTTATGTTACTAATGGATTATGAGTATGGAGTGTTACCAATTGGTCCTTAATTCAGTTTGTATGTTTGTACAAAACCCGGTATAATGTTTGCCTTTGACATTTTGGTGTTAACCTTTCATGACTGCTAAATGAAGTAAGTCATTTTCTGATAATCCTTTCTCTAAACGAGGACGTTAATAAGGTGTACATGCTCTTTTAGTCGCCTTGCAGATAACATACACCTTACCGTAATGGTCATTATGATACTGAGTCTTTCTATTTAGAGAGATATTCTTGTCTTTTTTACGTACAGAGTTCATCGTGAGTTTATCTCAATTTATCTAAGCAAGATTTGAGTTAAATTTTATCATTTCGTTTGCAATTTTCATGTAATTTTGAACGACCAGTTGTAAAGGCATACATGCAATAACGTGTATCCATGAATGCCGATTGTTCACCTGTTATCATCAGCACTGTATTCACCTTGCATGCTATCAGTTATCACGTCTTTATGTATGAGGAAACACTATCTTGTGGAGTGTGTAATTTACATCCAGTTTGTGAATACGAGCAATGGTTTGCACGAGTGCTTTATCATGCACAGAAACTAGATCATTTGATTTATGATGTGGACAAAAAGCATCCAGTCTAGTACATCTCCCGGTGCGGGTGCACTTAATAGTTACCAAGACATTATCTATCAAACAAAAATATAAATTAACAATCGCAAGTAGTACACAATCATACATCTAAATAGTGCACTGTTAGACCGTATACAGCTCACGCCGTATATAGCTTTCGTGTGAGCTATATACGTTGGTTGACAACGTATACAGCTTACGTTGAGCCATATTCGTTGGTTGACAACGTATACAGCTTACGTTAGCTGTATACGTTCGATATATACATATACTTTTGAAATAGGTATTTTTTTTAGCTCACATGGTGAGTGACTAGTATAAAACATAAGTGTGATTACTAGTATACTTGATCGTCATCACCATCATCATAATCTTCGTCGTAGCAATAGAAGAAGAAGTAACAGTAACAGTAGCAGAATCCATAGTAGAAATAGCAGTAGCAGCTGTAGTATTCACATTAGCGTAGTCGTAGAAGTAGTAGTAGTAGTAGTTGTTGTTGTTGTAGAAATAGTAGTAGTAGTAGCAGCAGCAGCAGCAGCAGCAGCAGCAGTAGTAGTAGTAGTAGTAGTAGTAGTAGTTGTTGTTGTAGTGATAGAAGTAGTGGTAGTAGTAGTTGTTGTTGGTGTAGTAGTAGTAGTAGTGGTAATAGTAGTAGTAGTAGTAGTAGTAGTAGTAGTAGTAGTAGTAGTAGTAGTAGTAGTAGTAGTAGTAGTAGTAGTAGTAGCAGTAGTAGTAGTAGTAGTAAAAGTAGTAGTAGTAGTGGTAGTAGTAGTAGTAGTAGTAGTAGTGGTAGTAGTAGTGATAGTAGTAGTAGTAGTTGTAGTCGAATAAAAAGAAGTAGTTGTAGCAACAGCAGCATAAGTATGAGTAGTCGTTTATGAACAATGATGAATTTAACTCATGAGTCAATGTTCTACTACAGGCATTAACATAAAAACAAAAATAAACTGTGCAATATGTTCGTTAAATTAAGTAACGTAACCGTTTACCTGATGGAATGACGATGATGATGACGACAACGACGACGATGATGATGATGATAATGATGATAATGATGATGACGACGACGATGATGATGATGATGATGATGATGATGATGACGACGACGATGATGATGGAAATGCAACTCATTATTTATATTGGAAATTTACAAAGTGTTTAACAAGGTGTTTTTATAAATTGTATGCAACCTTTTTTTTCACATAACCAAAGCTACGATAATAATTGCCCGGGCAAAAAACAAAACACGAAATAATGTTATTTGCTTTGTATCGTGTCAATTATCTTTCCATGTCAACGAATGTCAAATGTTTCTGATACTGAAATTGCCTTGGGGCCAGCAGACTAATTTAGTTTGAACATAAAACAAGTGTCTGTTGTTTAAATAACAGTAATGTTGATTCAGCTTATAAAGCCGTACAGATTTATAGCAATACGCTAGTAAATATGTTGCTATTAAATAATAGTTACTTCAGAATAACACTTCATTTGAGCCGAATAAAAACTTCTTGTATCATCAAATAGCGAGGTTGTTCCTGTGTCATTCTGTTCAATCTGGTTTGCAATTTGCTATGTTTTGTAAAATGATGTTTACTCAACAACATTTGCATGGTGTATGTTAAAGAAATGTTTAATCAGTTAATTCACAACAACAAACGCTAAGCGCGAACATATTCCAAAGTAGTGTCCCGGCATTAGATGAAGCAATGCAGTGAGATTTTTAGTCGGTTTAAAACGAATCAAATCTCCTCTCAATCCCAGATTTAATACGAATGTTTTTCTTACATGTATATACTGTTGAAAGTGAAAGCGAAAACCATGCCAGCTATTCCAAGCGTTCGCCCGAACATTCACATTCTTCACTTTAGTCACATTAAAGTGAACATTGCAAATATGTTTTCCTTGCAAAAATCAATATGGCTGATAGTTCCAATATGCTGAACGAAGACATGTCTGTTGATTCTCTACAAGAATCAAACCTTATAGGACAAAATAAGGAACCAGTCACATAGATAAGCAATGTTTTGATTATGAGAAATTAACTTAAAAAGCTTTGTGGATAAGGGCCGGAATAACAAGGAGGACATGACGGGCGCTAATATAGCAACTGTCATCTACAGACATAGTAGAGATTTATGATTTATTGACAATAAAAGCGTTTGGAACAATATAAATTAGCAATCACTATGCGACCTTAAGTATCATTTGTCACTATTCTGACTAGCTGGAAATTGCGAGGGGAAACACTACCGAGGGAAATATGTCAAGCAAAATTTGACGCTGGACAATGCGATTGTTAATGAGACATAAATTTGACAAAGTTTGACAAATCGAAAGGTATACGGACAATTAACTTATCATGTAAACTATGTCAGGTCAAAATGGTCCAGAAAGTGTCCGTGTCATCGAGCGATAGTGTCTTATCCGGGAGTAACGTTACTTCAACTACGTTACCGTAACCACGTTTCTTATCATACAAACTGTGCATGGCGTGGCATTGTGTCATTGTGCGTTTGTGAAATCTGCACAGTTCGGATCTCGGAAAGCCATGGATATCTAAATCGGTTTCATTTTCTCACAATTTGTCCTTTTCACTGGCTGCTAATTTTAATTGGAAAAGTGAGTATTATTACAAAAATTCTTTTGCACGTTCTTATTTATTAAAAGCTATTTCATTTTTAAATGAGTAACATTATTTAAATAATACAAATCAACTTTCGATTGTTTAATGTTTTTTTTTTTTTTACACTTTTTTGGACTCTGCTTCTACTTTAGATAATTGGTAGTCTTTCCATCTTCTGTTCCGTTATGTCAAGTAAAAATTGTGAGACATCTGGTAAAGACACAGCATATTTGCAGACACATCGGGAACACTATTTTTTAATATTGCCTATAACTGTGTTCAAAAGCGTATACCCATAGACGTATAATATACATTTTAATTTTATTAGCACACGCCCCGTTTTATTGTTAGATGGTTTTGTCTTTTTTGTCCCAAATGTTCGTGTTGGTGGTTGTGGTCGCTATGGTAACACTTGCATTGTGCCAAGAACCTGAGCCGTTGATGGATCAGATGTCGGTAAGACCTTTGTGTGTTTGTATTTCAAAGTTAATGAGGTCTTTCGCGCCGAAGCAGCATTATGTGAGGACCTAATTGAAACATAGTTGTAATTATTAGTTTATTTTTAATTTTTAATGAATTTCTTTTGTATTTTTTTGAGTGGTCAACCGGAGTACCCGAATGAAAACTAAACATTTGCTCTTCGATTAATTAATTAATTAATTAATTAATTAATTGATTATAGTGTCAATCTAAAGACTTTAATTCATTATCGTTATTGAAAGCTTAGTTTCAGATTGACAACAGTTCTTGTCACAATGTGACTAGCGTTCTTGAAATCAGATCATTAGCGTTATTCACTTCTCAGTTTATTGCGGTTTTACTACAAATTAGCGTTGTATATAGATTTATACTTTATTGCAAATGTTAGACTAAGTTACCCCTACCCCTCCCTTCACATAAATGCACTAGATAAATGTACGTACACATTGTAGGTCCATGAAGTTGGCTAGGTAATGGGCATTGGGTATTGTGTATTCAATATCTTGACAGCCTCCAATACCAAGCTCGGTATTTGGTATTCAAAAAATACCAAATATTCAGCCAGGGATCAATACCTAGCTGGGTATTGGGTATTCAAGAAATACATGATGGCGAATATCTAGCCAGCCTCTAATACCCAGCTCGGTATTCGGTATTCAAAATAAACCGAATATCGAGCTAGGGATGAATACCTAGCTGGGTATTGGGTATTCGCGAGATACATGATAGCGAATATCTAGACAGCCTCCAATACCCAGTTCGGTATTCGGTATTAAAAATATACCGAATATCGAGCCAGGGATGAATGCCTAGCTGGGTATTTGGGTATTCGCGAAATACATGATGGCGAATATCTAGCCAGCCTCCAATACCCAGCTCGGAATTGGGGATTCAAAATATACCAAATATCGAGCCATGGATGAATACCCATCTGGGTATTGGGTATTTGCGAACATTCATGATAGCGTTCATCCAGACAGACTCCAATACCCAGCTCGGTATTTGGTATTCAAAATGTACCAAATATCGAGCCAAGGATGAATACCTAGCTGGGTATTGGGTATTCCAGAAATACATGATGGCGAATATCTAGCCAGCCTCCAATACCCAGCTCGGTATTGGGAATTCAAACTATTCCGAATATCGAGACAGGGATGAATACCTAGCTGGGTATTGGGTATTCGCGAAATACGTGATGGCGAATATCTAGCCAGACTCCAATACCCAGCTCGGTATTGTGGATTCAAAATGTACCGAACATCGAGCTAAGGATGAATACCTAGCTGGGTATTGGGTATTAAAGAAATACATGATGGCTAATATCTAGCCAGCCTCCAATACCCAGTTCGTTATTGGGGATTCAAAATATACCGAATATTGAGCCAGGGATGAATACCCAGCTGGGTATTGGGTATTCGCGAAAATTCATGATAGCGTACATCCAGACAGACTCAAATACCCAGCTCGGTATTGTGTATTGAAAATGTACCGAATATCGAGCCAGGGATGAATACCTAGCTGGGTATTGGGTATTCAAGAAATACATGATGGAGAATATCTGGCCAGCCTCCAATACCCAGCTTGGTATTGGGGATTCAAAATATACCGAATATCGAGGCAGGGATGAATACCTAGCCTGGTATTTGGTATTTGCAAAATACATGATAGAGTACATCTAGACAGACTCCAAAACCCAACTTACCCACTTCGGTATTCGCAATGATAACGATTATCCAGCCAGCCTCTAGCCAGTTTGGTATTAGGTATTCGAACTACATGAGTAGCCAATATCTAGCCGGGGATGAATACCAAGCTGGGTATTATGTATTCGCTAAATGCGTGATCGAGAACATGGAGCAATATCCATATCGGTATTGTTATTCAATGCATAGCGAGTATCGGGTTATACATAAATACCCCGCTTGGCACTTTTACATATCTGATAGTACTTAAACCGCTGTAAAATACATCTCCTTGCATCCCCGAATCTATAATTGCACTGGGGAGGGGTCCCCGGACATGACTGGATGCTGTGTAAGCTATTTTGGCTGTTTGTGGGGAGACAATTCGCCACGCGAAAACGCTGGTTTGACAACCCACCGGCACGAACATGCGGTAAACCAGTGATTTGTCGCCTTTTTGCGCCGCCCCATTATGGTAGAAATCAGCTTCCATATGGTGCACATTTTTAAAGAAGACCTTAAATCGCTATTGTTCTGGTACGTTATAACAATTTTTAATATACAGGGGTTTATATTGCTGATTGTATCGCTGCTACAGTATTCGCGCGCCAAAAAAACTCCGAATACTCAGCTGCGTGTAGTTATATTTGTACATAAAATAAAACGAATTCAGACCTGTATGTCGATATCATAGCTAGCCATGTATACTTACAATACGCAACAAATAGTGAAATTCACAGACCTTTCCTGTTCGTATAAGCTGGTTTTAGAACATTTTGTGCCAATCAAACAGTGCAGAACTACATGCTACAAACCCGCGGGTATCTTTTTCTTGCTGTCAAGAGCAGTTTCTCTGGACACTGCAGGACATTTTGATAAATAAACAAACTTTCCCGCTTTCAATGTGTCTGTATGTAGTTTATTTTTCAATAAGATTGACGTCACGTCTGATGTATTTGTCATTATATGCTTTTAAGTGTTGCCAAACTACCAAAACAAATGAGCAAATGCCTGACTAGAATATTTCTCGAAGACTATGTCCATTTAAGAACACATTTGTGATCCTTGCTATTTAAGCCGGTATTGCTTTGCAATTTTACTTTTGCGACAATCTATTTCAAGATAATGTATCAAATTTTATCTAATTTACTAACATTTACTAATAGTATTTCTGTTTCTTATCTCAAACTCCGATCTATGTAATCGTACGTGCCATGTGAAGCTCAAGACGAATTAACAATCCCTTTGTTCTCGTCTATTCAAACTATGTTATTTCGATTTTAAATACCAATAATATGACAATCACACAGCATACACTTTGCAGAATAGATCTTTTCCTTGATCAGGTTAACTTTATGTTTATGAAAGCTTCAAAAACAACAATTAGCCTGATATAGAAACCTGTCGGCATATAAATATATATACTAACATGTCATGTTTTAACTGTGGGTAAATTTTAGTGACAGGTGTTGCCGGAAATTTGAGCCAACGTTGTAGACACCCCTCTACTTTATCAAGTTATACATTTCTTATAAATGCATAAAACAATCAGTAATTTGGTGCGCTTACAAAACGTACATTGAACAACAATTTTATGAAGATAGATGTTAGAAACTAAACTACTCATTGAGAAAACTCTTGTTAACCCGAAAGTAGTCATTGATTTCACTTGAATTTCGAGTTGAAATATTATTTATTCCTAAAAGATGTCTTTCGTATGGTATCCAGTGTCAACGGTGTATTACAACTGGCATAATTGCTTTATATATTAATTGATAAAAGATAACAAATATCATCTTCAAATACAGGCATACATACCCATTGTCGATAATTTATCGTTTTTGGATAACTTTTTCGTCGGTACTACCATGAGCGTTAGGAATCGTTGGAGCGGAGTAGATTGGATGTGTTGGAGGTATTCAGCCTTGGCTCAATATTTGGTGTATTTTGAATCCCTAATACCGAGCTGGGTATTGGGTGCTGGCTAGATATTCGCCATCATGTATTTCACGAATACCCAATACCGAGCTAGGTATTCATCCCTGGCTCGATATTCGGTATATGTTGAATCTCCAATACCGAGCTGGTTATTGGGTGCTGGCTAGATATTCGCCATAATGTATTTCGCGAATACCCAATACCCAGCTATGTATTCAGCCCTGGCTCGATATACGGTTTATTTTGAATCCCCAATACCGACCTGGGTATTGGGTGCTGGCTAGATATTCACCATCATGTATTTCACGAATACCCAATACCCAGCTAGGTATTCATCCCTGGCTCGATATTCGTTATATTTTGAATGCCGAATACCGAGCTGGGTATTGGAGGCTGGCTAGATATTCGCTATCATGTATTTCGCGAATACCCAATACCCAGCTACGTATTCATCCCTGGCTCGATATTCGGTGTATTTTGAATCCCCAATACCGAGCTGGGTATTGGGTGTTGGCTAGATATTTGCCATCATGTATTTCGCGAATACCCAATATCCAGCTAGGTATTCATCAATGGTTCGATATTTGGTGTATTTTGAATCCCCAATACCGAGCTGGGCATTGGGTGCTGGCAATATATTCGCCATCATGTATTTCGCGAATACCCAATACCCAGCTAGGTATTCATCCATGGCTCGATATTCGGTGTATTTTAAATCCCCAATATCGAGCTGGTTATTGGGTGCTGGCTAGATATTTGCATCATGTAATTCGCGGATACTCAATACCCAGCTTTTTATTCATCCATGGCTCGATATTCGGTGTATTTTGAATACCCAATACCGAGCTGGGTATTGGGTGCTGGCTAAATGTTCGCATCATGTATTTCGCGAATACCCAATACCCAGCTAGGTATTCATCCATGGCTCGATATTCGGTGTATTTTAAATCCCCAATACCGAGCTGGTTATTGGGTGCTGGCTAGATATTCGCATCATGTAATTCGCGGATACTCAATACCCAGCTAGGTATTCATCCATGGATCGATATTCGGTGTATTTTGAATACACAATACCGAGCTGGGTATTGGGTGCTGGCTAGATGTTCGCATCATGTATTTCGCGAATACCCAATACCCAGCTAGGTATTCATCCATGGCTCGATATTCGGTGTATTTTGAAACCCTAATACTGAGCTGGTTATTGGGTGCTGGCTAGATATTCGCATCATGTATTTCGCAAATATCCTATACCCAGCTAGGTATTCATCCATGGCTCGATATTCTGTATATTTTGAATCCCCAATACCGAGCTGGGTATTGGAGGCTGGCTAGTTCACCATCATGTTTTTCGCGAATACCCAATACATGGCTCGATATTCGGTACATTTTGAATCCCCAATACCAAGCTGGGTATTGGAGGCTGGATATTCGCCATCATGTATTTCGCGAATACCCAATACCCAGCTAAGTATTCATCCCTGGCTCGATATTCGGTAAATTTTGAATCCCCAATACCGAGCTGTTTATTGGAGGCTGGCTAGATATTCACCATCATGTATTTCGTGAATTTCCAATACCCAGGTAGGTATTCAGCCCTGGCTCGATATTCGGTATATTTTGAATGCCCAATACCGAGCTGGGTATCGGTGCTGGCTAGATATTCGCATCATGTATTTTGCGAATACCCAATACCCAGCTAGATATTTATCCCTGGCTCGATATTCGTTATATTTTGAATCCCCAATACCGAGCTGGGTATTGGAGGCTGGCTAGATATTCGCCATCATGTATTTCGCGAATACCCAATACCCAGATAGTTATTCAGCCCTGGCTTGATATTTGGTATATTTTGAATACCGAATACCGATCTGGTAGTGGGTGCTGGCTAGATATTCGCATCATGTTGTTCGCGAAAACCCAATACCCAGCTAGGTATTCATCCCTGCCTCGAAATTCGTTATATTTGGAACCCCAATACCGAGCTGGGTATTGGAGGCTGGCTACATATTCGCCGTCATGTATTTCGCGAATACCAATACCCAGCTAGGTATTCATCCCTGGCTCGATATTCGGTATATTTTGAATCCCCAATACCGAGCTGTTTATTGGAGGCTGGCTAGATATTCACCATCACGTATTTCGTGAATTTCCAATACCCAGGTAGGTATTCAGCCCTGGCTCGATATTCGGTATATTTTGAATGCCCAATACCGAGCTGGGTATCGGTGCTGGCTAGATATTCGCATCATGTATTTTGCGAATACCCAATACCCAGCTAGATATTTATCCCTGGCTCGATATTCGTTATATTTTGAATCCCCAATACCGAGCTGGGTATTGGAGGCTGGCTAGATATTCGCCATCATGTATTTCGCGAATACCCAATACCCAGATAGTTATTCAGCCCTGGCTTGATATTTGGTATATTTTGAATACCGAATACCGATCTGGTAGTGGGTGCTGGCTAGATATTCGCATCATGTTGTTCGCGAAAACCCAATACCCAGCTAGGTATTCATCCCTGCCTCGAAATTCGTTATATTTGGAACCCCAATACCGAGCTGGGTATTGGAGGCTGGCTACATATTCGCCGTCATGTATTTCGCGAATACCAATACCCAGCTAGGTATTCATCCCTGGCTCGATATTCGGTATATTTTGAATCCCCAATACCGAGCTGTTTATTGGAGGCTGGCTAGATATTCACCATCACGTATTTCGTGAATTTCCAATACCCAGGTAGGTATTCAGCCCTGGCTCGATATTCGGTATATTTTGAATGCCCAATACCGAGCTGGGTATCGGTGCTGGCTAGATATTCGCATCATGTATTTTGCGAATACCCAATACCCAGCTAGATATTTATCCCTGGCTCGATATTCGTTATATTTTGAATCCCCAATACCGAGCTGGGTATTGGAGGCTGGCTAGATATTCGCCATCATGTATTTCGCGAATACCCAATACCCAGATAGTTATTCAGCCCTGGCTTGATATTTGGTATATTTTGAATACCGAATACCGATCTGGTAGTGGGTGCTGGCTAGATATTCGCATCATGTTGTTCGCGAAAACCCAATACCCAGCTAGGTATTCATCCCTGCCTCGAAATTCGTTATATTTGGAACCCCAATACCGAGCTGGGTATTGGAGGCTGGCTACATATTCGCCGTCATGTATTTCGCGAATACCAATACCCAGCTAGGTATTCATCCCTGGCTCGATATTCGGTTTATTTTGAATCCCCAATACCGAGCTGGTTATTGGGTGCTGGCTAGATATTCGCCATCATTTCTTTCGCGAATACCTAATACCCTGCTAGGTATTCAGCCCTGGCTCGTTATTCGGTGTATTTTGAATCCCCAATACCGAGCTGGGTATTGGGTGCTGGCTAGTTATTCGCATCATGTATTTCGCGAATACCCAATACCCAGCTAGGTATTCATCCATGGCTCGATATTCGGTTTATTTTGAATCCCCAATACCGAGCTGGGTATTGGGTGCTGGCTAGATATTCGCGTCATGTATGTCGCGAATACCCAATACCCAGCTAGGTAGTCATCCATGGCTCAATTTTCGGTGTATTTTGAATCCCCAATACCGAACTGGGTATTGGAGGCTGGCTAGATATTGAATACTCAATACCAAATACCCATTACCTAGCCAACTTCATGGACCTACATATTGTTGACATTTTTTTGGTCGTTGGTTAACAGGTCAACATACACATTGTTGAAAAACAAACAAAACTTTGTTTAGTAGATGCAGGACGCTGCGTCTACAGGGGCTATGTGTTTGTAAGCGGTAGTAGTAGTAGAAGTAGTAGTAGTAGTAGCAGCAGCAGCTGCAGCAGTAGTGGTAGTAGTAGTAGTTGTAGTAGTAGTAGTAGAAGTAGTAGTAGAAGAAGTAGTAGTAGTAGTAGCAGTAGTAGTAGTGGTAGTAGTAGTGGTAGTAGTAGTGGTAGTAATAGTAGTTGTTGATGTAGTAGTAGTAGTAGTTGATGTAGTAGTAGTAGTAGTAGTAGTAGTAGTAGTAGTAGTAGTGGTAGTAGAAGTAGTTGTAGTAGTAGTAGTGGTAGTAGTAGTGGTTGTAGTACTAGTAGTTGTTGTTGTAGTTGTAGTAGTAGTAGTAGTAGTAGTAGAAGTAGTAGTAGTAGTGGCAGTAGTAGTAGTAGTTGTTGTAGTTGTAGTAGTAGTTGTTGTAGTAGTAGTAGTGGTAGTAGTAGTAGTAGTGATAGTAGTAGTAGTTGTTGTTGTATAACTAGTAGTAGTAATATTAGTAGTAGTAGTAGTAGTTGTAGTAGTAGTAGTAGTAGCAGTAGTAGTACTAGTAGTAGTAGTAGTAGTAGTAGTAGTAGTAGTAGTAGTTGTTGTTGTTGTTGTATAAATAGTAGTAGTAGTAGTAGTTGTTGTTGTTGTTGTTGTTTTTGTAGAAATAGTATTAGTAGTAGTAGTAGTAGTAGAAGTAGTGGTAGTAGTAGTTGTAGTAGTAGTAGTTGTTGTTGTTCTTTTTGTAGAAATATTAGTAGTAGTAGTAGTAGTAGTAGTAGTAGTAGTAGTAGTAGTAGTAGTAGTAGTAGTAGTAGTAGTAGTAGTAGTATAAGTAGTAGTAGTTGTAGTAGTAGTAGTAGTAGTAGTAGTAGTAGTAGTAGTAGTAGTAGAAGTAGTAGTAGTAGTAGTAGTAGTAGTAGTAGTAGTAGTAGTAGAAGTAGTAGTAGTAGTAGTAGTAGTAGTAGTAGTAGTAGTAGTAGTAATAGAAGTAGTAGTAGTAGTTGTAGTAGTAGTAGTAGAAGTAGAAGTAATAGTAGTTGTAGTAGTAGTAGTAGTAGAAGTAGTAGTAGTAGTAGTAGTAGTAGTAGTAGTAGTAGTAGTAGTAGTAGCTGTGCAGTATCCTCCTCAACATCTTCAAAATCAGCAGCGGTCTCAACAATTCTGGTAAATAGAAACAAGAGGCCACGGCTCAACTGAGAAAACCTGTTTTAAGAACCAGGTGCGTTTATGATCTCCGCAAAATTTCATCATGTTCGCATTTTTTATAGGGCCACCCAAAGAGCATCTGTGCAAAACGACATTTAAATACGTCCAATATTTTCAGAATTTCTTTTCAAAGGTTCTCCTATAGAAACATAAAGAACATAAGTCCAGCCCCTGTGCAACCATGTTTTTCATAATTTGTATAGAGGGTCACTCAATGTACATTTGTGCCACATACTTTTTCAAATTGGCCCTTCAGTGGTGGGAAGATTTTTGAAGATTCCCACATAGACATAAAAGACAAATAAGCCACGTCCCCCTGGTAGCCATGTTTTTTCACGGATTACAATAAATTTCATAATTTGTATAGAGGGTCGCCAAAGGAAAATTTGTGCCACATTATTTTTAAATCAGAAGAGGAATTTAAAATAAAAATAAAAATAAAGGATTTTCTTTGGCTCGCCATGGCAACCAGAGGTTTTTAATAGAATGACATTCTTTTAGCAACTTCATTGAAGAGAACCCAAAAATATTTTGTCAAATGTCTTTTAATTTGGCTGAGTAGTTTCAGGGGAGATATCGTTTAAAGTACTTGTGGACGGACCAAAGTCACACGACAGACGCCCGACACATATGATACTAACAGCTCACCCTCATCCTTGGTAGGTTAATGACCCCTGTAATTTTTCTAATGATAGTTACTGCGATTGAAGGACGAATGAACAGACGAACGGACGGACGGACGGAATGACGGACGGACAGGCAGACAGGCAGACAGATGCACTAACTATACTACTTTTAATACAGCAGCAGCAGCAACAACAACAAAAGCTACAAACTTGCATTTGCAACACTGTGTTCATGACAACGCTGCTGCTGCTGCTGATGATGATGATGTTGCCAATAATGATAATGATGATGATCACCGTCATCTTTTACGCATGAGCTATATACGGCGACATGCAGCATCTTGACGTATACAGCTTACTGATTAGCTATATTCGGTGTAAGCTGTATACGGTTTTATAGTCAACGTATACAGCTCAGGCGAAAGCTGTATACCGCGTGAGCTGTATGTATACAGTCTAACAGTGCCCACATATTTGTGTTTTCCATACGATTTTGTCTCCCTTTCCCTGATTCACGGTTGAACCTACCTTCAAACGTCAGTAAAAGAAAGTCGCGTAAATTGCTAAACAAATAAAGACCCACTTGTGATATTTAATTTAAATGGAGCCGATATGAATGATACACTTTAATGTTAGCTATCGTATATTAATTAAAATGGAAAAAACAAACAAAATAACCTTTGTTGAAAAACGCATATTTAGGCGTAAAATGTATTGCCTGAGTATTATAACACAATAACAGCACGATTTATGTATACTGTATTATAACATTTCTTTCGCATATAATCTTACACAATAAGGAAGAAAGAACACATCGATCGGTATTTTATATACAAAATATGTTTCTTTTTATGACTGAATTTAAATATTTGAATCACAATTTTCGTTTTTTTGTCTATAATTTTGAATCGTTTTGCAAACATACTAATAAAAGCATTCAGAATGATTTCATCATGATAATGATACCACCCAATAATTGCCAATGAGGGTGATATTACTACGTAACGGGCTACATCTTCTTATTGAGAATTCACATGGTGTGAATACAATGTTTATAGAAGATACGAGCATGGCACATTGACACACAACTAAGGAGATCGTGACTTGTATTTAATTATTAAATTGTTTATCTACGATATATTCGTTGAAAGCAGGATATAATGCAAGAGATAAAGACACAATTTAACGCTCATAACAAAGTTAAAGTTCTAATTTTATTTGCACTCCTTTATCTAATTGGCAAGATTATGACGGCGAAAAAAAATATTCCACAATACGAGTTTATAGTGTGACTGAAGTAAAAGAATCTATGTGTTTGGATAATGTAATATCAAAAAGGTCAAGTGGATATCTATAGGTCAAACAATTTTCACAATCGTTTTAAAAACCAAAATATATAATAAGAACATCTATGGTGCGAATGAGTTATAACGTTGCAGAGATCTCAGTTCTGATCTGTTGTTATAACAACTCCCACAGTTCACTCCGCAGTAAGGCTCATCACCACCTTGCAATTCGCATTGCTTAGATCTCGTCAGAAAATAAATTGACATGAAATGTAGTTTTAAAAAGGCAAGACACTGATTTAAACTACGTTAACCGACACAATTACATTACATTAATCATGTGTTTTCTAAAGAAGATTTGACACCCTAATGTTAATGGTTATTGTTAACGATGCAACTCCGTTTGAAACATTTCAAACTTAGGTACTTATTTTCGTTGTATAAGCATGGCAACCGAATCTTAGGTGTTATCTTCCGTAATATATGTCACAGCGACACAATAAATATAATTATTACTCTATGGGGATTAAGAAAATATGTCCATATTTTCAACTGCATAACCGTTTATTTTCGTTTCACTGAAATATTGTTGACATGTTAATAACA